>CM067170.1:22632614-22660114 GCA_034093135.1 Erigeron breviscapus
TAAAAGCCAAAGTTGAAAGTAAAAGCCAAAGTTGAAAGTAAAAGCCAAAGTTGAAAGTAAAAGCCAAAGTTGAAAGTAAAAGCCAAAGTTGAAAGTAAAAGCCAAAGTTGAAAGTAAAAGCCAAAGTTGAAAGTAAAAGCCAAAGTTGAAAGTAAAAGCCAAAGTTGAAAGTAAAAGCCAAAGTTGAAAGTAAAAGCCAAAGTTGAAAGTAAAAGCCAAAGTTGAAAGTAAAAGCCAAAGTTGAAAGTAAAAGCCAAAGTTGAAAGTAAAAGCCAAAGTTGAAAGTAAAAGCCAAAGTTGAAAGTAAAAGCCAAAGTTGAAAGTAAAAGCCAAAGTTGAAAGTAAAAGCCAAAGTTGAAAGTAAAAGCCAAAGTTGAAAGTAAAAGCCAAAGTTGAAAGTAAAAGCCAAAGTTGAAAGTAAAAGCCAAAGTTGAAAGTAAAAGCCAAAGTTGAAAGTAAAAGCCAAAGTTGAAAGTAAAAGCCAAAGTTGAAAGTAAAAGCCAAAGTTGAAAGTAAAAGCCAAAGTTGAAAGTAAAAGCCAAAGTTGAAAGTAAAAGCCAAAGTTGAAAGTAAAAGCCAAAGTTGAAAGTAAAAGCCAAAGTTGAAAGTAAAAGCCAAAGTTGAAAGTAAAAGCCAAAGTTGAAAGTAAAAGCCAAAGTTGAAAGTAAAAGCCAAAGTTGAAAGTAAAAGCCAAAGTTGAAAGTAAAAGCCAAAGTTGAAAGTAAAAGCCAAAGTTGAAAGTAAAAGCCAAAGTTGAAAGTAAAAGCCAAAGTTGAAAGTAAAAGCCAAAGTTGAAAGTAAAAGCCAAAGTTGAAAGTAAAAGCCAAAGTTGAAAGTAAAAGCCAAAGTTGAAAGTAAAAGCCAAAGTTGAAAGTAAAAGCCAAAGTTGAAAGTAAAAGCCAAAGTTGAAAGTAAAAGCCAAAGTTGAAAGTAAAAGCCAAAGTTGAAAGTAAAAGCCAAAGTTGAAAGTAAAAGCCAAAGTTGAAAGTAAAAGCCAAAGTTGAAAGTAAAAGCCAAAGTTGAAAGTAAAAGCCAAAGTTGAAAGTAAAAGCCAAAGTTGAAAGTAAAAGCCAAAGTTGAAAGTAAAAGCCAAAGTTGAAAGTAAAAGCCAAAGTTGAAAGTAAAAGCCAAAGTTGAAAGTAAAAGCCAAAGTTGAAAGTAAAAGCCAAAGTTGAAAGTAAAAGCCAAAGTTGAAAGTAAAAGCCAAAGTTGAAAGTAAAAGCCAAAGTTGAAAGTAAAAGCCAAAGTTGAAAGTAAAAGCCAAAGTTGAAAGTAAAAGCCAAAGTTGAAAGTAAAAGCCAAAGTTGAAAGTAAAAGCCGTATATGAAAGACCACGTTGTCATAGACCATGCTTGATTTTGATGCTAAAATGGTGAAAATTGATCTACCAGGAGTTTTATATTTGTTATTAACGATGTTTAAACAATTAAATTTGGTGTTGTATGATTCTTATATATATAAAGATGAACTAATTTTTTTGGCTTTTTCATTAATTTACTGTTTCGGATACACAGATAAATGAAAAGTGTAGTTAACAATCGTAAGTTACGTAAAATGAATAGCTTTTTTTGAACAAAACGGTGAGTATTATATAAGACTGGGCGTTTTGTTCCGTAATGGCAGTGGGTGAAAAATAGATAGGCAGAGTTTGCCGTACATTTTATAAGTATTTGCTATTTTTTTTTAAATAATGATTCACCGTTTTATGTATCTTGTTTTTTTTTTTTTTTTTTTTTTTTTTTTTTTTTTTTTTTTTTTTTTTTTTTTTTTTTTTTTTTTTTTTTTTTTTTTTTTTTTTTTTTTTTTTTTTTTTTTTTTTTTTTTTTTTTTTTTTTTTTTTTTTTTTTTTTTTTTTTTTTTTTTTTTTTTTTTTTTTTTTTTTTTTTTTTTTTTTTTTTTTTTTTTTTTTTTTTTTTTTTTTTTTTTTTTTTTTTTTTTTTTTTTTTTTTTTTTTTTTTTTTTTTTTTTTTTTTTTTTTTTTTTTTTTTTTTTTTTTTTTTTTTTTTTTTTTTTTTTTTTTTTTTTTTTTTTTTTTTTTTTTTTTTTTTTTTTTTTTTTTTTTTTTTTTTTTTTTTTTTTTTTTTTTTTTTTTTTTTTTTTTTTTTTTTTTTTTTTTTTTTTTTTTTTTTTTTTTTTTTTTTTTTTTTTTTTTTTTTTTTTTTTTTTTTTTTTTTTTTTTTTTTTTTTTTTTTTTTTTTTTTTTTTTTTTTTTTTTTTTTTTTTTTTTTTTTTTTTTTTTTTTTTTTTTTTTTTTTTTTTTTTTTTTTTTTTTTTTTTTTTTTTTTTTTTTTTTTTTTTTTTTTTTTTTTTTTTTTTTTTTTTTTTTTTTTTTTTTTTTTTTTTTTTTTTTTTTTTTTTTTTTTTTTTTTTTTTTTTTTTTTTTTTTTTTTTTTTTTTTTTTTTTTTTTTTTTTTTTTTTTTTTTTTTTTTTTTTTTTTTTTTTTTTTTTTTTTTTTTTTTTTTTTTTTTTTTTTTTTTTTTTTTTTTTTTTTTTTTTTTTTTTTTTTTTTTTTTTTTTTTTTTTTTTTTTTTTTTTTTTTTTTTTTTTTTTTTTTTTTTTTTTTTTTTTTTTTTTTTTTTTTTTTTTTTTTTTTTTTTTTTTTTTTTTTTTTTTTTTTTTTTTTTTTTTTTTTTTTTTTTTTTTTTTTTTTTTTTTTTTTTTTTTTTTTTTTTTTTTTTTTTTTTTTTTTTTTTTTTTTTTTTTTTTTTTTTTTTTTTTTTTTTTTTTTTTTTTTTTTTTTTTTTTTTTTTTTTTTTTTTTTTTTTTTTTTTTTTTTTTTTTTTTTTTTTTTTTTTTTTTTTTTTTTTTTTTTTTTTTTTTTTTTTTTTTTTTTTTTTTTTTTTTTTTTTTTTTTTTTTTTTTTTTTTTTTTTTTTTTTTTTTTTTTTTTTTTTTTTTTTTTTTTTTTTTTTTTTTTTTTTTTTTTTTTTTTTTTTTTTTTTTTTTTTTTTTTTTTTTTTTTTTTTTTTTTTTTTTTTTTTTTTTTTTTTTTTTTTTTTGTATTTCTCTGTACTTTGGCGTATGACTTTCACTGTATGGGCTGTCACTTGTCTTACAAGTGCTTTATTGCGCCAATAACGCTACGTTTTATCTTAAACATCCTAGAAATACGACAAATTTTCAGATAGTTTCAACATTTGAAGTGACACATTTTGTGGCTGAAACAATGTGAATGCCCCATTTACTCATTTAGTGCGTTTAAAGAGTACCGTTTTGTATTAAACGTGCAAAACTAAATTAACATGAATACAATTACAAAGTAAACTTGTTCCAAAAATTAGATTTTGTATTGTAAATTGAATTACACAAATTAATCTCCCATGGCGTAAAAGTATAGTCTCGCGGTCCTCTTTTGAACCGCGAGGTGCCTTTGCATGATTGTTTGGGCGGATGTTCCGCTAGAAGGCTGAAGTTGCGTACTTTCGAACCGCCTCTTCGTTGCCTTCTGCCTCCGGCGGATGTGCGGAACCCGCTGACAAATCCACTTTAAATGGGAATGATGTAGAGTCACGCTGTCTGAATGTATTATCGAAGTTCTTTTATTACCATCTATACCTTCATCAAAGCACATGACTTTGTGAGCTAGAATGGAAAAAAATACATTTGTGAGGATACAACTACCTTCATAGATAGCAGGTGTGTTAATGTGCATTTTTGTGATTTTTCGAAAACATATTAGAATTCTTTTTATAGGGAGAATGCATGCGTCCGTTTCATGTAAAACGGGGTGCTTGGTTGTAAATAATTTACATAGGTATGGTCGTGATGCTCTCTGAAAAGCTGTATGTTGTCGGCCACTTTCTACTTTTTCGTCACATATACTTGGCGTTTTATATAAAACGCAGCGGTTTAGTCTGAGTAATCTTAAAAGATTCTCTGCACCACCTAGATAAGAGCACCCACTAGACTGTTCTAGCCAGTAGAGTTATTAAAAGTTCATTCTCCGTATTAAGTAAAATTGGACGTTTACGTGGAATATCCTAGTACAAATGTTTCCGTTTTGTATAAGACGGGCAGAATTGAGTACTAAATTATTAATAAACACGTGAATACAATTACAAAGTAAACTTGTTCCAAAAATTAGATTTTGTATTGTAAATTGAATTACACAAATTAATCTCCCATGGCGTAAAAGTATAGTCTCGCGGTCCTCTTTTGAACCGCGAGGTGCCTTTGCATGATTGTTTGGGCGGATGTTCCGCTAGAAGGCTGAAGTTGCGTACTTTCGAACCGCCTCTTCGTTGCCTTCTGCCTCCGGCGGATGTGCGGAACCCGCTGACAAATCCACTTTAAATGGGAATGATGTAGAGTCACGCTGTCTGAATGTATTATCGAAGTTCTTTTATTACCATCTATACCTTCATCAAAGCACATGACTTTGTGAGCTAGAATGGAAAAAAATACATTTGTGAGGATACAACTACCTTCATAGATAGCAGGTGTGTTAATGTGCATTTGTGAGATATATCAAACATATTAGAATTCTTTTTTATAGGGAGAATGCATGCGTCCGTTTCATGTAAAACGGGGTGCTTGGTTGTAAATAATTTACATAGGTATGGTCGTGATGCTCTCTGAAAAGCTGTATGTTGTCGGCCACTTTCAACTTTTTCGTCACATATACTTGGCGTTTTATATAAGACGTAGCGTTTTAGTCTGAGTAATCTTAAAAGATTCTCTGCACCACCTAGATAAGAGCACCCACTAGACTGTTCTAGCCAGTAGAGTTATTAAAAGTTCATTCTCCGTATTAAGTAAAATTGGACGTTTACGTGGAATATCCTAGTACAAATGTTTCCGTTTTGTATAAGACGGGCAGAATTGAGTACTAAATTATTAATAAACACGTGAATACAATTACAAAGTAAACTTGTTCCAAAAATTAGATTTTGTATTGTAAATTGAATTACACAAATTAATCTCCCATGGCGTAAAAGTATAGTCTCGCGGTCCTCTTTTGAACCGCGAGGTGCCTTTGCATGATTGTTTGGGCGGATGTTCCGCTAGAAGGCTGAAGTTGCGTACTTTCGAACCGCCTCTTCGTTGCCTTCTGCCTCCGGCGGATGTGCGGAACCCGCTGACAAATCCACTTTAAATGGGAATGATGTAGAGTCACGCTGTCTGAATGTATTATCGAAGTTCTTTTATTACCATCTATACCTTCATCAAAGCACATGACTTTGTGAGCTAGAATGGAAAAAAATACATTTGTGAGGATACAACTACCTTCATAGATAGCAGGTGTGTTAATGTGCATTTTTGTGATTTTTCGAAAACATATTAGAATTCTTTTTATAGGGAGAATGCATGCGTCCGTTTCATGTAAAACGGGGTGCTTGGTTGTAAATAATTTACATAGGTATGGTCGTGATGCTCTCTGAAAAGCTGTATGTTGTCGGCCACTTTCTACTTTTTCGTCACATATACTTGGCGTTTTATATAAAACGCAGCGGTTTAGTCTGAGTAATCTTAAAAGATTCTCTGCACCACCTAGATAAGAGCACCCACTAGACTGTTCTAGCCAGTAGAGTTATTAAAAGTTCATTCTCCGTATTAAGTAAAATTGGACGTTTACGTGGAATATCCTAGTACAAATGTTTCCGTTTTGTATAAGACGGGCAGAATTGAGTACTAAATTATTAATAAACACGTGAATACAATTACAAAGTAAACTTGTTCCAAAAATTAGATTTTGTATTGTAAATTGAATTACACAAATTAATCTCCCATGGCGTAAAAGTATAGTCTCGCGGTCCTCTTTTGAACCGCGAGGTGCCTTTGCATGATTGTTTGGGCGGATGTTCCGCTAGAAGGCTGAAGTTGCGTACTTTCGAACCGCCTTTTTGGTGAAACACAAGAGGCTCACTATCCATTTTTTTAAATGGGAATGATGTTGAGTCACGCTGTCTGAATGTATTATCGAAGTTCTTTTATTACCATCTATACCTTCATCAAAGCACATGACTTTGTGAGCTAGAATGGAAAAAAATACATTTGTGAGGATACAACTACCTTCATAGATAGCAGGTGTGTTAATGTGCATTTTTGTGATTTTTCGAAAACATATTAGAATTCTTTTTATAGGGAGAATGCATGCGTCCGTTTCATGTAAAACGGGGTGCTTGGTTGTAAATAATTTACATAGGTATGGTCGTGATGCTCTCTGAAAAGCTGTATGTTGTCGGCCACTTTCTACTTTTTCGTCACATATACTTGGCGTTTTATATAAAACGCAGCGGTTTAGTCTGAGTAATCTTAAAAGATTCTCTGCACCACCTAGATAAGAGCACCCACTAGACTGTTCTAGCCAGTAGAGTTATTAAAAGTTCATTCTCCGTATTAAGTAAAATTGGACGTTTACGTGGAATATCCTAGTACAAATGTTTCCGTTTTGTATAAGACGGGCAGAATTGAGTACTAAATTATTAATAAACACGTGAATACAATTACAAACTACATTTGATACAAAAATTATATTTTGTAGATTAAATTACACAAATCAAAGCCACCGCATAAGACCACCGTTGCTTATGCACGTACTAGAAAGGTAACTCTCAGAGACCCCAACAAAACCAGCTGTCTGGGAATCCTTCTTTGTTTCCGTTAAAAGACAACTTTTTGTAGTTCGAACCAGGACATCGTTAAAACACAAAAGGCCGACATGGCACTATTGAAAATAAGAATGATGTTGAGTCACGCTGTCTGAATGTGTTTTGAAATGAAGTTCTATTATTACCGCCATCCTTCCCTTCAAAATGACACCACCTTCATTGATTGCAGGTGTGTTAATGTGCATTTTTGTGATTTTTCGAAAACATATTAGAATTCTTTTTATAGGGAGAATGCATGCGTCCGTTTTATGTAAAACGGGGTGTTTGGTTGTAAAAAAATTACATAGGTATGGTCGTGATGCTCTCTGAAAAGCTGTATGTTGTCGGCCACTTTCAACTTTTTCGTCACATATACTTGGCGTTTTATATAAGACGTAGCGTTTTAGTCTGAGTAATCTTAAAAGATTCTCTGCACCACCTAGATAAGAGCACCCACTAGACTGTTCTAGGCAGTAGAGTTATTAAAAGTTCATTCCCCGTATGAAGTAAAATTGGGCGTTTACGTGGAATATCCTAGTACAAATGGTTCCGTTTTGTATAAGACGGCAGAATTGAGTACTATATTATTAATAAACACGTGAATACAATTACAAACTACATTTGATACAAAAATTATATTTTGTAGATTAAATTACACAAATCAAAGCCACCGCATAAGACCACCGTTGCTTATGCACGTACTAGAAAGGTAACTCTCACAGACCCCAACAAAACCAGCTGTCTGGGAATCCTCCTTTGTTCCCGTTAGAAGACAACTTTTTGTAGTTCGAACCAGGACATCGTTAAAACACAAAAGGCCGACATGGCACTATTGAAAATAAGAATGATGTTGAGTCACGCTGTCTGAATGTGTTTTGAAATGAAGTTCTATTATTACCGCCATCCTTCCCTTCAAAATGACACCACCTTCATTGATTGCAGGTGTGTTAATGTGCATTTTTGTGATTTTTCGAAAACATATTAGAATTCTTTTTATAGGGAGAATGCATGCGTCCGTTTTATGTAAAACGTTGAACATATACCACAAAATTTCAGATATAATCAACCTTTGAACTGACACATTTTATCCAATAAACTATCTGAACGGCCCGTTTTGTATAAAACGTGTAAAGTTTAATACTATATTGAATAAACACATGAATACAATCTGAAATTAAAGTTGGTACAGAAATAGAATTTTGTACATCAAATTACACAAATCAAAGCCACCGCATAAGACCACCGTTGCTTATGCACGTACTAGAAAGGTAACTCTCACAGACCCCAACAAAACCAGCTGTCTGGGAATCCTCCTTTGTTCCCGTTAGAAGACAACTTTTTGTAGTTCGAACCAGGACATCGTTAAAACACAAAAGGCCGACATGGCACTATTGAAAATAAGAATGATGTTGAGTCACGCTGTCTGAATGTGTTTTGAAATGAAGTTCTATTATTACCGCCATCCTTCCCTTCAAAATGACACCACCTTCATTGATTGCAGGTGTGTTAATGTGCATTTTTGTGATTTTTCGAAAACATATTAGAATTCTTTTTATAGGGAGAATGCATGCGTCCGTTTTATGTAAAACGGGGAACATGGTTTTCAAATATTTACATAGTTATTTGTCGTGGTGCTATCTCAACATCTGCATCTTGTCGGCCACTTTCAGATTATTCCTCAACAACACACACCGTTTTATATAAAACGGTGCGTTTTTTGTACGTTTTAAAAAAAATGTAGTAGATTAACCATATACAAAGAAATTCAATTGTTGGTACAAATAATATAGATTACAATAAACTAATACAATTATATTTGATTGTTGAAGAACAAAATATACATTTTAATATAGCGCGAATGCTTAGATCCGTTTTAACTAAAACGCAGTATGTGGTTGTCAAATATTTATGTTGTTGGCAACAATTTACATACATATATTGGCAACAATTTACATACATATTGTCCTGTATATGTGGGGTACTATAAAGATAATTCATATTTGAAAGAATGTAATAGATTAACGTTTGTAAATAAAATGCATTTTTTCGTATAGATATTATAGATTGCAATAAAAAAAACAAGGAAATTGAATCGAGCACGTTTTAATCAACCCACTTATATGCGTTCCTTCATTCCCCTAACCTATCTTTAGTCTTTGGACATAAATAGAAGAACCGTATGTTTGCTCTCCACCATTCCATCAGGTACGTTGAACTGCAGATCTCTGATCTACCTCCCATGTATCGTTCTCCTTAGATAAGTTGGTATCGACATAAACTGCACCAATTACAGACTCGACAATATCTGCAAGTCTATAGGGTGAATGGATTAAACCATGAGAATGCAGTGTATAATATGAATCAACCAACTTATACTAAAAAGTGGACGGAGGAAATTGAAATCCACAACTTGGGGTCCGATTTTCCCCAATTGTAATCTCCCCTTGATGTTGAGTCACGCTGTCTGAATGTATTATGGAAGTTCTTTTATTAGTACCATCTATATCTTCAAAATGGCACCACGACTTTGTGAGATATAAGGGAAAAATTCACTTTGTGGGGATAATGCAGATGAATATGGTAATGTACATTTGTGTGATTGGTCGTCAAGTAAATAAACTATCTATTTATAGGGATAATGCGTATAACCGTTTTATGTAAAATGGGGAACATGGTTTTCAAATATTTACATAGTTATTTGTCGTGGTGCTATCTCAACATCTGCATCTTGTCGGCCACTTTCAGATTATTCCTCAACAACACACACCGTTTTATATAAAACGGTGCGTTTTTTGTCCGTTTTAAAAAAAATGTAGTAGATTAACCATATACAAAGAAATTCAATTGTTGGTACAAATAATATAGATTACAATAAACTAATACAATTATATTTGATTGTTGAAGAACAAAATATACATTTTAATATAGCGCGAATGCTTAGATCCGTTTTAACTAAAACGCAGTATGTGGTTGTCAAATATTTATGTTGTTGGCAACAATTTACATACATATATTGGCAACAATTTACATACATATTGTCCTGTATATGTGGGGTACTATAAAGATAATTCATATTTGAAAGAATGTAATAGATTAACGTTTGTAAATAAAATGCATTTTTTCGTATAGATATTATAGATTGCAATAAAAAAAACAAGGAAATTGAATCGAGCACGTTTTAATCAACCCACTTATATGCGTTCCTTCATTCCCCTAACCTATCTTTAGTCTTTGGACATAAATAGAAGAACCGTATGTTTGCTCTCCACCATTCCATCAGGTACGTTGAACTGCAGATCTCTGATCTACCTCCCATGTATCGTTCTCCTTAGATAAGTTAGTATCGACATAAACTGCACCAATTACAGACTCGACAATATCTGCAAGTCTATAGGGTGAATGGATTAAACCATGAGAATGCAGTGTATAATATGAATCAACCAACTTATACTAAAAAGTGGACGGAGGAAATTGAAATCCACAACTTGGGGTCCGATTTTCCCCAATTGTAATCTCCCCTTGATGTTGAGTCACTCTATCTGATTGTATAAAACTTTGCACCTAATCGAGGTGACTGTATAATTGTAACTATTGAGGTATGATTATGTGTATGGATTTTCCCAGCCATTTTTTGTGGAAGAAAGAGTTTTCCATGGCAAAGTAAACCATCATACTCGTCTTTTTATAGTCACCATGTCCATCAGCATGTGCTGGTAAGTCAGCGTTTTGTATCAAACGTCTAACATTATCTTAAACTCTACATTTTATATAAAACGGTAAGAGGCACCATTTTAAACAAAACGGAACATATATTTTAACAAGTATTCTAGTTTAGTTTTACAGAAAATTAAATAAATTAATGTATGTTAACAACAAATCACATTACATAATAAAAAACGGATTACATAATTAAAAACACATTACATGATTAATAAAAGCAATGGATTACTTACGACCCTCTATTGTAATAAAGCTAAATTATGTAATATGGTTAAGTGTGTGAGAGAGAAGTAGAGAGAATATGGGAAAGCATGGAATATATTACCAATTGTAAACTAGCTAAATTATGTTAAGAGGTTAAGTGTGTGAGAGAGAAGTAGAGAGAATATGGGAAAGCATGGAATATATTACCAATTGTAAAGTAGCTAAATTATGTAATATGGTTAAGTGTGTGAGAGAGAAGTAGAGAGAATATGGGAAAGCATGGAATATATTACCAATTGTAAAGTAGCTAAATTATGTAATATGGTTAAGTGTGTGAGAGAGAAGTAGAGAGAATATGGGAAAGCATGGAATATATTACCAATTGTAAAGTAGCTAAATTATGTAATATGGTTAAGTGTGTGAGAGAGAAGTAGAGAGAATATGGGAAAGCATGGAATATATTACCAATTGTAAAGTAGCTAAATTATGTAATATGGTTAAGTGTGTGAGAGAGAAGTAGAGAGAATATGGGAAAGCATGGAATATATTACCAATTGTAAAGTAGCTAAATTATGTAATATGGTTAAGTGTGTGAGAGAGAAGTAGAGAGAATATGGGAAAGCATGGAATATATTACCAATTGTAAAGTAGCTAAATTATGTAATATGGTTAAGTGTGTGAGAGAGAAGTAGAGAGAATATGGGAAAGCATGGAATATATTACCAATTGTAAAGTAGCTAAATTATGTAATATGGTTAAGTGTGTGAGAGAGAAGTAGAGAGAATATGGGAAAGCATGGAATATATTACCAATTGTAAAGTAGCTAAATTATGTAATATGGTTAAGTGTGTGAGAGAGAAGTAGAGAGAATATGGGAAAGCATGGAATATATTACCAATTGTAAAGTAGCTAAATTATGTAATATGGTTAAGTGTGTGAGAGAGAAGTAGAGAGAATATGGGAAAGCATGGAATATATTACCAATTGTAAAGTAGCTAAATTATGTAATATGGTTAAGTGTGTGAGAGAGAAGTAGAGAGAATATGGGAAAGCATGGAATATATTACCAATTGTAAAGTAGCTAAATTATGTAATATGGTTAAGTGTGTGAGAGAGAAGTAGAGAGAATATGGGAAAGCATGGAATATATTACCAATTGTAAAGTAGCTAAATTATGTAATATGGTTAAGTGTGTGAGAGAGAAGTAGAGAGAATATGGGAAAGCATGGAATATATTACCAATTGTAAAGTAGCTAAATTATGTAATATGGTTAAGTGTGTGAGAGAGAAGTAGAGAGAATATGGGAAAGCATGGAATATATTACCAATTGTAAAGTAGCTAAATTATGTAATATGGTTAAGTGTGTGAGAGAGAAGTAGAGAGAATATGGGAAAGCATGGAATATATTACCAATTGTAAAGTAGCTAAATTATGCAATAAAACCCCTCCATACATAATTACATTACAATCAAACACCCCTCCATACTTAACCAAATTACAATTAAACACCACAAATTTATTTCTAACAATCTCCCCCTTGGTGTTGAATTGTAAATGTTGCATCGTCTTCAGTCTTTAAATAAACATGATGAGCCCATTTGTTGAAAATCTTCAATGTTGAGTGGACTTTGAAGCTTTCTCATTGTCTTCAATGTCTTGTATCAACCTTGACTTTGAATCTTCTCAACAATCATATATATTTGACGATGACTTTCTAAATCTTGATCTTCTCTTGCAACTTTGAATATTTTGGAAGCATCTTTGAAATCTTGGTAACTTTTGAGCTTTGACAACTTGAACTTTTGAATGTTGATTTCAACTTGATGTTGCTTGGAGAAGTAACTTGAATCTTTGAGTAGCGTGCGGAAGCTTGGTTTTGGAATGGGGAAATTTATTTTACTCTAAAGCTTCAATTCTAACTTGTCTTCGGATAAACAATCATCTTGGGGCATTTGATTCTTTGATCAACTTATTCTTGCTCCCCCTCAAACAAACAATCATTTTGGAGCATCTTTAACAATTAAACAATTCATGAGTTAACTTTTAGCTTCCCCTCAAACACTCAATTTTCTCAACAACACACAATTAATCCAAAAATGATTTGACATTTTAGCTCCCCCTCAACTTGGGCATAATCTTCGGAGCAAAGAATAAAACTATGCAAAGTGCTTCCCCTCATATGGATAATCAATCTCTTACACGTTTCTCCCCCTCATGATTAACATGTGTAACGTGTTCATCATGCAACAATGATTGATAGCCCAAAAGGTGAATGAAAAGGTATAATTATGAAGTAACGTCTCAATTAAACAGATTTTGAACGGGTTGTGCACTGATATGTGTACAAGCCAAGTCACAACCACGTACTTGAACCCAGACGTTGGAACCCATGTGAGGGTGGGTCCAACTGGATGTTTGAAAAGAGAAGTAGCAGGTTGTGCATAGTTAAGCACTTTTTGCACACGAGGTTGAATGACTCGCAAACTTAAACAACTCAGAGAGAGAGTACTTAATGAGAGTGCTTTTAGGTTTTGGGTTGGGTTTATTATGAGAGAACCAGCCATACTGATCTTTATAGCGAATGATTCCGGTGGTGGAATCCTTGAATATCTGGCAATGGCTGTTTAGAGGCTTGAGGGGAGATCCGGTGTTGCGAGGAGTGTAATATGGGTTCGTTTGTTTGAGAGTTGGATAAGGTTTAGATGGAAGGGTTTTTGTTTTGGTGGAATGAGGTTCTTTTGAGAATTTAGGAGTGGTATGAGCTGGTTTGGAAGATGGTTGTGGGTGTTTATTGTTTTGGTGAGATGGTTTGGTGTTATGAGGATTTGTCTTGGTTTTGGAGGAAGGGTGTTGTTTGGTAATAGTTGATAACTTTAGGTGATTGTGGTTTGATTGGGCATTTGAAGGAATGAATTTTGTTTTAGTTGGAGATGGAGTGGTTTGGTTGAGAAGAGGTGATTTTGGAGCACGAGTTGAAGGCGCGTTCACTTGATTTGACTTGGTTACAAGTTGAGTCTCCAATGACAAGGAATGAGCTTGAAGTTGTTGGATTAACTTCAAACATGTTTGCTCATTATTCCTCGAAGAAATGGACTTGTTCCGCAATTCACGATTGAGCTTCGAAAGTTGTTGTTGCAAAACAAGTTCTTTAACATGGGTTCCGAGGATGGTTTCAATGAGCTCTTTGTGAGAAATATCCAACTCATTGGTTAAATTGAGAATTTTTGACTGCAAATGATCATTGTCTTTTCGAAGACTTTCCATGTTTGGCAAAATGAGATCATTAGCAGATTTGAGCTCTTTGTTCTCAGATTTGATTCGGTCAACTTCAGATTGAAGACTTTCCATGGCAGACAAACTGAGATTATTAGCAGATTTGAGCTCTTTGTTCTCAGATTTGAGTTGCTTAATTTCAAGTTGAAAACTGTTGTGTTATGTTATAATTGTCTTAAATATTTCCACATTGACTTGTTTTTCCTCAAAAATAACCACTCCACAAGGAAACGAACTGGTACAACACATACAAATGTGATTATCATGACGACATATTTCTTCCCAACTTGGCTGTTCACCCATTAAAAGATCTAACACCGTCTCAACAAACTCATTCGGTATAATGGTTGACATTTTTCCCCCCTCAAAATAAGAACAAATGCAGGGTTTCAGAATTGTAGTACTAAAACAGGGTTTCGAAAAATATGAACTAATACAGGGTTTCAGAATTGTAGTACTAAAACAGGGTTTCGAAAAATATGAACTAATACAGGGTTTCAGAATTGTAGTACTAAAACAGGGTTTCGAAAAATATGAACTAATACAGGGTTTCGAAAAATATGAACTAATACAGGGTTTCAGAATTGTAGTACTAAAACAGGGTTTCGAAAAATATGAACTAATACAGGGTTTCAGAATTGTAGTACTAAAACAGGGTTTCGAAAAATATGAACTAATACAGGGTTTCAGAATTGTAGTACTAAAACAGGGTTTCGAAAAATATGAACTAATACAGGGTTTCGAAAAATATGAACTAATACAGGGTTTCAGAATTGTAGTACTAAAACAGGGTTTCGAAAAATATGAACTAATACAGGGTTTCGAAAAATATGAACTAATACAGGGTTTCAGAAAATAAGAACTAATACCGGTTTTCGAAAAATATGAACTAAAACAGGGTTTCGAAAAATATGAACTAATACAGGGTTTCAGAATTGTAGTACTAAAACAGGGTTTCGAAAAATATGAACTAATACAGGGTTTCGAAAAATATGAACTAATACAGGGTTTCAGAAAAATAAGAACTAATACAGGGTTTCGAAAAATATGAACTAAAACAGGGTTTCGAAAAATATGAACTAATACAGGGTTTCGAAAAATATGAACTAATACAGGGTTTCGAAAAATATGAACTAATACAGGGTTTCGAAAAATATGAACTAATACAGGGTTTCGAAAAATATGAACTAATACAGGGTTTCGAAAAATATGAACTAATACAGGGTTTCGAAAAATATGAACTAATACAGGGTTTCGAAAATATGAACTAAACAGGGTTTCGAAAAATATGTACTAAAACAGGGTTTCGAAAAATATGAACTAATACAGGGTTTCAGAATTGTAGTACTAAAACAGGGTTTCGAAAAATATGAACTAATACAGGGTTTCGAAAAATATGAACTAATACAAGGTTTCGAAAAATATGAACTAAAACAGGGTTTCGTAAAATATGAACTAATACAGGGTTTCAGAATTGTAGTACTAAAACAGGGTTTCGAAAAATATGAACTAATACAGGGTTTCGAAAAATATGAACTAATACAGGGTTTCAGAAAATAAGAACTAATACAGGGTTTCGTAAAATATGAACTAATACAGGGTTTCAGAATTGTAGTACTAAAACAGGGTTTCGAAAAATATGAACTAATACAGGGTTTCGAAAAATATGAACTAATACAGGGTTTCGAAAAATATGAACTAATACAAGGTTTCAGAATTGTAGTACTAAAACAGGGTTTCGAAAAATATGAACTAATACAGGGTTTCGAAAAATATGAACTAATACAGGGTTTCAGAAAAATAAGAACTAATACAGGGTTTCGAAAAATATGAACTAATACAGGGTTTCAGAATTGTAGTACTAAAACAGGGTTTCGAAAAATATGAACTAATACAGGGTTTCGAAAAATATGAACTAATACAGGGTTTCAGAAAATAAGAACTAATACCGGTTTTCGAAAAATATGAACTAAAACAGGGTTTCGTAAAATATGAACTAATACAGGGTTTCAGAATTGTAGTACTAAAACAGGGTTTCGAAAAATATGAACTAATACAGGGTTTCGAAAAATATGAACTAATACAGGGTTTCGAAAAATATGAACTAATACAGGGTTTCAGAATTGTAGTACTAAAACAGGGTTTCGAAAAATATGAACTAATACAGGGTTTCGAAAAATATGAACTAATACAGGGTTTCAGAAAATAAGAACTAATACAGGGTTTCGAAAAATATGAACTAAAACAGGGTTTCGAAAAATATGAACTAATACAGGGTTTCGAAAAATATGAACTAATACAGGGTTTCGAAAAATATGAACTAATACAGGGTTTCGAAAAATATGAACTAAAACAGGGTTTCGAAAAATATGAACTAATACAGGGTTTCAGAATTGTAGTACTAAAACAGGGTTTCGAAAAATATGAACTAATACAGGGTTTCGAAAAATATGAACTAATACAGGGTTTCAGAAAAATAAGAACTAATACCGGGTTTCGAAAAATATGAACTAATACAGGTTTAGCAAAATATGAACAAAATCAAGCCATGGATCTTTCACAAGTTGTGATTTTGCTCTGATACCAATTGTAATAAAGCTAAATTATGTAATATGGTTAAGTGTGTGAGAGAGAAGTAGAGAGAATATGGTAAAGCATGGAATATATTACCAATTGTAAACTAGCTAAATTATGTTAAGAGGTTATGTGTGTGAGAGAGAAAGTATGAGAAATGGGAAATAATATTATTAGGTGTCACTAAAAAGGTTAGGAAATACATGGGGTGGAGGGGTATTTATAGTCACATCTAATTACACTTAGGTCCTTCCTAATTGCAATAAAACCCCTCCATACATAATTACATTACAATCAAACACCCCTCCATACTTAACCAAATTACAATTAAACACCACAAATTTATTTCTAACATCTATTGACATACTTCCTATGCCCTGGTGAGTTGTTGTAAATGTTGCATCGTCTTTTTTTTTTTTATTTTTTTGTATTTTTTTTTTTTTTTTTTTTTTTTTTTTTTTTTTTTTTTTTTTTTTTTTTTTTTTTTTTTTTTTTTTTTTTTTTTTTTTTTTTTTTTTTTTTTTTTTTTTTTTTTTTTTTTTTTTTTTTTTTTTTTTTTTTTTTTTTTTTTTTTTTTTTTTTTTTTTTTTTTTTTTTTTTTTTTTTTTTTTTTTTTTTTTTTTTTTTTTTTTTTTTTTTTTTTTTTTTTTTTTTTTTTTTTTTTTTTTTTTTTTTTTTTTTTTTTTTTTTTTTTTTTTTTTTTTTTTTTTTTTTTTTTTTTTTTTTTTTTTTTTTTTTTTTTTTTTTTTTTTTTTTTTTTTTTTTTTTTTTTTTTTTTTTTTTTTTTTTTTTTTTTTTTTTTTTTTTTTTTTTTTTTTTTTTTTTTTTTTTTTTTTTTTTTTTTTTTTTTTTTTTTTTTTTTTTTTTTTTTTTTTTTTTTTTTTTTTTTTTTTTTTTTTTTTTTTTTTTTTTTTTTTTTTTTTTTTTTTTTTTTTTTTTTTTTTTTTTTTTTTTTTTTTTTTTTTTTTTTTTTTTTTTTTTTTTTTTTTTTTTTTTTTTTTTTTTTTTTTTTTTTTTTTTTTTTTTTTTTTTTTTTTTTTTTTTTTTTTTTTTTTTTTTTTTTTTTTTTTTTTTTTTTTTTTTTTTTTTTTTTTTTTTTTTTTTTTTTTTTTTTTTTTTTTTTTTTTTTTTTTTTTTTTTTTTTTTTTTTTTTTTTTTTTTTTTTTTTTTTTTTTTTTTTTTTTTTTTTTTTTTTTTTTTTTTTTTTTTTTTTTTTTTTTTTTTTTTTTTTTTTTTTTTTTTTTTTTTTTTTTTTTTTTTTTTTTTTTTTTTTTTTTTTTTTTTTTTTTTTTTTTTTTTTTTTTTTTTTTTTTTTTTTTTTTTTTTTTTTTTTTTTTTTTTTTTTTTTTTTTTTTTTTTTTTTTTTTTTTTTTTTTTTTTTTTTTTTTTTTTTTTTTTTTTTTTTTTTTTTTTTTTTTTTTTTTTTTTTTTTTTTTTTTTTTTTTTTTTTTTTTTTTTTTTTTTTTTTTTTTTTTTTTTTTTTTTTTTTTTTTTTTTTTTTTTTTTTTTTTTTTTTTTTTTTTTTTTTTTTTTTTTTTTTTTTTTTTTTTTTTTTTTTTTTTTTTTTTTTTTTTTTTTTTTTTTTTTTTTTTTTTTTTTTTTTTTTTTTTTTTTTTTTTTTTTTTTTTTTTTTTTTTTTTTTTTTTTTTTTTTTTTTTTTTTTTTTTTTTTTTTTTTTTTTTTTTTTTTTTTTTTTTTTTTTTTTTTTTTTTTTTTTTTTTTTTTTTTTTTTTTTTTTTTTTTTTTTTTTTTTTTTTTTTTTTTTTTTTTTTTTTTTTTTTTTTTTTTTTTTTTTTTTTTTTTTTTTTTTTTTTAACGTTGTTTAGGAATTTAGAAACAACCTATGATATGAAATCGTTTGTCAAAAACTTTAAGTTATCATTAGGATAACATAATTAGAAACATGTCTTTAGCAAATTGACGGAACATTCCTAAGGCATGATGGGTGGGGTAAGTTCTTCATATAGCATGTAGCGTCAAGCAATCCAAACATAAAGCGAGCATCTAGTACCTGAGAATGCATGCTAAAATGGGTCAACAAAAATGTTGGTGAATTCATAGGTGTAATAAAATACTTTTTCCATGGAACCACAAGATTTAAGTGCGACCATTGCCAACCCGCAATGTCGTGTAGCCATTGCTCAAAAACAATGCTAGGAAACATAATGTATACATTGTACTAAGCTCATGAATTGAAACTCGACGGTAATAAGTAACATTGTGCCTCGGCAAGTATTTGATCCATAATACTTGGGAATCCAAATATGAATGCATTCGTTCGACCATCACCGGTCAAGTTGGTGCGACCAACCCGAATGGGGGTGTCAACCCAAATAGTACTATTCATCATATCACGTTTAAATCCATAACTAACAATTCATGATGGGAGGCCTTTAGTGGGATCAAGCGACTTAGACAATCATCATATACATAGTTTGGTACTTGTGTTCCACATGTAAAACATAGAGCATGCATCTCACCCAAAATAGTAAGAAAGTGTGGGCTATGAACTCACCTTAGTTTCGAGTAGCAACAATTTGCAAATAGAGAATCTTCTTGAATGTGTTAACCTATAGAAATAAAATATAAACTTGTCTTAACAATCTATGCTATTATGTTCCTAAGGAATTTCCCTCATTCTTCCAAATAATATTGTTATAATACATTTTCTTAAAAAAATGTTTTCTTATGTGATAATCGTTAGGGTTGTCCACGTGCTAGATGGAGTTGGTCTTTCATGGGTTTATATATAGTAATATATATAATATTTATACAATATAATAGTAATAATTATAATGATATATATATATATATTATATATATATATATATATATATATATTTAATTATATATTGATTAGGTATATATATATAATATCTTTCATTTCAATTTAATCTTTGTATATGTATATATTAAATTAATTCTTATATATATATATATATATATAATTAAGTATGGTTGTGAGTTGGAATAAGAATTAAAATTATATATAAATATAATATGTCGCCGCACAACTTTGCACCAACATTCTAAATAGAAGATGGCATGGTGGGTCTATATATAAATATATATATAATATATATATACCTTATATATATATATATATATATATATATATATATATATATATATATATATAGAGTGATATATATATATATATATATATATATATATATATATATATATATATATATATATATATATATATATATATATATATATATATATATATATATATATATATATATATATATATATATATATATATATATATATATATATATATATATATATATATATATATATATATATATATATATATATATATATATATATATATATATATATATATATATATATATATATATATATATATATATATATATATATATATATATATATATATATATATATATATATATATATATATATATATATATATATATATATATATATATATATATATATATATATATATATATATATATATATATATATATATATATATATATATATATATATATATATATATATATATATATATATATATATATATATATATATATATATATATATATATATATATATATATATATATATATATATATATATATATATATATATATATATATATATATATATATATATATATATATATATATATATATATATATATATATATATATATATATATATATATATATATATATATATATATATATATATATATATATATATATATATATATATATATATATATATATATATATATATATATATATATATATATATATATATATATATATATATATATATATATATATATATATATATATATATATATATATATATATATATATATATATATATATATATATATATATATATATATATATATATATATATATATATATATATATATATATATATATATATATATATATATATATATATATATATATATATATATATATATATATATATATATATATATATATATATATATATATATATATATATATATATATATATATATATATATATATATATATATATATATATATATATATATATATATATATATATATATATATATATATATATATATATATATATATATATATATATATATATATATATATATATATATATATATATATATATATATATATATATATATATATATATATATATATATATATATATATATATATATATATATATATATATATATATATATATATATATATATATATATATATATATATATATATATATATATATATATATATATATATATATATATATATATATATATATATATATATATATATATATATATATATATATATATATATATATATATATATATATATATATATATATATATATATATATATATATATATATATATATATATATATATATATATATATATATATATATATATATATATATATATATATATATATATATATATATATATATATATATATATATATATATATATATATATATATATATATATATATATATATATATATATATATATATATATATATATATATATATATATATATATATATATATATATATATATATATATATATATATATATATATATATATATATATATATATATATATATATATATATATATATATATATATATATATATATATATATATATATATATATATATATATATATATATATATATATATATATATATATATATATATATATATATATATATATATATATATATATATATATATATATATATATATATATATATATATATATATATATATATATATATATATATATATATATATATATATATATATATATATATATATATATATATATATATATATATTTCACTATAGTAACCAAATACGAGTGTGTATATTCACGCAAAAGATATATATATATATATATAGTGATATATATATATATATATAAAGTATATACAAAACATTTTTGGAGATTTATGGCCCTAGAACTAAGCATGGGCAGCCATGTAATGACCTGATATGATACCTGCACGCTCCTCCTTCTTCCTGGGTCGTCGTGAGGTGGTGCTGGGATGGTGGTGCGCGGCTGCCGGAGAGAAAAAGAGAGAAGAAAAGAAAAGTTGTTAGGGTTTTTAGAGAGAGAGACTAAATGGGTTTGCTTAGGTGACCTTTACTTACGTTCTTGAGCTTACTGGGATGCTGTGGAGTCGACTGGTGGTGGTTGTGGATCGAACAGTAGCAGCGGCGACGGTGGCCGGCGGCGGAGCTGCGGCGGCGGGTGGATTTTTGAAGATTTGAGACTGCTGGAACCCTTGAGGGTTGAAGAGGATGAAGAAGGGATCCTTTTTCTGGTCGTAGAAGGTGCCCAGGTGGTGGTGGTGCGGCTGTACAGCGGCGGCAACAAACCAGTGGTGATGGTGAGGTGTTTTACGGTTTCTAGAGAGAGAGAAGGTGGTGGAAGTGTTTTAGGGTTGAAGATGTGAGTGATGATGATGTATTGGGTGGTGGCCGGCCGTTTTTCCGGCGAGCAGAGGTGGTGGCGCGGCGGTGGAGTGAGAGGGAGGGAGAAGATGGATGTTTAAATCTTTTTAGTGTTTGTGTGTGTTGTGAACGTGCAGGCAAAAAAGAAGGGTAGCACATTACTAGATTTTTATAGGGCTAAGGGGGATGGGCTTAGGTCTTGACTTGTGGGCTAGGCTTATAATTTCGAAAATTACATGGGTTGTAGGTTTATGGGCTTATTTTTGGTCTAACAAATGCATTAGCCTACTAATAGTGTTAGTTAGTTGGTCCATGAGTTTTTATAAATAACATAAATATTATTTTGTATAAATTTTTAATTAGGAAACTAAAATAATATGTCATGTTTTTATAATTCATATTTTTATAAATTGCGTCAATTATTATGATTGCATACGTACGTTCTTAAATCATTTAGTCAATATATAACGGCATATATTACATATGGTACTTTTACTAACGAGAAGTGATCTTAACTAGATACATATTGTATCATAAAAATCATATATCATAAAAACGCATATTATGGAGGTCCTTCTTGACCGGTTCATCATCTTGATGGCTGCGTGTCGGCATCGTTATTTTCTAACGACGTATTTCTACGTTGACACATAGAAATTTAAATGTCGTATTATTTAAGCTTAACTTTCTATAAATAGCACATGAATAGTAAACTTTCTAAGTTTAGCAAATCGAAATTTTTGCGGGTGTCACATTCTCCCCGTGTTAACGGAAGTTTCGTCCCGAAACTTAAGTCGTGTTGTCGGTAACTTGTGTTGAATTTCAATTAACTTAATGTTAGGGACACGAGTTTGTTTTTACCGCCTTGTCCCCAATAAATCTTATCGTAATAATACTACTTGTATCCAACTACACCATTAATGTCTTAAAATGCCATATTCTACCCTGTATTTTCCTATAGGTACAACTTAAGTGCTAAATTCGTTTGTGTTTTCTAGATGTTACGTATCCATCATAATACCAAAATTTAATCCCCAAATTAATTCAACCTTTCAAATCTTTCCTTATTGTGCGGAAGTCTTATAATCCCTTAAATGATAACTATGGTTATAACTTATCCGTCCATCGTATGGAGAGATTAGCTAAGACTTGAAGAAAGTTAGGCATGGATTTACGACTAAGCGAGTGAGGCCTAACGAACACGCTAATGATTAATCAAAACGGGCATAGGATATCTCTCATGGGCTTGGAATTAACGCACGGTTTATGTGTTGGATATACTCGGATGGAAAGAAGGCTTATGAGTAAAATATGTGTTTTGTAAACTAGAAATGAGAAGATATAGCAAAATTTTGGTTTGGTATATGTAAAGGCACCCTTTTTCGGACTTGATAGTCACTTGACCATATATCTATAGTCAAAGAAAAATCAATCTCGTCACAAATACATTTGATGAAATTTACAACATAGGTTTAATATTTATATATTTACATAGGTTTAAAGATCTATACCAAAGGTTAAAATTTGTATTTTTCAAAAAGTTTCAACCATAACAATGCGCTTGTAAATATGTTCAATGAAATCACACACCATAAGCTTACGAGCTACAAAACTTTTGAAATTTAAACATATATTCCTCCAAAGTGGTTTTTTTTTTTTTTTTTTTGAAGAATATATATATATATCTATATATATATATATATATATATATATATATATATATATATATATATATATATATATATATATATATATATATATATATATATATATATATATATATATATATATATATATATATATATATATATATATATATATATATATATATATATATATATATATATATATATATATATATATATATATATATATATATATATATATATATATATATATATATATATATATATATATATATATATATATATATATATATATATATATATATATATATATATATATATATATATATATATATATATATATATATATATATATATATATATATATATATATATATATATATATATATATATATATATATATATATATATATATATATATATATATATATATATATATATATATATATATATATATATATATATATATATATATATATATATATATATATATATATATATATATATATATATATATATATATATATATATATATATATATATATATATATATATATATATATATATATATATATATATATATATATATATATATATATATATATATATATATATATATATATATATATATATATATATATATATATATATATATATATATATATATATATATATATATATATATATATATATATATATATATATATATATATATATATATATATATATATATATATATATATATATATATATATATATATATATATATATATATATATATATATATATATATATATATATATATATATATATATATATATATATATATATATATATATATATATATATATATATATATATATATATATATATATATATATATATATATATATATATATATATATATATATATATATATATATATATATATATATATATATATATATATATATATATATATATATATATATATATATATATATATATATATATATATATATATATATATATATATATATATATATATATATATATATATATATATATATATATATATATATATATATATATATATATATATATATATATATATATATATATATATATATATATATATATATATATATATATATATATATATATATATATATATATATATATATATATATATATATATATATATATATATATATATATATATATATATATATATATATATATATATATATATATATATATATATATATATATATATATATATATATATATATATATATATATATATATATATATATATATATATATATATATATATATATATATATATATATATATATATATATATATATATATATATATATATATATATATATATATATATATATATATATATATATATATATATATATATATATATATATATATATATATATATATATATATATATATATATATATATATATATATATATATATATATATATATATATATATATATATATATATATATATATATATATATATATATATATATATATATATATATATATATATATATATATATATATATATATATATATATATATATATATATATATATATATATATATATATATATATATATATATATATATATATATATATATATATATATATATATATATATATATATATATATATATATACACATATATATACAATGTCTTATAATTATAAAAAAATAAATAAAATGAATTACAACTTTAAATGCATAATTAAGGTGCATAAAGTGTCAAGCATAAATAAGTATAAAGGGGGAAAGGCTACTTTCAAACTCCAAAATAACTATTTTGAGCCTAATATGATCTATCCCAAATGTATGTAGCCCTATAATACGCAAACTAATATTCTAAAATTCTTGATGACCGTTGGTTGACTCGTTATCCCAAACGAGGTTTCTTTCACTTGTTGGTTTCGTTACGCGTAGGTATTTAAATAACTAATTATTTAAATTGATCTTTCTAAGATGGCACATGTGATAGTGATCTATAATTTCCATTGGAAACCCGATGTTCAATATGAGCTTATAACAAACCTTAATCCTTTCCTACAGAAAAGGTTAATTGGAGTACATTGTAATCTAATAGAAGTATGCATGAAATTTTCACATAAATGTAGCATGCATAGAATCTTATCATGTAAAGTATGAACATGTAACTCAAGTATAAACATGCGTTCATTATACAAAGGTGGACATGTAACTCATGTGTAAGTGTATGGGTGATTGGGTAACTAAGGTGGTGCACAAAACTAGGGGTCTTCGTATGGTTATAGTCTAGGTTCATCAATTTGCAACCTAGTTCACTATAACCTTGTCTCTGATACCAATCTGTCACACCCCGAAAAATGCGGAAAGGTACGGGGCGCGACCTTCATGAGATCACAACACAAGTTCATAATGAACGACCGTTAAATGGTGTCGTTTGAAAATACATTTATAAAATAGCGTTATTTGATAAGTTGAGACGAAGTATTTGGAAGGAAATTGTACTTGAGATATAACAATCACTTAACGTGTCATTTTAAAATATATATTGAAAGATAACGTTGTTTAGGAATTTAGAAACAACCTATGATATGAAATCGTTTGTCAAAAACTTTAAGTTATCATTAGGATAACATAATTAGAAACATGTCTTTAGCAAATTGACGGAACATTCCTAAGGCATGATGGGTGGGGTAAGTTCTTCATATAGCATGTAGCGTCAAGCAATCCAAACATAAAGCGAGCATCTAGTACCTGAGAATGCATGCTAAAATGGGTCAACAAAAATGTTGGTGAATTCATAGGTGTAATAAAATACTTTTTCCATGGAACCACAAGATTTAAGTGCGACCATTGCCAACCCGCAATGTCGTGTAGCCATTGCTCAAAACAATGCTAGGAAACATAATGTATACATTGTACTAAGCTCATGAATTGAAACTCGACGGTAATAAGTAACATTGTGCCTCGGCAAGTATTTGATCCATAATACTTGGGAATCCAAATATGAATGCATTCGTTCGACCATCACCGGTCAAGTTGGTGCGACCAACCCGAATGGGGGTGTCAACCCAAATAGTACTATTCATCATATCACGTTTAAATCCATAACTAACAATTCATGATGGGAGGCCTTTAGTGGGATCAAGCGACTTAGACAATCATCATATACATAGTTTGGTACTTGTTTCCACATGTAAAACATAGAGCATGCATCTCACCCAAAATAGTAAGAAAGTGTGGGCTATGAACTCACCTTAGTTTCAAGTAGCAACAATTTGCAAATAGAGAATCTTCTTGAATGTGTTAACCTATAGAAATAAAATATAAACTTGTCTTAACAATCTATGCTATTATGTTCCTAAGGAATTTCCCTCATTCTTCCAAATAATATTGTTATAATACATTTTCTTAAAAAAATGTTTTCTTATGTGATAATCGTTAGGGTTGTCCACGTGCTAGATGGAGTTGGTCTTTCATGGGTTTATATATAGTAATATATATAATATTTATATAATATAATAGTAATAATTATAATAGCGACATTATGATTATTCTCCCACACAACCCATACACGTGAAATGGCAAAGAAGTATGGTTGCGTGTTGAAATAAATCATAACATGGCATTCGCGATCATTCTCCCTCACAACCCATACGAGTGCACCGGTTTCCATAATAGGAGTTGGGCAATTGTCAATTAAGTATGGTTGTGAGTTGGAATAACCACGAATTAAAAGTATATAAATATAACTATGTCGCCGCACAACTTTGCACCAACATTCTAAATAGAAGATGGGCATGGTGGGTCTATATATAAATATAATATAATTATATAGGTCATGTTTGCACCCGAAGCGTGCTAAGTCACCGCACACTTTGCACCGATGTCCTAAATAGGAGGTGGGCATGGTGGGTCAAGTTATATTAATAGATATAATACTATATATATATATATATATATATAT
>CM067170.1:22662614-22691087 GCA_034093135.1 Erigeron breviscapus
GAAACTAAAATAATATGTCATGTTTTTATAATTCATATTTTTATAAATTGCGTCAATTATTATGATTGCATACGTACGTTCTTAAATCATTTAGTCAATATATAACGGCATATATTACATATGGTACTTTTACTAACGAGAAGTGATCTTAACTAGATACATATTGTATCATAAAAATCATATATCATAAAAACGCATATTATGGAGGTCCTTCTTGACCGGTTCATCATCTTGATGGCTGCGTGTCGGCATCGTTATTTTCTAACGACGTATTTCTACGTTGACACATAGAAATTTAAATGTCGTATTATTTAAGCTTAACTTTCTATAAATAGCACATGAATAGTAAACTTTCTAAGTTTAGCAAATCGAAATTTTTGCGGGTGTCACAAAGATATAGTGCGTTAAGGTCCATTTCTATTTAATTGATAGGATAGAATAATGTCATTTACGTTACAAAGAGAAAAGTTTTTGATATAAACAATTTTTTTACGTTACAATTTTCGTCCGTATATGATATATGACAAATAATGTGTACTGTGACTACTAAGAAATACAGGAAGTATATCAAAAAGACCTTTCATACGATAATACACCATGAAAGCAAACGAACAAACACATATAACTATACATTTCATTGACACATTTAAATATATCATGTAATGGTGGTCGATAACAAAGTGTGTAAACATAAAAACCATTATAAATATAATGGAAATAAGACATGTGCTTAAGCCCGACATCAAGAAGAGGTATGTTATATCTCGGTGTATGCACACCTTCTTTGATACAAAGACAACAGTATTACTTGCGTATGTTTATTAGTAGTAAGCTACGGCCATCTTCGTTATCGGCTTCGTTACCGATATATTGGAGCTTGTGCATTCCCTGTCTCCGATTTCGGGCAAAATATTAGGGTATACAAATGATGTTGAGTCACGCTGTCCGAATACAACGTTACTTGTCGAATGCTTCATAATATGGATGGGAGATATGAAGACAACTTTTTTTTTTGCCATTTTGGGTGGATACAAATTTTGGCCATGTAAATTTTCGGATTAGAAGGTAAGTATTTATAGTCATGATATAGACCCCGTTTTACAAAAGATGGAGTTTACTGCATATACAATGCTCCGTATCACCTTAAACGCATGATAATAAAATCCTATATTGTAAGTCCCAACTTAATAGATGGTACTACCTGAAGACACCTCTATGTCGATGGTGGGGTTACTTTGCAATATAAACACTGAACTGGAGACGACCAGTTACAGTGAGTGTATACCAAGTTCTTGATAAAGATTACTTATTAAGGTGACAATAAGTAAATGACAATGCAATAAGTAAATAGTACTTGTAAAGTAAATTGGTGAGACAATATGTATTTTTCAAGTGTAATTTATTTATTAACTTTAAATAAATTACAAGGTTGTTGCGGAACCAAGATAATACAAAGTATGTAAATATCCTAACAACCTATGAAATACAATTGATCTATACTTGGAAATTCTCTAAACAATCGAAACACTTAAAGTTGTGAAATGTTCCTTTTTTGCGATTGAGAGAATATTGCACAAGTTCACCAAGAATATTGCAGGTTTGCAAAGTTGTTTCTTGGTTGTGCAAAGACCTCTATTTATAGGCAAAGTTGACATTGGGATGTCAACTTTGGCCGTACAAATATGGTTGAGAGCATTTAAGGAATAACATTTAATTCCTTAAAATGCTGTGTAAAGTTATGACATAAAGTAACTTTACTCAACCTGCTTTATGTACCTTTTGTACTTTATACATAGATAAATCCTTTTATCCGTGTAATAGTACATAAAGCATAAAGGTCTTTTCCTCGTGATCAGTGTAAAGCTTTGTAAATACTTTACACTGATGTTCTCCAGTTTATATCTAAGTAGAATGACAACTGGGCTTCGCTGCCATTGTCATTCTTTATCTTCCACTTGTTGTCTTCGACTTCAACTGGAATGATTCTTCATCTGGTCAGATCTCAACTGGAGAAAGTCTTCAGTTGCGTTAACTGTACGTTGCAACTGGACTTCAATATATTTCTGGACAAATCTTCTTAGTCTCCAGATGCAACTGGAGACTGGCCAGTTTTCAGCAAAACTGGTCCTAACAAATTCCCCCTATTTGTCCTGAAATATTGCCAAGTCTTTTTCAGTTCTTTTATCTATACAAGTATGAACTGGAAAGACTTGTTCGATTAAATCTATCTAAATTTTCCAAGGCATTTTTATAGATCAATAAATGCGTTGGGTTTTTCTTTTGAGTTTGTTAGATTTAATCTATTATCTACCTTGTGGTTACAAATTGGTAACTTCATTTATACAAGGAAATGAAATTTACACAAGTTACAGAATGTAAATAAAAATACAAGTAGATAAACTTGGAAGGAAAAACTTATGCAGAAGGTCCTTCGCCAGTTTTCCTTCTTTTGGCAGCTGAAGAAATGGGCAGTTTGTCTTCAGGATCAAAGTTCAGTTTTTCTTCAACACTTTCTTTGAACTTGATCAGCTAATGAAGAACATAAACCCAACCTCTTTCAACCTTGTTCTTATGCTGCCTAGCCTCCAACAGTTTCAGCATCTCCACATGCTCAGAATGGCCATAGTGGTGAATGTCTGGATTCTCAGTTTGAAGCATTGGTCCATTGAAGTACTGAACCCCAACTATAAAGTGTTGAGTTCCAGGCCTGATCGAAACTCTCACATTAACGATCTTGCCTGGATTGTATCTTCGCTGTAGCACTTCAGTCAGATATGCTCGTGCTTCAGATTCATTAGCCAGTTGAATCTGGCCAGTGCTCAGATTTTGCACTGCAGCTCGGATAACCTCAGTTGAGGGTTCATCTGATTGTACCCAAGTCCTTAGATCTGCATCTCTTGGCAGTTTCTTCAACTTTCCTTTGTACTTGGGTGGATTTAGTACTCTCCTGACCACCTTCTGGACATTCTCCAATCTCCTTTGAATTCCATTGGCCCTAACCTCTCTAGCCTTCTCCACAGATATGTTCAGATTTTTGGCATTATGTTCAGCTTCATCATCAGGATAGTGTCTGTCAAGTTCAATATCAAGCATTTCTTTTAACATGCCCACTATCCTTGCATCATTTTTTACTCTGGCATATTCCTCCTTTGTGATTCCCAAAAGAAGAGCATCACTTACATCAAGCAATTTTATCTTTGCAAGATGTTCTCTGGCTTCAGCTTGGTTTGCTTGTTTCATCTTCTTTTCTTTCTTTAATGCCATCACCAATTCTTGCCAGTTTTCTGCTTTCACTTTCGGTCACTGGAGGAAGCTGATCAATATTTCTAGTTTCTAATAAAGGAGTATCAGTGGCCGGCTGGGCAGATTCATCAGTTGCAATCATTTTGCCCTTATCAACATTCCCCCTATCACCAATATCTTCAAACTCTTCAATCTGTTGACTGGCATCAGTACCAGAATCAACAACCATAACCTGCCTTTCCACCAGACTTCTTGTACCTGCACCTGGCAATCTTGGTGCAAGGACAGTCTTTTCCCCCTTGGCAGCATCTAGACCTGCCCGTATGACTTCCCAGTCTTGATGGTTAGATGGCAACCGGTCAAGAGGCTGCCATGATTGCATGTCCTTGCACTCTTTAAAAATTGTGCACATCATTCTGAAGGATCTCCATAGGTGGTTGGTCTCTTTAGACTGGTCAGAACATTTGCTGCAACTTGTTGCTGACCAGTCTTCAGTTCATCCAAGATCTTAGAATCTTCATCAAGACCAGAAACCACCCTTTCCTTCACCTCTTCATCCTTTTTCTTTAAATTCTCTACTTCAGTTGTCAGCTTGTCAATAGACTGGGTGTGATTTGATACCTGGGTGTTTAAAGTGTCTATGCTGCCCCTCAACTGGTTGATCTCAGTAGTGAGTGGGGCCAGATCAACCTGAGGAGTGGCCAGCTTGGTGATCTCAGCTATCACCTTTTCAATCAGTTGAGTTTCTCTTGCACCCAGCGTATCATCAATCTTCTGACCAACTGAAGTCATCAACTGCCCAAGCTCAGTCACATTCAAGCCAGGTTTTTCAACTAAGTCCTTAACCTGCTTTTCAATTTCCTTCAAATCAACTTCTGATTGTCTAACAGTATTACCCAGCAAGTTGGAGATTGAAGTAGTGACTTTGGTCTGAGTAAGGTCAAAGGCTTCCTTTAGAGAAGTGGCCAGATTGTTACAGCCTTCGACCAGCTCATTGAGCTTCTTGAACACCAAATCCTCATTTTCTGCAAACTTATTTATCCCCAGATCAACAACTTTAGAATTTGTGGTGGTGTCCTTGTTGTATCTGGAGAGGGACTTGGTGTTTTTATCAATTGCCTTCTGAACATCCTCCACCCTTTGAATAAGGTTTCGGATGTCGGCTTGGAAGGAGGCAAATTGAGTGTCCAGTGACGGAGGGGAAGTTGTCACTGGACCAGCAGCAGGCACCACTGGAGCAACTGGAGGAGGCACATTAAGTGAATCCTCTCCAGTTGACTGACCAGGGGCAAAGGAAATAGAACCAGGAGTGGGAAAAGAAAGACGTTGAGAGAAATCAATGTGTTGGTCATGCTGAGAATGCTCAGGTGTGACCAACGGCGGCGGTGGTGGCATGTGCCTATTTCTAGGCACAAAGAGTGAAGATATAAGGGATCGCTGTTGTGGTTGTGGAGTTCTAGTGAGCATATCTGGAGATGAAACTGTTGTTTGTTCTAGGGGCGGATTAAGAGATGAAGGGAGTTGATCTTGTACAGAAGCATCAACTATCTCTTGATCAGAAGTGGTTCCTTCAGAATCCGAAGATTCTAGCTGGAACTCATCAACATCCATGCCCAGATTCATGAATGATAGAGATGGCTGATCAGGTTGATCAGTCTCCAGATGACCTTCTCCAGTTTCCTGAAAGGTTTCATCTGTTGAAGGTTCAGTTACCAGGGTAACTTCACCAGAGACAGAGGTCACAGGGGTTGCCTCAATTACAATTGCTCTATCCATAATCATAACATCATCGGCCGTAGAGTTTGGAGCTTCAGTCTCCAGCTGTGACTGGCCGAAGACATCGTCAGCTCGTGCAAGAAAAGACGTGTCAGAAATTTGGCTTGACTCAAATTGTGCAGACACGGACTCTACTCTGGGTTGGGTAAGTCCAGTGTTAACTTCACCGCCCTCTCCTACAGAAATTTCGAGGGTGGCTGCTTGCGGTTGTCCCATTTGACTATCTCCAAGTTCCTGTTGGGAGGAAACTGGAGGGTTGGCTTGGTTTCTATTGTCAGTGGCAAGTGCTGACTCTTTCCTAGGACGACGTGATCTTGTTGCCTTTGGAACACCTGGAGGACCTGTTGGGAGGTCTCCAGGGTAGATAGTTAAAGGGACTGACACGCTGGTGCTGGAGGGGTTAGACTGTTGCCCAGGTTCGGCAATTGTCACGATTCCAGCAGACGAACTGGTGGGTCCTCATTGTTTTGAGGCCCGCCCAGTTGTCTTTCCGACTCACCTTGGACTGGTGCATCGGTTTTAGAGAATGCCAGCAACATTCTCTGAGGGATCTCAACCTCCCCATCGACAGATGTTAGGGAGTCAAGATTCCTCAACAACTCTGGGACAGTGTACAGTGATTGAGTATTATAATATTCTTCACTGCCCAGAAGTTGTAGAAAGCAAAGTGACAAATACCTGGAGAAAGGGATGCATAATCCCCTGGAGCCCTTCAGTTTTATTACCAGGCTTCTGAATAATATGTCAGCAAAGTCCACTCTGAGTCCATTCCACAAGCAGTAAGCCATCTCTGCTTGTGTGGAGTTGATCTGGTCCAGTCCACCAGAACTCCCGCCCATGCTTTCCACAAGGTGAATGAAGAAGTACCTCCAGGATGGTGTAAGGCCCTTCATTGTCATAGCACCTTTGATTTTTAATACCCCATTTTCCAAACACTCCTTATTTCCCATATCAAGGAGTACCTGGCGAAAATTTATATTTTGGGATATCACAACTGGAGACTTACCCTGTCTCCAGTAATTGAGGTGCAAGGCATCCCTCAATGTTTCTGCAGTTATGGTACACTCGACTGATCCATCTTTAAGAGTGAAGGAGATAGATGAACAGTCTTCGAAAAGTTCTGCTGTGTACCAAAACTCACACAAGTAATCATGGTACATCTTGCGTGGGTTGAGGGAAAAAGACTCGCCGAGGGGAGAATCATGAAGAAATGTTTGGATTCTCCCAATTAGTGTATCGGCGGCTTGAGTCCCTCTCAAACTAGCCATGGGATTGTTTGGATTTAATTTAATGGATGTGGAATTTGAAGGGGCACCACTGGCTCGTTTGACATTATTTGATGGATTATAAGGGACTGTAAGCAGATTTACATCCCTACTTCTTGATTTAGGTGCCATTTTAGAAGGATTTGAATATGAAACTGAAAATTTGGGAATTAGGGTTTTTGATTTATGAAGCAGAGAGAGGAATGAAGCTATTTTGATGATGATTGGAGTAAATGAGAGAATGTGAAAAGAAAGTAAATGTGTTTCGGAGTAAATAAGGGGTATTTATAAGGAAAATTATGATCCCAATGAAATACCAAGAATTATTTATTATCAAAACTCAAATTTGTAGATATTTTTACAAAAGTTAATTTGAATTTTGAACCAAAAATTTAATTCTCCGTGTCAGCATTAAATGCTACGACGGCTTGACTTACCCATGCGCCTACTAACTTTTCATATTCCCAATACAAAGTATTACCTTTTACAAAAATGACCTTAACACGTCATATGACGATAGTGAGTAGGTTAAAACACTAGAGTACCATCACGTGTCACAAGTATTGACCAAGTATTTTACAACGTTATGAAATCTGGTTGACCACCAGTTTTTAGACAAGACTGAACATGTACACTGGAGGATTAGTCCAGTGCCAGTTTCCAACTGGAGAGTTCTCCAGTTGCAATTTTTCAAACTTAAGAATTTTGGTTAGAAAAATATTTTGAGTCTTTCCCCCTAGAATGATGATCCAGAAATCAATAAGTGCCATGATAGTATCACAAAGGCGTTCGATAGCCTGGCGAGCAAAGATTATATGGATCTCCTCAACTGGAGAACTTCATCAGTGTCACTGACGCATTCATAACAAAATCTCCAGTTTTAAGGATTTAACATTCCCAGTTCGCTGATGAGATGTTTAAAAGTTTTCTCATCAAGAGGTTTTGTAAAAACATCAGCGAGCTGTTTGTCAGTGGGGATGAAATGTATTTCAATGTCTCCTTTCATAACATGATCACGAATGAAATGATACCTGATGTTAATATGCTTTGTCTTAGAGTGCATCACTGGGTTGTGAGATATAGCAATTGTTGTTACAAAAGATTGGGGTCCTTGTATACTTCTGACCATAATCTAGTAACTGGTTTTTAATCCAGAGAATCTGGGCACAGCAACTGGCCACAGAAATGTACGGAGTAAATAAGGGGTATTTATAAGGAAAATTATGATCCCAATGAAATACCAAGAATTAGTTTATTATCAAAACTCAAATTTGTAGATATTTTTACAAAAGTTAATTTGAATTTTGAACCAAAAATTTAATTCTCCGTGTCAGCATTAAATGCTACGACGGCTTGACTTACCCATGCGCCTACTAACTTTTCATATTCCCAATACAAAGTATTACCTTTTACAAAAATGACCTTAACACGTCATATGACGATAGTGAGTAGGTTAAAACACTAGAGTACCATCACGTGTCACAAGTATTGACCAAGTATTTTACAACGTTATGAAATCTGGTTGACCACCAGTTTTTAGACAAGACTGAACATGTACACTGGAGGATTAGTCCAGTGCCAGTTTCCAACTGGAGAGTTCTCCAGTTGCAATTTTTCAAACTTAAGAATTTTGGTTAGAAAAATATTTTGAGTCTTTCCCCCTAGAATGATGATCCAGAAATCAATAAGTGCCAGGATAGTATCACAAAGGCGTTCGATAGCCTAGCGAGCAAGGATTATCTGGACCTCCTCAACTGGAGAACTTCATCAGTGTCACTGACGCGTTCATAAATAGTCCAGTGCCAGTTTCCAACTGGAGAGTTCTCCAGTTGCAATTTTTCAAACTTAAGAATTTTGGTTAGAAAAATATTTTGAGTCTTTCCCCCTAGAATGATGATCCAGAAATCAATAAGTGCCATGATAGTATCACAAAGGCGTTCGATAGCCTGGCGAGCAAAGATTATCTGGACCTCCTCAACTGGAGAACTTCATCAGAAAATATTTTGAGTCTTTCCCCCTAGAATGATGATCCAGAAATTAATAAGTGCCAAGATAGTATCACAAAGGCGTTCGATAGCCTAGCGAGCAAGGATTATCTGGACCTCCTCAACTGGAGAACTTCATCAGTGTCACTGACGCGTTCATAACAAAATCTCCAGTTTTAAGGATTTAACATTCCCAGTTCGCTGATGAGATGTTTAAAAGTTTTCTCATCAAGAGGTTTTGTAAAAACATCAGCGAGCTGTTTGTCAGTGGGGATGAAATGTATTTCAATGTCTCCTTTCATAACATGATCACGAATGAAATGATACCTGATGTTAATATGCTTTGTCTTAGAGTGCATCACTGGGTTGTGAGATATAGCAATTGTTGTTACAAAAGATTGGGGTCCTTGTATACTTCTGACCATAATCTAGTAACTGGTTTTTAATCCAGAGAATCTGGGCACAGCAACTGGCCACAGAAATGTACTCTGCCTCAGCAGTGGACATAGAGACCGACGTCTGCTTCTTGCTGGTCCAACTTACCAGTTTTCCTCCAAGGAAATGACAACCACCAGTTGTTGATTTTCTATCTATCTTACAACCTGCATGATACCAAAGATCTAACCCTGAGCCTTTGGGATACCAAAGACCAAGGCTAGGACACCCTTTCAGGTATCTGAAGATGCGCTTAACAGCATGCAAATGTGATTCTTTTGGGTTAGCTTGAAATCTGGCACATAGACATGTTGCAAACATTATATCTGGTCGACTGGCAGTTAAATACATCAGTGAACCAACCATACCACGATATTCAGTGGTGTTCGCTGGTTTGCCAGTTGGGTCAGAGTCCAAATTTAAAGGTGCTGCAATATGTGTGTTTTTCGATGGGATTGAATCATATTTGTATTTTCTTAACAAATCTCTGACATATTTTTCTTGGTTTATAAAAATTTCATTTTCAGTTTGCTTAATCTGAAGACCCAAGAAAAACGTTAATTCTCCCATTAAACTCATTTCATACTCAGATGACATGATTTTAGAAAACCTTTTACACATTGCATCATCAGTTGAACCAAATATAATGTCATCAACATAAATTTGTACCAATAAGATATTACCTTTTTCTTTCAAGATAAATAAGGTATTATCTATTGCACCTCTTTGAAAGCCATTTTTGAGAAGATGTTTAGTTAAAGTATCATACCAGGCTCTTGGGGCTTGTCTAAGACCATACAAAGCTTTGTTCAGTCTATATACCAGTGAGGATGCTTCTCATTGATGAAGTCTGGAGTCTGTTTAACATACACTTCTTCTTCCAATGTTCCATTTAGGAACGCACTTTTGACATCCATCTGGAAGACTTTGAACTGCAGATGGGCTGCATAAGCCAAGAATATTCTGATGGCTTCAAGTCTTGAAACTGGAGCAAAAGTTTCATCAAAATCAACGCCCTCTGCTTGACAATAACCCTTGGCAACTAATCTGGCTTTATTTCTGACAACATTGCCATCTTCATCCATCTTATTTCGGTAGACCCATCTTGTACCAATGGGTTCTTTCTTTAACCCTGGTAGACAAGGAACAAGTTCCCACACATTATTCCTTTCAAACTGGATGAGCTCTTCTTGTATAGCTTCCACCCAGCTTGGGTCTGCCATAGCCTCGTTAATCTTCTTCAGTTCAATCAGTGATAAGAAGGTGACGTTTAAGCATTGCTCACTGGTGGCTCTTCTAGTCTGAACCCCACTACTTGGATCTCCAACAATCTGATCAATTGGATGTACTCGAGTCCATTTAGTGTATTGACTAGGCTGGTGTATTACAATATCAGTGCAAGTCACCTGGCGATCTTCTTCAGTTGCAGCAGCTTCTGGAGGAGGATCAGCCCAAACTACTTCTATATCCTCATCAGAGTCAATGAGGTCACGATTGCATCATGAAATTCTTCATTAAAAGGCATTTCTTGAAGAACTGGAGAAGTTGGAGTTTGAACTGGTGCTGATATTGGAGTGGCACGTACATCGATCCAATCACCAGTTTCTGTGGTAAGTTGAAACTGATGGAGGGATAAAATGAAGTGTCACTGGTGGCGCTCTTCTTCTTAACTGGTTCCAGTTGAGTGTAACTGGAAACATCTTCTGGTGAAACAACTGACTGATGAACTTGGTCAGTTTCACCAAAATTTATTGGAACGACTGGAGAAATATCAAGGCTTTGGTCTCTTGTTAATTGCATCATTTGATTCGTCAAATGTGACATGAATTGTCTCGTGAACCTTTTGGAGTCTACAATTATAAACTCTAAAGGCCTTTCGAATATCTGAATAGCCTAAAAATACACCTTCATCAGCTTTTGCATCAAACTTTCCAAGCTGACTGGAATCATTTAAGATATAAACTGGACAACCAAATACATGAAAATATCCAATATTTGGTTTTCGATTCCTGAGTACTTCATAGGCAGTCTTCTTATGTCTCTTGATGTAAACTGACCGGTTTTGGGTGTGACAAGCAGTTGCAACTGCTTCAGCCCAGAAACTGGTGGGAAGACCTGATTCAGATAGCATGCTTCTGGCCGCTTCTATCTGTTAAAACTATTATAATTCGTGTTGTATTGCGGAAGTAAGGTAATCAACAATGGTGGAAAGTGTGTGTGTTAGTGTGTGTTCTTGAGAGAGAAAGATGTGTGTGTGGGAAGCAGGAATGATTGATTATTATTAGTGTGTAAAAGGCTTACAAAATTTGAAGGCTTGAGGGGTATTTATACTCTAAGTATATTTCAAAAACTCCCCCTCAACCTTACATTATATACATAAAATACAATGTTTAGAAATACAACTAAGCACTATTTTATATTTCTAACATTCTCCCCCTTAGTGCTTGGTTGTCCATCATCACTTTCTATGTTGTCTCCTCCTCTTGTTTGCACGTCTTTGCTTGTTCTTTCTTTTCTTATATCGTCGTGCAGCATTTGAGGTTGATGGCTTGTCAATCTTTGAACTCCAGAAGGCTCTCTTCTTATAACTGTTCCATGAATCATTCCAAAACTTCTTAGGGATGAAGTGCCAGTTATCACCTACAGGACGTTCATCTGGCAATTTGATATTATCTTGAAAGTTTACAGGAGGAATGTTATGAGGACCACGTTCATGACTAGGATTCCAAAGAACCCATGAACCTGTCTTGGTGTGAATGATTCCTTCTTGAGGCTTGGGAGTTCTTGTGACAATGAGATCTCTAATCCTTTGACGCATATCAAGAGTATCTTTGATACATCTTATATGATCTTCTCTTTGAGACTTGATTTGTTCATCTTCTTCATTGTCAGAATCTTCATCTATTGCATTCAGAATTGATTGACAATATTTCAAGGTACCATCTGAATATTTGGGAAAATCAGAGGCACGAATGAAGATCTTTTTCTTCAGTCGATTAATGAAGACAAATCCATCCAAATTTTCAATTGGATCTCCAATCATATATGAATCTAGCTCATAACCTCTGGCTCTTTGGTTTGGTTTTGTAAGGTTAATCCTGCTAGTTCTTCTTTCTAATCCAATCTGAAAGTCATTGAACTCATAAAATCTGATCAATGCTTGAATATGACTTTTCAATGCTTCGTAGGCTAGAAGTTGATCTGGAGTCTTGATGATCAGATAGGCATATTGATTGTAGAGAAATAAGATGTCTGAGATTGTCATATGTTGAAAAGATTCTTCTTGAACTACACTTGCTGGAGCATCATCAGGTTTATCAGAATCAGACTCATCATCATTACCATTTCCTGGTTGAAATGGATCAGGATCACTTGACTCATCAGAACTTGATGTGGAAGAATAATAATGGGAAATATTTCTGATGAGTGGAGGTAAATCATCCGAATCTTCTTGAATTTGAGTTCCTCCTTGAGTTTTAGTAACAACTTCTTGAACAGTTTCTTGACCATCTTGAGCTTGTGTCTCATGACCCTCTCTAATATCTCTCATATTCTCCCCCTCGGGTTGATCATCAGGTTCTTGATCATCCCGACGCCTTGAGATATTAGCCAGTCGACATTGTTGATCAAGCTCAATGACTCGCTTTTGAAGAGCTTCAATTTGAGTCTGTTGTTCCTGTTGTGTACTTTGAAAAGACAAATATGCAAGAAGTGATTGAAAAATAGATCTTTTATGCGAAGAAAGATGGGGTTCTTCTGATCTCAACCGATTCATGAGAGCAACAATTAGAGTATCGGTAGAAAACCCACTGGTGGCAATTCTGTTTGGTGAGCAATCGCTTAAGTATTCGGATGAATCAGATGATTCAGAAGAAGAGCTGGAAGAATGATGTGGTGAATTTGGATCAGGAAATGATTGTGATAGTGGTGTTGGTGGTATGGTTGTTGTTGTTGTTGTTGTTGTTGTTGTTGTTGTTGTTGTTGTTGTTGTTGTTGTTGTTGTTGTTGTTGTTGTTGTTGTTGTTGTTGTTGTTGTTGTTGTTGTTGTTGTTGTTGTTGTTGTTGTTGTTGTTGTTGTTGTTGTTGTTGTTGTTGTTGTTGTTGTTGTTGTTGTTGTTGTTGTTGTTGTTGTTGTTGTTGTTGTTGTTGTTGTTGTTGTTGTTGTTGTTGTTGTTGTTGTTGTTGTTGTTGTTGTTGTTGTTGTTGTTGTTGTTGTTGTTGTTGTTGTTGTTGTTGTTGTTGTTGTTGTTGTTGTTGTTGTTGTTGTTGTTGTTGTTGTTGTTGTTGTTGTTGTTGTTGTTGTTGTTGTTGTTGTTGTTGTTGTTGTTGTTGTTGTTGTTGTTGTTGTTGTTGTTGTTGTTGTTGTTGTTGTTGTTGTTGTTGTTGTTGTTGTTGTTGTTGTTGTTGTTGTTGTTGTTGTTGTTGTTGTTGTTGTTGTTGTTGTTGTTGTTGTTGTTGTTGTTGTTGTTGTTGTTGTTGTTGTTGTTGTTGTTGTTGTTGTTGTTGTTGTTGTTGTTGTTGTTGTTGTTGTTGTTGTTGTTGTTGTTGTTGTTGTTGTTGTTGTTGTTGTTGTTGTTGTTGTTGTTGTGGTGGTTGTTGTTGTTGTTGTTGTTGTTGTTGTTGTTGTTGTTGTTGTTGTTGTTGTTGTTATTGTTGTTGTTGTTGTTGTTGTTGTTGTTGTTGTTGTAATATGTGGGGGTGTTGGTGTTGTTTGTGTTGGTGTTGGAGTCTCTTCTGGAGAACGAATGTGTAAAGCACCTCCAGTAAGCAATCTGGGTGATTGAGATGTTGTTTGAGATGCAGGAAGTTTACCAGTGATAGTGTTTCTCGAGATAAGTAGCTCACTTCTTTGTCCTTCTTCAAGATATCTTGCTCTGCACACAATTTCTTCAGGTCTTGTGCTCAAATCCAAGATTTGTTCATAATTCTCAGCAAAATAGCCCTCATTGATCTGCCATATCTTATTTCTTGAGATCCTTGGATGTCTAATTCCTTGTCCAAGTTCATTGGGAGTCTCAAGATTTTCTGTGTTTCTGAGATGATAAACTATCTCTTCAAAGATATCTTCTCCATATTCTTCTTGAACTACACTTGCTGGAGCATCATCAGGTTTATCAGAATCAGACTCATCATCATTACCATTTCCTGGTTGAAATGGATCAGGATCACTTGACTCATCAGAACTTGATGTGGAAGAATAATAATGGGAAATATTTCTGATGAGTGGAGGTAAATCATCCGAATCTTCTTGAATTTGAGTTCCTCCTTGAGTTTTAGTAACAACTTCTTGAACAGTTTCTTGACCATCTTGAGCTTGTGTCTCATGACCCTCTCTAATATCTCTCATATTCTCCCCCTCGGGTTGATCATCAGGTTCTTGATCATCCCGACGCCTTGAGATATTAGCCAGTCGACATTGTTGATCAAGCTCAATGACTCGCTTTTGAAGAGCTTCAATTTGAGTCTGTTGTTCCTGTTGTGTACTTTGAAAAGACAAATATGCAAGAAGTGATTGAAAAATAGATCTTTTATGCGAAGAAAGATGGGGTTCTTCTGATCTCAACCGATTCATGAGAGCAACAATTAGAGTATCGGTAGAAAACCCACTGGTGGCAATTCTGTTTGGTGAGCAATCGCTTAAGTATTCGGATGAATCAGATGATTCAGAAGAAGAGCTGGAAGAATGATGTGGTGAATTTGGATCAGGAAATGATTGTGATAGTGGTGTTGGTGGTATGGTTGTTGTTGTTGTTGTTGTTGTTGTTGTTGTTGTTGTTGTTGTTGTTGTTGTTGTTGTTGTTGTTGTTGTTGTTGTTGTTGTTGTTGTTGTTGTTGTTGTTGTTGTTGTTGTTGTTGTTGTTGTTGTTGTTGTTGTTGTTGTTGTTGTTGTTGTTGTTGTTGTTGTTGTTGTTGTTGTTGTTGTTGTTGTTGTTGTTGTTGTTGTTGTTGTTGTTGTTGTTGTTGTTGTTGTTGTTGTTGTTGTTGTTGTTGTTGTTGTTGTTGTTGTTGTTGTTGTTGTTGTTGTTGTTGTTGTTGTTGTTGTTGTTGTTGTTGTTGTTGTTGTTGTTGTTGTTGTTGTTGTTGTTGTTGTTGTTGTTGTTGTTGTTGTTGTTGTTGTTGTTGTTGTTGTTGTTGTTGTTGTTGTTGTTGTAATATGTGGGGGTGTTGGTGTTGTTTGTGTTGGTGTTGGAGTCTCTTCTGGAGAACGAATGTGTAAAGCACCTCCAGTAAGCAATCTGGGTGATTGAGATGTTGTTTGAGATGCAGGAAGTTTACCAGTGATAGTGTTTCTCGAGATAAGTAGCTCACTTCTTTGTCCTTCTTCAATACCTTCAACAAAATGAGTAATTAATCTTTGAGCCTCGGGTGGTAATGGAATATCAGAAATTGGCACATCAGTAGTCTCAAGTGATTCTACTAAGTGACCCGAAGACATCATGACTGTCTCAGGATTTCCTGTTGGTTCAAAAGTATGAGCAACAGTTGATGATTCGGCTTTGCAACCAGAATCTTTTTGAAAATGGATATAAATAACACCGGAGTCACTTAGACGAACCGTTAAGCCCATAGCACGAAGAGCTGATGCAACAGTTCGAGCTCGTAAGAATTCAGACTGTCGCACAACTAGGGCACCTTCGTTCAAAGCTGGCATGATGTTAGCAATGGAAGGATTTCCAAACAATCTTCGAGAGGGCACAAGAGCCGATCTCTCTATGTTTGTTCCGGCAACATCACTTAGATGTGCAGATGGTACCACAAGTGGTGTCCTAAGTGTACTAGACACACGTGCAGAAACTAAAGTCAAGAGAGGGGCAGGTGTCTCTTTTGCTTCAACATTCACAGACTCTGAAGGAGAATGGAATGGAGTACGTGGTTTTTGCCCGTGCAAAAATGAGACGTCAGTCTGTAGAGAGACTTCCGAATGGCTTATGGAGGTTTGTTCATGCGAGAGTTGGGAGCTCTCGTCTTCTACCCTACGGCGAACCCGGCGTAGATATTGGTTTGAGACTAATTGGAGGCCAACGTTTTCTTTTTGCCTTTCACTTATCCCGGACCTCTCAACCTCTCTGGTATTTTCAACCCCTCCCTCATTCCTTCCTTGTTCCTCCGGGATGTCTATGACATCATCAGCAAACTGATTTGCATCATCATCAGATGCATCATTATCAGAAGTAATCGTATCTTCTGTTTCGGGTTCTTGAAATCGGTCATACTCAAAGCGAGATCTTTTAAAAGTTTTCCTAATGTTTACTGGAATTGATTTCTTTCTGCTCTGAGTATAAGTTGGTGGAGGAGATCGAACAAAGGATGATGAAGGTATGGTTGAGATAGATTGAGGTATGATTGGTTGTTCAGGTGTTGTAATTTCCGGAAGTGGTGAAGATTGATTAATTGGTGTTTGATGTAATTTGGGTGAAGATGGAGATGATGGTTTTTGAGGTGATGGTGTTCTGGGTGATCGGATTGGTCTTTGAGACCCAGAAACAGATATTGTTTCCTCAGAAGATCTTGGAGAAGAAGTTTCAGCTGTAGCTTTACTTTTGAGTTTCTTTGATGAACTCTTCTTCTTCTTCTTTTGTTCTTCTTCTTCTTCTTCTTTTTCTTCTTCTTCTTCTTCTTCTTCTTCTTCTTCTTCTTCTTCTTCTCCTTCTTCTTCTTCTTCTTCTTCTTCTTCTTCTTCTTCTTCTTTTGATGCACTTGTTTACTCAATCGTAACACAAACATTTCTCCTTTTTGTTTCTTTCTTTTTGGCTTACTGGAACTGGATTCACCCTCACGCTCTTTTCTTTTACTACTTGACCCCTCACCAGGTGTCCTATGTACAGCTTGGGTAGGAACCGGGAGGCTTTCCGGTCCCAGTGCTGTTCTAATCCAGTCCAGATAAGCAATCTTATCATCATCAGAATCTGAAACCATATCTAATAGAAATGATGGAATCAGGAAAGTATAGTTAGCAGTTCCTGAATCTCTAACATACTTATAAAAGTGTATGGTCACTTGGCTGCTGGCTGGAAGCCTTGGAATGCTTCTTTCCTGTCTGACTGCACTGTAGACAATTGCTGTGAGAAATCTTATGAATGGAATATACTTCTTGGGAGCAGAGACTTTGCCATTTACTAATACTATCAATTGATCCCACAGAAGTTGAGCAATGTCATAGTGTTTGTTGAAGACAACACCATAGAAAATGTGCAGCATTGGCTGTGTCAGATTGTCCATCCCTCTTGTGTATGGAGTTAAGCAGTTGCTTAGGATGGAATACACATAATACCAAATCTTTGGTAGATTCTTTAATTTGAAATCTCTTGTTTTGGTTAAAGGACCTTCATATCCAATAGAAATCAAGGCAGCAAACATCTCCTCATTGGACTCAAACATATCATAATCAACATGTCCATTGAAGTTTGCTTCAGAAAGTCTTAAAATTCTTCGGAAATCATCAAGATTGAATTCAAACTCATATCTTCTATCTCCAGAATTCAATTGATATTGGAAATAACCTTGGCGACGAAGATCAGGTGATTTGGATTTAGCTTTGGCTCTTGGATTTGTTGGATCTTGAGGTTGAACAAAGATAATGGATCTCCACATATCAAAAAGATAGACTTCAGCTAAGTCTTGTTCAACGGTAAGTACATATGTGAGAGGGTGATTATGAAGAATTCTTGGAACAATTTGAAAGCCGGGAGCCATGAAAGGATCAAACAATGCTCTGTTATTTCTCATGTTCCTTGTGTTTCCGGCAATAAGAATTTCTTCAATCGATTCATTTAGAGCAACCTCTTCATCATGTTCAATAACTTCTTGATGATCCATTTTTATTTTTCTGATTTAAGACATAAAAGAGTTTAACGCACACATAAAACAAAGTTTGAACAGCAAATAATAAGATTCAAACAGGTGATTTATATAAGATACAAAGAGGTTCACAAAGGCGATCAACTCAGTGTATTTTATATAAATAACTTGTTATGAGAAAATGAACATAGAACAGTCAAATACATATTTCCATATATAAACTTACAAAGAAGTTCACAAAGGCGATCAACTCAGTGTATTTTATATAAATAACTTGTTATGAGAAAATGAACATAGAACAGTCAAATACATATTTCCATATATAAACTTACAAAGAAGTTCACAAAGGCGATCAACTCAGTGTATTTTATATAAATAACTTGTTATGAGAAAATGAACATAGAACAGTCAAATACATATTTCCATATATAAACTTACAAAGAAGTTCACAAAGGCGATCAATTCTCTGTACTTTTATATATTTTCATGTGTACATGACTTGAAAAATAGGTAAAATCATATAAGTACAAGATATTTGAAAATAGTAAGGAAGTACACAAAGGCGTTCAATTCCCCGTATTTCAAATATATTGTGATTATATGATAATACAAAGCACTTTGTCACACCACACAAATTTTAAAAAAATTGGAAAGAATAAAAAAATTTTAAGAATTTTTTTTTTCTAAGTATAGACAGCTAGGACGATCTTGATGAGATCGTCCTGAGGTTGAACAAAGATAATGGATCTCCACATATCAAAAAGATAGACTTCAGCTAAGTCTTGTTCAACGGTAAGTACATATGTGAGAGGGTGATTATGAAGAATTCTTGGAACAATTTGAAAGCCGGGAGCCATGAAAGGATCAAACAATGCTCTGTTATTTCTCATGTTCCTTGTGTTTCCGGCAATAAGAATTTCTTCAATCGATTCATTTAGAGCAACCTCTTCATCATGTTCAATAACTTCTTGATGATCCATTTTTATTTTTCTGATTTAAGACATAAAAGAGTTTAACGCACACATAAAACAAAGTTTGAACAGCAAATAATAAGATTCAAACAGGTGATTTATATAAGATACAAAGAGGTTCACAAAGGCGATCAACTCAGTGTATTTTATATAAATAACTTGTTATGAGAAAATGAACATAGAACAGTCAAATACATATTTCCATATATAAACTTACAAAGAAGTTCACAAAGGCGATCAACTCAGTGTATTTTATATAAATAACTTGTTATGAGAAAATGAACATAGAACAGTCAAATACATATTTCCATATATAAACTTACAAAGAAGTTCACAAAGGCGATCAACTCAGTGTATTTTATATAAATAACTTGTTATGAGAAAATGAACATAGAACAGTCAAATACATATTTCCATATATAAACTTACAAAGAAGTTCACAAAGGCGATCAACTCAGTGTATTTTATATAAATAACTTGTTATGAGAAAATGAACATAGAACAGTCAAATACATATTTCCATATATAAACTTACAAAGAAGTTCACAAAGGCGATCAACTCAGTGTATTTTATATAAATAACTTGTTATGAGAAAATGAACATAGAACAGTCAAATACATATTTCCATATATAAACTTACAAAGAAGTTCACAAAGGCGATCAACTCAGTGTATTTTATATAAATAACTTGTTATGAGAAAATGAACATAGAACAGTCAAATACATATTTCCATATATAAACTTACAAAGAAGTTCACAAAGGCGATCAACTCAGTGTATTTTATATAAATAACTTGTTATGAGAAAATGAACATAGAACAGTCAAATACATATTTCCATATATAAACTTACAAAGAAGTTCACAAAGGCGATCAACTCAGTGTATTTTATATAAATAACTTGTTATGAGAAAATGAACATAGAACAGTCAAATACATATTTCCATATATAAACTTACAAAGAAGTTCACAAAGGCGATCAATTCTCTGTACTTTTATATATTTTCATGTGTACATGACTTGAAAAATAGGTAAAATCATATAAGTACAAGATATTTGAAAATAGTAAGGAAGTACACAAAGGCGTTCAATTCCCCGTATTTCAAATATATTGTGATTATATGATAATACAAAGCACTTTGTCACACCACACAAATTTTAAAAAAATTGGAAAGAATAAAAAAATTTTAAGAATTTTTTTTTTCTAAGTATAGACAGCTAGGACGATCTTGATGAGATCGTCCTGAGGTTGAACTCAGTTTGGAAAACAAAACGATCATAAGAAAGATCATCTCAACATTTGTTTTGTTGAAAAAGTTTAAGGACAATTTGAACCGTGGGACGATCTTGTATAAGATCGTCTTAAAGTTTTATTACTTGAAAGAAAAATATTGAAGTGAAGGAAAATGGGACGATCTTGTATAAGATCGTCTTAAAGTTTTATTACTTGAAAGAAAAATATTGAAGTGAAGGAAAATGGGACGATCTTGTATAAGATCGTCTTAAAGTTTTATTACTTGAAAGAAAAATATTGAAGTGAAGGAAAATGGGACGATCTTGTAAAAGATCGTTTTAAAATTTGTTTTGTTGAAAAAGTTTAAGGACAATTTGAAAAATGGGACGATCTTGTATAAGATCGTCTTAAAGTTTTATTACTTGAAAGAAAAATATTGAAGTGAAGGAAAATGGGACGATCTTGTATAAGATCGTCTTAAAGTTTTATTACTTGAAAGAAAAATATTGAAGTGAAGGAAAATGGGACGATCTTGTATAAGATCGTCTTAAAGTTTTATTACTTGAAAGAAAAATATTGAAGTGAAGGAAAATGGGACGATCTTGTATAAGATCGTCTTAAAGTTTTATTACTTGAAAGAAAAATATTGAAGTGAAGGAAAATGGGACGATCTTGTATAAGATCGTCTTAAAGTTTTATTACTTGAAAGAAAAATATTGAAGTGAAGGAAAATGGGACGATCTTGTATAAGATCGTCTTAGAAACAAAACAAACTTGAAACTAAGAAGATTTGGCCAGAATCGTCTTATCTCCAGCCAGTTAAACTCTAAGCACAATATGATTTATTTTCAAAACTAAGCATGGCAAAATCATTTATTTGAATCATAGAAAGCAAGATTGAACTACTCTCATTACTTAAATCAAACAAAATAACCTAGATTAATTCGAAGATCGTCTTAGAAACAAAACAAACTTGAAACTAAGAAGATTTGGCCAGAATCGTCTTATCTCCAGCCAGTTAAACTCTAAGCACAATATGATTTATTTTCAAAACTAAGCATGGCAAAATCATTTATTTGAATCATAGAAAGCAAGATTGAACTACTCTCATTACTTAAATCAAACAAAATAACCTAGATTAATTCGAAGATCGTCTTAGAAACAAAACAAACTTGAAACTAAGAAGATTTGGCCAGAATCGTCTTATCTCCAGCCAGTTAAACTCTAAGCACAATATGATTTATTTTCAAAACTAAGCATGGCAAAATCATTTATTTGAATCATAGAAAGCAAGATTGAACTACTCTCATTACTTAAATCAAACAAAATAACCTAGATTAATTCGAAGATCGTCTTAGAAACAAAACAAACTTGAAACTAAGAAGATTTGGCCAGAATCGTCTTATCTCCAGCCAGTTAAACTCTAAGCACAATATGATTTATTTTCAAAACTAAGCATGGCAAAATCATTTATTTGAATCATAGAAAGCAAGATTGAACTACTCTCATTACTTAAATCAAACAAAATAACCTAGATTAATTCGAAGATCGTCTTAGAAACAAAACAAACTTGAAACTAAGAAGATTTGGCCAGAATCGTCTTATCTCCAGCCAGTTAAACTCTAAGCACAATATGATTTATTTTCAAAACTAAGCATGGCAAAATCATTTATTTGAATCATAGAAAGCAAGATTGAACTACTCTCATTACTTAAATCAAACAAAATAACCTAGATTAATTCGAAGATCGTCTTAGAAACAAAACAAACTTGAAACTAAGAAGATTTGGCCAGAATCGTCTTATCTCCAGCCAGTTAAACTCTAAGCACAATATGATTTATTTTCAAAACTAAGCATGGCAAAATCATTTATTTGAATCATAGAAAGCAAGATTGAACTACTCTCATTACTTAAATCAAACAAAATAACCTAGATTAATTCGAAGATCGTCTTAGAAACAAAACAAACTTGAAACTAAGAAGATTTGGCCAGAATCGTCTTATCTCCAGCCAGTTAAACTCTAAGCACAATATGATTTATTTTCAAAACTAAGCATGGCAAAATCATTTATTTGAATCATAGAAAGCAAGATTGAACTACTCTCATTACTTAAATCAAACAAAATAACCTAGATTAATTCGAAGATCGTCTTAGAAACAAAACAAACTTGAAACTAAGAAGATTTGGCCAGAATCGTCTTATCTCCAGCCAGTTAAACTCTAAGCACAATATGATTTATTTTCAAAACTAAGCATGGCAAAATCATTTAATAAACATACACATATAACCTAAACATGCATCTAAATCATTCCAACATCACAGATTCATCACCAGTTAAAGAAATTTCAAGAAAAGGAAAAAAAAAAAAAAAAAAAAAAAAAAAAAAAAAAAAAAAAAAAAAAAAAAAAAAAAAAAAAAAAAAAAAAAAAAAAAAAAAAAAAAAAAAAAAAAAAAAAAAAAAAAAAAAAAAAAAAAAAAAAAAAAAAAAAAAAAAAAAAAAAAAAAAAAAAAAAAAAAAAAAAAAAAAAAAAAAAAAAAAAAAAAAAAAAAAAAAAAAAAAAAAAAAAAAAAAAAAAAAAAAAAAAAAAAAAAAAAAAAAAAAAAAAAAAAAAAAAAAAAAAAAAAAAAAAAAAAAAAAAAAAAAAAAAAAAAAAAAAAAAAAAAAAAAAAAAAAAAAAAAAAAAAAAAAAAAAAAAAAAAAAAAAAAAAAAAAAAAAAAAAAAAAAAAAAAAAAAAAAAAAAAAAAAAAAAAAAAAAAAAAAAAAAAAAAAAAAAAAAAAAAAAAAAAAAAAAAAAAAAAAAAAAAAAAAAAAAAAAAAAAAAAAAAAAAAAAAAAAAAAAAAAAAAAAAAAAAAAAAAAAAAAAAAAAAAAAAAAAAAAAAAAAAAAAAAAAAAAAAAAAAAAAAAAAAAAAAAAAAAAAAAAAAAAAAAAAAAAAAAAAAAAAAAAAAAAAAAAAAAAAAAAAAAAAAAAAAAAAAAAAAAAAAAAAAAAAAAAAAAAAAAAAAAAAAAAAAAAAAAAAAAAAAAAAAAAAAAAAAAAAAAAAAAAAAAAAAAAAAAAAAAAAAAAAAAAAAAAAAAAAAAAAAAAAAAAAAAAAAAAAAAAAAAAAAAAAAAAAAAAAAAAAAAAAAAAAAAAAAAAAAAAAAAAAAAAAAAAAAAAAAAAAAAAAAAAAAAAAAAAAAAAAAAAAAAAAAAAAAAAAAAAAAAAAAAAAAAAAAAAAAAAAAAAAAAAAAAAAAAAAAAAAAAAAAAAAAAAAAAAAAAAAAAAAAAAAAAAAAAAAAAAAAAAAAAAAAAAAAAAAAAAAAAAAAAAAAAAAAAAAAAAAAAAAAAAAAAAAAAAAAAAAAAAAAAAAAAAAAAAAAAAAAAAAAAAAAAAAAAAAAAAAAAAAAAAAAAAAAAAAAAAAAAAAAAAAAAAAAAAAAAAAAAAAAAAAAAAAAAAAAAAAAAAAAAAAAAAAAAAAAAAAAAAAAAAAAAAAAAAAAAAAAAAAAAAAAAAAAAAAAAAAAAAAAAAAAAAAAAAAAAAAAAAAAAAAAAAAAAAAAAAAAAAAAAAAAAAAAAAAAAAAAAAAAAAAAAAAAAAAAAAAAAAAAAAAAAAAAAAAAAAAAAAAAAAAAAAAAAAAAAAAAAAAAAAAAAAAAAAAAAAAAAAAAAAAAAAAAAAAAAAAAAAAAAAAAAAAAAAAAAAAAAAAAAAAAAAAAAAAAAAAAAAAAAAAAAAAAAAAAAAAAAAAAAAAAAAAAAAAAAAAAAAAAAAAAAAAAAAAAAAAAAAAAAAAAAAAAAAAAAAAAAAAAAAAAAAAAAAAAAAAAAAAAAAAAAAAAAAAAAAAAAAAAAAAAAAAAAAAAAAAAAAAAAAAAAAAAAAAAAAAAAAAAAAAAAAAAAAAAAAAAAAAAAAAAAAAAAAAAAAAAAAAAAAAAAAAAAAAAAAAAAAAAAAAAAAAAAAAAAAAAAAAAAAAAAAAAAAAAAAAAAAAAAAAAAAAAAAAAAAAAAAAAAAAAAAAAAAAAAAAAAAAAAAAAAAAAAAAAAAAAAAAAAAAAAAAAAAAAAAAAAAAAAAAAAAAAAAAAAAAAAAAAAAAAAAAAAAAAAAAAAAAAAAAAAAAAAAAAAAAAAAAAAAAAAAAAAAAAAAAAAAAAAAAAAAAAAAAAAAAAAAAAAAAAAAAAAAAAAAAAAAAAAAAAAAAAAAAAAAAAAAAAAAAAAAAAAAAAAAAAAAAAAAAAAAAAAAAAAAAAAAAAAAAAAAAAAAAAAAAAAAAAAAAAAAAAAAAAAAAAAAAAAAAAAAAAAAAAAAAAAAAAAAAAAAAAGCACATTGCACATAGGGATAGCATCAATGTTTGACAGATAATGAATGAGAGAGAAAGAGATGAAGGATTTGTACGAAACATGCAGAGGCAAGTAAGTGCATTGGTAATGAGCACTTATTTGAGATTGTTTCTTGAAAAGAAACTCATTCCAGGATCATGTGTTGAACAGTATCCGAGATTGGAATACTAAACACAGACCTTTATTACCTGCAAAACACAATTAAGGTTTTCTAGGTACCCACCTTTGAATGGGTCCTTTTGGGTTAGTGGAATCATTCAAAGTGTACAGATGAGGTTTTCGAACAAGAGGTTTATTCTTAAGATTCATCACAATCCCATTGTAATCAACAATCAAAGGTTTAGAAATCACAGCAGAAGATTTAGAATTTCTTACAGACCATGGTTTAGCTGAATTACCCAAATTTGAATCAAATTTCCTATCAGGAACTTTCTTCTTGTAATCATTAGCTATCCAACTTCTTCTAACTGGTGATTTATCAGACACTTGTGTTTTAGCATAGCTAGTAGATTTTATCAATGATGATTTAAAAATCCACTTATGGTTACTAGCTAAGCTCTTCTCTCCTTTATCAGATAACTTCTTAGATTCAGTTCGAGGAGTTAAAAACACATTCTGATTTTTGCTTTGCTTGGTGGAGGTTTTGATATTCTGTTTCTTTTTTTTTTTTTTTTTTTTTTTTTTTTTTTTTTTTTTTTTTTTTTTTTTTTTTTTTTTTTTTTTTTTTTTTTTTTTTTTTTTTTTTTTTTTTTTTTTTTTTTTTTTTTTTTTTTTTTTTTTTTTTTTTTTTTTTTTTTTTTTTTTTTTTTTTTTTTTTTTTTTTTTTTTTTTTTTTTTTTTTTTTTTTTTTTTTTTTTTTTTTTTTTTTTTTTTTTTTTTTTTTTTTTTTTTTTTTTTTTTTTTTTTTTTTTTTTTTTTTTTTTTTTTTTTTTTTTTTTTTTTTTTTTTTTTTTTTTTTTTTTTTTTTTTTTTTTTTTTTTTTTTTTTTTTTTTTTTTTTTTTTTTTTTTTTTTTTTTTTTTTTTTTTTTTTTTTTTTTTTTTTTTTTTTTTTTTTTTTTTTTTTTTTTTTTTTTTTTTTTTTTTTTTTTTTTTTTTTTTTTTTTTTTTTTTTTTTTTTTTTTTTTTTTTTTTTTTTTTTTTTTTTTTTTTTTTTTTTTTTTTTTTTTTTTTTTTTTTTTTTTTTTTTTTTTTTTTTTTTTTTTTTTTTTTTTTTTTTTTTTTTTTTTTTTTTTTTTTTTTTTTTTTTTTTTTTTTTTTTTTTTTTTTTTTTTTTTTTTTTTTTTTTTTTTTTTTTTTTTTTTTTTTTTTTTTTTTTTTTTTTTTTTTTTTTTTTTTTTTTTTTTTTTTTTTTTTTTTTTTTTTTTTTTTTTTTTTTTTTTTTTTTTTTTTTTTTTTTTTTTTTTTTTTTTTTTTTTTTTTTTTTTTTTTTTTTTTTTTTTTTTTTTTTTTTTTTTTTTTTTTTTTTTTTTTTTTTTTTTTTTTTTTTTTTTTTTTTTTTTTTTTTTTTTTTTTTTTTTTTTTTTTTTTTTTTTTTTTTTTTTTTTTTTTTTTTTTTTTTTTTTTTTTTTTTTTTTTTTTTTTTTTTTTTTTTTTTTTTTTTTTTTTTTTTTTTTTTTTTTTTTTTTTTTTTTTTTTTTTTTTTTTTTTTTTTTTTTTTTTTTTTTTTTTTTTTTTTTTTTTTTTTTTTTTTTTTTTTTTTTTTTTTTTTTTTTTTTTTTTTTTTTTTTTTTTTTTTTTTTTTTTTTTTTTTTTTTTTTTTTTTTTTTTTTTTTTTTTTTTTTTTTTTTTTTTTTTTTTTTTTTTTTTTTTTTTTTTTTTTTTTTTTTTTTTTTTTTTTTTTTTTTTTTTTTTTTTTTTTTTTTTTTTTTTTTTTTTTTTTTTTTTTTTTTTTTTTTTTTTTTTTTTTTTTTTTTTTTTTTTTTTTTTTTTTTTTTTTTTTTTTTTTTTTTTTTTTTTTTTTTTTTTTTTTTTTTTTTTTTTTTTTTTTTTTTTTTTTTTTTTTTTTTTTTTTTTTTTTTTTTTTTTTTTTTTTTTTTTTTTTTTTTTTTTTTTTTTTTTTTTTTTTTTTTTTTTTTTTTTTTTTTTTTTTTTTTTTTTTTTTTTTGTGAGAGTTTTTCAAGCTCTTTTTCAACTTCTGGTGCAAAAACATGATCAGTTTCCATAAACTTATCAAATTCTTCAACAGAAAGATCTGGAAAAGTAAATTGTAATTCTTTTGATTGAACTTCTGGTTTAAAAACAGTTTTGTTAGTCAATTTTTCAATCAATGCTTTTGCTTTAGCCTTAAGATCAGTAGGGATCTCAATCTTTTGCTCTAAGTTCATTTTATTTTGGTCAACAGGGGTGATTACAGGAGTATTAAAAGAAAGTATTTTCTTGACAGAAGCAAGATGTTTAGCTTTTAAAGCTTGAACTTTCTCTTCAACATGGAAGAATGATGATAGCATTGAGGTTGACATATCATGAATCTCTTGAGGAGAGATGCTATGACCCTGCATATCTTTGTTAAAATTCTCACTCTCATTGGATGGAGTGGAGCAATCAACAAAAGTTTGATTATGTTCCATTTGAGTCGGGGTGGTCTCACTTACCTTTGAAGACTGATTTTGAGTTTTCAGATGTTCAATGACTTGGTGTTGAGACTCAATCTGTTGTTTTAAACCTTCAATTTCTTTTTCCAATATGGTAGTTGGAATGTAAAATCTTTCTGAGATTGGTTTTGAACAATCTTGTTGAGACTCATTTTCAGGAATTGAAATGCTGTCTATTTCTTCTAACTCATATATGGATCTTTTATGAGTTTTCTTGTATGTGTCATTAATAGCAACATAATCAATCTGAAAACTGTTTGGTTTTGTCTTTCAACATCATCTGACTCAAAGTCATCCTCAGATGGTCTGATGAACTCTTGAATCATGCCAAATCTAAGACATTTTCCATCATAAAGTGGACCAAGGTCTTCTTTTTGGACTTTTTCTAAATGTGCTGGATTCTCATAACCCAAACCAAGAAGAAGTTCTGATCTATCAATCTTCGATTTATTGTAATAAGCAGTGAAATTCAGAAGAGGATTTTGTTCAATTTTATAGATTTTTTCTTGATAAAACAAAATGTTTGTTTTCAAATCCTCAACTTGTTTTTGAAGAGTTTCAATTTCAACTCCTTTGAGAAAACAAGTACTGTTTAGATCAGAAATCTGTCTTTCATGTTTTTCACAGTTGGGTCTAAAATCTTTCATTTTATTTGTGAGAAACTTAACATCAGCTTGTCTTGCATTTGCTCTTATCCATTCATTGGTTTTCTTAAGCTTTAAGGTCTCAATGGTTTGCTTGAGTGAATGGACAGTCTTTTCAAGGTCTTGACATTTGTTGGTCAAATGAGCATTGGGTGAAACAACTTGAGAACTGTTACTTGACAAATGCATTTCTTTTAAAGAATCATAGTTCACTTTGAGAGCTTCATGAGCTATTGAGAGTTCTGAAAAATCTTCATTAAGTTTATCAAACTCTTGTTTAGCCATTTTCAAATTGTTTTTCAAAGTAAGATTTTGCTTTGTCAAGGAATCAGCATTTGTTTGGACAGACAAGTAATCATCTTTGGAGATGAATTCTACCTCACTTGTTGTTGTTTGTGAAGTATTTTGTGAAAGATTGGTTGTTGAAGTGACAGATGTCATTAAGCATGTGAGATCTTCAGAATCAGCATCAATATCCCTGAATAGCCATGGTTTCATCTTTTGTTGTTTGGCTAAGTAATTCTTTCTGATCTCAAGCTCTGAATTCTTCATTGTTGTCATTGAAATAAATGAATAAAAATTTGTAATTGTTTTTGTTGTTTTTTTTTTTTTTTTTTTTTTTTTTTTTTTTTTTTTTTTTTTTTTTTTTTTTTTTTTTTTTTTTTTTTTTTTTTTTTTTTTTTTTTTTTTTTTTTTTTTTTTTTTTTTTTTTTTTTTTTTTTTTTTTTTTTTTTTTTTTTTTTTTTTTTTTTTTTTTTTTTTTTTTTTTTTTTTTTTTTTTTTTTTTTTTTTTTTTTTTTTTTTTTTTTTTTTTTTTTTTTTTTTTTTTTTTTTTTTTTTTTTTTTTTTTTTTTTTTTTTTTTTTTTTTTTTTTTTTTTTTTTTTTTTTTTTTTTTTTTTTTTTTTTTTTTTTTTTTTTTTTTTTTTTTTTTTTTTTTTTTTTTTTTTTTTTTTTTTTTTTTTTTTTTTTTTTTTTTTTTTTTTTTTTTTTTTTTTTTTTTTTTTTTTTTTTTTTTTTTTTTTTTTTTTTTTTTTTTTTTTTTTTTTTTTTTTTTTTTTTTTTTTTTTTTTTTTTTTTTTTTTTTTTTTTTTTTTTTTTTTTTTTTTTTTTTTTTTTTTTTTTTTTTTTTTTTTTTTTTTTTTTTTTTTTTTTTTTTTTTTTTTTTTTTTTTTTTTTTTTTTTTTTTTTTTTTTTTTTTTTTTTTTTTTTCT
>CM067170.1:22692087-22762087 GCA_034093135.1 Erigeron breviscapus
TACACGGGTCAGGGAATGGCTTGAGGATCTACCCGAAGAAAGCATACACAATGCTGAAGATTTTAAAACCCAACTAAGGGAAGAATTCGGCTCCCACCTCTGGGCACATGACATAAAGCAGGAGGAAGACGAAGAGGCAGAGGATTTTCTGAAACGATACGGAGACAGCACACGAAATCTGGTGCGTATATCCGAAGAAGAAAGAATATCTGGGGCTGTACATGGACTACGATCAAAAGAATTGATATGACATCTATGTCTCGCTAAGCCAAGCAGTTACTCGGCATTGGTTGAAAAGTTCCATGAGTGGAAGAGTGCAGAGGAGATTGCAGAAAAAGCCATGGCTAAGTGGAAGACTATGGTAAAAAAGACCGAAAAAAGGACAGAAATGACGGAGGACGTAGCGGAGGAATTCTCCCCTGTATACAGGATCAACAGCTATAAAAGAACAATTGCCAACCTCTGGAAAACTCCGTCAGAAATCTTGTCATCAGAGGAGATAGCAAGAACGTTCGCTAGGCCAGCACCGTTGTCCGGAAGAGGAACCAGAAATTTGGATAAATTCTGTTGTTTCCATAACGGATACGGTCACAGCACCGACTACTGTAGAGAACTATTAAGGCAGATAGACAACGCAGCAAAGGATAACAAGCTTACACACCTGGTGAAGAAAACCAGACCCAACTTTGACGAAGCAGAACCTGATGAGCACCGAAGAAGGATACTGTCGAACACCTTGATCAATAAGGGACCCCAACATTATCACTTCAGTGGTCTGGATGATCAAGGTTCGATGGACCTGGTGCTGATAAAAGTAAATATAGGCAATGTATGCCTAAAAAATACACAAGTGGATACAGGAAGTGGACGCGACATAATCTATGAGAAAAGTTTCCTCCGATTGCCAAAGAAACTGCGAGAAACGATCATGCCACTGGACACCGAAGTGGTAGGATTCGCTAGTGAGCGAATCCGCCCATTGGGAGAGATATGGCTAGATGCCACTATCGGAGGATTCCCATGGCGCAGAACTGCTAAAATTCTGGCAATTGTGATTAAAGCAATATCACCCTATGATATGCTCCTGGGTAGAGAAGGGCTGAGGAAATTCCATATGACAGTATCCATAATACACGGTTGCGTACAGTACAAATCTCACGGAGGGATGCAAACAATAATCTCCCCAACTACTCCAGATAACAAAGGGGAAAGCTTCGTACCATGGTACAAACGCAACAGAAGAATAATTCAGAAGGGACCCAGAGGACAGCTGGGAACTGCAGAAGAAGGATCCTTCGAAGAAGAAAATGCAGTCAGCTCCGTAGACGGAGGATGCAGAAGACAGCAGAAAAGACTCCGAAAGGCATTAAGACTGGTTGGAGCATAATTTGCCCCCGGGATAAGCCAAACTAACGGAGCAAATAGGGCAGCACAAAAGTAGCAGCTAGGAAAAATACAATTTTTTTGTAAAATCCTCCTGCCATGTACTTACAAGCTCCCGAATAAATAAACGATCGTAATAATATTATAAATGCGCATAAAAATCATCAATTTTTTGAATTGTTAAGGGGACGCCCATAAGACTTTTCAAAACAACAAATCATGAGGTAATAACCCATGAGGCCAATGCATAAGTCACTCCCTTCTTATGATCGTAGTGCATAAGCATTGGTAAGTAAGACATTCCCTTAAAAAAGGAATGCGCAGATAAGGGATATCATTCTCCCATACGAATGACAAGAAGTGAAGCGATGACGACACAACAAAGCAAAGAGAAGCAAAAAACAAGTCATCCACAAACTAAAGTACATGTATAGACGGTTACAAAAATCTACATCCCTTGAGGCCTAATGCTATACAAGTCGGACACAGAAGCATCAGGATTTGACGCAACCTGCTGAATATAAGGATAGGTAATACTCCTTAGAGCCTCTTCAGCAGCATTAATCCTTAACTCCCTTCCAAGAAACCTCTCCCTATTCCCTCCCAGAGCAATCACTCCATCACGCTCCAGACGCAAAGCAAACAAGGATCGTGCATCAGCCCGGTTAGCTTCAGTCAATTCATCAAGGCTCTGATCAAATTCAGGGCTCGCCATTAGCATACGGAAGACATGAGGAATAACACCAGAGATAATTTGGCGTCTGGCATTCCTCTCATCCTCCAACTCGGACTCCAACCTATTGATCAGCGCAGCAGGCCCATCAGAAACAAGAGAAGCAATGCGCTCATGAGCAGCATCCAAACTTTGCGTAGCCAGAGCTAATGCCTCCTAAGATTCAGCTAGTTCCCTTCTCAGAGACTCAACTGAAGACGGAACAACTCTAAGGGAAGCCAATTCCGCCCTATGCCTCTGCAGATTTTCCTCCAAATAGTGCACTCTGGCACTGCTGGCTGAACCAATCATACCAGCAGCAAAAAGAGCTTGGTTCATCATCTCAGCAAGCCTCCGCGCAGGCATGATATCCAGCATGGTCCTAAGATGCTCAGGAACCATCATATCCAGACTCATGCGGCAAAGCCGAGGATCGGGCAATTCACCCTGAAGAGGAACCCCTGCAAACTCATAAAGAATCACAATGAGCAATAGTAAGAGAAGAGGAACAGCGGTTGAAATATCCATACAATATCCAATCACTTACCAATTGGGACCCCAGCTCCAGTTGCGGAAGCTCCAGCTCTAGCTGTAGGAACTCTACCAACAGTTGTAGTAGCTCCGGTTGTAGTTTCTCTAGTTTCATCAACTTGCTCCTTCCCAGGCCTCCGTCCAGGGTCAGAAGTCTCAGCTAAATACAGAAAAAGCATACCAATTAGGCTTATGGCGATATAAAAATACAGAGTCAGGGAAACATGTATACCTTGACCAGCACCAGAAGCTGGAGCAGCAGTAGTAACGGCAACTTCATCTCTTACGGGAGAAGAATCAAGGATAATGATGGAAGGACCTGCAGCATTAGGGTCCGTTGAAACAGATAGGCCATCTCTCACCCTTTGTCTCTTCGGATGAGGCTCAGAAACGTCAACACCAGCAAACAGAGGACCCTCCCCATCCGAGGAAGACAGTGGCCTCCTACCAACCACCATTCCTCTAGGATTCATGGTCACAGCTTCCCTAAGCGTCAACTCTGCATAAGGCATCATGCAGACAATGAGATAAGCAACACACAAAAATAAAAGAAGACGGAAACACAATGCGGCTGTCAAAAAGAAAGAAGAATGGTACCTTCACAACACCATATCAAAACAGGTTGTTCAGGAGAACCCTCCCACGATAAAGTAATCCCAGCAAGATATAGAATCACTGGGGGATACGCAACCAATGTAAATGGAGATCTGCGCACTTGAAGAATCAACTCATTGTCAAGGGAACGCAAAATACGCTCATTATCCTCAAACGCCACCCTCGGCACCAACCTACCTCTATCTAGTACACCCCTAAACATCGGATGAATATATTCCTCACTAAAAAACAAAAAAACCCGGCCTCCAGTTCAACATATCAGAATCCCCTATATTGAAAAACAACCTACCGAGTCTCTCCTCAACCATAACCCAACCATCACGTACACCAAACCTGAAAAAATACCCAAACAAACTAATCCGGGGCTCTATCTCAAATGCTCGACAAACAATGATGAACGACACTATCATGGTAATCGCCAATGGATGAACCATGGATAAATGCAGTTCATGGTAATCAAGTAACCCTAACAACCAAGGGGACAGGGGAAATCTAAGATTACCACCGGAAAAAGGAGCGGTATACATACCTACGAAGCCAGGCGGCGCATCAAGGATCGATTCTGCCCGACCCGGGACCCTAATCTCAGGATCATCAGGGCGGCAGAAACACTGGCGAAACCACGCGGCATCACTCTCCGTCATCTCTGAATAAGTAGTACTAATGATGCGAAAATAATTGCGATCCATAATAACGATAATGATCGATTGAGGAGCCGAGTGATTGATGATGAAAAGGGGGGAGTAAAAGGAAAAGGGGAACAGTCGAGAAAAAGAAAAAACTCCGGAGCCGTCACTAAATAAATAGGGGACAAAAGGGAAGGTTTAAAAACCGGCGCATAATCAACCCTAACCGTCGATTAGTTTTCCCTCGAGATACGCGCAAACGAAAGAAACTCTTGATGGGATATATACGCGGCACGGTGAAATTACGATTTTACCCCAAAGAGCTCCGGAGAAAAAACGAAGCATCTTGACCATAGCTCTCGAAGCCCAGGTCACGCAGGTACGCTTTTATTTATTTATTTATTTTGAAAGTCTAATGCGATCTTCTACAGATAGAACCTCCCATCAGACTGGGGGGCTTGATGATATACCCTATACGGAGCTCTAGCTCCGTATCCGAAGCAGATACGCAGTCACCTTCGTACAGGTAAAATTACTTATACCCAGAACGGAGCTCGACCTCCGTCCAGTACAATTATCCCAGAGCTCCCGAGGTAAATAAGTACCCAGCTCCAAGCCCAGATACATCAAGAAGATCGGGTATAGATACTTTCTATGATTATCCGATCTAAACATATCAAAAGTCCGAAAGTATCGGACACGATTTGTAAAAAGATCAACATGAATCTCCTCAAGAAGGAAAGAAGATATTCTCAAAGGAGGAAGAGATTTACCCTAATTCTCTTACCCTCCTCTCCAAGTTTTTTACCCTCTATATAAATAAAGGAGGAAGCCATACGGCACATCATCATGTAACAATATACTCGAGACATAATCACAACAACATATTCAACCTACGATTAAACCCTAAACTATTCTATAAACCTTAAAGTCTCACGAAACGACTTAGAATCACTAATAACCAACATTCTCGACCTCCGCAGAGAAACCCTCAGCCTCCTTAAACGGCTGACAGTAAACAATAGGCGTAAAGCGGTCCTCGACCCTCTGACCGGAAGGGAATCTCCAACGAAACACCCCCAAATCCACTCACACCTCCGGTTGAGGCATAGTGCAATTATTTGATCAAACACCACGTATTACATAAAACGTGGCGTATTAAACTTTACAGATTTGTCCACAATATTGGCAACAAATATTAACGTAACTGTAAATGCAGAAACCAAAAATTTTATATCAGGGAGTTGTACATAATAACATACAAAATTAAGCAGACCATTTAAGTTATGTTTGAAATATTATACCATATCATTCGATAGTTATACTAATTAGCTACGAACATGCTACGTTTTTAGTATAACGGTGCGTTTTACACAGGGACCTATTGTCGACGGCAACATACACCAACCAGCAGAAAGTTATTCGGATGAAGGAGTCCCAGAAACACCCCCGGAATATTATGCTAGGCAACATCGGAAATCTACTTCAGAACCGGACTGTGAGTCTGAGGGAGTACCTGACACCCCGCGAGAGCATATACACGGGTCGGGTGATAATGATGCTGATTTTCAAACACCTGAGGGTCCATCTTCCTATAATCCGGACAACACACAGAGTGAAGCCCCCGGACGGGCGTCTGAAGGCTTGTATCACACCAACCAGGGTTTTGAGACTCAGGAGGAGTTGGTTAGTTGGGCCACCCAAGTAGGTTTAGCAAACGGGTACGTTCTCGTGACACGGCGTTCATCTAGAGGTCGGAGTGATAGGGTCATAAGGGTGGAGATTGCATGCACCCAGGGAGGTAAGCACATAAGCAACGCCACAAAAAGACGTAGCGGTACCCAAAAAACAAACTGTCCGTTCCTTCTGGTAGGCCTATATAAAGCATTTGACGGTGTATGGCGACTGGAGGTGAGAGACGATACACATAATCACGACCCGACACAGTTTATGGAGACCCATGCATTTGCGAGGAGGATGACCCCGGATCAAGTCAATACGGTGGGGACGTTACACGAACATGGTCTCGCACCACGTAAAATACTATCAGTCGTGCGGAAATTGTTTCCCGGATCTCATGTCATTAGGAAAGACATAAACAACACCACTGACAAGATAAAGCAAGGGAAAAAATAGGTGATACCCCTATGCAGGTGTTGGATAATGTACTTCGATCGAGGGAGTACGTATACCACCCACGAGAGGACCCCGAAACAGAAGAGTTGGACATGTTGTTCTTTGTTCATCCAAAGTCGTTAGAAATGTGGCGTGCATTCCCCCATGTGCTTTTGATCGACGCAACTTACAAGACCAACAAGTATAGGTTCCCTCTTGTACAAGTAGTTGGACTGACGTCAACCGGCAAGTCGATATCCGTTGCACACGCGTTTGTACAGAAGGAACGATGGGACAACTACAAATGGGTACTTGATAGGCTTCGAGATATGCTGGATAGTTGCATGGAACCGCGCGTAATCGTTACTGATAGGGATCTTGCTTTAATGAACGCGGTCAGTGATGCATTTCCCAATGCAAGCAAGTGTCTATGTAGGTGGCACATAACCGAGAATATAGCAAAATATCACAAAAAATCTTTTAAAGGGGGTGACTGGGCTAGATTCGAACACTACTGGAAAACCGTATGCGATTCCACCACAGAGACGTTATACGACTACAACGTGGGTGTGCTTAGGAACTTTCTTCACCAACTCGAGCGAGACCGTATGTTATATACATGCTTTATATTGAAGTTTAAATACATCGTAATAAATCATTATAACAGTGTTTTAAATAATATATACCTTTTTTTATTTCTCTTTTCAGGTGTTTGGGATTATGTGTATGACAATTGGTTAGGACTGTATAGAAACATGTTTGTATCCGCATTGACAGACGAACATTTAAACTTCAACCAACGGACGACCAACCGAGTGGAAAGCCAGCATGCAAACCTTAAAAAATTCCTTGAGAACGCAAACAACTCGTTGGAAAGGGTCGTCGATTATGTCGACGAAGTCGTCATGGCACAGTACATAGCGATCAGACACACGTTCGGCAGGAGTCTCACAAAGGTAATGGATCATCACAGGCTGGTAAGGAACTGTTATGGCAGGGAAATGTTTGTCGATCTGTATCGAAAGGTGTCACTTACCGCTCTCGACCTTATGGAAGAGGAGAGCAAGCGTATACAGAAGCTGCGGGAAAAAAACGAGAGCTGTAGTTGCCAACTTTACAAAAGTTGTGGGTTACCATGCGCATGTCGGCTTGAACAAATGATGATTCAAGGTAACAAGAATAATTTTACCGTTTTTCGGTTGTTTTGTAGTGTATGCATAAAATGACTGTATCTGTCCTTTCACAGGGACGACAATAAAAATCGAGAATGTTGATGTTTTTTTGCAGAAGCTTGATTTTGCCCCTTCATTCGATGTGCAAGAAGATACTGACTATGCGCAACAGTTGGGGGTGGCCACCCAGGAAATTCTTTCAGAGAAATCACCAGCAGTGAAAAAAAGCATGGTATCTAAGGTTTTGTCAGCGGTATTCCCATCAAAATCAACAAGGAAAGCTCCAAGAGTACAAGAAGACACACGCGGCCGTCCAACCGCAAGTCGACAAAACCAAGGCAGACATAGCTACGCCGGCACTGTCAGGTCACAATCAACAATGTCCCCTGGTTTCAATCGTAGTAGATCAACCGCTCAACGACCAGGCGACATCCCCGTAAACATCCCCGGGTTCCCCTTGATGAATCTAGAGGTGGACGTCATCGACGTTATGCGTTTCGAGAGGTGGATACCATCGATTTTCCACCCATTCGTCTCACGCATAACGGATGTCCCTGGAAATGGCCACTGCGGTTTTGCTTCGGTCGCTGTGGGATTGGGATATACAGAGAAGGAACATTTTTACGTTCGACAAGAAATGTTTCAAGAGTTGGAGGGTCCCAATTCGGACTGGTGGAAGAATCATATTGACTATCAAATGACAGGAACTTTTGATTTTGTGCGTTCTCAACTGTACTGGGAAAATCCACTTCAGAGGGCACCTCAGGAAAAGTATATGATGTTCCCATACGCCGGACTCATCATCGCGCAAAGGTTTAATGCGGTTGTCCATTTTCTAACGACTACTGGTAGCAAAACTTTTTTCCCCCTTCGGAATGCCCCCCCTCAAGATCCGGAAGGGAACTACTACCCGCATATGTACGTCACAGTCTGTCTAGTCAGCAACTCTCATTTCATCAGTGTTAAACTAGAAGGCGATTACCCCATGCCGCCAGTTAATATGTACTGTGCACACTGGCGGACACCAGAAGCGTGTGAGTGGCAAATAATCTACCGTCATCGTATGGATGAGTACATACGTGGTATTTGTAATAAAAATTATATTGTATTTCTATAGTGTACATTTGGTATTTGTAATAAAAATTATATTGTATTTCTATATGTGTACTTTTGGTATTTGTAATAAAAATTACATAGAGATTATTTGTAATAAAAATTAATTATTGTATTTCTATATGTGTACTTTTGGTATTTGTAATAAAAATTATATTGTATTTCTATATGTGTACTTTTGGTATTTGTAATAAAAATTACATAGAGATTATTTGTAATAAAAATTATATTGTATTTCTATATGTGTACTTTTGGTATTTGTAATAAAAATTACATAGAGATTATTTGTAATAAAAATTATATTGTATTTCTATATGTGTACTTTTGGTATTTGTAATAAAAATTATATATTTCTATAGTGTACTTTTGGTATTTGTAATAAAAATTATATTGTATTTCTATATGTGTACTTTTGGTATTTGTAATAAAAATTATATATTTCTATAGTGTACTTTTGTATTTGTAATAAAAATTATATTGTATTTCTATATGTGTACTTTTGTATTTGTAATAAAAATTATATTGTATTTCTATAGTGTACTTTGATTTGTAATAAAAATTATATTGTATTTCTATATGTGTACTTTTGGTATTTGTAATAAAAATTATATATTTCTATAGTGTATTTTGTATTTGTAATAAAAATTATATTGTATTTCTATATGTGTACTTTTGGTATTTGTAATAAAAATTATATTGTATTTCTATATGTGTACTTTTGTATTTGTAATAAAAATTATATTGTATTTCTATATGTGTACTTTTGTATTTGTAATAAAAATTATATTGTATTTCTATATGTGTACTTTTGTATTTGTAATAAAAATTATATTGTATTTCTATATGTGTACTTTTGGTATTTGTAATAAAAATTATATTGTATTTCTATAGTGTACTTTTGTATTTGTAATAAAAATTATATTGTATTTCTATATGTGTACTTTTGGTATTTGTAATAAAAATTATATTGTATTTCTATAGTGTACTTTTGTATTTGTAATAAAAATTATATTGTATTTCTATATGTGTACTTTTGGTATTTGTAATAAAAATTATATATTTCTATAGTGTATTTTGGTATTTGTAATAAAAATTATATTGTATTTCTATATGTGTACTTTTGGTATTTGTAATAAAAATTATATTGTATTTCTATATGTGTACTTTTGGTATTTGTAATAAAAATTATATTGTATTTCTATATGTGTACTTTTGGTATTTGTAATAAAAATTATATTGTATTTCTATATGTGTACTTTTGTATTTGTAATAAAAATTATATTGTATTTCTATATGTGTACTTTTGGTATTTGTAATAAAAATTATATTGTATTTCTATATGTGTACTTTTGGTATTTGTAATAAAAATTATATTGTATTTCTATATGTGTACTTTTGTATTTGTAATAAAAATTATATTGTATTTCTATATGTGTACTTTTGGTATTTGTAATAAAAATTATATTGTATTTCTATATGTGTACTTTTGGTATTTGTAATAAAAATTATATTGTATTTCTATATGTGTACTTTTGTATTTGTAATAAAAATTATATTGTATTTCTATAGTTATTTGGTATTTGTAATAAAAATTATATTGTATTTCTATATGTGTACTTTTGGTATTTGTAATAAAAATTACATAGAGATTATTTGTAATAAAAATTATATTGTATTTCTATATGTGTACTTTGAATTTTTATCTTATACAATACAAGTGTGTGACATTTTTTTTTATTTAAAAAAAAAAGTGGCAATTTCACGTTTTATATAAAACGGGCCGTTTTGAACAGGTATATATAAGGAAAAAAACAACTGCCTGATGTCACTTTCTCATTTTTACTTTTTACTAAAAATAGCCCTAACCCTAATACGGGAAACAACCACCGCCTGAGATCGTTTTTCCATCACCACCGCCGGCGATCTGTTCTCCCCCACCACCGCTGCTGTTCTGCTTCTCTGTCGTTGTACTCCATCTCCTTTTCTTGGTAAGTATCTACTTAGATCCGTTCAACACTCCTTCTCGTTGCCATGCATTTTCAATCATTTGTGTTTACTTTGTTGTATAGATATATACAAATATATATATATATTATTCATATATATATATATATATATTCGTATGTGTCGATCTGTATTCAATCTCATCATGTAAGTCAATTAGGGTTCATGGGTATTCAGTCTACAATTTCTAACTTACATACGAAAATGTTTTTATAAATCATAAATGTATTTGGTTCGTTTTGATTCGTGTGATAGATCGGTGGTTGAATCATTTTTATAATTTTTTTAATAAATCAAAAGAACTAGGGTTCATTGGATTGGTGGTTGACTAATTTTTTTTGACCCTCCATCACTGCTCACGTCTTATGTAAAACCTCCAGTTTTTCAAAATTTACGGGGTGTACGGATTTTGATGATTTTGTACCTTTTACCCCCTGGAAATTAAGAAAACGGAGATACTGTTGTAAAACGGCAAGATGGTCACAAAACGGGGAGGGTCACACAAAACGGAAGCCCCTGGTCCCAATATACCAGATCTCATTTACTCTTGTCCCCAGTCTCCTCCTTTACCTTTACTTTCAATAATTCACATTACCTGCTTATTAAGATTGAATATTCTATCAACTTCACTATTTTACTTTTTTAAACTGTAGTTTTCATACAAAATCACACAATACTCCTTCTAATAAGATGATTGATAACCCTACCCACGATATAATTGACAACCATTGTGTCTCTGATATCAGTTCGTGTAACCAGTTGGCTGTTACAAACCCCAGGAAGGATTATGAATTTTTTAACTTTGTACGTAACAGTTTGATGTCATTAATCTAGGTGACTAGTTATTATTTACTTGATCCTAATTGTATTTTTTTACTTTGGTTGCAGATGGCGGAACCCGAAAACCCCGACCAAATCAACCCCCAGGAGAACGTGGCCCCCCGCTATGAAGAGGTCAACGCAGATGCAGGTCAACATCAAGATGAAGAGGATACGAATCATGAAGGAGACCATGAGGACTCGTATGATGAACCAGACTCCACAGAGGAAGAGGCCCGACCCACTAAATGACGACGAAAAACAATGCCACAGGCGAAGTGGCCTAAGACTAAGGAAGACAAGCTGCTTGCTGAGTACAAGCACACAAAGTTTAATGACAAGACATGGAAGGCTGAAAGGTTTGAGCGGATCAAAAGAGTGGAGGTGGCGCCCGGTGCTGTGATTTGTTTTCAAACACTTGAAGAATTGAAGTTAAAGGATAGGGCCATGTATTTTCTCGGTGGAGAGAACACCATGTGGTCTCGCTTGTATCAGCAGGGTCTGCCTGCGTATCGGGAGATGTGTTCAGAGTTCCTGTCCACGTTCAGGTACCGTCTAAAGGTTAATGGAATACCAGTTTTTTTCCCGAGTTATTAATAACACCGTTTTTTGGTAAAGGTACAACGAGAAGAAAAAGCGGAACAATCAAGGTGGAGTTCTGTTTATTCGGTAAGGTGTACGGGATGGATCTGTGGGGGTTTGGGGTATGCGCCGGTCTGTACAAAGACAAAGATGAGGAGGAGAGGAAGGAGTTCAACATATCCTTGAAGGATGCGCCAATTGACGTGTTGTCCGACTTTTGGAGGGCGATCGCTCCCCATACTGAAGAAGAGGCCTTCAAGAGGGAACGGGCGACACATATCAGGTAACGCTCGATGTTCATATTCATCTTTATGAATTTTAGTATTCTTTTATATAATGTTTTATGTCGAGTCTTGCAATGTTGTTATATCAAAAATGTACCAGTTTGTTGTTTGTTGAGCTTTGTTATATCGAAAGAGTCAACAACAGTCGGATGATTAAAAAGGAAAAAGATACAATGTGAACAGTCGGGACTGAAAATGAACTTAATTGACCTTTTGAAAAAAAAATAACGAAAGAATAAGGGGTTAAACGTGTCGGGTAGACTGGCTGGGATTTTTTGTCTAGTTTGAAGTTGGTAATCAGTTTGTACACGGCTAAAGCCTAGGCCCGGCTAATTGTTTTTCTAATTTATATGATGATGCATTGCTACGCCATATATACATGATGATGCTTGTTTTTTCCGTGTAAACAGGGACCCTTTGTTCCGCTACTTCCACCGCTTGAACACAAAGACGATAAACGGGCGTAGCCAGGGCGCAGAGCACATGTCCGTGACCGACCTGTTTCTCTTGTACTGTATTCTGATGCGTAAACCCTGCAACCTGGCCCATGTTCTTGCTCACTACTTTCACCGGTTTTACTCCAAGTACATTTCCCAGCTTCTTAGTATTTTCAATGGCTTATTATTTATGACGTCTTTTATATATTAATTAGTGATATACATATCTGTTGCAGGAAGGATGGCGGGAAGATTGTATGCGGGCATATCATCACCAGGATCGCACAATCGTTGAACCTGCATCAGAAGTACGCTGAACTAAAGATCCCGCCGGTGCTCCCAAAGGCGAACGAAAAGCCCACAATGTATGCGATGGGCATCCTTAAAAAAATAAACAATGTTCCAACTCTGATGACAAATCAAAACAGAAACCTGTGGAAGGGACCGGAGTTGACGGAGATCGTGTTGTCGCCGCCTTTACCGGAGGTGGAGATTCAACAAGTGCACGAGGGGGGTCACAGGGAGGAGGAAGAGGAGCAGGAGCCAGAGTACCGCCCTAAACGCTCATATCAGGTCGTCCGCCTCCTAAGGAGACTACAGAGAAGGTGGATGAGATCAAGACACGCCTTGACGGTCTCGAGAACCAGGTCCGGGGAATGGCAAGGCAGACATGGCACTCCTGCTTATCCGAAAATGCCACAACATGTTGCTCCCCCCACTGATCCTCCTACAAGGGATGCCTCTGAAGAAGAAGAACCCCCCCCCCGGGTTTTGGCGGCGCGAAATTCAACGAGGATCGGCCTGAGACCCCGATTCTGGATCAATCTCTGTTTGATGATGCTCCTGTTAATGACTCCACCCGGTCTGATCACTCGACTGGTCACTTGATTGACTCCACTAGTCCTCCGCACCTTCATCAGTCCCACTATGATACTACTCCGGTTAATGCCTCCAACCCGTTTGATCATTCCACTGTTAATCAGTCGCACCAGTACGATGACTACAATGTTCTTACGCCGCTTGGTCAGAGCTCCAACCACTTTGATGAAACTCCGGGTGATGGCTCCTCACAGTTTCATGGTAATCTCCTTGATACATTTTACGTTAACCAAATTTCGTACACTTTTATCTAGCTATTAGACATATGTTTCCGCCATAATTTGTGATACTTTTATTGTTCCGGATATTTCCTTTTGATTCACCTATGGTAAATTTGTATGTTCTAGTCATGCGTGATACAATGTGTTTTTCATGATAGTATTAAAAAACATGTATTACAATATTTTTATAAACTAGGTAACAAAAATTATAAAAACCAACAATAAAATATATCATGGTTACTCAACTTGTTTTATTCTTACAAGGGATAATGACCGATGCGTGTAGTTAACACTGCCAAAAAGTATATGTAATTTAACGATCTCAAAGACCTTCTATCCAATGTAACTAAATACGAATCTGTGAATGAAGGAACCATGAAGAAACCGTGAGTCAATAGCATGGCAAAGAGAAGAAGTGAAAGAGTTTTAAGGAATAAACTTGGCAAAACAACTCCCGGACCAGGATTAACGACTGAAGATGCTATGGTGGTTGAGTAACAGGTGATAAAACTAGTTTAAGTATTTGGACTTGTGTTAAGAAGATTGGTGTACTTGACTACTTTCTTAAGTTACGTAATTTTTGTGTTGGTGATTTTGTAAGGTTCATCCGGTTAAATACATTACGTAGACACAAATTCGTTTTTGGTTGAATTGAATAGACGGCTAGTGAGATACAATACACAAACTTGAGAACTTTCATAAGCCTAGTAACATAATTCCATAATAATACAAACAATTGTTAGTTGATTTCAAAAAGTATAAACTTTGTCTATTTTTCAAACCCATACACAATATTTCAATCTTTCATAACCCTAGTAACATAATTCCATAATAATACAAACAATTGTTAGTTGATTTCAAAAAGTATAAACTTTGTCTATTTTTCAAACCCATACACAATATTTCAATCTTTCATAACCCTAGTAACATAATTCCATAATAATACAAACAATTGTTAGTTGATTTCATAAAGTATAAACTTTGTCTATTTTTCAAACCCATACACAATATTTCAAACTTTCATAAGCCTAGTAACATAATTCCATAAAAATACAACCAATTGTTAGTTGATTTCATAAAGTATAAACTTTGTCTATTTTTCAAACCCATACACAATATTTCAAACTTTCATAAGCCTAGTAACATAATTCCATAAAAATACAACCAATTGTTAGTTGATTTCATAAACTATAAACTTTGTCTCTTTTTCAAACATATACATTTCAAATAAAAAAATTACTATCTATATTGTAATTGCAAGTGTTATACAAATTCCTAAAAAATTTTACATTAACCATAACAAAACTGGTCCGTTTATGTTACATGCTCCGTCTCTGCTTACAAAACGGCACTGGCATATACACAGTTTTACGTAAAATGCAGTTTTGGAAGTTCACCTAATACGTACCGTTTTGTGTAAAACGGTATCAAAAACGGAAGAATGACACCTGTCATTCCTCTGACATTTGGGTCAGATGACGTGTAATTCCCTCTGCAATTTTACTATCTACACACCGGGCATACGCTACGTTTTATATAAAACGTAGCGAAAAACGTGGCGTTGAACGTAAAACGGGACGTTTCGGTAGTGTGCGCTTCAAACAGTTGATGTGTGTAGATAGCCCTCCCTTTTTTAATTGCTTTATTTTACACAACATACACATATATATAACTATGGACTTACCCCCCTCTTTCACTTCATGGTCCACTTAACGAGAGACCACCAAACCGACAAAGCTTTTTGATATCAACTGAAGAGCTCATCTGAAATGGTCTTATATACTGTAGACACACACATGTTTTTACTAGATTAGTTTCAAAAGCCTATATGTATAATCATGAGACTCCACTATCCATTCACGACTTATAGTTGGGACCTCTCTTTAGCGAGATATGATATTGATACCAAAAATATTTATTTTGACTAAAGTTATCATTAGACACTTATATGGTGTGTTATAATGTTTGTACAGCATGATAAGTTTATCAAAAAACATGATACTAATATCATTTCTCATCTTCAATACTTCCACTTTCTCAATTTAAATGAAGTGGCTAATATAGACTTTTGTTGTAAAAAGAAACTCGACTTGTACATTTCTATCACGTTTTTGTTTCAAATTTCTTTTTTTGACTATATAAAACAAGAATTTTACCCCGGGCTTTGCCCCGGGAGAAATAACGATACGTAAAACGTACATTGTGTATAATGGTGGTGATACATATCCGTTGTTTGGTAATTAGCTAGCATTTATAAGCTTTTAAACTGCCTAGCCTTCAAGTGATAAACAAAGAAAAAAAATGTAAATAAACGATATACTATAAATCTTAAAAACTATCTTGAAAGCTAAAACCATTAAAAATAAAAGTTGAAAACAATTTTGAAAAAAAAAAGTTGCTACAGTACTACAGTAACAGTACCAAGTCGGTACTGTTCATCGGCTAAGCCGAGCCGAGCCGCGGAGCCGTCACTGTGCAAGCCGAGCCGTCAAAGCCGGTTACTATTCAAGGCTTGGCTTACTATTCATAAGTCAAACCTTAAATGTTATATATATCCATGCTTGCTAAAGAAAAAGACCAAGGAGAATTTCTCATTCGCATATCCACAGCTACGATAATAGAAGCAACCAAGCTAAGAGTTTGGTAATTTTTTGTTTCGGTGATTAAAGTCTAAGAGCCTTCGGATAGGATTTTATATTGTTCGTTTAGATCAACTATAAAGGTATTCCTGCAATTGAATATTTTTTCATCATACATGTTTTCATCTACTTGAAAAGTGTTACTCCCTGTCTATTTATTATGACAACTATTATGATGTAATTAGATATTGGTGGAAATAGTAGCCTTCCGTTGTGTATATATAAATTTTAAAAGTACACACCAAGACTAATCTTTCCAACATAAAATTCACCCTTTTATAGAAAGTGTAGATAAAATATATTTCAAACTAGAAGATGGAAATGATGTTTACAAAGTATCCCACTACTCGACTACAGTTTTTCAAGGCGATTATACAAATAACCATAAACTTTAAGAAGTTACACATTATTCTCTTTGGGTTGGTAAACGTTATGTTTTCTCCAAGTTTAAGTCACATGTTAGCGTCCTTAAGATGAGTAATCAACCATTCAGCGATTCATTTGCAGTTGTATCTCAAACTTCGAGACAAAAGCCAAGTAAAAGAAGACGAGACCAGGTAAGATAACCGATGAGAGTCAACATAACAGTCGCACTCTTTCATTAAATACGGGCAAAACAGAATGTTACCAAGGCGAGGCTTGAAACTTTGTAATGATTTACATTCATAATATTCGCAGCATAATGCCTTCACATATTTTACTTTGGAGGCTACCAATTTTGACTTGAAAAGTCAGCGGCAGCCACAGGGTATGAAACTAGGCAAGATAACCAAGAGAAGTAAAACTAATCGTCAATAGACCCTCAGTGGTTTTGTTGGACATGCTTATCTAAGAAAGCTTGAGCAAGATTGCTGAAACTAACGCTAACACCACCAGCATCTGAATACCTTCTAATTATATCCACAACTTCCGGTTTCAATATTTGTTCCTTAGTAGATGCATTACAGAGATAGTACAAGGTCCCGAGAGCATAATTCACCTACCAAACACCATAAGCATGAATAGAAACACAGATAAATTGTTAGCACTAGCACACTTGCCAATATCGAAAGCCTTCTAGATAATTCAACTATATTCGTTAAATATGTGCAAACTCGAAAATTATCGCTCTTTTAAGTACATTTCTTTCCAAAAACAAAAAAAATACCAGTTACTGAGTTGATACCACTTTATTAATGCTATAGACATGTCTTAATAAACAAATGGCAGTGTAACAATACAAATTGAGCAAACATATATAAACGATATGGAAAATGATCTTATTTGCTATCCCTATGTCATGGTGAGCAAATAACAATGAACCATACAATTGAGTAAACAAAGATAAATAATACAAAAACTGATCTTTGTTATATCTTACCGTATTTTTAACAGGACTGGATAAACATTGTATAAGAAGAGGTATCCCATCACATTTTATTATCACTGCGGCATTTGCAGGATCTGTAGACATAAATAAGGTCATTGCAGATGGTATCATTGTATACTTTATTCTTCAATTAGAGCTATAGAACAGAGGTGGCATAACGGGTGGGTCGGGTAACATGTCTGAGTGGGTTTGGCCGTTTGGGCATATAATATCATTCTATATTGCAGCATTTTGTGTGGCAGAAAAATGACTCATCAACACTCTTGTCTGAACATTTAAATGATTAATGATATTAAATAAAACAATTTAGGATGTAAGCATTTGAATACATAGCAAACAACTTTTTAACCCGTTCAACTTGTAGACAAGTTCCATTTAAGCTACTCTTTTAAATATGAATATATGACCAGCCTGGCCCATTATCATTCAAAATTTCAAATACAGCACGAATTAACCCATATATAGCACCTCTATCCCAAAGTAGTTTCACCAAACAGAGCTATACAACGATGTGCAACAGTTTTCACATACCAACACAGGAATTGCAGATCCCCCCTGCACCGAATTCTATAAGCTTCTCATTAGGTTCTGTTATGCAGTCGAGGAAAAGTTCCAAAACATTAAGCTGTTTATGGTTTAGTACGGTCATCAAGGACTAAATATTAACAACGAAAAAATTAAAAGGGTAAATAATACAAACTCACTAACCTGGCGTAGAAAAGTATAATTGAAAGGATCATATGCAAAGTTTGCTAAATTAGCAGCAATTTTCTCCTTGGACTCTGCAATTACAATGAACATAAAGTAAAAAAAAAAAAAAAGAACATGATGAATGTTCACAAAAAATAAAAAAAAATGAAGAAAATCAAGACTCTTATAGATGATTCAATAACAAAGTCACCCCCAATTAGATCTTAAACGAATACATAAACGCTCTACAACATACCTTCAGTAGAAGCATTCTGAAATTGAGCTACGAGTTCCTACATTCAGACAAAAATTATTTATTAAAGAAAACAACTATGGAAAAAGGGTCTTGTTCCTGAAATGTAAAAGAATGGTACACAAATCTACTGCAGATGAAGTCACACCTGAAGATATTGAACCCTAGGAGTGCCATATTTTCCGGTACGCTCTTCTTGTCTTTGACTATTAGTGAACATATTGAAGAGTCTATCGCCTGGCTAAAAAATAACGTCTTAGAAACAGATCATTCTTCTAAAACTAGCAAAAATAGTAAAATCACAACCTTGTTGTGAAAAGATGAAAGAAATGGAAAAAAGAAGAAAGCTTGCAGCAAATTCTGCAAATATTTGGAACGAATAAACAACTAGAAAACAGAAAAGCTTCTCTACGTTTAACCCTCATATTGCAGCTGTTAAATCTTTTGTTTTTTTTTTGTCATCATGTTGAAGTAACAATTAATGAAGCTAGGGTAAATCTAGGGTTTGCATTGTATATAGCCAGGAAAGAAGAAGCTGTTTTATACGTAAGAAACTTAAGAAAACAGTCACCCATTGTTTGCACTGGTGATCATTTTATAATACTACAAAAAAAAAGCTTAAATTTTAGAACACAATTTGGTATTCCTTTGAGTTGTGAGGAGGTAAAAATTCAACAAAAAAAAACTGTGATCAAATAACACTTACATACAAATCATAATTGATTTCGTTGTGGCATTTTATCAAACACTTAATAAGCAATTAAAAAAAAAAAATCATAAAACAAAACTTTACAAATATATTACGAGTGATAAATTTGAATCAACAAAAACTAAATCACATGAATTGAAGAAATACCTTGAATTGAAGTTTAAAAAAAAAAAAAAAAAAAAAAAAAAAAAAAAAAAATCATAAAACAAAACTTTACAAATATATTACGAGTGATAAATTTGAATCAACAAAAACTAAATCACATGTGATCAAATAACACTTACATACAAATCATAATTGATTTCGTTGTGGCATTTTATCAAACACTTAATAAGCAATTAAAAAAAAAAAATCATAAAACAAAACTTTACAAATATATTACGAGTGATAAATTTGAATCAACAAAAACTAAATCACATGTGATCAAATAACACTTACATACAAATCATAATTGATTTCGTTGTGGCATTTTATCAAACACTTAATAAGCAATTAAAAAAAAAAAATCATAAAACAAAACTTTACAAATATATTACGAGTGATAAATTTGAATCAACAAAAACTAAATCACATGTGATCAAATAACACTTACATACAAATCATAATTGATTTCGTTGTGGCATTTTATCAAACACTTAATAAGCAATTAAAAAAAAAAAATCATAAAACAAAACTTTACAAATATATTACGAGTGATAAATTTGAATCAACAAAAAAAAACTGTGATCAAATAACACTTACATACAAATCATAATTGATTTCGTTGTGGCATTTTATCAAACACTTAATAAGCAATTAAAAAAAAAAAATCATAAAACAAAACTTTACAAATATATTACGAGTGATAAATTTGAATCAACAAAAACTAAATCACATGAATTGAAGAAATACCTTGAATTGAAGTTTAGCAAATATATATACTTTACTTACTTATTATGGGTCCTCTATTGGATAATTGGATTGACAGTTGTGAGTTGTTACTCTTTAACACATCGTCTCATGTATAACGACAGGTTTTGCTTATACTCGTTTGTAACCCTATTTGAATGATACGTATATAAAAGAAAACAAGCAAGGGGATGTAGCTCAGATGGTAGAGCGCTCGCTTAGCATGCGAGAGGTACGGGGATCGATACCCCGCATCTCCATTTCTTTTTCTTAGTAAAATGTTTCATTTTGTTAGTTAATCCACTTAATCTTTATCACCCCTAAGGTTTGAGAAAAATACATTACACACATTCCAAATATGTTTTCATATCATGTGGATAATGGATTATATAATTTTTTTTCTTTGCAAATTAATCGATTGTCAAACAATAAGTTTACTAAGTAGATTTATATAAAATGATACAATATCCTTTCAAGAAGTTATTTTATTCAATAAAAGCTGCCACGTCACAAGTTCTAGAAGGCCTTGGATAAGGATGTGTGCGTGAGAATAACGTTGTCTAACGGTTTGTGGGGACCAAATTAGATAAAAGGAATATTTCCTGAGGCAGGGTACAACACGTGTCTCCTCTCCCATTGGTTGATTGTCCTTTTCCCATGTGCTACAGCTTTTATTTATTTATTATTGTATTTCTTTTATTGTAGGAAAATAGGGAGTGTTGCCTATAAAAGCTAGACTTAATCAATCTGTAAAATTGGAATGGAATGAAAATAACACTTTCTTTTTCTTATCAAATTTCATTTTGTTAGTTAATCCACTTAATCTTTATCACCCCTAAGGTTTGAGAAAAATACATTACACACATTCCAAATATGTTTTCATATCATGTGGATAATGGATTATATAATTTTTTTTCTTTGCAAATTAATCGATTGTCAAACAATAAGTTTACTAAGTAGATTTATATAAAATGATACAATATCCTTTCAAGAAGTTATTTTATTCAATAAAAGCTGCCACGTCACAAGTTCTAGAAGGCCTTGGATAAGGATGTGTGCGTGAGAATAACGTTGTCTAACGGTTTGTGGGGACCAAATTAGATAAAAGGAATATTTCCTGAGGCAGGGTACAACACGTGTCTCCTCTCCCATTGGTTGATTGTCCTTTTCCCATGTGCTACAGCTTTTATTTATTTATTATTGTATTTCTTTTATTGTAGGAAAATAGGGAGTGTTGCCTATAAAAGCTAGACTTAATCAATTTGTAAAATTGGAATGGAATGAAAATAACACTTTCTTTTTCTTATCAAATCTTCATTTTACCTTTATAAATTGATATTTATTTTGGTGTTTGGAGTGATCCCTTTACCTTTAATTGTGGTGGCTCGTCCTTTAACAATTTTAGGGGTGAGATCTTTAAATCTTCAATTCCTTTAATTATAATCTTGGTGGTTATCCTTTATAGGTTATAGTGGTGGGTTGGAGTGGATCCTTTATCTTTGATTCTAGAGGACGGTTTCTTTATGAATCTAAGTGGTGGATTCTTTTATTTCATCTCGAATTCATTTAATCTGCTCATTTTATTTTGTTGCCATAAACCCTAAAACCCAAATCCTGTTATCTCAGTGAATTTTGGATCCAACTACCAAAATTTCACATCAATTGGTATCAGAGCCAGGTTTGAAAAGGGTTTCTTAATCTTTTTCATCCGTGGGTTTTGTCGTTTGATTGTTGATTGAGAAATTGTTCCAGATCTGTTTTATGTTGTTCATCTTATACTCTGTTTTGTTAAAAAAATGGCCTTTAGGAGGAACATGAATTTAGAAGAAGCTCTTAATGAGAGACGTGATAGACAAATCGAGGCTCTCCAACAACAAATGGGCAGAGTCTTGAATTTGTTGGAGGAAGGTGTAAGAATGAATAGAGATCATGATGTTCCAAGTGATTTGGGATCTGAACCCCAAGATTCTCCTTATGAATCTGAAGGAACAGATGATTCATCTGTCCAAACAAATGTTAATAGAAGAAGGGTTAGGAGGCCTAAAGATGATCTAAGAGATATTAAGGTTGATTTACCAGAATTTGTTGGTACAACTGACCCAGAAGAATATTTTGAGTGGGTTCAAACCATGGACAGAATTATTGAAGTTAAGGGATACGACGAGAAAAAGGGGTATAAGATTGCTGTAATGAAGTTAAAAAAATATGCCTCTCTTTGGTATGAAAACATGAAGCGAGAAAGGGAGAGAGCAGGGAAGAAGAAGATTCAGACGTGGTCCAAGCTGAAAGAGTGCATGCTTAAGAGATTTGTCCCTCAAGCGTATAAGCAAGAGCTATATATTGAGATGAACAATCTGAAGCAAGGCATGAAGGAAGTCACTGCATATATAAGAGAATTTGAGCAGCTAAAAATTCGTACCGGTGTGAAAGAGGCTGAAGAACACACCATAGCCAGATTCATTGGTGGGCTCAATCCATTGATTGCTGGGAAGGTCGAGTTACAATCCGTTTGGACTTACGAAGGTGCTTGCAAGATGGCCCTTCAGGTGGAGAAACAAGCTAAGAAAAAGGGCCAGAACAAGTCTTTTACTAAGACCCCTTTCACTGTAAAGGCAGCAGCTCCCAAGGTCGCTGACACTGGTTACAAACCCTTCAAAGGAAAAGATAAAGATGTTGGCAGCCCAAAAGAACCAGTGGGGAAGAAATGTTTCAAGTGCCATGGGTATGGTCATTTCCAGGCTCAGTGTCCCAATCAGCGAGCATTGACTAACAGGGAGATAGAAAGTTTACCAGAAGCTGAAACTGAGGAAGAAGAACCAGTGTACGATGATGACGATGGTGCTGAAGAAACATATGTAGGTGCTGATATTGGTGAGATGCTGGTGGTCAGAAGAATGATGCACGCTGGTGAAGTTACTGCTGACAAGGCTCAGCGAGAGAATATCTTCCACTCCAGATGTACCATCAAAGGAAAGGTATGCAGTCTTATCATTGATGGCGGCAGCTGTGCTAATGCTGCTTCAACTTACATGGTTGATAAACTGGGGTTACCTACACTGAAGCATCCACGTCCTTATAAGCTTCAATGGCTCAGCGAGGGAACGGAGGTAAAGATTACTCGACAAGTTACTATTCCATTTTCTATTGGTCTTATTTATCAGGATGAGATCGTTTGTGATGTTGTCCCTATGGATGCTTGTCATTTGTTGTTGGGAAGGCCATGGTTGTTTGACAAGCATGTATTCCACAATGGCCATTTAAACTCTTATTCATTATTTGTAAATGGAAAAAAGATCACCCTCACTTCTTTGAAACCCGATGAACACTCAAAAACCAAGGTAACGGATCAGCAAGACAAAGCTTTGTTCATGACTCAAACCGAAGTCGAGAAGGAACTCGCTGATGGAACCTCAGTAATGATGTTGCTGATGGTTGAACTTGCTGATAAGAAGGGACTCGCTGACATTTCCAGTTTAGTCGAGCCCTTGCTGAAAGAATATGCTGACGTATTCCCTGAAGAAATGCCTTCTGGTTTACCCCCTATCAGGGGTATTGAACACCAGATTGATCTAATTCCGGGTTCAATCCTTCCTAACAAAGCTGCTTATAGGTGTTCACCCACTGAAGCTAAAGAACTACAAAGGCAAGTCGATGAACTGATTGCTAAGGGTTACGTGAGAGCAAGTATGAGTCCATGTTCTGTGCCAGCTCTCTTGGTTCCAAAGAAGGATGGCTCAATGCGTATGTGCGTTGATAGTCGATCCATCAATAATATCACTATCAAGTATCGATATCCTATTCCCAGGTTGGATGATATGCTTGATGAATTACATGGGTCCTGTGTGTTTTCAAAGGTCGATCTGAGAAGTGGCTATCACCAGATCCGAATGAAGGATGGAGATGAATGGAAGACAGCATTCAAAATAAAGGGAGGCCTTTTTGAATGGCTGGTCATGCCATTTGGGTTGTCCAATGCGCCCAGTACCTTTATGAGACTGATGAATGAAGTCCTCAGACCACTCATTGGCCAGTTCGTAGTTGTTTATTTTGACGACATACTGGTGTACTCGAAAACTAAAGCTGAACATGTCAGCCACCTGAAAAGTGTGTTTGACTTGCTGAGAAAGCATAAGCTCTATGGCAAGTTGGAAAAATGTGACTTCATGGTGGATAGTGTGGTATTTCTTGGATATGTAGTGTCGAAAGAGGGAATTTCCATGGATCCTTCAAAAGTAGAAGCTATCAAATCTTGGCCAGTTCCTACTACAATTACTGAAGTAAGAAGTTTTCATGGATTGGCATCTTTTTATAGAAGATTTATCAAAAAAAATTCAACTGTAGTAGCTCCTATCACTGATTGTTTGAAAAAGGGTGTGTTTAACTGGCCCAAGCCAGCCCAAACCGCTTTTGAGTCACTGAAGGATAAGCTTAGTACAGCTCCAGTGCTTTCCTTGCCTAATTTTGATGTATTATTCGAACTGGAGTGTGACGCCAGTGGAATAGGAATTGGAGCAGTGCTGATCCAGGAGCAGCGACCAGTAGCTTACTTCAGCGAGAAGCTTAATGGGTCAAAACTGAAGTATAGTACTTATGATAAAGAATTCTATGCTATCATTCGCGCGATCGATCACTGGTCTCATTATCTGAAGCCTAAACAGTTTGTCTTGTTTTCTGACCACGAGGCGCTGAAGTATATCAATGGCCAGCATAAGCTTAACCCTAGGCATGCTAAGTGGGTCGAGTTCTTACAGTCTTATTCTTTCATTTCAAAACATAAGGCAGGGGTTATTAATGTTGTTGCTGATGCCCTCTCGAGAAGATATTCATTGCTTTCCATTTTGGAAGCAAGGGTTCTGGGGTTCTCTTTTATCAAAGAATTGTATGCTGCTGATACGGATTTTGCTGGTCATCTCGCTGATGGTCCCTCCAAAGGATCATATTTAATGCAAGATGGGTTTTTATTTAAAAATGGGAAGTTGTGTATCCCTAAGGGCTCAATTCGAGACTTGCTGATAAGAGAAGCTCATGGAGGAGGACTCGCTGGTCATTTTGGTATTACTAAGACAGCTGACATCCTCAGCGAGCATTTCTATTGGCCATGCCTGCTAAAGGACGTCCAGAATATCATCAGTAGATGCTCGACTTGTCATCAGGCAAAGGCTACTTTTCACAAAGGCTTGTATACTCCTCTCCCATTTCCAAGTCAGTCATGGGAAGACCTCAGTATGGATTTCATTGTTGCTTTACCCAGAACTCAGCGAGGAAAAGATTCTATCATGGTAGTGGTTGACAGATTCTCAAAAATGGCCCATTTCATTCCTTGTAACACCACTAATGATGCCTCAGCAGTAGCAACTTTATTCTTCAAAGAAATTGTTCGCCTTCATGGAATTCCCAAGACCATTGTTTCTGATAGAGATACGAAGTTTCTAAGTTATTTCTGGAAGACTTTGTGGAGATTGATGGGAACTAAGCTTCTGTTCAGCACTTCTCATCACCCCCAAACTGATGGCCAGACTGAAGTTACCAATAGGACCATTGGGATGTTATTAAGGACGCTGGTGAAAAAGACGCTGAAAGATTGGGATCTCAAGCTTGCTCATGCTGAGTTCGCTTTTAGTAGAGCCCCCAACCACTCAACCAGCAAGACCCCCTTTGAAGTTTGTTATGGTACCAATCCTTTAACTCCCATTGATTTAATTCCTTTTTCAATAGAGCCAAGAGTAAGTGTTGATGCTGAAGAGAAAGCTAAGGAAATCAAAAAAATACACCAGCAAGTAAAGGCAAGAATTGAGAAGGCAAATGAAGAATACAAGGCCAGAGCTAACAAGCATCGTCAGCAGCCCAGTTTTGCACCTGGCGATCTTGTTTGGGTGCACCTCAGAAAAGAAAGGTTTCCTTCCAAAAGAAAGAACAAACTGATGCCAAGGGCTGAAGGACCATTCAGAATACTGGAGAAATTGGGTGACAGCGCTTACAAGGTTGAGCTACCAGGAAGCATGTCGGTTTCAAGCACTTTTAATGTTGGAGATTTGACGCCTTACCTTGAAGATGAATATCTCGAGGACTTGAGGACAATTCCCATTTTAGAGGGGGAGAATGATGCGAGAATAACCCCACTCGCTGAACTGACCAGCTCCAATCAGCTAGAGAGGACTGCTGAACTGTCAGTCAGCAATCAACTGGCAGCGAGCAGTGGACTGAAGATGTCTCCAGAGCAAGCAATGCTCATCTTGCCAGCCATAGCCCATTATGGACAAGCCTTCACTGATGAGCAGCCTTCAGTTGTTACTTTACTCCAGTGGCAAGTCCCTCCAGGTTCAGTGAAACTCATCAGTGGGTAGCATCAGCGAGCAACTCCAGTCAGCACCCACCAGTAACAACCTTCCGTCAAGAAGTTATTTTATTCAATAAAAGCTGCCACGTCACAACTTCTAGAAAGCCTAGGATAAGGATGTGTGCGTGAGAATAACGTTGTCTAACGGTTTGTGGGGACCAAATTAGATAAAAGGAATATTTCCTGAGGCAGGGTACAACACGTGTCTCCTCTCCCATTGGTTGATTGTCCTTTTTCCATGTGCTACAGCTTTTATTTATTTATTATTGTATTTCTTTTATTGTAGGAAAATAGGGAGTGTTGCCTATAAAAGCTAGACTTAATCAATCTGTAAAATTGGAATGGAATGAAAAGAACACTTTCTTTTTCTTATCAAATCTTCATTTTACCTTTATAAATTGATATTTATTTTGGTGTTTGGAGTGATCCCTTTACCTTTAATTGTGGTGGCTCGTCCTTTAACAATTTTAGGGGTGAGATCTTTAAATCTTCAATTCCTTTAATTATAATCTTGGTGGTTATCCTTTATAGGTTATAGTGGTGGGTTGGAGTGGATCCTTTATCTTTGATTCTAGAGGACGGTTTCTTTATGAATCTAAGTGGTGGATTCTTTTATTTCATCTCGAATTCATTTAATCTGCTCATTTTATTTTGTTGCCATAAACCCTAAAACTCAAATCCTGTTATCTCAGTGAATTTTGGATCCAACGACCAAAATTTCACATCAATCTTCAAAGTTTATTGCTTTAAGATTCAATATTATGTTATTTATTTGAATGACTCGAACCAAAATTTAGTTCGTTTTCTTAATTAGGATTATCATAAAAGTAATTCATTGTTTTAGTCAAATACTCTTATGCTAAAATATTTTGAAAAGAATGCTTAACTGGAACTCAAGGGGGTATCCCATCCTTCATTTGGTTTTGGGATATGTTTGGCAAAGTAGGTGTACAAGAAGTTTATAAATGTAAAACCACCTAAAATGTCAAAAACATATTCAAAAGATGAAATGTAATTCAGCTGGAAGGTATTTAAGAACATTTTGCACTGATGTATTGTAGTTGGAAATAAGACAAACATATATTACCAGGCAGCTACCACATTGCTATTTCTATATTAAAAAATAAATAAAAAAAATTAATCTCTTTCTTTTTACAATAACCACCCCAACTTCCGACTACATGCTACAGAGTCAAGATTACATTCTTTCTTTGTTGCAACTTTGAGCGTACTAACCTATCTCCCCTTGTCTTCTTGCTTGAAAACACAACCCACAACTTTACACTCTGATTCTGCATCAACGGTCTATTTAAAATGCTATGTAACTAAAGAGAAGCAGGTTGCATAATTAGCACCTTCTCATTATATCGACGACATTTTCTCCAATTTCTGCTTTTGTTTGCTCCGAGACTGGACCATCCCCGATGTACATGTCAAAGAAGGCCCCTATGTATAGAAGTATCCGTCAAATTTCATATACGTTTAAAAAGAAGATATAAAAATTGACTTTTGAGCATCAAAGATGACAAAAATATCACAAGTAAAGGTAGAAAATGGGTGGGTCGGGTAAATAGTTAATATGGGAACTTTCAGATCAAGGAGGCATCGGGTTGGTTTGACCTATGTCCATTTTATTGAGTTTTTTAATAAAGAATAATTGCACTACAATAACAATCTAACTTGGTATAAATTTATGAGGTTGTGTGCATAAAATTACAATTTGGCAACTGTCAACGTATTTGAGCCATGACTTGTTTCCTCAGAATTATCATTTGATTTGGGACATGTTAGAGATAAAACATAAGCCGGATCATTCAAACCAGCTGGACTGAAATTACAGTCATTAATTAGAAGTCATCTTAATCTTTCAAAAGAGGAGGTTTGAATCCCTAAAATCAAAATTACTAATCTTTTTAAGAAGGAAGGGAACAGAACTCCATATCTTTTATTAGGATTTTGTAGCAACAATTGTGCATATCAACCATTCCGTAAAACAAAGAGACGATGCATATCAAAAAGAATAACAAGAGACAAAACCCTGAGATAAAGATGACAGGGACAAGATGAATGACTTACTGCACAAATCCCTGCTATGAACTGCACCTATCCGATTGCCTTCGACTACATACAGTTCATGAGAAGGGTATCAATATTGACTTTAAATACACTAAAAAGATGAATACATGGATGGAAATATGTCAATTCTTAAGTATGGTGAAAGACTCACTCTCAGTAACAAGATGCCCATCAGCTGTTCTCTGAATTTTTATTGTTGTTCCCTAAAGATTAATAACATTGATTATCGTTCTGATGAAGCCAAAGGATATATATATAAAACCATGGAAAACATAACAACCAATTACCGCTTTTATTGGAATATCCTCTTTAAAAAGGGAGCTGAAATTACTCAAGCAGTCATAATCAGTGTCCGGGTTCATCTGTAGCACAAAGAATTATGCCCTGGTGGATATAACTAGAATACAATCAAATTCAATATCCTTGATGATAATTCACCTTAACCAATCGGGCTCGAAGTGATTTCTCAAAAGCACTGCAGCAAACAAGTTACAAATCAAATAAGAAATCAATGTTGGAACTTAACAAATAAAGATTCTCGTCTCGTCTAAAATGGGAGTTTACAACAAAGAATGGAGAAGTTTTAAACAAATGAACTTCTTAATGAGACTAGTGTGACAAAAACTGAACTCACTCTCTAACGGTACTAATTTTTATTCCATTGCAGCTCACCACAAGCCTAACGGTCATGCTTATGTCCTCCCTGCAGCACCATATCAAAAACTTGAGTTACTAAAACGGTTAAGTCAGAAAGTATAGATATTTTCTCTGATTTAAAGGGGAAAAAAAGACCATTAGGACATACCTAAGAAGATCAGCAAAGAAGTTATGATGCGTGTTCACTTCATTCTCTGGAAGAGACGCGTACTTTGAACCCAACTTGTTACAGACATCATAAGGGTGAACATCTGCGGAAATTTAGGTAACAAGAGTTACAAGTGAGAACAAACTTATACTATAAGTGAAACTCCAGGTTATGTTTTGAGAATACTTACAAAACCCAAAAGCATAGAGCTTTAATGATTTTATTTTAATTATGTTCATTGTTTTCGATCCAGTTCCAACAAGAACCTGAAAGATAGGCCGACATTGCTCATATAGGTTATGCAAAAGTTAAAAAAGATTATCACAAAGGAAGCAAGAGCCCAAGAACAATAATGCACCTCTGTATTCAAACTAGAATTTTCCCCTCCAAAGATGTTGTCCAATATTGTTGGGAACTCGATGCCAGTTCTTGGTTCAACTGCACTTGCTGAGCAAGTAGAGGTTCCATGATGAAGATCACCACATCTCCGTTGCTCAACATCACATGGACTATGATTCATGCTTCTCCCTACAACTGCATTGCCATCTTCTTGTGAAACAGCAAACGAGTTCCTAGATCTGATTTAAAAAAGAAAAAGAAAAAAACCCCGAAGAACATGGAAAATCTTAAAATATAAACAACGTATACACCCATTACATTTTATATAAAACTTAATATTAAGATTCTGAAAAGAAGAGAGCTCACATATTGTCAAGAGGTGGTACTAAATTACCAGCTAATGATATTGCCGGAATGAATTGTAACTCTTTAGCCTTTCCTAGCAGTTGTTTTACCGCAAACCTAGAGAACTTGTTAAATAACTCTGGGATCTCGAGTGCTTTTCTTCTATATTTAATAAAAAATCTTGGGTGATCATGCTTAGTACTAGAAGGGTGACTTATTAAATACTGCCCCTCCGTATTCAAACTAGAAATTCCCCCTCCAAAGAGGTTGTCCGATACAGTTGGGAACTGAACGCAAGTTACTGGTTCAACTGCACTTGCTGAGCAATTAGAGCTTCCATAATGAAGATCACGACATATCTGTAGCTCAACATCACATGCACTATGATTCATGCTTCTCCCTACAACTGCATTGCGATTATCTTGTGATACAGCAAACGATTTCCTAGATTTGATTTCAAAAGGAAAGAAAAAAGTTAAAAACCTGGAAAATTAAAAACATAAATGGAGCATACCCATCACATATTATTAAAATCTAATGTTAAGATTCTGAAAAGAAGAGAGCTCACATATTGTCAAGAGGTGGTACTAAATTACCAGCTAATGATATTGCCGGAATGAATTGTAACTCTTTAGCCTTTCCTAGCAGTTGTTTTACCGCAAACCTAGAGAACTTGTTAAATAACTCTGGGATCTCGGGTGCTTTTCTTTTGTAGTTAATGAAAAATCTTGGGTGGTTATGCTTCGTACTAGAAGCATGACTTGTTTCACCAGAAAAATCAGATCTTTTTGGACACACATTTGAATTTGACCCGTTAGCAGACCATAAAAGTACAGTGCCAGTAAACTTTGAAATGCAACTATAAGTTTCTTGAAGACAAACACTTTCAGGCTTGAACCAGTTTCTAGAAGTGTAGGGTGAATTATCAACTAAACAACTCATATGGTACAAATATCGACTAGGGGAAAAAGCTTCCAATGGAAAGAGATTAGGCCGCCCCTCGTCAAGATCCATAAGAAAAATATGAAGATTTTGCACAATATTTTTCCTGCCACTACTTCAATTATTCAGAAATCCACTCAAAAAAGGAGATATATTCAACTGATGAAAAAGCAAAGAAACGCCAACAGGTGAATAGCACACCTGCAATGATAACACAAATTTCATAATATTGAACTAGTAGGCACCACAACACAAAATAAACCAGCAAAATGTTCATATCAGCAACTGATCATCATAATGGGAGCCATCAAAAATATAATTGCCACTGCATTTTACCGTTTAATATCAAATGGTTAAGTTTCAGCTTCTCGTATATGTTAAACTCTAAAAAGCTCACTATGATTAACATTAAAGCTAACTTTTTCCAGATATATATACTTTGCCAAGTTATGCTAGCTAGTGTCATGTCGTTGCCATGGTATTGTATCCTATGACCTACCTATTCATCAGGTAACCAGTTTTTTGCTAACGTGCCAACCGTATAAGTTGCCACATCATCAAAACCAGTGAGAAATCACAGGTTTAGCATCAAACGATAAAAGCAGAAAATTCAATACATACAAAGGCAAGTTTTCACCTTTTCTGTACATTTGGATACAGTTAAGCCTAAACATTAACATAAACTATGCAACAAAATTTATATCAAATTTGCATTTAAATATGAAATTAATTGAGAATATTATTAAATAAACCCACACAAAAACACCCTCTTAAAAAATCTAAAATACTACAAAATCCTACCAAATTAATATCACTCCAATGCAATTATGAACACAATTACAGATTCAACCCACACAATTACAAAGCAAAATATGTATAAATCATCATATCAAACAAAGACTAACAACAATAAAAGTATTTGTAAAAAAGAAATAGAAATGGAATTGACAATGAAATGAAAGCAATGCATCAAAAAAGATGATGGATCAGCCTTTGGGTATTCAAGAATAACACCTTTTTAGGCTCTTTTTTACATATTTTTCTTCCTGGAAATATGGAATATGCTTATGGACTTGTAACAATGAATGGGATTTTTTATTAGATGAATAAAGAATTAAAAAGTTTTAATCTTTGTTTATTTTGTTAGCAAGAATTGCTAAAAGAAAAAAATGAATTAAATCAACATTTTCAGGAGAAAAAAAGTAAAAAAAGTTTATGACTTTGTTTTCGGTTTCCCCAAATAAATATAAATAAATAAATATATAAAGGGGGTTGTAGCAGGCAACAAAATTTGGGGTTTTTGGTTTTGTGGAAATGAAGGGAAGATTATGGTCGAGGAAAGTGTGCAAAGCGATCTCTTTATTGCTTTCTATTCTAGTATTCTTTGCATTGGTTTTGTTGGACAAACAAACTATACATGAAAATATTTGTAAGATTTGTCCCTTAGGTTTAGTTGGTTTCATGAGTCACCCTTTTTAGTAAAGTAAGTAACATGATGTTCAGGTTATTATATAGAAAGGTTGAGTATGTGGTTTATAGGTTTTAGATATAAGCAATTTCATTTTGATCGATATATTCTCATGACTATTTTGAAAACCTTTCTCATAACAATATGTTTAGATAAGGAAGACTCAAACTTAGAAATATTTTATAACAATATTTATCTGTTATTTATATATGATAACATTCTTACATGATCTTATCAGTGATTGTAGAGTTCATTTTATAGTATAATGAAGTTTAGAAATCAAAATAGACATTCCATTTTACTTTTTTGGAACTACTAAAGTCAATCACTAGTTGCATTACATAGGCTAATGGTTTCTTCTTCCTCGATGGGTTACTTGTGGCTTCCAAGTTTCAAAAAGAAGGATATCATTTGTTACTTAAATCTTAGCAATAGTTAAATTATGTATATGGATCTTTGTGGGCTTCTAAAATATCTTTTAGATGATATAAGGCTATCTCTAATGGGGTGTCCTTAGGTGCCCTTGGATATCCTTTGCCGTTGAAGCTTGTCCAAAACTAAAGATTTTTTGAAGGATGCCCTTACCTAAGGACATGCCCTTACTTGTCCTTAACTAATAATTTTTTGTTTTTAGTTGGAGGTAAAATGATATGTAATGATATGTAAGGATATGTAAGGATGTTTGTATGGTTGGAGATAAAATTATAGGATTTGAAGGATTTATAAGGATTTGTAAGGATATGATGTGGCAGCTCAAGGACGTCTAAGGGCGTCCTTAGCATTGAAGATAGCCTAAGTAACTTTCACTCTTTTTCCACATAGTCATTTATTCAAGCCAATATATCATTTAAACTTATAACTATATAATAATCATTGATTAGATATCCGAAAACTCTTATAACAATATCCTCTATCTAAAAAAGTTCTTAAAACACTCATATTTAACTTTTACAATCATATACGTTCTAGAATATGATGTATTATTATCATTCTTAATAGTTTGAATGATTTATGATCTCGGTTATAAATTTATAGTAAGTACAAATATATTTAACTTAATAATTTCAACTACCTCAACCAAATTAGTAAGCAGATATTTTTCAAAATCGCTTTACTTATATTCAGGCTATGGTATTTCAATCATTTTTTATGTTCTTCTAAAGATACTCTCTTAAATCAGTTATTTAAATAAACATTGTTGATAAGTTAAATATTATACACACAAAAAAAAATGTTCAACTTGCTAGTTCTAAAGTGTAATGTCATCAATAAGCATGCGGGTATGTTTACTTAATGACCAGCACGAATCGTCCAAACTTTGTACCGACTAGGGATGAGCAAAAGACCCGGAAATCCGCGCCCGACCCAGAACCGGTCCGAACCGACAGCCCGAAAGCCCTAACGGCCGGGTCACGGGTCACGTTTTTAGTGCATTCGCGGGTCACGGGTTGGACGGGTCGGGTGAAGCCAAAAACCGAAAAATTGTGAAGGAAACCCGTGACCCGCCCAACACGAACCTTCACGGACCGGGTCACGGTTCCATTTTTCATGCTCTCACGGGTCGCGGGTTATCCCGGTTCGGACCAGGTTTCGACCCGTGCACATCCCTAGTACCGACTATTACATTTGACGTCAAATATGATACACATTAATAACAAATTGGCTTAACAACCAAGTTGATTGGCATTTTGCAACAGTCAATTCATCATGATTTTACAGTATTAAGTGGAAAATATTCTTTTTTTTTCAATTTTTTTTTTTTCATAATCCTTTGTTACCTTCATAATGTTTTTCTTAGACAACCCGATTTCAGAATTTTATTCTACGTAAACTTTAAGCCAAGTCTTTATCATAGAGACTTAAAATTCACTGTTTTTCGTAATATTATTTTCTTCTTGACATGTTTTTGCAATCACTTTTCATAATCTTGAATTATCTATACTACCTAATAAAACAAACCACCCTTTTTTTCCCTTAAACTTTCTGCCTTGAAAAACCAAAAATACCCTTCTCCTTTATTCACTAATTTAAACATCTCCATCTAATATACCTACAATACCCTTAATGAAATAATTTACATTATAGATCCTCAAACACTTAAATAACTACAATACCACCTTTAACATCAACTACATTTACATTCACCACCATCGTCGCCCCCATCACCAGGGGCGGAGCTACGATGGGGGCAACGGGGGCAACCGCCCCCATAAAGTTTCGAAGGCGTAACGTATTTTTTTTCAAATATCCTTTTTTGCCCCTACATAGATTTATAATTGAAGATATGGATAAGTGAAACAATATCCACTTATAGCCCAGTGGACTTCCTCCAAACTCTTAAATAAGAGATGGTGTGTTCAATCCTTGCCTACAACAATCCTATATTTTTTGCCTTTTGCCTTTCTCATATTTATTTTTGTTTATATGAAATTTCAGTTAGTTCTCCAAATCATACATTAATATTATAAAATAATTAAATTAATCAAAAAATTGCATGACAATGTAAGTAAATATATCACAAAAAAATATATAATTTTAGTTTTGTTGTTTTCTTTTAAAGCAGAAAGTCACGAAAGTATTTTTTTTTTCTTTCACAAATGCATTCCTAATAAATATATAGTAACAAGTTTTCATCATTTTAATTGTTTATTTGTTTCCTTCTCATGTATAGCTCTGAATTTGTATTTTAACATCTCGGTATATAACACGTCAAGTTCTAGTTTAGATAAATATAGTTTGACTAAATTATTTGTTAGAACTTGATACACTTAAATATTTTAGTTTGCCCCCATGCAAATAACTTTCTGGCTCCGTCCCTGCCCATCACCGTCCCCAATGCCGTCCCCAATGCCGCGCCCACCACCACCTCCGCCATCACTACCCCCACCGCCGTCGTATTGTGCGGACATAAGTCTAGTATAATTGAAAACGAAAGTTATACTTTTTAGAAATATTTATTTTGTTGATGTTTTGTACCGACTTGGTAACTCATTCATATTATCAGGACTCTAAATATAAAATGAAATTCCACAAAGGTGACTACTACTGCCGAAGGAAGCGTGTATACCGACTCCATTTTTGTGGGCCCTCACATTTTGCTGATTTCTTTCTACTTGCCGGACAAACATTCAATAATTTACTTTGATGTCACAATACAAATATATGAATTTTCTGAATGTATACGAGCATGGTATTCGTGCAATGCGGCGGCGATAACGCCAGTGTGATGACGGCGACGGATGGTGATGGTGGTGGCAACGTCAAATGGTGTAGGTAATTGATGTAGAGGTGTTTGATTTAAAAGGGGTAGTAGAGATATTTTATAATATAAGAGACTAATGGTGTAATTTAATATTAAGGGTTTGTGGTGATTTAATTCATTAAAGGTAATTTGGTCAATTCGCATGTCCCATTTTTTCTAAACTTTCAACATGAGAGTATAATTTTTATATAGTAGTATAGATATAAACAATTGAGATGGGGTATTGCAAGAAAACAATTATTCGACTTTAGACTTCTTGCTATGAGATATAAGATACTCATTAAAGCTTAACCAAAAATACAGTTAGTTAAATGAGCTAAAAGCCATCCCATTTGTGCCCATATTTCTTTCATTTTGTTTTATTCATTATTAAGATATTGTTAATATAGTAACAGTATACTCTTAATCATATGTAGAAAAGTTTTAAGAAATTGACAATACCCATTGTTTTAAGCCTATTAGCTAATTATATTTTGTTAATCCTATTAATAACTAGAGAATTGTTCATTTGAATCCTTAATTTTTGGTGAAATCCAAGGACCAAATCTTGGCCCTTGATTTATCTTCATCAATGGATGAGATTAATCCTCTTCTCACCTCTCCTCTCTTTCTTTTCCGGCAAGATAGCCGCCGGCCACCAGATCTTTCTTCTTCTCCGGCGAAACTGCCGCCAACCACCACCTCCTTCTTCTCCGGCGAGACAACCACTGCCACCACCATCATCTCCGACCACCCCAACCACGGCGTCGGCGCCGGCAGCAAGGGCTTCGCCCGTACCGTAGCAAACCGTCACCATCTCTTGGATCGCCGCCCATCAAATCCATACGATTCCCATATGCGTCCCTGGACAACCAGTTTAGAACGGATGAGGGCCACTGGCCCATTCCGTATCCACCCGAAAACGGAAATGATTATTGCCGGAGATGTCGTCGTCGCCGCCGGAAATGAAGATGACCGCCGGAGATGTCGCCGGAGATGAAGATGACTGCCAGAGATGTCGCCGGAGATGTCGCTGGAGATGAAGATGACTGCCAGAGATGTCGCCGGAGATGATTGGTGATGTCGCCGGAGATGACCGCCGGAGCTGAACAGTAAGTCGCCGGAATTAAACAGTAAATTTACCTTTAATCTCATCCCTTGATGATTGTTGATCTAATGGTTGAGATTAGATCCTTGGGTTTCACCAATTTTGATGGATTCTTATGAATACAACTCTTAATAACTATATCATTTATATCAAACATAGGTTTAGCTTGAAATATGTGAGTTCAAAATATTAGCTAAAATCCTAAGTAAATACTATAAACTTGTATTTTATAGGGCCTCAAAGAGAGATCTTGTTTTTAGGCCTCGTAAGACCATGAGACGGTACAAACAAAACTAGACAAACATGTGTTACTTCTATACACATATGAACCAATTCTAAAATATTCACTCTTAATCTCTTAGGGGGAGGGAATGGAGGAGGGAGATGAGAGGAAGATGGGCGAGATCCGACCGCCACTCACGCGAGCTCGACGGCGAGATGGGGGAGCGAGCTTTGAGCTCGGAGAGGGTTGGGGAAGGAGGGGCTGAAAGTGTAAATCTTTCTGACCGTTGCAGGGACTAGCAGTGTAAGTTTTCACATACCAGGGACCAAAAGTGTAAACTGCGCCAAAAGTTTCTTTTTTTTTTTTGAGCTGCGATCTTAAGTCAAAAAAGGTGAAATTGTTGGGCCAACATTTTTTTTTCTTTTTTCTCCATCCTTTTAGATTATTTTTTTAACAAAACTTCCAAAAACACAACTAAAACAACATATTAATTCTTAAAATGCCATTTTATTTGTTTAAAAAGTACATTACAACATAATTAAAACTACTTAAATCATCATAAACTAATTAAAAGTACTTAACATTACAACTTAATTTAAAAACATAAGAACATAATTTAGAAACATTACAACATATTAAACACTCATTACAACATATATTGTATTTTATGATTTGTATTTCATTCATAAAAGAAAACAACATTACATGATCTTAAAAATTTAAATTCAAATGTAATAATAATTTGTATTTTTTATTATAACGGTCAAATTCAAAAAAACGACAAAATATGTGTAACGAAATTGAAAATCAAAAAGTGAAAAGGGGTTAGTTGTGTAAAGTTTATTATGTTAAGAATAAATTATGAAAATTTGAAGAAAAGGTAAGGTTGAAAAAGGTTGAAAAAAAGGTTGGAGAGTTGAAATGAGGTGGAGTAATTTGATTGGATAAATTTGAGGGATGAGGGAGATGAGCCCTCCGACTCCCTCCCCCTTATATAGCCTTAACATTAGATTTTAATGCTCTCCAACAAAAGAGACATATGATAGACAGGAGGAACTCGAAAGAGCAACACATAGTCCAGCTATGGGTATTTTGGTCATTATAAAAAAAATGCCAAGAGGTCATGAATGTATTTGAAATTATTGTCCAAATGCATAGCACGAATGAACCTATATAGGAAAACAATGCTCAAAAACAAAACATAATGCCCCGAAAAATAAAAATTACTTACGTTCTAAAACAACATCAATTTTGAGAGAATTCTTTAATTAACCAAATGTTTATTACTCGTATAACATATAGTTAACCATTTTAAATCAACCAAACTCGAATCACTAAAATAATCATTTGACCAATAAAAGAAAAGAAAATAAATGGATGAGAAATGAGAAAGGCCTAATTCATGAGCCCTAAAAACATGTTGATGACAAGTAGCATAATTAATAAATATGATGAATCCGATCCATCTATTATTTCTCTTTTCGTTATGTTTTGAGTACATCTGATCTAATGTTGAGGAATAAGTTAAAATTATAAGACTCGTTATCAATATATCAATAAACATTGGCAAAACTTTCTTCTTTTGTGCTGTGGTTATAATACGGAGTAATAGGTTTTAGACCCACAGGATATCTAGCGTTAATAAATAAAAAAAAAAGGAAATGACACATGAATATATATATATATATTATTTTAATATGCTTAGAATCATTAAGATCCCTGCTAGGCAAATTGTACGGTTCTCCCGTTGGCTGATGCAACGTAACATCAAGTAGATGTTGACCTGAGTTGTCATCATGCCAACTTATATCTGGTCGATTAATCATATGATTTTGGTTTATTAGCATATATACATACTTGCAACTTATATCTGGTATTTTTGATTATAGGAATAATCCTACATAATACTATAACAAACAGCACATAATTAACTTTGTTGAGATTGTGTCGATCTCATTGTCAAAAAAAGTTGATGAAGCTTTTACTAAACTATTGACATTTGTAGCATGTGAAATGGTTGTCGGTGTCACAATTTCACAATAAGCCTGCTTCAAACAGATTTCTCCTTCTTAGGGTTTCATCTACCGGTTTGAAAGTTTTCTTCACAAGTTTCTGGTCAAAAGCAGTGGTTCTGTAGATCTTAAAAACACGGTCACGTTCTGATAGTACAATTCTTAACCTGAAAACATAATAAATCTACTATGAATTCAAATAACATCTTAGAGCAGGTGGCAATAATATAAAGGGATAACTGCAGAAAATAGAAAGCACCTTTCGACCAATTCACGAAAATAGCAGTGACCTTTAAAAGTTTTACTTTTTAGCAATGAACTTTCATTTATTCCCGAAAATAGTAACATTTGACACGTGTACATGATGACATGGACATTTTTTAATTACGTGGCATTTTTTAATGACATGGCATTATTCTTTATTTATTTATTATGTAATTTTTATCAGCTGTGTCATTTCCCCCAAAAAATGACATGGCTCCGTTTCAGTTTCGGTTCCGGCATGGTATTTCTTCTAGTCATTTTCTTCTGAAGCTAATTTCAGCTTGATTTCATTGATTTCCGTTGAGTCTCTTCCTATTTCAAGCATTGAAAAGCTGAAAAGCTGTGTATGAAGATCTTAAAGGAGACATAAATCTAGCTCTTCTTCGTCTATCTCGAGATTAAAAATCTCTAAAATTAGATGCCAAAACGTCGTCGTTTTAGCCGGAGGGAGATCCTGAGGATGTTCAGGTGAGACGAGAGTTTCATAGGCCGGAATAGAGCCCTTTAAGAATAGTTCGTCGACAGATGACATAGATCCAGATAGCGGAGGTCCAGAGGTTAGCTCGAACTCGAACAGACGCTGGCAGTTTCTAAATTAGTTGAAGAAATCGAGAAGAAACCAGCTCCACCTCCAACACCGCCGCCGGTGTTGGAGCAATCCGACAATAAATGAGAGTTTATTGCTAGAAAGTAAAACTTTTAAATGTCACTGCTATTTTCGTAAATTGGTCGAAATGTCCTTTCTATTTTCTGTAGTTATAAAGTATGTCACGTCATTAAAAAATGCCACGTAATCAAAAAATGTCCATGCCATCATGTACACATGTCAAATGTTACTATTTCTGGAATAAATGAAAGTTCATTTCTAAAAAGTAAAACTTTTAAAGGTCACTGCTATTTTCATGAATTGGTCGAAAGGTGCTTTCTATTTTCTGCAGTTATCCCTAATATAAACAATAACCTAAAAGGTAAGCAAGTTGAAAGGGTTGAAATTGGCCCATTGTCCATACTTTTAAAGCAAACAACCTCCTAAATCGTTTTCATTCAAATATTTAGATTATCATATGATGGCAACAATACTATCTTTCAAAACATAATTAATGCATTAATTATTTATAAAAGAAGCGAACAAAACTAGTCACTGATCAACCCTGCCAATAAAAAGAACAAAAAAAAAAACATTACTGGAACACATTTGACCTTTGCCCCAACCCACCCTTTTAACCACCTCTATGGCAAAAAGATATACACTTACTCGTATGCGTGTTCAACTTCTTGCTTTCCTGTTGAAACCGGTTGATAATCTTTGAACCACTCACATACATTCAGGGGAACCTATACAATCAACTCTATAGATTTAAACTAAAAAACACGGATAATTTATTAATTATAAAATACCAAAACCGTCACTTACTTTTGAAACTTTTTTTCTCGAAAATGTCAAACTTGTTTAGAAACAGCATGAAGGATGTTTTATGCAGAGGCCACAAAATATAAGCAGTCCTAATCAGATAACTAGATGAGTTTTCTTACAGATTCCCATCGATTCAGATGTTTAGGATTTGACGCGATGAAATATAATATGTACGCATAAAAATGAATGAAACCCAAATTAACGAGTGTTGCATAATGACCTTTAACCTCAAAACACTTTTGCTTTAGTACCCATTCAAAGAGTTCTTTCGTCTCCATAATTCGGTTCTTGTTTTCATCTTCAAATAAGGTTTGATCATACATGTAAACGAGTAAAAATAGTAAGTCAATCAAGTTTATGTTTAGAAAAGTTAATATCCACCATATAAATGATATCTGGTCAAACAATCTTACTCGCTAATAGCAACACAAAATATGATGGCTGTAACACCTTCGAATAGATGAATCCACTTCCTTCTCTCATTTCTCTGGCTTCCACAACAAAAAGTCTATACACTTCACCACTTTTCCTGTTTTCCCCAACAGGGCTGCAACCATCCATATTCGTAATACATAAATTGTACACCCCAACAAGGCGAAAACATGGAGCATTAATAGAAAAGCTCAGCATGACATGGAAATTAAGTAGAGACAACTAAATGCATTCAAGGATTAGAGCAATCCATACATAATTCAAGAACAAATACAGGTATTGGATCAAATAATGCACAAGGAGCACAACACAATCAATAGTTTACAAAAATGGATCAAATGATGGCTAACGGTCCTAGGCATAACCCATAAATGGGAGCAATGAATCACGGATCCACAAAAGTCGAGGCTCAATCCTATCACATGCAATGCAATCATCCATCACGTCTTTGGTTCACTTGATTACCTGAAAAGTGTACTAAAATGCGTCAACATAAAGTTGGTGAGTTCGTAGGTTTTGACTATAAGAAACAAGTGTCGGGATAACAACCGTTTAACCATGATACGAACATAATTAGATCATTAAATGATCATATAACCTTGAAACCTTGATTTGGATCGATAAACGATCTCATAACCTTGAAACCTTGATTGGGTCATTAAATGATCTCATAATTTGGATCGATAAACGATCTCATAACCTTGAAACCTTGATTGGGTCATTAAATGATCTCATAATTTGGATCGATAAACGATCACAAAGCCTTGAAACCTTGATTGGATCATTTAATGGACCTCAAAACCTTGATACGAACATATAACAATCATACAACCTTGATTCACGATTCAAACGAGTACATAACCTTGATAAAATAGCCAAACAATCATACAACCTTGATTCACAATTCAAACGAGCACATAACCTTGATAAAATAGCCAAACAATCATACAACCTTGATTACTTACGTAAACGAACACATAACCTTGATTACTCAAATAGACGAACACATAACGATCAAACAAACCAAGAACACGTTGTACACTTTTCACCCCAAAATCATACAAAGAAAAGGGGCTACGAACTCACCTTTGCTCGGCTGCGATGAGTTAACAATGATCTACAAACGTCAATTGATGGTCACACGCTCACAACCTATCATATTCGTTTAATACATTAATACTTATACATATACATATATATATATTATTATATATTATTATACTTGGGCATACCATCCATTTATATTTACACTATATTTAAGTATGGACTCCCGACGTTTGAGTGACTACCACGACTGGATTTGGATACTAAAGAAGTCAAGAAAAGACCCAGACAACGCTTAACACGACCCAAGTATTCAAGGTTTGGATCTGGACAAAAACAGGAAAAAGGTTTAGGCAATGCACCGTCTCAAACGGTGATGAGGGCGTACAAGACGCTGGCTCACTTTGGCCCACCGTCTCCCACGGTTAACACAGCGTAAGAGACGCTCATTGAAATCCAACCACCGTAAAACACGGTCCAGCCACCGTCCCAGACGGTGGCCTGGAAAGCATGGTTCTAGCGTCTGACTTGGCGTAAAACAGACAAAATTGGCGTGTGGCTGGCGTAAAGCTGTTTTGGCATTTCGAGACCACCATCTCACACGGTGGGTTTACCGTGTGAGACACTACAAACAAGCGAGCAGCGTCCCAGACGCTCAGCCATGGCGTCCAAGACGGTGGAAGCTGGAAACTCGAACAACAGCAGGAAACATCAACAAAATGACCCATTTTTGATAACTTGAAACCCTAGTTTGACCTAGGAGTACTTGGAATCCGATTTTTACTCAAAATCTCATAATTTGACTTTGAAACCATGCACTTGACTACCAAATCAGTTTAGATGAATTCATAACTCTTTTCCAATACATAATTAGACATGATTTACTTAATACAAACTAATCCAAGCTTCAAATTTGATTCATAACACTCATTAAATGATTTAATTCGATTATGACCCATTTAAACTCCAAGAAACCCTAATTTCGACCTAGAAGTTGGTTAGGAGGATTCAAGTCCCATTTGAGGTATAAATCACGTATTTGGACATAAAAGAGTATAACCCATATCTCAATTTCCTTTCAAAACATTAATCAAGCTGTTAATTGAATTTTTGACCCATTTTTGATAACTTGAAACCCTAGTTTGACCTAGGAGTACTTGGAATCCGATTTTTACTCAAAATCTCATAATTTGACTTTGTAACAAGTTTTTGAATGTAAAAAGATGAACTTGGAATGGATTTAACTTACCAAAATTCCCACCAAAACGTTTGACCCAAAATTTGAGTGACTTCTTGCACTTGGAGCTTCAATTTTTTTTGATATGTTGTTATGATGAAGATGAAGATGAAAACCCCTAACCAAATCTTCCTTGAAACATTAATTTTGATACATTTAATTTAGAGAGAGAGAGAGAGATGAAGAACTCTTGCAATAAGTGAGAGAGAGAAAGAAAGGATGAAATGGGATTGGTGGATGGAAGGTGATTGATTGCAAGAAGATAGGGTTGGGTCATGGGTTGGGTCATGGGTTCAACCCATGGATAGTCCATCACTACAATATTTCTTACAACTTGCCTAGCCTCAACATTTAAGCAAAACGATAAATCAATCTCGACCAAATAACCTTGACTAGCACACGAACATAATTAAAACGATCGTCTAATCATATATATACATATATACACCTTGAGCACGATTAAATCACAACTAAATTCGATCATATACTAATTAATTAATGTTAATTAGTCGAATGTACACAAAATTAACGGGTCAACAAAAGTCAAATTTCTCGAATGTTACATTATTCCCCCGTTAAAGGAATTTCGTCCCGAAATTCGATCAAAACCCTAGTCACTAAACAAATGTGGATACTTAGTTTTCATAAAGTCTTCACGTTCCCAAGTGAACTCGGGTCCACGTCTAGCTTGCCATCTCACCTTGACGAGCGTATATCGAGTATTCTTTAACTTTCTAGTTTGTCGATCAAGTATCTCTATCGGCTCTTCTACAAATTTCAACGTTTTATCAACCCAAATTTCTTCAAGAGGCACGTGAAGTGTGGGATTCGCTAAACACTTCCTAAGATTACAAACATGAAACACATTATGAACTCCGCTCAATTCTTGAGGGAGCTCCAAACGATAAGCAACCGGGCCAATACGTTCCAATATCTTGAATGGGCCAATATACCTTGGCCCCAACTTGCCACGCTTTACAAAACGAACCACACCCTTCCAAGGAGACACCTTTAGCAAAACAAAATCATCTACTTCAAACTCGAGGGGTCTTCGTCTCACATTAGCATACTTCAATTGTCGTTCTCGGGCTACTCTCAATTTTTCCTTGATTTGAGAGATCACTTTAGTCGTTTCAACGTCAATCTCGGGCCCGATAAGTTGGCTTTCACCAATCTCCGCCCAAGCTAAAGGTGACCTACACACTCTCCCATACAAAGCTCTGAACGGCGCCATTTGAATGCTAGCATGATAACTATTATTGTATGAGAATTCAACCAACGGGAGATGTACATCCCAATTGCCACCAAATTCGATGTCACAAGCTCTTAAAATGTCTTCAAGTGTTTGGATCGTTCATTCACTTTGACCATCGGTTTGTGGATGGAACGCCGTACTCATATCGAGTTGAGTACCCATCGCTTTTTGGAACGCCTTCCAAAACTTTGAAGTAAATCGGGCATCCCGATCGGTTATTATGGAAATCGGCACTCCATGTTTGGATATCACCTCCTTGATGTACAAGCGTGCCATGGTGTCAAACTTATCATCTTCCCGAATAGCTAAAAAGTGAGCCGATTTAGTCAATCGATCAACAATCACCCAAATGGTGTCGCGACCACTACTTGTTCTAGGTAACTTCGTGATGAAGTCCATAGCAATCTCTTCCCATTTCCACACCGGTGTCCTTGGTTGAACCAAAAGACCGGGTGGTTTCTTGTGATCGGCCTTTACTTGCAAACATGTAATGCATTCACTCACATACCTAGCAATATCTTTCTTCATCCCCGGCCACCAATACAAATCTCTCATACCAAAGTACATCTTGTCGGACCCCGGGTGAACCGAGTATGCCGACCTATGGGCTTCATTCATTAATTTCATCCTTAGACCCCCAAAGACGGGAATCCATAATCGATCCACAAAGTACAAACCATCATCATCCTTCCGATCAAATTGTTCTTCCAAGCCATGCAACGCCTCGTTGATGAAGTTTTCCGGTAAAGTAGCCACTCTTTGAGCTTCAATAATGGTGTCACGAACACTTCTTTGCACGGTGAAACTCATGGCTCTAATTCTTCTTGGATGGACACGTTCTTTCCGGCTCAAGGCATCGGCTACAACATTGGCCTTACCCGGGTGGTACCGGATAACACAATCATAATCACTAAAAAGCTCTAGCCACCTCCGTTGCCTCATATTCAACTCGCTTTGATCAAAAATGTGTTGTAGGCTTTTGTGATCGGTATAGATTATACTTTTGGTGCCATACAAGTAATGCCTCCAACACTTCAAAGCAAACACTACCGCTCCTAACTCCAAGTCATGTGTCGGATAATTCTTTTCATGCACTTTCAATTGTCTAGATGCATATGCAATCACCATGCCACGTTGCATCAAAACACATCCTAAGCCTTGCCCGGAAGCATCACAATACACAACAAAATCATCGGGCCCATCGGGCAAGCTCAAGATTGATGCATCACATAACTTGTCTTTTAGCAATTGGAAGACCCGTTCTTGCTTATCACCCCAATCAAACCTCCTTTCCCGTTGTGTCAACAAGGTCAAGGGTTGGGCGATTTTCAAGAAGCCTTCAATGAACCGCCTATAATAACCCGCCAAACCAAGGAATTGGCGAATCTCGGTTGGCGTCTCGGGTCGTCTCCAATTCTTCACCGCCTCGATTTTACTAGGGTCCACATGAATTCCCTCCTTGCTCACCACGTGACCAAGGAAATGGACCTCTTCTAGCCAAAATTCATTGAGAACTTGGCATACAACTTTTCTCCCCGAAGTAACTCCAACACTTGCTTTAAATGCTCGGCATGGTCTTCCTTCGTTTTAGAGTAAATAAGGATGTCATCGATAAAGACAATGACAAATTGGTCTAAGTAGGGCCGACACACCCGGTTCATCAAATCCATGAACACCGCCGGTGCATTTGTCAACCCAAAAGGCATCACCGTAAATTCAAAGTGCCCATATCTTGTTCGGAAAGCGGTCTTTGGAATGTCGTCTTCATGGACCCTCAATTGATGGTAACCCGACCTCAAATCAATCTTAGAAAAATATTGAGCACCTTGAAGTTGGTCAAATAAATCGTCAATCCTAGGAAGAGGATAACGATTCTTCACCGTCAACTTATTCAATTCTCTATAATCAATACACATTCGAAACGACCCATCTTTCTTCTTGACAAACAAAACCGGTGCGCCCCAAGGCGATTGGCTAGGGCGAATGAAACCCTTTTCTTGGAGTTCTTTGAGTTGGGCGGCCAACTCTTGCATTTCGGTCATGGCTAAGCGATAAGGCGCTTTCGCCACGGGAGAAGCATTAGGAACGAGGTCGATACGGAAATCAAGTTCACGAGATGGAGGCAAACCCGGTAGGTTATCCGGGAATACATCCGCAAAATCTTTAACTACGGGCACGATTTTCAACTCGACTTTAGTAACGTTCACATTATAAATTTTCCCTTCCCATGGCTCGGTTGTCTCACCTTGGACCACTAATTCTTCCCTGTTTTCTAAAGCTATCCTCACTACCCTACTACCACAATCGATCACCGCGTTCATAGCCGACAACCAATCCATACCCACGATCACGTCAAAACTACCGATGTCAAAAGGCATTAAGTCTATGTAAAATGGGTGGTCACATAATTCTAACACACAATCACGAACAACTTGACTAATCCTAGACAATCCACCATTTACCATTTCGAGTTCAAAGTAATACGACAAAGGGCTAAGACTAGCATCGATCAACGGAATGAAATCGTTGGAAATGAGGCTATAATCGGCCCCGGAATCAAATAACACGGTAGCATATTGGCAAAAGCTCTTCCACGAGGTGCTAGTTATTGTTGTTGAGGAGCTTGTTGTTGTTGACCTTGTTGCCCACGGTTTTTATTGGGACCGGCGATTTGCAATTGGTTCGGGTGCACGGTCGCTTGAACTTGTTGGCCAATGAGGTTAGGGCACCTATTACGGTAGTGGTCTTGGCTACCACACTCGTAGCAATTACCCCGGGCCATCGGGGGATATCGAACATTGAGAGGCATAGGATTCAAAGGAGCGACACGAGGATTGGTAGGACACATTCTTGAGATATGACCCACTTGATTACAATGAAAGCATGCATCACACCGAGTGTGAGACCTATGATGACGATTACACCGAGGGCATAAAGGAATAGCCCCGGTGTTAGCCTCCCTTGCCGGCACAACCGCCGCAAACATTCTTCCACCTCTAATTGGCTTCTTATGTTGATGCCTCTCGTCTTTCTTTGTGCCACTAGATTCGGGCACATCCTTCCTCTTGCTATCATTCTTTCCTAGTTCACCACCCTTCACAAGCTCCATGGTGACACTAGCGGTTCGAGTGATGGCTTCATTAATGGTTAGTGGCATGGTTGGATGAGAAACAAGTACTCTCACCTTATGGGGCAAACCAACCACATACTTCTCCACCTTGCGCTCTTCGGGTCTAACCAAGTGGGGTATGAGTCTAGAAAGTTGGCCAAAACGGCGAGTGTACCCCACATGATCGGCACCCTTCATAGTGAGGCTAGTAAACTCTTCTTGCAAATTCCTCATTTCATGAGGTGGGCAATACTTGGCAATGATCATTTGTTTGAAATTCTCCCAAGGAATGGAGTTAGCAAGATCAATTCCCAAAGCATCCACTTCAACATTCCACCATTCAAGTGGATCACCACCTAACATGCCGGTGGCGTGGGAAACTCTTTGTTCAAGAGTACATCCACTTCTAGGGATCACAGCTTCGATCTTCTCTAGCCACTCCAAACAACTGGTGGCCCCACCTTCTCCCTTCCACTCCGGAGCCCCACAAGCCTTGAAGTCTTTAAAAATGCAACCTTGACGGTAAGCATTGTTGTTGACTCTTTGTTGAACAAAACCTTCTCCTCCATTTTCCTCACCATTCACATTCACATCTTCGTTTTCAACATGAACCACTTCATCTTCCGGTTCTTCTTGTTCATTCCTATCCATGGCCGCCGAGATTCGGGCCACAAGTTCCGGCATAAGCTCATTGAGAGCTTGAGTGATGACCTCTGTTCTTACCTGGGGATTGGCACCACCCCGGCCACCTCGGCCACCATGACCTCCACGACCTCCTCGATTACCCCTACCACCTCTACCGCCACGATTTCCACCTTGATTCTCTTGAACAATCGGTTCTTCTTGCTCGTTTTGACGCCTATAGTTAGTGTTAACTCTCCTTGGCCTAACCATCTTTCCTGAACACACGTGTTAGATTGACAAGTTAAGTCTCACAATTCACACACGAATATCAAAATCGACCTTCAAGTAACACATAATTTCCACATTAAACCCTTCTAAATCGTTACAAGAATATGATTATCTCTACGGGGATATTATCATGGCAATAATCTAAGGCTTCAACGATCATACAATTCACAATCAACAACACAATCACAAATCAATTAACATCATATAAAAAAGGAGGCAAGTCATAACAAGACGGGTAAAGCATAGTCCGAATCTAACTTCAACATTCAATACATTAAAGATGTTTGTATACAGGGTGTACCAGCGGCTAACCCTCCACACCGTTAATATATTGAATGGATGTCAAGACTCGGTTCCGTTATGCCCTCTGAGTATTAGTCGGCTATGTATACAGGGTGTACCAGCGGCTAACCCTCCACCCAACCAACACCCATTAGACACACCGGGTTACCTACTATACCTCATCCGCAATGCGCAATCCACGAGATCATTAGCTTCCATATGACATAGGGTAATCATAGATTCGTTGATTAGGCTCCTCTATGATTACCGAGTGTCATACTGTAACACCCCAACATGGCGGAATCATGGGGTATCACTTAGAAAAGCACAGCACGACATGGAAATTATGTAGAGTCAAACTATATGAAAACATAGGATTGAAACAATCCTTAAACTTGTACAAACGTATACAATCATCAACATTCATTGAAATACATGTTCAATCAATAATAAAAGGCACTTCAATCGATAGTAGTTGATCCTAAAAGTAACCCATAAAAGGGAAGTAAGGATCATGGATCCAGAAAGTCCAAAGCTAGTCCAATCCTAGCAAATAAGCATGCAATCATCCATTTTGTCTCTGATTAACTTGATTACCTGAAAAGTGTACTAAAGAGCGTCAACATAAAGTTGGTGAGTTCGTAGGGACAAGTAATATGGGATAACCGCGTCGGATAACAACCGTTAACAATAAGTGAGGATTAGGAGAACTAATCACATCCAAGGATAACCTATAAGGTTTCACATTATCACAATTCAATACAAGTCAACATTCAATAATAACGATTCCATATAACGTTCAACAACGTTCCATAACAATCAATAACGATCAACAACGATGCGGCTTACATAGTTAATAATTAACAATGCGCTAACGGTGCGACTTATATAATGAATAATGCGCTAACGGTGCGACTTACATCGTAAACAATGCGCTAACGGTGCGACTTATATAATAAATAATGCGCTAACGGTGCGACTTATATAATGAATAATGCGCTAACGGTGCGACTTATATAATAAATAATGCGCTAACATGTCCATATCAACAATTCAATCATACAATCAATCAAATCAACAATCAACAGTTAAACAAACATGTACACTTTTCAGCCCGAATCTCAGTTGAGTAGGGAGGGTTTACGAAACTCACCTGAAATGAGCAATAAAATCCCAAGTCGAAAGAAAGTAGAACCGATGTCCACGATAGCCAAAACCTAATCATACACGTATTACATTAATCCTAAAGCATCTCAAGAGGTAAGGTCCTATGAATATTGACCTAATCTTACTATAAAAGCTTTATTATGTCCATTTTATAAGGCTTTGATCCAACCAAAGTGGAATCATTACATTTTGTTTCACAATGACTAGTCGAAACTTGACCACTGTTGCTTTATCAAAACTTTTGAAATATTAGAACTATGTTCTGGACTTAGAGGCCTATACCATTGGAAAATAGACTCAATTACGCTTCTGTGGCCGCTTGAATCATCGAAAACGAACTTACGGTTCAAAAGTTATTGACGTTTGAAAATGTTGTCAAAATCAGTCCCTAACGGGCGTTACATATAGTAACGGGAGTTACATATGTAACGGCCGTTACACTTCAGTTTTCAGTTCTGCATAATTTATCAACCAAATACGAACCAAACACCCTCCAAAACTCATTTTTAGCCTAGAAATCGATTAAGGAAGCTAAAATACTCATGTTTGAACCTATACTAAGTATGAATTCACCACATAAACATAACCCCTCAACTAGTTTTATCTTAAAACATCAAAATCATGCCCAAATCATTTGACCCATTTCTAAGACTTTAATTGCATTTTGACCCGATTCGTGACCCGAATATACTTGAAATCAACTAGAAACAAGTTAATGAACATAAAATGATGATTATGGAATGAGTTTAACTTACCAAAAGTCTTTTGATGCATAAATTCGAATTTGGAGTAAATAGAGAGGATGAACACTTTGAACCAATTAAAACCTTGAATTCTTGATTCTTTGAAGATGATTATTGTTATAAGTTAATTTCTTTATTAGAGAGAAAGAGAGATTTTTAGAAGTGAATATATAAAATAATTTTAGAATATGCTTTAGCATATGCTTTGGAATATGCCTTAGAATATGCTTTAGCATATGCTTTGGAATATGCCTTAGAATATGCTTTAGCATATGCTTTGGAATATGCTTTTTACCTTTACTATTTACAATTTACTTTTTACCTTTACTATTTACCGTTACTATTCGTGATTACTATTCTTAATCACTATTCATGAATACGGTTACTATTCACATATACGGCACTATTCACAAATATGGTACTATTCACAAATATGTTACTATTCACGTATACGGTACCATTCACAAATACGGTTACTATTCACGTATACGGGTACTATTCACAAATACGGTTACTATTCACGTATACGGGACTATTCACAAATACGGTTACTATTCATATATTTTCACGAAAATCATTTACATTAAATTTATGAGTCAAATCTAGTCAAATTTCACAAATGTTACACATACTTCCGCTAATGCCATCGTTTCACTGTGCTAGGGACAAGTAATAAATGGTTCCAAAATTCCACACATCTACAAATCACGGTGTATCCCGACACTATTACGAACATCAATCAATAAGTTTATCAAAACCCTACGAACTCCGATCAATCAAATCCACACATTCCAAACAATTCACATTGCACACCAAATTTCCTATCATGCACGCTAAATATGAAGTGTTTATGCAATGGTTATAATCTAGGTCATTCCACCTAATTCTCTACAACCACGGCTATGATACCATTCTGTAACACCCCAACAAGGCGGAAACATGGGGCATTAATAGAAAAGCTCAGCATGACATGGAAATTAAGTAGAGGCAACTAAATGCATTCAAGGATTAGAGCAATCCATACATAATTCAAGAACAAATACAAGTATTGGATCAAATAATGCACAAGGAGCACAACACCATCAATAGTTTACAAAAATGGATCAAATGATGGCTAACGATCCTAGGCATAACCCATAAATGGGAGCAATGAATCACGGATCCACAAAATTCGAGGCTCAATCCTATCACATGCAATGCAATCATCCATCACGTCTTTGGTTCACTTGATTACCTGAAAAGTGTACTAAAATGCGTCAACATAAAGTTGGTGAGTTCGTAGGTTTTGACTATAAGAAACAAGTGTCGGGATAACAACCGTTTAACCTTGATACGAACATAATTAGATCATTAAATGATCATATAACCTTGAAACCTTGATTTGGATCGATAAACGATCTCATAACCTTGAAACCTTGATTGGGTCATTAAATGATCTCATAATTTGGATCGATAAACGATCACAAAGCCTTGAAACCTTGATTGGATCATTTAATGGACCTCAAAACCTTGATACGAACATATAACAATCATACAACCTTGATTCACAATTCAAACGAGCACATAACCTTGATAAAATAGCCAAACAATCATACAACCTTGATTCACAATTCAAACGAGCACATAACCTTGATAAAATAGCCAAACAATCATACAACCTTGATTACTTACGTAAACAAACACATAACCTTGATTACTCAAATAAACGAACACATAACGATCAAACAAACCAAGAACACGTTGTACACTTTTCACCCCAAAATCATACAAAGAAAAGGGGCTACGAACTCACCTTTGCTCGGCTGCGATGAGTTAACAATGATCTACAAACGTCAATTGATGGTCACACGCTCACAACCTATCATATTCGTTTAATACATTAATACTTATACATATACATATATATATATATTATTATATATTATTATACTTGGGCATACCATCCATTTATATTTACACTATATTTAAGTATGGACTCCCGACGTTTGAGTGACTACCACGACTGGATTTGGATACTAAAGAAGTCAAGAAAAGACCCAGACAACGCTTAACACGACCCAAGTATTCAAGGTTTGGAGCTGGACAAAAACAGGAAAAAGGTTTAGGCAATGCACCGTCTCAAACGGTGATGAGGGCGTACAAGACGCTGGCTCACTTTGGCCCACCGTCTCCCACGGTTAACACAGCGTAAGAGACGCTCATTGAAATCCAACCACCGTAAAACACGGTCCAGCCACCGTCCCAGACGGTGGCCTGGAAAGCATGGTTCTAGCGTCTGACTTGGCGTAAAACAGACAAAATTGGCGTGTGGCTGGCGTAAAGTTGTTTTGGCATTTCGAGACCACCGTCTCACACGGTTGGTTTACCGTGTGAGACGCTATAAACAAGCGAGCAGCGTCCCAGACGCTCAGCCATGGCGTCCAAGACGGTGGAAGCTGGAAACTCGAACAGCAGCAGCAAACATAAACAAAAAGTGACCCATTTGACTTTGAAACCATGAGCTTGACTACTAAAGTTTAGATGAGTTCACAACTCTTTTCCATACATAATTAGACATGATTTACTTAATACAAACTAATCCAAGCTTCAAATTTGATTCATAACACTCATTAAATGATTTAATTCGATTATGACTCATTTAAACTCCAAGAAACCCTAATTTCGACCTAGAAGTTGGTTAGGAGGATTCAAGTCCCATTTGAGGTATAAATCACGTATTTGGATATAAAAGAGTATAACCCATATCTCAATTTCCTTTCAAAACATTAATCAAGCTGTTAATTGAATTTTTGACCCATTTTTGATAACTTGAAACCCTAGTTTGACCTAGGAGTACTTGGAATCCGATTTTTACTCAAAATCTCATAATTTGACTTTGAAACCATGAGCTTGACTACTAAAGTTTAGATGAGTTCACAACTCTTTTCCATACATAATTAGACATGATTTACTTAATACAAACTAATCCAAGCTTCAAATTTGATTCATAACACTCATTAAATGATTTAATTCGATTATGACTCATTTAAACTCCAAGAAACCCTAATTTCGACCTAGAAGTTGGTTAGGAGGATTCAAGTCCCATTTGAGGTATAAATCACGTATTTGGATATAAAAGAGTATAACCCATATCTCAATTTCCTTTCAAAACATTAATCAAGCTGTTAATTGAATTTTTGACCCATTTTTGATAACTTGAAACCCTAGTTTGACCTAGGAGTACTTGGAATCCGATTTTTACTCAAAATCTCATAATTTGACTTTGAAACCATGAGCTTGACTACTAAAGTTTAGATGAGTTCACAACTCTTTTCCATACATAATTAGACATGATTTACTTAATACAAACTAATCCAAGCTTCAAATTTGATTCATAACACTCATTAAATGATTTAATTCGATTATGACTCATTTAAACTCCAAGAAACCCTAATTTCGACCTAGAAGTTGGTTAGGAGGATTCAAGTCCCATTTGAGGTATAAATCACGTATTTGGACATAAAAGAGTATAACCCATATCTCAATTTCCTTTCAAAACATTAATCAAGCTGTTAATTGAATTTTTGACCCATTTTTGATAACTTGAAACCCTAGTTTGACCTAGGAGTACTTGGAATCCGATTTTTACTCAAAATCTCATAATTTGACTTTGTAACAAGTTTTTGAATGTAAAAAGATGAACTTGGAATGGATTTAACTTACCAAAATTCCCACCAAAACGTTTGACCCAAAATTTGAGTGACTTCTTGCACTTGGAGCTTCAATTTTTTTTGATATGTTGTTATGATGAAGATGAAGATGAAAACCCCTAACCAAATCTTCCTTGAAACATTAATTTTGATACATTTAATTTAGAGAGAGAGAGATGAAGGATCTAAAAAGTGAAAACAACATATTCTATAGTGTAATAAATTACAAACATAGAAAAGATACAGGAAAACTAACCAGGTAGCAGTTCCTTTAGGTCTGAAATACAATTAAGATGCAGCTACGAGTATGTTTTGTACTTTATATCTTCGATTTGCCAAAGTTAGGATGAAGGTTAATTGCTTAACCTCGCTGAGTCACATACCATCAAGGAGATAGCTCTCCTCCCTCTCTGTATGTGAGACATCTTGTATATCTTCCAATGCTTCCCCTTGATAGCCTTGATTCGTTTCTCTGCTTGACATATCGACTTCATAAGTGGTTTCTCATAGGTAAGTCTAAAAATGGTGTGTTGGTATGTGTATATGCTCATTACCCTGGATAGGACTTAGGACATCCAGCGGACTTATAATCATCAAACTGACTCGTTGAGATGCTTATGGTTTGTTTGGTAAGTTTTTATAAAAGTGGAGAAGAAGAATCGAGTTTTTGGTGATGGTAAGGTTTGTTTTTAAAAAATGTAATGCTTGTTTATAGTGAAAATGGTTTGAAAATGGGGAAAAAGTTTTTTTTTTCTGTTAATAAAATGAAACGGTCACTTTTTGGACCGTTGGAATGGGCCCCGCCTGCCACTTTCACCACTCTCTCTTCGGCAAACTTCACCGAGCTTTTGGGTTTTTGGCCTTCACCGAGTCACCGGCAACAGTGTTACCGCTCGACACCTGTCGTCAAAGTGGTTTCCCCGAACACCACTTTTATATCAATAAACAAATTTCTTTTGTCTTGTGGTTATGATAATAGGTTTTAGTCCCACCAACCCACGAGATATTTAGAGTTAATGAAAGAAAAAAAAGGAATATGACACATGAATATTTATTTTTTATTCTTATATGCATAGAATCAATGACAATTTTGTACAGTTCCCACATGCTGATGCAACTTAAACATCAATCAGATGTTGACCTGAGTTGTCATCATGCCAACTTATATCTGGTCGATTAATCATATGATTTTAGTTTATTAGCATATATTGGGGGAAGTTATTTTAGGACCACTCCTTATTTTAAGACCATTAGGACCATGTGTAAATTGTAACTTACACATCATCATCATCTCCGGCCACCACCATGATCATCTCCGACCACCACCATGATCCTCCGGCGACGGCGACCACCGCCACCACGACTTACACATGTGTAAGTCGTGGTGGCGGTGGTCGCCGTCGCCGGAGGATCATGGTGGTGGTCGGAGATGATCATGGTGGTGGTGGTGGTGGTCGGTGATGATGATGATGATGTGTAAGTTACAATTTACACATGGTCCTAATGGTCCTAAAATAAGGAGTGGTCCTAAAATAACCCACCCCTAATGTACTTTAACTTTACTAAACATCAGTAGATATCTGGTATTTTTGATTATAGAAATAATCCTACATAATACTATAATAAACAACACATAATTAACTTTGTTGAGCATGGAAAAAGAACATAAGCAATTACTGGGACCGATGTTCATTTAGAAAGTTAAAGAGATGTATGATCATAAGTTCAACATTCTTTTTTCCACCAAGAAAGCTGCATACATGGAGAAAATATATGTTGAAAGATCCCAAGTAATAGATGAAAATAGGGAAAGGTGGGGGAATTGAGGCGAATGCCCAAAATGAACCAATGAACTGCGAATATAAAATCATATTTTTCTTTAACCTGTGAAATACCATACTGAATTGATTGTGTCGATCTCATTGTCAAAAAAATTTGATGAAGCTTTTACTGAACTATTGACATTTGTAGCATGTGAAATGGTTGTCGGTGTCACAATAAGCCTGCTTCAAAGAGATTTCTCCTCCTTAGGGTTTCATCTACCAGTTTGAAGGTCTTCTTCACAAGTTTCTGGTCAAGAGCAGTGGTTCTGTAGATCTTAAAAACACGGTCCTGGTGATCACATGTCACGTTTTGATAGTACAACTCTTCAAATTTCTTCTTCACAAACCTGAAAAAATAATAAAGCTACTATAAATTCAAAATAACATCTTAGTGTAGGTGGCAATAATATAAAAAATAGCCTAAAACGTAAGCGAATCGAATGGGTTGAAAATGGCCCATTGTCAACCTCCTAAATTGTTTCATACTGATATTTAATTTATCATCATATGATTGCAACAATACTATCTTCAAATCACAATAAATGCATTAAATTAAATATATATAAAACAAGTGAACAAAACTAGTCACTACAAAAATAAAACCCATTACTGGAACACGTTTGACCTTTGGCCCCCCCGCCCTTTGAGCCACCTCTGCGGCAAAAAAGATATATACTTACTCGTATGCGTGCTCAACTTCTTGCTTTCCTGTTGAAACCGGTTGATAATCTTTGAACCACTCACATACATTCAGGGGCACCTATACAATCAACTCTATAAATTTAGACTAAAAAAAACAGATATTTTATTGATAATAAAATTCCAAACCATTACTTACTCTTGAAACCTTTTTCTCGAAAATGTCAAACTTGTTTAAAAACAGCATGAAGGATGTTTTCTGCAGAGGCCACAACATATAAGCAGTCCTAATCAGATAACTATACAAGTCTTCTTACATATTCCCATCGATTCAGATGTTTAGGCTTTGATAAGATGAATATCTTGACATACAAAATTATGAGATATAATATGTACGCATAAGAATTAATGGACCCAAGTTAATGAATGTTGCATGATGACTTATAACCTCAAAACATTTTTGCTTTAGGACCCATTCAAAGAGTTCTTTCGTCTCCATAATTCGATTCTTGTTTTCATCTTCAAATAAGGTTTGATCGTACCTGTAAATGAGTAAAAATGGTAAGTTAATCAGTTTATGTTTAGAGATGTGAATATCCACCATATAAGATATCTGGTCAAACAATCTTACTCGCTAATAGCAGCACAAAATATGATGGCTGTAACACCTTCAAATAGATGAATCCACTTCCTTCTCTCATTTCTCTGGCCTCCAACATCAAAAAGTCTATACACTTCACCACTTTTCTTGTTCTCCCCAACAGGGCTGCAACCATCCATATTCGTAATACATAAATAGTGGATTTACCAAATGCAATCAATAAAATGAACTGAGATACTGCACATAGATAGAACTGCCAAGTCATGCCACCATTGATGGAATGATGGCAGTTCCGTCTTAGTCATCCACCAGTTCCATGTACTGTGTTAAGTTGTGATGCAAGTCATTGAAATTCTGTGTACTTGGAAAGATTGTTTCCATGATAACTCATTGCTAAAACTCTAAAGTGATTAGCAATAAGATATAGAACAAAAGAAAAAGCTATCTGACATATGTAAAAAGAGAAGGACATTGAATGCCTCAACAGGGAAGAAACATTAGCTGTTTCAGAAATGAACGTGTGAAACGAATACAAACTTTGGCATAGCTTCACGAATTTGATAGTTTAAAGATCATAAAATCTATCCATAAAAAAACACAACGAGAACCAAAATTCAGGAATAGGGATCCCTGTGTGACGGATGATTATGATGAAAGGGTGGTACTGGGTAAGCATGACTAATGATTTCAATTCATACGAATCATGACCGAGCTAAATGGATCATAATCTGACCCATGACCCGGATAGATGGTTCCTAATCCTTTTCAATCCATTCATTTTTAGATAGATAACCGCTCCACCCATCCCTTCACAAGTCAAAAACTACTCGCCACGTCAAAACCAATACCCACTCCACATCCCTTGCATCACAAAACACCACTGACCCTCCCCTCATCTCTGTTTATATCAGATACCTTTAGATTGTGATAGAATTATTACTAGATTCCATTTCAAAAACCGTAATAAGTTCGTACAAATTGTCATTGCTTGAATTTTTATCCGAAGACAAGTCATCTGATTTGCATTATGAAACTCTACATGTAAAACATGAGTCAGTTTACAATTTGTCGTCATAAGATCCACTCAAGTAGCCATGTTATAAAATCTAGTTGTCATATAAATGAAAAACATACTGCATAAAAATTGGCACTATGCAATCAAACTAGCAAGACAACAAAAAGGTTTTCATATTTTATAAAAAAAAAACACATTTTTTTACAAGATTTAACGTTACAAAACAAGGTACCCTTTTAAAGTGATCTATTTTTATAATTCTAATGGATCGACACAAGTATTGATCTGCCTAAATATCCATTGGATCCCTTCTTGAATCAAAGATTTAATATAAATCAAGACCCAACACATTGACAAGCCTAGCTTATATTCGGACAAAACATTGAGTCTCCCTCATTTTGGCTTAATTCATATGTTCACAAATAACAGCTTCACTCTTACTAGTACATTTGAATTGAATAGGACTTTCTTAAAACTATTGACTAGATCCTCCTGCTGTAGACCACCATGAAATAAGAATAATGATGATGTGATCCAGGGAATTTAAAGGAGAGAAACTATGACGCATTATATTAGTAAAAATAAGAAATGAGCTCGACATGATAGACTAAACGAAACTCTAGATAACCACTGGTCCGCATCTAGATATATAACACCAAGCTTTGTCTCGACAAAAATTTTACCTATCAGTTTTGGCCCATATATTTTGCATTTTGTGGGTCTCACTTTCTTGATATGAGAAGTGCTTAAGAGTTAAGCTATGATTGTGGGGTCCATGTACTTAAAGTGAATAGATCATAAAGATGAGACCCATATAATGTTTGAACGTGGAACAGTGGGAAGGGTATAAGCATTAAGCTAATGAATCTATTAATTCAAAATTAATAACAATTAGATAGTAAGAAAAATAGCACTTCCCCTAAATTATACCTGAACTGGATTTCTACAACACCAGTTGTACGAACACGGGCATGGAGAACATCCTCCTGCTCATGGATAACGTATTCACAGTTAAAAGAATATCAAATGATAAGATTTCCTATATTAAGAAAATTTCAACATTTGCACCCTATATAATACAAAAAGAGAAGTTATATATCATTTTAAGGGTGAAAAGGACAGCTGGATGACGAATGGGTGATAACGATATATCCTCACCGTTTCCTTAATCTAGGCTCACCCTTTATACCGACTATACAACTATCACAGAAAATTGAATGAGTATTTATTTATTTCCTTTCACAAATTTATCAGATTTTGAGTCGGTTACTCAAGTCAAATACCAATTATGATATAAAACCAATTTCAACTATCTACAGTTAATAAAACTTCTTTCATATAACTAATTTGCTTAATAACTAAGAGGATGACTTCATGATAGAGTGGGCATACGTGACATGTGTTTATGTTACTTATGTTCTTATTTAACAATGAGAAAGAGAGAATGCAAAACGGATTTTGAATTTAGATACCTTTGTGGGAATATAATTCGAATCAGACAATCTCTGCAAGTTTTCCATGAAATAATCAGCGCAATCGGGAACTTGGAGCTCATTCCCACGAATATATGTTTCCTGCACGAAATAGGTACAGTATATTACTTGACACGAGCCATTATGAGTATTTAATTATTCATAAACCGTTAAAATCCCCAAATGTAGAAATACCTGTATGGCTGGATCTCTCCAAATGTTTAAGATGTCCTGAACGAGCTCTTCAGTAAGGCGGGGATAATCCAACCTGCCACCGATTTCTGATAATTTCTCTCCAATTTCCTGGTACATGCAATATTTAGATCTAAAATCATTCAACTTCCAAATGAAAGATCGATTGAAACTAATGAAACGAACAAGTTTTTGTCTGCTTTTTTTAATCAAGTGATGAGCTCATACTACCTTATTATCAGTCGATAAAGAGTACTTTGATGAACCTCCTTCACTTAGAGCTAACTCCTTTGCCCCGTCATGTAATATCTATTGAAACATGATAAAATCTACAGTCAAGCCAACAATCCTAAGATCTCTACCATTAAAAAGATTCGGGTATTTAGGCGTGTTTTGGGTTTCTTTAAAAGTTTAAAATTTTCCAATTGGGGCGAAACAAAGGAAAATAACCTAAACACACCCTTTCAAGTATTGCATACTTTTATTGTCTGATAGACATTTGCATGAATGACCGAGGTGTAGCTCTGGAGCTCTCTCTCATCAAAGCCAGTTTGAAATAGTAGTTTTATCTGCACAAGTAATCACATTGCCCATTTTCAGAAATACAGATCAATAATTGGTAACATCTACACACAGATTCGCACAATGATGCTACCTGTTTGAAGATAGTGGACTTCCCTGACTCTCCAGCACCTAAGCAAAATAAATCACAATGTGTTCATGAGATGATTAAAAGAAAGAAGTCTAATATATTACTGTGAAATGTGTTATGTACCAAGTAACAGAAGTTTCTGAATATGTTTCTCTGCCTTTGTTTCTTGCTCGATCCGGCGTTCTATTTCTGCAGCCTGAAAGTATAGCATGAGAGTCAAATTGAAGGATATGTCAGGAACCCATGATTACAAAATGAAAGTGCAAACTGAGATATTACATGTATAGACACATTACCTGAACATCTTCTTCTGTGTTAGCTTGACCACCACGTTTGTGTCTACTGCAGAGTAAGCCCATGTTCTGAACGACAGTATATAACATGGAATTTTATACCGACCAACATTCAAGATACATTTTAATCAGGAGAGTCTTATGGAATAGTAGGCTTTTCGAATACTGATCTCACCTGAAATCCATGTCCCAAGATCAACGGATTAAGTAAAGTTCAATTTCAGCAATATCTCATGCTATGCTTAACGGTTATTTATTTACTATGAAAGTAAATAAAAGGGAATTTTGATACTCATAAAGGAATGATATAGCATATATAGACACCAATTGCACATATTATCCTAGACGGAGCCACTGAACATTGAGAAACCGACAAATTTCTACAAACTCCAGAACGCATTTGTTGCTTAATCTCTTTGTCACAATTTTATATTGTTAAAGACCAAAGCTAAATTCAAGAATTATAGAGAGCAAAGATCAACCTATGAGCCACATTCATCGATTTAATTATACACGAAATCTAACCTTAAGCAATTCACCATATCAAGACATGTAACAATGACTTAAAAAGTTTTCCTAAAACATAAACATTCCAATACTTTCCAACCTTATGGACTACTTTTTCCTATTAATTTAGTATATAATCAAATTAAATAATAAAATTAAATACTTTAGTCTCAATAAATGAAAATAAACCTATGGACACAAAAAAAAAAAAAAGTAAATACTACCTTTTTTTTTCCAAATCAATTAAATTACCATTAAGTATATAATTAAACCTTAAAAATAGAAAAAGCTAACTAACAACAAGCACAAACACAATTACATACAGCCACACTCATACAGTAACTATTCATACACAAATATATGCATATATATAGAGAGAGAGATTAAACAATGTCAATGTGCACTGTGCAGCAAAAGAATATGAATTATATACATTCAAATGCAATAATTATTACAGTGACAATTTACTTTTAATTAATAATGAAATGAAAGCTGTGTAGTTCAATTAATAAATAAAGATACAGAAATGTAAGCAGAGTATATATATATACATATATATATAATACATAGATATGGAGAGATTGTATGTATAGATGCTAACCGAGATGTGTGTGTGTTTTCACGGTGGTGATCTGTTTTTGAGAGAAAAGAAAAGAAAGAAAGTTGAATTGGAAGTCTCAAAGTGTAGTGAAGTGGAGTTTGTTTTTTGGTTTATGCAACCATGGTTAGGTTTAAAATTTTTACCTGTTAAAATAAAATAAAATAAAAATGTGAAATCACACAAAAATCCAAATGCTTGGATGAGATGATAAAGTTGGACTCCTCCATTTTGACTAATTAGATTTTTAGAGGTGTTTTTTTCTTCCTTAATTATCGGTTTCATTGTAAAAAAAAAAAAATTCAAGCTAAACAAAAGTTTGGGATTTGTTAAATATAGATCTTGGGATTATAATGGATTTAAATAGATCTATGTTTTCTTTCGTTTTTAGTTAATAAAACTAATGTTGAAAATTTATAAACTTTACAAGTTATATAGTTGAATAATCCCTCAGTGGCCAGCTACTCCCTTATATGAGTGGCCCCATATGGGAGGTGCCTAACAAAAATTTGGCGCTGGTTCGAGGCTTGCCCTCAACCGATTCCATGTGTGGGTATGCTCTAGGGACACTAACCGGTGCACATGCCTTGTAGCGGGCTTAAAATATGTAGCACCCAAGTGGGTGCAATGGTCTGAGATTAACCATCCACCATTAACCTAGTTGAATAATCCTAAATTAATAAACTGAAAAAAGACCATGGAAAGATATCTAAAAACAGCTACTAGGAATGATAATATGAATGGATCAATTACGTAATGTGACACTTGTTTAATATACATCATGTAACTGTGTAAGCAAAATTCTATGTTGTTTCGACTTATAGATTTCCCAAAAATAATGGATACCATGAAATAATAACTTTTAAAACAATCAATATTAGATAAATACATAGAAGAAGTGGAAATTGCATGTCATATCATCACTCATATTCATATGCTTCCAGAACAATTTTTAAAAATATATGATAGGAAGTTAAATTATTTTTAGAAATTATATGATTGTAGAATTATATGTTGTTAGAATTATATGATTGTTAGAAATTAGTGTTAGAAATTATATGATTGTTAGAAATTATATGATTGTTAGAAATTATATGATTGTTAGAAATTATTGTTGTTAGAAATTATATGATTGTTAGAAATTATATGATTGTTAGAAATTATATGATTTTAATTATTGTGTTAGAAATTTATGTTATTGTAATTATATATTGTTAGAAATTATATGATTGTTAGAAATTATTGTGTTAGAAATTATATGTTATTGTTAGAAATTATATGATTGTTAGAATTATATGATTGTTAGAAATTAGTGTTAGAAAGGTTATATGTTATTATAGTTAGAAATTATATGATTGTTAGAAATTATATGATTTTTAGAAATTATTGTGTTAGAAATTATATGATTGTTAGATTATATGATTGTTAGAAAGTTATATGATTGTTAGAAATTATATGATTGTTAGAAATTATATGTTGTTAGAAATTATAGATTATAGTTAGAAATTATATGATTGTTAGAAATTATATGTTGTTAGAAATTATATGATTGTTAGAAATTATATGATTGTTAGAAATTATATGATTGTTAGAAATTATTGATTGTTAGAAATTATATGATTGTTAGAAATTATATGATTGTTAGAAATTATATGATTGTTAGAAATTATTGATGTTAGAAATTATATGATTGTTAGAAATTATATGATTGTTAGAAATTATATGATTGTTAGAAATTATTGATGTTAGAAATTATATGATTGTTAGAAATTATATGATTGTTAGAAATTATATGATTGTTAGAAATTATTGTGTTAGAAATTATATGATTGTTAGAAATTATATGATTGTTAGAAATTATATGATTGTTAGAAATTATTGTGTTAGAAATTATATGATTGTTAGAAATTATATGATTGTTAGAAATTATATGATTGTTAGAAATTATATGATTGTTAGAAATTATATGATTGTTAGAAATTATATGATTGTTAGAAATTATATGATTGTTAGAAATTATATGATTGTTAGAAATTATATGATTGTTAGAAATTATTGTGTTAGAAATTATATGATTGTTAGAAATTATATGATTGTTAGAAATTATATGATTGTTAGAAATTATTGATGTTAGAAATTATATGATTGTTAGAAATTATATGATTGTTAGAAATTATATGATTGTTAGAAATTATATGTTATTGTTAGAAATTATATGATTGTTAGAAATTATATGTTGTTAGAAATTATATGATTGTTAAAATTATGTGTTAGAAATTATATGATTGTTAGAAATTATATGATTGTTAGAAATTATATGATTGTTAGAAATTATTGTGTTAGAAATTATATGATTGTTAGAAATTATATGATTGTTAGAATTATATGATTGTTAGAAATTAGTGTTAGAAAGGTTATATGTTATTATAGTTAGAAATTATATGATTGTTAGAAATTATATGATTTTTAGAAATTATTGTGTTAGAAATTTATGTTATTGTAATATATGATTGTTAGAAATTATATGATTGTTAGAAATTATTGTGTTAGAAATTATATGATTGTTAAATTATATGATTGTTAGAAAGGTTATATGATTGTTAGAAATTATATGATTGTTAGAAATTATATGATTGTAATTAATGTTGTTAGAAATTATATGTTATTGTTAGAAATTATATGATTGTTAGATTATATGTTGTTAGAAATTATATGATTGTAATTAGTTGTTAAAATATATGTTATTGTAGAAATTATATGATTGTTAGAAATTATATGATTGTTAGAAATTATATGATGTTAGATTATATTATGTTAGAAATTATATGATTGTAATTAGTTGTTAAAATATTGTTATTGTTAGAAATTATATGATTGTTAGAAATTATATGATTGTTAGAAATTATTGTTGTTAGAAATTATATGATTGTTAGATTATATGATTGTTAGAAATTATATTTTTAGGATATGATTGTTAGAAATTAGTGTTAGAAAGGTTATGTTATTATAGTTAGAAATGATATGATTGTTAGAAATTATATGATTTTTAAAAATTATTGGTAGAAATTATGATTTAGAAATATATGATTGTTAGAAATTATTATGATTGTTAGAAATTAGTGTTAGAAAGGTTATGTTATTATAGTTAGAAATGTATTTAGTAATTCACAAAATTCTTATAAAGATATTATAACAGGGGACCTCATGAAAATGTTTTAACAAGATATTATGAACGAGGAGCGTAGAACGACCAGGGCAAACAGGGTAACCCCACCAGGGAGTATTAGCGGCGACGTCGCCGCTAATACTGTGGGCCCATCTGACACACAGCAGGGACTTTTGACCTTTGACGAGGACCTTTGACTTAGTATTAGTCGCCGCTAATACTAAAAACTATTTTCTTTTTAACCCAGCCGCAGAAGACGATTCACACATTCTTCCTTTCAAACAAAAAATCCGGCCACCCACCCTTTTCAGGCGAAAATCCGGCCACCCCACCCCACTTTTCAGGCGAAAAATCCGGCCACCCGCTTCACCCCACTTTTCAGGCGAAAAATCCGGCCACCCCACCCCACTTTTCAGGCGAAAAATCCGGCCACCCCACCCCACTTTTCAGGCGAAATTTCGGCCACCCGCTTCATTTTTTGGCTACTTTTCAGGCGAAAAATCCGGCCACCCCACCCCACTTTTCAGGCGAAGTCGGCCACCCCCGGTTCTAACAAAAAAAAAAAAAAAAAAAAAAAAAAAAAAAAAAAAAAAAAAAAAAAAAAAAAAAAAAAAAAAAAAAAAAAAAAAAAAAAAAAAAAAAAAAAAAAAAAAAAAAAAAAAAAAAAAAAAAAAAAAAAAAAAAAAAAAAAAAAAAAAAAAAAAAAAAAAAAAAAAAAAAAAAAAAAAAAAAAAAAAAAAAAAAAAAAAAAAAAAAAAAAAAAAAAAAAAGTAATAGATGTGAGAGATAAAATAGGTATATCAAAATCTTTGTTTAGAAAAAAGAGAAAAAAAAAAATTAAGACAAATGCTTTATGATAATGACATGTAAAAATTGGACACTTGCAATTTTGCACGTAACCTTTTTTAAGTGATTTTGATCATTTCGCTATGCACTTAATACTTATCAAAGATAGCCATGTATTTAGTAATTCACAAAATTCTTATAAAGATATTATAACAGGGGACCTCATGAAAATGTTTTAACAAGATATTATGAACGAGGAGCGTAGAACGACCAGGGCAAACAGGGTAACCCCACCAGGGAGTATTAGCGGCGACGTCGCCGCTAATACTGTGGGCCCATCTGACACACAGCAGGGACTTTTGACCTTTGACGAGGACCTTTGACTTAGTATTAGTCGCCGCTAATACTGTGGGCCCCATCTGACACACAGCAGGGACTTTTGACCTTTGACGAGGACCTTTGACTTAGTATTAGTCGCCGCTAATACTAAAAACTATTTTCTTTTTAACCCAGCCGCAGAAGACGATTCACACATTCTCCTTTCAAACAAAAAATCCGGCCATCAACCCTCTCTCAAGTAAAAGAACCCTCTTTTGGTTCTTCATCAAATCTTGCCTTAACTTTGTGTTGAAACTACCATAATACAAGAATCATAGCCATCTTCGTCTCGTTTGCTTCCTATCGAAGAATCAAAGGTGGAAATCTTCCATTCTTAGCCATTTTGACCTAATTTCGGGTTTAAGCCCAAGGAGGTGTTTGTGTAAGTCAAAATCATCCCATTTATTTCCATTTATGCTTGTTCATATGTTTCTAGTTGATTTGAGGTGATTTCGAGTCTTTAAAATGGTAAAAATGGAATTTAGGGTTAGGGTTAGGGTTTGAATGATTTGTGAGTGATTTCGATGTTTTGGTCGAATTTGTGGGTTGGGTTATGTGTATTTATGTTCAATGATGCTAAGTTATGCTTCAAATCAGGTTAAAAGTCTTTACAAATCAATTTGGGTTGGTTTGGGTCGATTTGGGGGTTTTTGGGTTCGTATTTCTTGATGAAACTGCTGGTGCTGGCTGCAGGAGGTGGTCACTGCGGCGCAGTGAGCTTCACCTTTGCTCACTGCGGCGTAGTGCCTTTGTACTGGTTCTGGGCCAGTTTAGCCACTGCGGCGCAGTGGGCATGGTTCTTTATATATATATATATATATATATATATATATATATATATATATATATATATATATATATATATATATATATATATATATATATATATATATATATATATATATATATATATATATATATATATATATATATATATATATATATATATATATATATATATATATATATATATATATATATATATATATATATATATATATATATATATATATATATATATATATATATATATATATATATATATATATATATATATATATATATATATATATATATATATATATATATATATATATATATATATATATATATATATATATATATATATATATATATATATATATATATATATATATATATATATATATATATATATATATATATATATATATATATATATATATATATATATATATATATATATATATATATATATATATATATATATATATATATATATATATATATATATATATATATATATATATATATATATATATATATATATATATATATATATATATATATATATATATATATATATATATATATATATATATATATATATATATATATATATATATATATATATATATATATATATATATATATATATATATATATATATATATATATATATATATATATATATATATATATATATATATATATATATATATATATATATATATATATATATATATATATATATATATATATATATATATATATATATATATATATATATATATATATATATATATATATATATATATATATATATATATATATATATATATATATATATATATATATATATATATATATATATATATATATATATATATATATATATATATATATATATATATATATATATATATATATATATATATATATATATATATATATATATATATATATATATATATATATATATATATATATATATATATATATATATATATATATATATATATATATATATATATATATATATATATATATATATATATATATATATATATATATATATATATATATATATATATATATATATATATATATATATATATATATATATATATATATATATATATATATATATATATATATATATATATATATATATATATATATATATATATATATATATATATATATATATATATATATATATATATATATATATATATATATATATATATATATATATATATATATATATATATATATATATATATATATATATATATATATATATATATATATATATATATATATATATATATATATATATATATATATATATATATATATATATATATATATATATATATATATATATATATATATATATATATATATATATATATATATATATATATATATATATATATATATATATATATATATATATATATATATATATATATATATATATATATATATATATATATATATATATATATATATATATATATATATATATATATATATATATATATATATATATATATATATATATATATATATATATATATATATATATATATATATATATATATATATATATATATATATATATATATATATATATATATATATATATATATATATATATATATATATATATATATATATATATATATATATATATATATATATATATATATATATATATATATATATATATATATATATATATATATATATATATATATATATATATATATATATATATATATATATATATATATATATATATATATATATATATATATATATATATATATATATATATATATATATATATATATATATATATATATATATATATATATATATATATATATATATATATATATATATATATATATATATATATATATATATATATATATATATATATATATATATATATATATATATATATATATATATATATATATATATATATATATATATATATATATATATATATATATATATATATATATATATATATATATATATATATATATATATATATATATATATATATATATATATATATATATATATATATATATATATATATATATATATATATATATATATATATATATATATATATATATATATATATATATATATATATATATATATATATATATATATATATATATATATATATATATATATATATATATATATATATATATATATATATATATATATATATATATATATATATATATATATATATATATATATATATATATATATATATATATATATATATATATATATATATATATATATATATATATATATATATATATATATATATATATATATATATATATATATATATATATATATATATATATATATATATATATATATATATATATATATATATATATATATATATATATATATATATATATATATATATATATATATATATATATATATATATATATATATATATATATATATATATATATATATATATATATATATATATATATATATATATATATATATATATATATATATATATATATATATATATATATATATATATATATATATATATATATATAT
>CM067170.1:22767087-22916668 GCA_034093135.1 Erigeron breviscapus
TTTTTTTTTTTTTTTTTTTTTTTTTTTTTTTTTTTTTTTTTTTTTTTTTTTTTTTTTTTTTTTTTTTTTTTTTTTTTTTTTTTTTTTTTTTTTTTTTTTTTTTTTTTTTTTTTTTTTTTTTTTTTTTTTTTTTTTTTTTTTTTTTTTTTTTTTTTTTTTTTTTTTTTTTTTTTTTTTTTTTTTTTTTTTTTTTTTTTTTTTTTTTTTTTTTTTTTTTTTTTTTTTTTTTTTTTTTTTTTTTTTTTTTTTTTTTTTTTTTTTTTTTTTTTTTTTTTTTTTTTTTTTTTTTTTTTTTTTTTTTTTTTTTTTTTTTTTTTTTTTTTTTTTTTTTTTTTTTTTTTTTTTTTTTTTTTTTTTTTTTTTTTTTTTTTTTTTTTTTTTTTTTTTTTTTTTTTTTTTTTTTTTTTTTTTTTTTTTTTTTTTTTTTTTTTTTTTTTTTTTTTTTTTTTTTTTTTTTTTTTTTTTTTTTTTTTTTTTTTTTTTTTTTTTTTTTTTTTTTTTTTTTTTTTTTTTTTTTTTTTTTTTTTTTTTTTTTTTTTTTTTTTTTTTTTTTTTTTTTTTTTTTTTTTTTTTTTTTTTTTTTTTTTTTTTTTTTTTTTTTTTTTTTTTTTTTTTTTTTTTTTTTTTTTTTTTTTTTTTTTTTTTTTTTTTTTTTTTTTTTTTTTTTTTTTTTTTTTTTTTTTTTTTTTTTTTTTTTTTTTTTTTTTTTTTTTTTTTTTTTTTTTTTTTTTTTTTTTTTTTTTTTTTTTTTTTTTTTTTTTTTTTTTTTTTTTTTTTTTTTTTTTTTTTTTTTTTTTTTTTTTTTTTTTTTTTTTTTTTTTTTTTTTTTTTTTTTTTTTTTTTTTTTTTTTTTTTTTTTTTTTTTTTTTTTTTTTTTTTTTTTTTTTTTTTTTTTTTTTTTTTTTTTTTTTTTTTTTTTTTTTTTTTTTTTTTTTTTTTTTTTTTTTTTTTTTTTTTTTTTTTTTTTTTTTTTTTTTTTTTTTTTTTTTTTTTTTTTTTTTTTTTTTTTTTTTTTTTTTTTTTTTTTTTTATAATATAGTATAAATATTTTGCTGTTACATAACCCCGTTTAATAAAGCCAAAACTAATTACACAAAATGTTGTATTACTAATGCTTGTACGCAATAAATTATTCCGCCATTATTCAAAGCATTTGCGTATACGCGTGTAATATGTCAAATATTTCGCAATCATCTAATTATATTCAATGACCGAATGTTTAGTTTTTTGTTGGGTTTCAGTCTCCATTCAAAGGTTCAAGTCCGGAACATGCTACTCTCCACTCACTTTTGTTACACACATTTGTTTAGCACGAAGTTTAAACTTATAACTTTTTGGTAGATAGGATAACATAAATCGTTATGCTATGAGCCTTTTAATATAAGAGACGGTAAATGTACTACGAATTTTGATAAAACTATTTAACAATGATTTAACGTGTAATATTTTTTTCGTCTTAAAATAAGTGTTCACGGTAATAAAAATAAAATTAATTTGTATTATTTGGTAGAAAACGATATTGATGCCCGTGCTGTTTGCAAAAGACCTCATAAATGAACTATGTAAAAGAAATAAGCAAGAATAAAAAAGTAATTATCTATTTTGAAACCAAAAAAATATTTAATAAACAACATAATAATGAAAGAAAAATAATACTTGTAAAAGTTTGACTATCGTTAATTATGTTAAAAATAAACAAACAAATAAAATTAGAGGAATCTTAACACTGTGGGCTCTGGCTATTGGGTTTTTGAGTTAGCAATCAAAAGTCAAAATTAAAGGTAACTTTGTTTCGGGCTTAGTAGTTTAAAGTGGGCTACTTATGTTCTTGGGTTTTAGTTGGGCTTAAATGTAAACAAAGCCACAGAAATCCATTAGAAATGGAAATAAAAAAGATCGACGCCTGAGAGATTCGAACTCTCGCGGGGAAACCCCATGTACTTAGCAGGCACACGCCTTAACCACTCGGCCAAAGCGTCTTTGTTGTTAAACCATTACATCTTATCCTTAATATTCACTTTACTAAAGAAACATGTCATTAGTTAACTAAAGAATATATTTCTAGACGCGTTGGAGCTTTTATAGTGTAATTTATGATAATATATGATAGATTGATGGGAGTATAAATTTATGATGAATTGGAAGTGATTTAAAACACGTTGATCAAACGGAAAAATGTTATTTATGCATTGATTCGTTATAGTTAGGCGCTACATTACATTCATTGTAATGCAGACTCATAACTAATTTGTATTAATCAACTAATCAGGTGTATATTTTGTTTAAAAGACGACAAATGCATATATTTAACAAAATGGAAAGAAAAGAAAGCACTACAAAATCCAGTTATATCATTCTTTGTTTTTAATAAGTATGACAATGTAATAGACATATATAACAAAGAACTAGTATTATGTTTCTTGCTATATATAGATCTAAACATTTTAATTCCAACTATACTTCAACTTCCAATCAGATGGATCACTTTTTGCGAAATAAAAACCAGTATCTGTTACATTCCAAAAACACCTATTTGTTTTGAAAATATTTTGGCCACATTCGACCGCAACATTTTTATCAAAAACAATAAAATCAACCTCTTTAAGAGGAGTACCATCCGGATTCATCCAAAAAAACTCTCCTTTGTATGAAGTTGTTTCAGGAGAATTCATACGAAAGTTCCAATGGAATGCGTCATTTATTCTCAATGTTTTGTTTCCAAGATCATTGTCTGCCGAGAAAACATGAACAACCAGTTGATCAACTCTTGAGTCGATGACTTGCACTGTATATGGTTCAAAAGAGTTGGCTGCTTAAAAGAGTTTACTAGCTCTGGAATTAAGTTTTTTTTTTTTTTTTTTTTTTTTTTTTTTTTTTTTTTTTTTTTTTTTTTTTTTTTTTTTTTTTTTTTTTTTTTTTTTTTTTTTTTTTTTTTTTTTTTTTTTTTTTTTTTTTTTTTTTTTTTTTTTTTTTTTTTTTTTTTTTTTTTTTTTTTTTTTTTTTTTTTTTTTTTTTTTTTTTTTTTTTTTTTTTTTTTTTTTTTTTTTTTTTTTTTTTTTTTTTTTTTTTTTTTTTTTTTTTTTTTTTTTTTTTTTTTTTTTTTTTTTTTTTTTTTTTTTTTTTTTTTTTTTTTTTTTTTTTTTTTTTTTTTTTTTTTTTTTTTTTTTTTTTTTTTTTTTTTTTTTTTTTTTTTTTTTTTTTTTTTTTTTTTTTTTTTTTTTTTTTTTTTTTTTTTTTTTTTTTTTTTTTTTTTTTTTTTTTTTTTTTTTTTTTTTTTTTTTTTTTTTTTTTTTTTTTTTTTTTTTTTTTTTTTTTTTTTTTTTTTTTTTTTTTTTTTTTTTTTTTTTTTTTTTTTTTTTTTTTTTTTTTTTTTTTTTTTTTTTTTTTTTTTTTTTTTTTTTTTTTTTTTTTTTTTTTTTTTTTTTTTTTTTTTTTTTTTTTTTTTTTTTTTTTTTTTTTTTTTTTTTTTTTTTTTTTTTTTTTTTTTTTTTTTTTTTTTTTTTTTTTTTTTTTTTTTTTTTTTTTTTTTTTTTTTTTTTTTTTTTTTTTTTTTTTTTTTTTTTTTTTTTTTTTTTTTTTTTTTTTTTTTTTTTTTTTTTTTTTTTTTTTTTTTTTTTTTTTTTTTTTTTTTTTTTTTTTTTTTTTTTTTTTTTTTTTTTTTTTTTTTTTTTTTTTTTTTTTTTTTTTTTTTTTTTTTTTTTTTTTTTTTTTTTTTTTTTTTTTTTTTTTTTTTTTTTTTTTTTTTTTTTTTTTTTTTTTTTTTTTTTTTTTTTTTTTTTTTTTTTTTTTTTTTTTTTTTTTTTTTTTTTTTTTTTTTTTTTTTTTTTTTTTTTTTTTTTTTTTTTTTTTTTTTTTTTTTTTTTTTTTTTTTTTTTTTTTTTTTTTTTTTTTTTTTTTTTTTTTTTTTTTTTTTTTTTTTTTTTTTTTTTTTTTTTTTTTTTTTTTTTTTTTTTTTTTTTTTTTTTTTTTTTTTTTTTTTTTTTTTTTTTTTTTTTTTTTTTTTTTTTTTTTTTTTTTTTTTTTTTTTTTTTTTTTTTTTTTTTTTTTTTTTTTTTTTTTTTTTTTTTTTTTTTTTTTTTTTTTTTTTTTTTTTTTTTTTTTTTTTTTTTTTTTTTTTTTTTTTTTTTTTTTTTTTTTTTTTTTTTTTTTTTTTTTTTTTTTTTTTTTTTTTTTTTTTTTTTTTTTTTTTTTTTTTTTTTTTTTTTTTTTTTTTTTTTTTTTTTTTTTTTTTTTTTTTTTTTTTTTTTTTTTTTTTTTTTTTTTTTTTTTTTTTTTTTTTTTTTTTTTTTTTTTTTTTTTTTTTTTTTTTTTTTTTTTTTTTTTTTTTTTTTTTTTTTTTTTTTTTTTTTTTTTTTTTTTTTTTTTTTTTTTTTTTTTTTTTTTTTTTTTTTTTTTTTTTTTTTTTTTTTTTTTTTTTTTTTTTTTTTTTTTTTTTTTTTTTTTTTTTTTTTTTTTTTTTTTTTTTTTTTTTTTTTTTTTTTTTTTTTTTTTTTTTTTTTTTTTTTTTTTTTTTTTTTTTTTTTTTTTTTTTTTTTTTTTTTTTTTTTTTTTTTTTTTTTTTTTTTTTTTTTTTTTTTTTTTTTTTTTTTTTTTTTTTTTTTTTTTTTTTTTTTTTTTTTTTTTTTTTTTTTTTTTTTTTTTTTTTTTTTTTTTTTTTTTTTTTTTTTTTTTTTTTTTTTTTTTTTTTTTTTTTTTTTTTTTTTTTTTTTTTTTTTTTTTTTTTTTTTTTTTTTTTTTTTTTTTTTTTTTTTTTTTTTTTTTTTTTTTTTTTTTTTTTTTTTTTTTTTTTTTTTTTTTTTTTTTTTTTTTTTTTTTTTTTTTTTTTTTTTTTTTTTTTTTTTTTTTTTTTTTTTTTTTTTTTTTTTTTTTTTTTTTTTTTTTTTTTTTTTTTTTTTTTTTTTTTTTTTTTTTTTTTTTTTTTTTTTTTTTTTTTTTTTTTTTTTTTTTTTTTTTTTTTTTTTTTTTTTTTTTTTTTTTTTTTTTTTTTTTTTTTTTTTTTTTTTTTTTTTTTTTTTTTTTTTTTTTTTTTTTTTTTTTTTTTTTTTTTTTTTTTTTTTTTTTTTTTTTTTTTTTTTTTTTTTTTTTTTTTTTTTTTTTTTTGCTTTTTTTTTTTTTGTTTTTTTTATATATATTGACATTTAAATCTATATTTTTTAGTGCTCATGTGGCACTTTATTTGTCACGTCATCATTTGTCTACATGGATATTTGTTTTCTTTTTACCAATTTTAAATAGCAATTAAAAAAGACAAATACAAGATTAAAACTCATGACCTCTAACTTTTAATATTATGCACAAACCACTTCATCTAACTTTGTTTATTTTTTGCAAAACTACGGTAGATATTTAGTGAATATTAAAACTAATTAAAAGACATTGATTATATAATTGTCGATCTTTCCTTTGTATTTAATTATCTTTGTACGTGGAATATAATTTACTTTAATATAATATAAAACTAGATTATATTGATAACTTTATCTAATATTTACTATCCGATTATATTATCAATGTTAAATTAGATATTTACTTTATCAATTTCACACACATATTTTTGATATTTGTTTTTATATTTGATTTAATTTCCTTCTCTTTACCTTTATATCTTCTTTTTTTCTTTCTATATTTTACTTTATACATGTTTCTTTCAGATTTTACATGCATAATAAAAGCATAATATCATTAAAAGTTCTTTTAGTTATTGTATATATATATATATATATATATATATATATATATATATATATATATATATATATATATATATATATATATATATATATATATATATATATATATATATATATATATATATATATATATATATATATATATATATATATATATATATATATATATATATATATATATATATATATATATATATATATATATATATATATATATATATATATATATATATATATATATATATATATATATATATATATATATATATATATATATATATATATATATATATATATATATATATATATATATATATATATATATATATATATATATATATATATATATATATATATATATATATATATATATATATATATATATATATATATATATATATATATATATATATATATATATATATATATATATATATATATATATATATATATATATATATATATATATATATATATATATATATATATATATATATATATATATATATATATATATATATATATATATATATATATATATATATATATATATATATATATATATATATATATATATATATATATATATATATATATATATATATATATATATATATATATATATATATATATATATATATATATATATATATATATATATATATATATATATATATATATATATATATATATATATATATATATATATATATATATATATATATATATATATATATATATATATATATATATATATATATATATATATATATATATATATATATATATATATATATATATATATATATATATATATATGGGTCATAATCTAGTTATATATATATATATATATTTCATATTCAGTTATTGCATACCATAGTTTTTGTCTTTTTTGTTTTATGTCTCAAAAGTCAATTAATCATAATATTATTGTTTACAACATATATGATCGTATCATGTCTATATTCCTTTATAATACATATTATTCCCTTTTTGAAGCACAAATTATGTAAAAGACTAAAATACTCCCGACTTATTATTACTCCACTTACTTCTTTAAGTGATGACCCAAAAATACACTTAATGAAATATTAAAAAATAAATTACTCAACTCCTAAAATAACTAAACTACCCCACTTTTTACACCATTAACCTACATTACTCGCTACCGCCACCACGATCCTCACTGCCAGTCGTCGGTGCCTGAAAGAACATAGGTCGAAATACACAAATCGAATGATTATTATTATTATTAAGAGTTTATGAGTTTGATTACAATAGAATAGAATATCAAGATTGATATCCAGAAATATAGTTTGAACCAGAACAATAAACAGAAAATATATCTATAGATATATATATCAAAGTGATATACATATACAGAGAGAATATAAGTCGAAACCAGTTGAACGAATGGAATGGGTTTCTTAACCCTAATCGAAGTGGAAGAAAGCTTATATAGCCTCCAGAATTTTGAGTAAAGCACCCTTGAACTTCTATCTTTTCCTCTTCCAGTCCCTTTACTTCTTCATCTTCTAAATACCCAAGTTTAGTCCTCAAACTTTGTTTCCTTGCAAAACAGTCACAACAACAAAAAACATTTCAAGTTAATTAAGACTTAACTTATAATTCAACATCCCCCCTTCAGTTAAGTCTTAAACAGATTTTTCAACTTCAGTTTAGAACATAAGAATTGATGTTGAGATGTACTTAAACTTTTGGTAAAGATATCTGCCATGTTTTCCTCAGACAGAATCTTAACAGTTTTAATGACCCCTGAACAAATTTTTTCTCTTATAAAGTGCAAGTCAATCTCAAAGTGTTTAGTCTTTTCATGAAAGACAGGATTTGCAGCTATTTGAATAGCTGCTTTACTATCACAATGCAAATGCACAGGAAGAGAAGAAGTAATACCAAAATCTTTCAACAAGTTTAACATCCATATAATTTCACAAGTTACTGCAGCCATAGCCCTATATTCTGCTTCTGCAGAGGACTTGGCTACAGTATTTTGTTTCTTACTTTTCCAAGAAACAAGATTATTACCAAGTAAAACAGTGTAGCCAGTGACTGACCTTCTTGTGCTCAAACACCTTCCCCAATCAGAATCAACATAAGCAGAAAGGTTAAGATTGTTACCTTTAGTAATATGCAGTCCACATCCAGGTGAACCTTTCAAGTATCTAAGAATTCTCAAGCCAAAATTAAAATGTTCTTGGGTTGGTGCATGCATAAATTGAGATAAACATTGAACAGAATAGCTAATGTCAGGCCTGGTCAAAGTTAGATAGATCAATTTTCCAATAAGCTTTTGATAAACAGTTATATTATCAAGAAGTTTAGAAGTAGCAGTTTTAGCTTGCATGGTCAAATTCATCTCTAGAGGTGTTTTAATAGGTTTGCAACCAAGTAAACCAAAATCATTCAATAATTCAAGACAATACTTCCTTTGATTCAAACATATACCTTGATCAGTATCAACAACCTCAATACCAAGAAAGTATTTTAGTTTTCCTAAGTCTTTTATCTTAAACTTAGAATTCAAGAATTTTTTCACATTATCAATTTCACTTTGGCTGTTGCCAGTAACAACAATGTCATCAACATAGACAAGTAAGGCAATAAAGACATCTTCATTATTCTTTGTAAACAAGGAATAATCACATTTACTTTGAACAAAACCAAACTCAAGTAAAGCTTTACACAATTTAGAATTCCATTGCCTAGGAGCTTGCTTTAAACCATAAAGAGATTTATTTAACTTGCAAACCAAGTTCTTGTTACCATTATCATACCCTTGAGGTATGTCCATATAAATATCCTCATCCAAATCACCATAGAGAAAAGCATTATTGACATCCATTTGATATAAAGGCCATTCATTATTCACAGCAATTGTTAATAAGCACCTTACAGTAACCATTTTTACCACAGGTGAGAAAGTCTCATCAAAATCAATGCCAAACATTTGACTAAATCCTTTAGCAACTAATCTTGCCTTATACCTTTCTATCTCACCATTAGCTTTGTATTTTATCTTAAAAATCCACTTACAACCTATAGGTTTCCTATCACTAGGTAAATCAGTTATAGACCAAGTATTGTTTCTATTTAATGCCTCCATTTCCTCATTCATAGCATTAACCCAATGTTCATGTTTAGCAGCCTCAAAATAAGAATTAGGTTCAACACTCTTGTTAAGACTACTCATAAAAGCATAAGCATCACAAGACAAGTTTGCATAATTGACAACTTTATTTAAACCATATTTAACTTTGCCATCAAGTTCAAAATTTTCAAGTCTAATAGGTAGACTAGCATTTCTATTAGACCTTCTTAATCCTTCTTCATTTAAAAAAAAATTTTGATCATTAAGATTGATGGTTCCCTCAGAATTGTCATTCATCACTTCTAAATTGATAGCTGTCTCCTGAACATTACTAGTAGTATCATATGTACTGCCATCATTGGTAGTCACTATTGGGCTATCATTGACAACTTCTGTTGGACTGCCAAATGAGGTAGACTCAAATGTACCATTAGTATTATGTTGAAGACTACTTCCAGCTTTAGAAACAGTTTTACCAATTGCTACCTCATCATCATTGGGATTAATGGCATTATCCTCATAGTTATCAAAGAAATTTAGTTGAGTAATTTTTGAAATAACTTTTGAATTGTTTTCAGAAAGCATGTTAAAAGGAAAAATATTCTCATAAAATCTAACATCTCTTGAAAAAAGAAAAGATTTGCTTTCAAGACTGAAAAGTTTATAACCTTTTTTAGAATTAGAGTACCCTAAGAAAACACATTTTTCAGCTCTAGTACTGAATTTATCATGATTATTAAGCTTAGTAGCAAAACATAAACACCCAAAGACTTTTAAATGACTTAAATCAGGTTCACAACCAAAAACTAACTCATAAGGAGTTTTGCCATTTAACACAGAGGTAGGAGTTCTATTAATCAAGTAAGTTGCAGTCAAAACACATTCACTCCACAAGTAAAGAGGAATTCCCCCCTGAAACATAAGAGACCTAGCAACATTAAGAAGGTGTCTATGTTTCCTTTCAACTACTCCATTTTGTTGTGGAGTATAAGGAATAGAAGTCTGATGAATAATTCCCTCATTAATGAACAAAGAAGAAGTTTTAGCATTTACAAACTCAGATCCATTGTCACTTCTAACAATTTTTACTTTTACATTAAACTGAGTTTTTATCATATGAACAAACATATGTAAATTATCAAACACTTCAGTTTTAGACTTCATTAGAAAACACCAAACAGCTCTAGTAAAATCATCCACAATGGTTAAAAAATATCTAAAACCTTCTTTACTTGTTATTTTATAAGGTCCCCAAACATCTATATGAATTAAATCACCCAACCCAGTTGACTTGTGTTCACTAAGAGGAAAAGGTTTTCTGGTCTGTTTAGCCTTGTGACAAACATCACAAGGTGAAACATTGACTTTGGTCAAATTAAACTTCTTAGAAAACACAGAAAGAGCTTGATCAGCAGGATGACCAAGCCTCATATGCCATAATAAATCAGACTCACAAGGAACAGAAGCAGAATTGCACATAACAGAAGAATGAGAAGAGAGAGGAAGATCATCATAAACATATAAACCACCTTGTTCACTACCAGTCCCCAGCACAGTCTTTTGATGTAAGTCCTGAATATAACAGGTACTAGGATCAAACCCAATAAACAAGTTGTTATCTCTAGCAAGTTTATGGACAGACATAAGATTCACATTATATTCAGGTACAACAAGCACATCAAACAAAACAATGCCATTTTTTAGATGAAGATTTCCAATTTGTTTGACAATAGCACAAGTACCATTAGGATGACCAATCTTTAACTTTAAATCAGAAATGTCAACAACATTAGTAAGATTTTTTGCAGACATAGTCATGTGTTGATTAGCACCACTATCAATGATCCATTTAATCAAGGCATTAAACAAGAAACTGTTACAACTTAAAAACCAAGAATTACTACACATAGGCATACCTGCCATATTAGCTTGCAGACTAGAAGAAGATCCAGATTTGGTATCTAACAAACTAAGCAATTGAGCCACTTGATCAGAAGTAAGAGAATTAGAAGAAGAAGTAGATAAAGAACCAGATTCAGACTTATCCATGTTAACATTGTTATTAGAAAATCTGCCATTATTAAAAGAATTTGAAGAATTCTTATTTTTCAAACTAAAACATCTATCAATGGTATGACCAATTCTGTTACAATGAGTGCAGTGAAGATTAGGATTTGGAGGTCTTAAAACCCTTTGAGTATGATCAAAAGTTTTTCTTGATTCAAAGTTGTTATCAAAAGTTTTTCTTGATTCAAAGTTGTTATCAAAAGTTCTTTTACTGTCAAAGTTATTTTTATTTCCTTTAGAACCAGTATTTCTATTGAAATTAGATTTGGCAATGAAAGCAGAAGAAGAAGGAATAGACTTATCACCCATCCCTCCCCTATGAGACTCTTCTCTTGAAACAATGTTATAAGCAGTTTTAACAGTAGGCAGAGGGTCTCTCATAAGAATATTAGATCTAACAGAAACATACACATCATCCAATCCCATTAAAAATTGCATTAATTTCATAAGATCAGCATGTTTTTGTATTTCACTTGCAGCAGCACAAGTACAAGCAGGTAAATGAATCATAGCATCAAATTGTTTCCATAAAGCAGATAGTTTATGATAATAATCAGACAAAGGAGAACCATTTTGAGCTAAACTATTAATTTTGTGATACAAATTAAATGTAACAGAACCATCAACTTTGTCATATGTATCCTTAAGTTCCTGCCACACAATACATGCATTTTTTGAATAGATTTGGCCTAGATATAACTCTTGAGAAACACATCCTAATATCCAATTAAGAACCACAACATATATATATATATATATATATATATATATATATATATATATATATATATATATATATATATATATATATATATATATATATATATATATATATATATATATATATATATATATATATATATATATATATATATATATATATATATATATATATATATATATATATATATATATATATATATATATATATATATATATATATATATATATATATATATATATATATATATATATATATATATATATATATATATATATATATATATATATATATATATATATATATATATATATATATATATATATATATATATATATATATATATATATATATATATATATATATATATATATATATATATATATATATATATATATATATATATATATATATATATATATATATATATATATATATATATATATATATATATATATATATATATATATATATATATATATATATATATATATATATATATATATATATATATATATATATATATATATATATATATATATATATATATATATATATATATATATATATATATATATATATATATATATATATATATATATATATATATATATATATATATATATATATATATATATATATATATATATATATATATATATATATATATATATATATATATATATATATATATATATATATATATATATATATATATATATATATATATATATATATATATATATATATATATATATATATATATATATATATATATATATATATATATATATATATATATATATATATATATATATATATATATATATATATATATATATATATATATATATATATATATATATATATATATATATATATATATATATATATATATATATATATATATATATATATATATATATATATATATATATATATATATATATATATATATATATATATATATATATATATATATATATATATATATATATATATATATATATATATATATATATATATATATATATATATATATATATATATATATATATATATATATATATATATATATATATATATATATATATATATATATATATATATATATATATATATATATATATATATATATATATATATATATATATATATATATATATATATATATATATATATATATATATATATATATATATATATATATATATATATATATATATATATATATATATATATATATATATATATATATATATATATATATATATATATATATATATATATATATATATATATATATATATATATATATATATATATATATATATATATATATATATATATATATATATATATATATATATATATATATATATATATATATATATATATATATATATATATATATATATATATATATATATATATATATATATATATATATATATATATATATATATATATATATATATATATATATATATATATATATATATATATATATATATATATATATATATATATATATATATATATATATATATATATATATATATATATATATATATATATATATATATATATATATATATATATATATATATATATATATATATATATATATATATATATATATATATATATATATATATATATATATATATATATATATATATATATATATATATATATATATATATATATATATATATATATATATATATATATATATATATATATATATATATATATATATATATATATATATATATATATATATATATATATATATATATATATATATATATATATATATATATATATATATATATATATATATATATATATATATATATATATATATATATATATATATATATATATATATATATATATATATATATATATATATATATATATATATATATATATATATATATATATATATATATATATATATATATATATATATATATATATATATATATATATATATATATATATATATATATATATATATATATATATATATATATATATATATATATATATATATATATATATATATATATATATATATATATATATATATATATATATATATATATATATATATATATATATATATATATATATATATATATATATATATATATATATATATATATATATATATATATATATATATATATATATATATATATATATATATATATATATATATATATATATATATATATATATATATATATATATATATATATATATATATATATATATATATATATATATATATATATATATATATATATATATATATATATATATATATATATATATATATATATATATATATATATATATATATATATATATATATATATATATATATATATATATATATATATATATATATATATATATATATATATATATATATATATATATATATATATATATATATATATATATATATATATATATATATATATATATATATATATATATATATATATATATATATATATATATATATATATATATATATATATATATATATATATATATATATATATATATATATATATATATATATATATATATATATATATATATATATATATATATATATATATATATATATATATATATATATATATATATATATATATATATATATATATATATATATATATATATATATATATATATATATATATATATATATATATATATATATATATATATATATATATATATATATATATATATATATATATATATATATATATATATATATATATATATATATATATATATATATATATATATATATATATATATATATATATATATATATATATATATATATATATATATATATATATATATATATATATATATATATATATATATATATATATATATATATATATATATATATATATATATATATATATATATATATATATATATATATATATATATATATATATATATATATATATATATATATATATATATATATATATATATATATATATATATATATATATATATATATATATATATATATATATATATATATATATATATATATATATATATATATATATATATATATATATATATATATATATATATATATATATATATATATATATATATATATATATATATATATATATATATATATATATATATATATATATATATATATATATATATATATATATATATATATATATATATATATATATATATATATATATATATATATATATATATATATATATATATATATATATATATATATATATATATATATATATATATATATATATATATATATATATATATATATATATATATATATATATATATATATATATATATATATATATATATATATATATATATATATATATATATATATATATATATATATATATATATATATATATATATATATATATATATATATATATATATATATATATATATATATATATATATATATATATATATATATATATATATATATATATATATATATATATATATATATATATATATATATATATATATATATATATATATATATATATATATATATATATATATATATATATATATATATATATATATATATATATATATATATATATATATATATATATATATATATATATATATATATATATATATATATATATATATATATATATATATATATATATATATATATATATATATATATATATATATATATATATATATATATATATATATATATATATATATATATATATATATATATATATATATATATATATATATATATATATATATATATATATATATATATATATATATATATATATATATATATATATATATATATATATATATATATATATATATATATATATATATATATATATATATATATATATATATATATATATATATATATATATATATATATATATATATATATATATATATATATATATATATATATATATATATATATATATATATATATATATATATATATATATATATATATATATATATATATATATATATATATATATATATATATATATATATATATATATATATATATATATATATATATATATATATATATATATATATATATATATATATATATATATATATATATATATATATATATATATATATATATATATATATATATATATATATATATATATATATATATATATATATATATATATATATATATATATATATATATATATATATATATATATATATATATATATATATATATATATATATATATATATATATATATATATATATATATATATATATATATATATATATATATATATATATATATATATATATATATATATATATATATATATATATATATATATATATATATATATATATATATATATATATATACACACACATATATATATATATCTATATATATTAGAGAAGGAAATTAAAAAAACAAAAAACAAATTAAGCTTCCTCCTCCGTATTCCCTACCACGGACGGGATTTTTGTGCAATGGAAAATGACGGATGTCGTAAAGGTTTGGAACCACTTTCAGGCCATGGAAGACAAAAACAACTGAGAATGTCTTATTGCTTTAATCAACATACACACCTTTCACATTTGAGATTTGACACAAACATAATGTACATCAAAAGATATAAAAAAATGTAAGATTTGTAGACCAAACTCAAAAGCAAATATTGGAAATGAATTATAAAGTTCAAAGTGGGCATATGAAGCCCAAAATCATACCAACGATTCAAGTGAAACAACTAGAACAAATCAAGAAGAAAAAAAGACACGATAAACGCATTATCTGTTTAAAAAAAACAAAAAAAAAGCAAAAACACAAATGCATTATCTCACTTAGCCACATCATTATTTGTTTTCATTTCATATAAGAGCACCCCAATGCCTCCTTCCAATACATTCCAATACACTGTCACATCAGCGCCATATCAGAAAAACCTCTTTCCAATACATTTTCCCCAATTCACACCCAATACTCAATACATCCAATACATTCCAATACACTCCCACATATTTATTTTCAAACTTTTAATTAAATACAAACACAATTATAGTTTATATATTTTCACAAATATAATTATAATCAAACATTCATAATACTAATAATAATAATATTAAACTTAATTTGAAACATTAATGATACTAATAAATTAATAATAGTATCAATCACAATATAAATAATTATTATTTGCAGATAATTTTGGAATATATATCAAACTATAGGGTTAAAAATGAAAATTAATAAAAAATAATATATATAATATAGATAGTGCTGCACACCATGATTGTCTTCAACCTCTCCCACCGGAGAATTCTAGCCGAAAAACACAGTCGGAAAACACACACACACTCTCACACACACATATATACTATATATCTATATATATTAGAGAAGGAAATTAAAAAAAATAAAATTAAGCTTCCTCCTCCGTATTCCCCACCACGGACGGGACCAATACGCCCCGAATACGACGGAATACGGCCCACACCCAATGGTGTGGACCGTATTCGAAAGCCAATACGAACGAATACACCAGACATTGGGGTGCTCTAAAAATAAGAATGTAATAATACATTCAAGACAAAATTGTTATTTTCTTTTCGATATCTTTACACAAATATTTTTGCCATATACAAAAACTTATGCATCATATGGTTGTATTGTACATCTATATGCTACATATATTTTTGTGTATGATAATAATGTAGTGTAAAGTTTTTTACCCAAAATAAATCCAAACACTCTAACGCCAACTATACTTTAACTTCCAATTAGATGGGTTTCCTTTGGCGAAATAAAAACCAACATCATTTACTCCCCAAAAGCACCTGTTTTGTTTCAAAAGGTTTTGGCCACATTCGACCGCAACATTTTTGTCAAAAACAATAAAATCAACCTCTCTAAGAGGAGTACCATCCGGATTCATCCAAAAAAACTGCCCTTTGTACGAAGTTGTTTCAGGAGAATTCATACGGAAGTCCCAATGAAACGCTTCGTTTATTCCCAATGTTTTGTTTCCAAAATCATCATCTTTTGAGAAAACATGCATAACCAGTTTCTCAATTTTGCATTGGTGACTTGAATTGTATATGGCTCGAAAGAGTCGATATCTACATCAGAAGTTGGCACAAAAGTGTCTCTCACGTCTGGACTTGAAGGTGGCCCAGAAAAAATGTTTACATATAAAAGATTAGTAGATGTAACAAAGTAAATATGATATGATGTTAAAACAATAAGGAATAAATAGTGCATTGTTAGAGCCATGTTATATGTTCTCTTCTTTATATTTACCAAAAGAATTTGTGTTAGTCTTATATAGATGATTTCTTATTTAATGTGATTTGTATAACGCCTCATTTTGCTCGATCAAAAAATAAATAAAGATTGCAACCCTCAATTAAGAGTCTTAAATTGTATTAAAGTTTATAATTATGTTATCGTAAAACTGTGAAATAAAAGTGATTGGAATTATATTGTGTTTAATTATGCCATGAAGAAAGAAAATAGCCAAATATGTGGATGTATATGACAAAACAAACAAAATAGATAAGGGAGGTGACATTGGTACCATTAATTTTTATACATCTACCACAAATATGCATTACTGACTTGTACAGTCAGCTCAGCTATTGAACATGTATATTGTGATAGATTAATAAAAAAAAGTGGTACGTTTATCATTTCCCAATAGATAAACAGTTGTATATTTGATTTGAACATAAAGGTTTAAGTTAAGGAATAACAAATGAAAAACATGACTTAGGGGCTGTTTGTTTTCTTAACACTAAATTGATAAAGTGACTGAATGGATAAATAATGTCGGTACGGATTAAGTCATTATAATTGTTTTTTGTTTATTTATTAAGTAAAATTCAAACATCTTTAATTAACTTAATGGATTAAAGACCTTATAAATAATCGAGTACAAGTGAAGTAAACAAAATTACATAAATAAGTGTTTTAATGAGGACGGGGTTGTTGTGGTGTGTCGATTTATAAATCAGTGAATTCATATCTACGTCGATTCATGAATTAGTAAACTCATGGAGAACAAGGTATGTGTGACACTCTTATTTGAGAACACATATATTACTCAAACAAAGAGTGCATTCAAGTAGTATATATGCGCATATACAATATATTAATATTAATGAAAAATGCTAAATGCAGTTCTAAGGGCTGCACTTAACGTGCATAAAAAATTTATACCTTCCATATCAAAAGCCCACCCCCTGAATTTTATGGTAAATGTACAACTATTTAATGCACCTTAACTGTAACCCTAAGAGTTGCGTTTAGCAAAATCCTATATTAATTAGTACTGTACTATTTAAATAAAACTTCAACGTCGAATCATTTGTTCCTAACCAACTAACCAAGTTAAACTTAGAATTTTTGAACTTTTCATTGTTGAAGTCTCTAATCAATCGTGTCACTGAAAACTTCATTTGTTCATCTTAGATAATAATCTTTTGGATATTTGATTCCTGTTATGTCATTATATTATATACTTGTATATTGGACTCAATGGCAATCTTTTTTTCTTTGGAACAGCAAAATATTTAAATAAAATGGGCATCTAGCGAAATACAAAATGCGAAATACAAAATGCGAAATACAAAGTACAATTACAAATGCATATCCATATCTAAGATAAATGAAACAATACTACAACAATATCCTAGACGCATCTTGGACTAGATGGTAATGAATCTTCTTATTCTGAATATAGTTATTTAAACGGCGAGAGTCCGATAGTTATTCAAAATATTTGGTCAATCAAACCTATGATATTGTATCCTGGACTGTTATAAAATTTGCTTCTCAATTCAACTGTTTAAAATATTGGACACCGAAAATGTTAGTTAATTAATTAGCAATATATTGTTTCTGTCCAAGAAAGTATCCAAGCTATGTTGGATCCACAATGTAACGTAACGTTGAAAACAATATTGAGCAGCAAAAAGATGTTTTTGTTATTTTCAATTTTGAGGGTGTTGCTAATTCGTTAAAACCATTTTAGAGGATTGTTTTACTTTTTTGATGTGCTTTTCGCGGGATATACTTGGTTTTGATGAATTAACTATGTGATTTCTGTCTTAAGATAAACATGGATAATGTACCCAGTTAGCAATTGTCCATGGAAATCAAGTTTTTTGGATATCTTAGTCACGTTTGCTTCTCCGTTAAACTCGAACTATGAAGCACTAAAACCATGAAACTTCACATTTTTCGTAAACATGGTTCAATCATTTTGGGTTTTTCTTATTTGCGTCCACGGGACACATGCGTAAAAAACAACAAACTCATAACTAATTTGTATTAATCAACTAATCAGGTGTATATTTTGTTTAAAAGACGACAAATGCATATATTTAACAAAATGGAAAGAAAAGAAAGCACTACAAAATCCAGTTATATCATTCTTTGTTTTTAATAAGTATGACAATGTAATAGACATATATAACAAAGAACTAGTATTATGTTTCTTGCTATATATAGATCTAAACATTTTAATTCCAACTATACTTCAACTTCCAATCAGATGGATCACTTTTTGCGAAATAAAAACCAGTATCCGTTACATTCCAAAAACACTTGTTTGTTTTGAAAATATTTTGGCCACATTCGACCGCAACATTTTTATCAAAAACAATAAAATCAACCTCTTTAAGAGGAGTACCATCCGGATGTAGGAACACCATTCAACAATACAACATTTTATTGATAAACATTCGAATTACAACAGGAAAATACAAGTAAATTAACAAGTAACTAATCAATACAAGATAATAAATGAAACAGAAACATAAACATAAAGAAGAAGGCAAAACATGCTGAGGATATGGTTAAACCAAGGTCCCTTAAAACTGATTTCGGGCCACCCAAGTGAACCCGTCAGTTTCCCAGGGTACAACAGCCAAAGCAGTATGTACTGTCGGAGTTAACCAACAACTCAGAATTATACCTTCAAGAACAAAATGTAGAGATGAGAGGGAGAGAAAGTGGTCTGGTGAATCCAGATTGAAGTGTTGGTGTTGTTGTTGTTGGTTGAACCACTACTACAATCAATTAGTAGTGGTCAAGCTGAAGACCAACATCACCAGGTAACACCAAGTGTGTTCCACTAAAATATGCAAAGTGCAAAACGCCACATTACGCCTCATCGCCCACGACCCCAGTCCCGGTCCCGGTCTCGGGCTCAGGCACGGGCGCGGGCGCGTCGGGTGCTTCGCACCCTCTTTGCCCACTTGGGGTGTAGCCCCTTATAAGGAGTTATTATTCCTCCAACACTCCTCCTTATAAACACACTTAATGTTTATACTTCTACCAATGTGGGACAAACTCACATTAGTTAAATACATTTTCAACTCCATTTAAACATATCTATTCACTTTGTATATTTTATGTTAGATTATTTCAACTTATGAAATAATAGTTATAACATAAAATTCCAACAATCCCCCACATGAATAGATATGGTTATCAAAGATAAATTCTGACAGTCGAGTATTGCAGGAGAAGTAGGTTTTACCCTTTGAACTTTCCTTTGTGAGTGCACTTAGTTTCCTAACAGTTAGTAGAACTTGATGTCTTTGAACTAACTCCTTTTTACGTAGACGTTATTACACATCACACAATACTTTCCCTAGTCTGGTTAACCCCTCACTTTCGTGTCCGTTATGGTCATGGAACACTATCCTGGTTCTGCGAGAGCTCTAGGAATTGCGCCCCACACAATTCCATTCGAAGCGACCACACTTCTCTCTAACATAGGTGATTGCTCACAATCATTAAAAGCTATAAGCTTAACCTCTATGATATCACTGATTTGATATAGGAATGGGCTAGGAAATTTGCAACTCACTTTATTGTGGTGGGTTCTCCCCCCACTGTGACTGCAAACTCCCTTGATTGTTTTGGGGTGCTCCCCTACAGTGACCTCCTCTATTCGTACAATTAGGTTGTCCTATTGAACCTAGATCATGGGATCTCCATTTACATCTAGGTTAGGTTTTCCTTCGTACAAATTTACTCAATGGGCTTTAGCCCCATTCCCCTTGACGACTTATAAACTGCCTCACTACTTAAACCTTTAGTTAGCGGATCCGCAATGTTATCCTTTGACCTCACATAGTCAATAGTGATAACCCCTGTTGTGAGCAGTTGTCGTATACTATTATGCCTACGACGAATATGTCTTGACTTGTCATTATACATTGTATTTTGAGCTCTACCAATAGCCGATTGGCAATCACAATGTATGCAAATAGCTGTCAGAGGCTTTGGCCATCTTGGAACATATTCCAAGAAATGTCGTAGCCATTCTGCTTCTTCTCCAGCTTTATCTAATGCTATAAATTCAGATTCCATCGTGGATCTAGCAATGAGCGTTTGCTTGGACGATTTCCAAGTTATAGCTGCTCCTCCAAGAGTAAATACATATCCACTTGTGGATTTGGAATCTTTTATATCGGATATCCAATTAGCATCACTATATCCTTCCAATACAGCTGGATCTCGGCCAAAATGCAGCCCATAATTCCTTGTATATCTCAAATATCTTAGTAACCTAGTCATAGCCTTCCAATGCTCCGAACTAGGATTACTAGTATATCTACTTAGCCTACTAACAGCATAGGCTAAGTCTGGCCTAGTACTTGTCATGAGATACATTAGGCTGCCAATTACCTTGAGTACTCCAATTGAGCAACACCTTCACCTCTATTCTTCGATAGATGTTGCGTGGTATCTATTGGAGATCGAACGACTCTTGAGTCCTCGGGACTGAATTTCTCAAGGATCTTGTCCACATAGTGAGATTGACTTAACACTAGACCATCTTGGGTTCGAGTAATTTTCATTCCAAGAATGACATCTGCTAAACCCATATCCTTCATGTCAAACCTCGCTTTCAACATATCTTTGGTAGATCTGATCATACTATCATCACTGCCCACAATGAGTATGTCATCGACATATAGACAAAGTATCACATATCCCTTAGATATGTCTTTGACATAAACACATTTGTCACACTCATTGATCTTGAAACCATTGTCGAGCATAACTTGATCAAACTTTTGGTGCCATTGCTTTGGAGCTTGTTTTAATCCATACAAAGACTTGACAAGTTTACAAACCTTGTCTTCCTGGCTAGGAGCTAAAAAACCCTCAGGTTGTTCCATGTATATTTCTTCACCTAGCTCACAATTGAGAAAGGCTGTTTTTACATCCATTTGATGTATTTCCAAATTTCTCAATGCTGCAATCGCAAGCACCAATCTGATCGAAGTTACTCGAGTTACAGGCGCATATGTATCAAAGTAATCAAGATCTTTCTTTTGTCTATATCCTTTGATTACAAGCCTTGCCTTGTACTTATCAATTGAGCCATCAGTTTTCATCTTTTTCTTGAATATCCAACGATGTTCAAGTGGTTTACAACCAGGTGGAAGATGAACTAGTTCCCAAGTATGATTCTGCAAAATAGAATCAATTTCACTCTTGATGGCTTCTTTCCATTGAGGCGCTTCTTGAGAAGAAACCGCTTTTATATGTTTGGGGTTCACCCATAACCATATAAGATACAAAATCAGGCCCAAAAGATTTTTCAATCTTTTGCCTTTTGCTTCTTCGCGGTTCTACTTCTTCATCTTCTGATTGTTCTTGATGTTCATCTGGAACAATCTTATCAACCGGAGTTGATGTAGAAGCTTTTCCTCTGTCCAAACGAGGAAACACATCCTCAAAGAACGATGCATTCCTCGACTCAAGTATGCTGTTTTTGTGTATTTCTGGGTTCTTAGACTCGTGTACTAGAAACTGATATGCACTACTATGTTCAGCAAGATATGAGGATTCACAATCGCTACCATGCTGAGCATATCCAATGAATACACAATCAACAATTTTTGGTCCTATCTTTTGAACTTTTGGTGGTGGAACCACCACTTTTGCTAAACACCCCCACACTTTCAAGAATTTATAGGATGGTTTTCTATTAAACCATAACTCATAAGGTGTAACATCCTTATTCTTGAAAGGAACTTTGTTCAAAAGATAGTTTGCCGACAAAATGGCATCTCCCCACATGTCTTGGCCTAAACCGAGCTTATTAGCATGGCATTCATCATCTCTTTAAGAGTTCGATTCTTTCTTTCAGCAATGTCATTTTGTTATGGGGTATAAGGAGCTGTTTGCTCATGGATAATACCATTTTGAACACAAATTTCAGCAAAAGGAGAAACATATTCACCTCCTCTATCGCTCCTTATTCGTTTAATCTTTTTGTTGAGTTGATTCTCAACTTCATTTTTGTACAAGATAAACTTGTTTATTGCTTCATCCTTGTTTTTTAGCAAGTATACATAGCAATATCTTGTACAATCATCAATAAAGGTGATGAAATATTTGTTACCACCACGAGTGGGAATTGTTCTAAAATCACATACATCGGTATGGATTAAATCAAGTGGCTCGGTGTTTCGTTCAATTGATTTGAAAGATTTCGTGGTTTGTTTTGATTCAACACAAGTTGGACATTTATAATTAGATTCAATGGTAAACAATGGTATATAATTTAACTTAATTAAACGACGCATTGAATTGAAATTCACATGACCAAGTCGAGCATGCCAAACATTAGAAGACTCAATCAAGTAAGCGGAAGTAGAAGCATTTTCATTCATGTTCTTCATGGCAATTACATTAAGTTTAAACATACCATTAAGGGCATAACCCTTACCAACATACAAACCACGTTTAGTTTACACAAACTTATCACTTTCAAACACTAAATGAGACCCATTTTTGTTGAGTAGCCATCCCGACACAAGACTCTTGCGCAATTCGGGAACATACAACACATTAGTCAACTTGAGCTCTCTCCCCGAAGTCCACTTGAGGATCACATCGCCTTCACCCTTGATCTCGGCAGTAGCGGCATTTCCCATATACAACTTGTCTTCACCGGATGCTTCTTTCAAAGTATGAAACATAGTCTTATCCGGACACACATGACGGGTTGCACCCGTATCAACCTACCATCCTTTGATTCCATCGGTGGTAAGATTGACCTCTTCCAACTTAGCAGTGAGGTCAGAAATCATAGCAACAAGAGGCATGTCATCATCGACCATGTTTGCCCTTTCCTTCCTTGATTCTTGCATTGATCAGCTCGGTGACCAGATTCACCGCAATTGTAACACTTTCCTTTGAACATCCCAACCTTCTTTTTCATACCACAATTCTTAGGATTCAAATCCAACCTTTTTCCCTTGTTTATCTTCTCAGGATGTTTCTCTTTGCCTTTGTAATTACCTTTTCCCTTGGAACTTTGGCCATGCTCAACAAAGTTGGCCTTAGCAAGTCCTTCAATATGACCACCATTTTGAGCAACTCTATTGTCTTCCTCAATTCGAAGACGAACAACAAGTTCTTCAACGGTCATTTGCTTTCGCTTATGCTTAAGGTAATTCTTGAAATCCAACCAACTTGGGGGCAACTTTTCAATTATGGAAGCAACTTGGAATGTTTCACCAAGAACCATTCCTTCTGATAGAATATCACTTATGATGATTTGTAATTCTTCAACTTGAGACACAACAGTTTTTGAATCAACCATCTTGAACTCTAGAAATCTTGCCACAATGAACTTCTTAGTTCCGGCATCTTCGGTTTTGTATTTTTTATCCAAAGATTCCCAGAGTTCTTTGGTCGTGGTTATCTTACAATACACATTGTAAAGTGAATCAACAAGGCCATTCAACACATAGTTTTGACAGAGATATTCAGAATGCTTCCAAGCATCAACAGCACTCACTACTTGAACATCAGTGCACCCTTCAGGAATTACAGGGGCTGACTCATTCAAGAATCTTCGCAAGATTCACAGTAGTGAGATAGAACAACATCTTTGGTTGCCATCTTTTAAAGTGTGAACCAGAAAATTTCTCTGGTTTTTCAGCATGGTTGGCCACAATTTGGGCAGCTTGGGTACCCACCAAAGGTCCCATGTTTGTAGAGACAGTATGTCCTACAGATTGAGAAACATAAGTGCCCACAGTGTTGGTGGTGGTAGAAGCAGAAGTTCCATTTGTTGAGAAGTTAAATTCAGTGGCCATTTCTGAAATGAAATAGGCAAAGTTTTACTAAACTTGTATGAACATAAAATAAACTAAAGAAGTAACTTTACAGAAAAGTAAATTATTACAAAAGTTTTAAGAAAACAGTTTTGTAATTCGAATGAATAGAATGGTGAAGAAGCAAAATCAGTTTTAAGATTGTAGGAACACCATTCAACAATACAACATTTTATTGATAAACATTTGAATTACAACAGGAAAATACAAGTAAATTAACAAGTAACTAATCAATACAAGATAATAAATGAAACAGAAACATAAACATAAAGAAGAAGGCAAAACATGCTGAGGATATGGTTAAACCAAGGTTCCTTAAAACTGATTTCGGGTCACCCAAGTGAACCCGTCAGTTTCCCAGGGTACAACAGCCAAAGCAGTATGTACTGCCGGAGTTAACCAACAACTCAGAATTATACCTTCAAGAACAAAATGTAGAGATGAGAGGGAGAGAAAGTGGTCTGGTGAATCCAGATTGAAGTGTTGGTGTTGTTGGTTGAACCACTACTACAATCTATTAGTAGTGGTCAAGAGCTTGAGACACCTGTTTGTCAAGCTGAAGACCAACATCACCAGGTAACACCAAGTGTGTAGTGCAAAGTGCGCCACTAAAACGCCACATTACGCCTCATCGCCCACGACCCCGGTCTCGGGCGCGTCGGGTGCTTCGCACCCTCCTTGCTCACTTGGGGTGTAGCCCCTTATAAGGAATTATTATTCCTCCAACACTCCTCCTTATAAACACACTTAATGTTTATACTTCTACCAATGTGGGACAAACTCACATTAGTTAAATACACTTTCAACTCCATTTAAACATATCTATTCACTTTGTATATTTTATGTTAGATTATTTCAACTTATGAAATAATAGTTATAACATAAAATTCCAACACTTCATCCAAAAAAACTCTCCTTTGTATGAAGTTGTTTCAGGAGAATTCATACAAAAGTTCCAATGAAATGCGTCATTTATTCCCAATGTTTTGTTTCCAAGATCATTGTCTGCCGAGAAAACATGAACAACCAGTTGATCAACTCTTGAGTCGATGACTTGCACTGTATATGGTTCAAAAGAGTTGGCTGCTTAAAAGAGTTTACTAGCTCTGGAATTAAGTTAGACGGCTTCGACAAATTACTGGCATCCTGTTCAATTGATGTAACAAAATAAACATGAATTGTGGTCAAAACAATAAGAAATATGTAGTACATTGTAAGAGCTATGTTATTTTTCCTCTTGTACCAAAATGAAATTTGTGTCCTTTAAATAGATAGATTTTTTATTTATTGCATACCGGTCTTTATATCTTGTATATATATAGACCCAAAAAGACATAATACGATAACAATATAATATTATATTGTCACACCCCGTTGTAGCGGAAATACAGGGTTAACAAGTAATTGCGTACTAATCAGAAGGTAAATAGAGATTACATCCATTAATCCAAATACGAGTTTATTACAAGTATAATCGTTCGGAAGTGGACCTCAATACACGGATACAAACTATCCTCAATTGGAAATGGGCCCACTAAATACAAATATAACATATGGACAGCTAAGTACAATTAGGACTAATAAAGCTATAGTCCTCAGAAGTCTGACGCTAATTGTACGTCCAATGTTCAAAAGATGGCTTCAAAATGCCATATACGCTTCCAAATACTTACTGTTGGTTCCCTGAAAAGCATGAAATTTGAGAGGATCAACTATCGAAATAGTTGGTGAGTTTACAGTATGTTTGACCAAATGTTTATTCGTCATTGATACAACACAATGACCTATAGTTATAAAGACCAGGCAGTTAGAATACAACATCTAACAATACTTTTATTTCAAGATAGTCAGAATACCACATCTGACAGCATATGACAGTCAGAATACAACATCCGACAGTATCAGTCAATATGCCTCGCACAGGTTTCCGTTCTACATGGGTGCGGACCTTAACCAAGACAGTCAGAATACAACATCCGACAATTTAACCAAGACAGTCAGAATACAACATCCGACCATTTAACCAAGACAGTCAGAATACAACATCCGACAATTTAACCAAGACAGTCAGAATACAACATCCGACAATTTAACCAAGACAGTCAGAATACAACATCCGACAATTTAACCAATAGGGGAAAACATTTTAGTTTGTCAAACACAAAGAAACATCTTAGTCAGCCATCACACGGCAATTTAACGTCATTTTATCCAACATTTAATAAATGACACGTATACACATTTTCGACAGCCGTCAACATGGCAAAATTTAAGTCAAATGATCTAAGTATCCAAGTCACATGGCATACTCACAAAACAATCATTTATTTAACAAATAGTGTATACAACAGTGCATGCTTTTCAGGCCCAAAGTAAAAGGAAAAGGGCGCCATAAACTCACCTTAGCGATCTAAATGCTAAAGGTATAATGTAGCTCGAGAAGATCCACAGTCAATTCTCCTGGTTATCCAAAACCTATGATATCATTACCAATAATGAGGATCAAATCCTTGACGACGAGTATCCTACGTACCACTACTTAGCTATAGACCCTAGAATGCCACGACCAAGTGTGATTTAAACTTTCATTTTATTTAACTTTTTGTTGGCAAAATCAATGAAATTTTCATTTTAAGGTAGTCTAAAGTACCATTCGATATTCACCAAGTCCCCAACGTTCAAGTTGCCAAAAACTAGAAATGTCAAACATTCCAGCAACCTAACACTGCGCCGCAGTGGGAAAAGTTTCACCCCACTGCGCCGCAGTCAGCCAACAACAATATTTTTCCGAGGGTTTACACTGCGCCGCAGTGGGGCTAACCCATACCACTGCGCCGCAGTGGCCAGGTTCTGCAGCCCATACCACTGCGCCGCAGTGGGCTAACCCATACCACTGCGCCGCAGTGGCTAACCCATACCACTGCGCCGCAGTGGGGCTAACCCATACCACTGCGCCGCAGTGGCCAGGTTCTGCAGCCAGCACCAGCAGTTCTAAGTGCAGAAAACCAACCCAAAACCCCTTTAACTCGACCCAATTCAACCCGAATCGATTTGTAGGAGTTTGTAACTCAATTTGAAGCAAAACTAAACATCACTAACCATAATCACACATAACCCAACCCATAATTTCATCCATAACATCATTTAATCTTCCGAAACGACCAAATCAAACCCAAAACCCTATTTAAACCCTAGATACAATTTAAATTGTTTTAGGCCATGTAAAAGCTCGAAATGACTAGAAAAGAGTAAGTAAACATAAATAGGCGTAAAAGGATGATTTAGACTTACCAAAATTTGTTCTTGAATTAAAAGGATGAAGATGGTGATAATGATGCAAATACCAAATAATAGCTTTAAAATCCTTCAATCTTTCCTTTGCAAATCTGATTTAGAAGAATGATAGGGAGATTGAGAGTATTTGGAAAATGTTTGAGTGATTTGTGTTGTGTTTGTGTGGTGTGTGTGTGTGTCGACTAGAACAAAAGAAAAGGGAGGGAAAAGGTGTTTGGTGGTTACTCCTCTGCCACAAACAAATAAAACCGACCATGTGGCCCTTTTCTTGATATTCTAATACCCCAATTTTGGTGAAATGCTTACGATTAAATACCATTTGACTAATAGGTTAAAATGTAAAGTAAAGGTATTTTCCCTCGTCTCATTTTAGTCGAGGCAAATAAATAAAATTTAATAAACTAAACTCTTAGAAATATTTCGTTTAGACAGTCTAATTACTGTGTTCAATTATAACATTTAAATCTTTATTTAACGTCATTTTAAGACTCGGCATTCGTCTAAATAGCTAGTAGTCTACGTCATAAGGATACGTCTAATTGAACTATATCAAAAGTTCAATTAACTAATAATTTCCACGTCATAATCTCTAAATTAGACGAAATTATAAATAATGATCGAGATTAGGACTAACCCGCTTTTAATAAATTACGAGTTGTCACAGCATCCCCGACTTCTAAGGATTTTGTCCCGAAATCAAGTCTTGCTCAGTAAAAAGATGAGGATAGTTATTCCTCATAAAGTCTTCACGTTCCCAAGTCAAGTCGGGACATGTTTTGAGTTCCAACGAACTTTGACCAATTTGATACGACTGCGTCTAAGTTGTTTGAGCTGTTGGTCTAAAATTTTAACAGGCTCCTCTACAAATTGGAGAGAGTCATTTACTTGCAACTCTTCCACAGGTACAACCAACGTTTCATCAGTTAAACATTTCTTTAGATTCGATATATGAAATGTGGGATGAACATGTTCAAGCTCCTGGGGTAAATCGAGCTTATATGCCACGGAACCAATCCTTCGAACAATTTCGAATGGTCCGATATAACGAGGACTAAGTTTTCCTCTCACGCCAAAGCGTGCAGTGCCCTTCCAAGGTGACACTTTTAACATAACTCTATCACCCACTTGAAACTCAAGGGGTTTCCTTCTACGATCTGCATAGCTCTTCTGGCGATCCTGAGCCGCCTTCAGCCGTGCCCTAATTTCAACAATCTGGTCAGTAGTCTTCTGAACCAGCCCATACTTGTACAAACGACGCTCACCAGCATCTAGCCAACAAACAGGCGATCTACATTTTCGTCCGTACAAAGCCTCAAAAGGGGCACACTTTATGCTTGTGTGATAGCTGTTATTATATGAAAACTCAGCTAACGGCAAAAAGGTATCCCAACTACCTTTGAAATCGATAACACATGCCCGAAGCATGTCTTCTAACGTCTGAATGGTACGCTCACTTTGCCCGTCCGTCTGTGGATGGTAAGCCGTACTCAAATTCAACTGAGTGCCTAAGGCGTCTTGAAAATATCTCCATGATTGTGAAGTAAAACGACCATCACGATCCGAGATAATAGACACAGGAACGCCATGAAGTGACACGATCTTCTCGATATATAATTGAGACAATTTCTTTATTTTCCAATTCTCCCGTATGGGAATGAAGTGTGCAGACTTCGTCAATCGGTCAACAATGACCCAAATAGTATCGTAACCCTTCAAGGTTCGAGGTAACTTCGTAATGAAGTCCATAGTAATCTGTTCCCATTTCCAGTCCGGAATTTGGGGTTGCTGGAGCAGCCCAGAAGGCTTTTGGTGCTCTGCCTTAACCATTGAACAATTTAAACACTTTGAAACATACGTGGCGATATCTCTTTTCATACCAGGCCACCAATAAAAATCCTTTAATCCATGGTACATTTTGTCAGCACCAGGATGGATTGAGTACTTAGATCGATGACTCTCGTTCATTAAGAGTTCTCTAAGTCCATTATACTTGGGAATCCACACTCTGCCCTTGACATGTCTGATCCCATCGCCATCCAATTCAAATAACCGTTCGGCATCCCACAATGCTTCTTTCTCGATACGCCCTGGTTGTAAGGCCTCATTCTGATCATCTAAAACTCTATCCCTTAATGATGAGCCAAGGTAAGAACTTGCTCTTGTTATGACAGATAGTGAAATTCTATCTTTTCTACTTAGCGCGTCAGCAACAACATTTGCTTTACCGGGATGATATTTGAGTTCACAATCATAGTCACTGAGTAATTCTACCCATCGCCTTTGTCTCATATTCAGCATTTTCTGATCGAAGATATGCTGAAGACTTTTGTGATCTGTGAATACCGTACACTTTGTACCGTACAAATAGTGCCTCCAAATCTTTAAGGCGAAAACAACCGCTCCGAGTTCAAGATCGTGGGTTGTGTAATTCTTTTCGTGGGTTTTTAGTTGTCTGGAAGCGTAAGCAATGACCTTACCCTCCTGCATAAGTACACATCCCATTCCCTGATGTGATGCGTCACAGTATACCACGAAGTTTTCAATTCCATTCGGTAACGCTAAAATAGGAGCATTACATAGCTTGTCTTTCAACGTTTGAAATGCTTCTTCCTGGGCATTCTGCCAAATAAATTCCTTGGTCTTTTGAGTTAACAACGTCAAAGGTTGAGCAACCTTTGAGAAGTTCTCGATAAATCTCCTATAATATCCGGCCAATCCAAGAAACTGGCGGATTTCTGTCGGAGTCTTAGGGGCTTCCCACTTCTTTATTGCTTCAATCTTAGATGGATCTACGTGGATCCCATCCCTGTTCACTACATGACCCAAGAAGTGTACTTCCCTAATCCAGAATTCACATTTTGAGAATTTCGCGTACAACTTCTGATCCTTGAGCAGTTGCAGAATGGTTCTCAGATGACCTTCATGTTCGTCTTTATTCCTTGAGTATATCAGTATGTCGCCAATGAATACAATGACAAACTTGTCAAGATACGGTCGACATACTCGATTCATTAGGTCCATAAACACAGCAGGTGCATTGGTTAAGCCAAATGGCATAACCAAAAACTCATAATGCCCATAACGAGTTCTGAAAGCTGTTTTAGGAATGTCCGTCTCTCTGACTCTGAGTTGATGATACCCAGATCTGAGATCAATCTTGGAAAAGTGTGATGCACCTTCCAATTGGTCAAACAAGTCGTCAATACGAGGCAAAGGGTACCTGTTCTTGACAGTCAACTTGTTCAATTCTCTGTAATCAATACACATCCGCATAGAGCCGTCTTTCTTCTTCACAAATAGGATTGGAGCTCCCCAAGGTGATGAACTTGGACGAATTAGTCCTTTAGCTAACAACTCTTGAAGTTGTTCGGACAATTCTTGCATTTCTGATGGCGCAAGACGATAGGGTGCCTTGGCCACGGGTGCAGCTCCAGGAATCAAATCTATTCCAAACTCTACTGGTCTGTGAGGTGGAAGTCCCGTCAAATCTTCAGGAAATACTTCTGGAAAATCCCTAACTACTGGAATATCTTTCATTTCTTTAACCTCTGGTTTCCTTTCTACTACAAATGCTAAGAAGGCAGGGTGTTCTTTTTGTAAATATTTATTGGCCTTTATTGCCGATACTAAGATTAATTTCTTTCCTGCCTTGTCTCCTTGTACTTCTAGGGTTTCGTTATTCTGCAGAGGTATTCTAACAATCTTCTCATAACAACTTATATTAGCTCTAACCTTAGATAACCAGTCCATACCCAAAATCACATCAAAACTGCTTAGTTCTATGGGGATCAGGTCAATTTTAAAAGTCTTACCGGCTAATACCAAACTACAATCTACTAAATGATCTCTAGCAATATATTTTTGACCGTTTGCATATTCGACAACATAAGTATCTTTCATGGGGGTAGCTACTATACCAAAACGAGACTTAAATTCTAAGGATATGAAACTTTTATCAGCACCGGAGTCGAATAATATAAAAACATAATGATCATTGAGTATGAATGTACCTATCACAACATTGGGATCATGTCGTGCATCAGCAGCATCCAAAGCAAAAACTCGACCTCTGCCTTGTCCTCGTTGATTCCTAGCTTGATTGTTCCCCGCATTGTTCCTCACTGGAACTATAGCATTGTTGTTCGGGTTCAGATTAAGTCTTGGACACGCGGGTCGCATATGATTCTCGCTTCCACACTCGTAGCACTGATTTGGTATCCTTTCCCTACAGAACTTTGCCTGATGTCCCGTCCTTTTACAACGGTGGCAAGTAGGACAATTTCCCAAGTGATGGAGACCACACTTGTTGCATCTTGTGTTTGTGCCAGGGTTTCTATTAATATTCTGGGGGACCACTGCAAAGTTTCTGGCAGCCTTAAACCTCTTGCCATTTCCACCATTTCCAAAACCACTACCAGAGGCTTGATCATTTCTTCGCTTGACCACCTCAGTTCCAACAGAAGAACCAACGGTTCTTTTTAAATCTATCACCATCCGATTGGTCGCACTAACTGCCGCCTGTAAGGTCATGGGGTTAAAAGCGGCCACCAATCTTCGGATGTCAGGTGACAATCCATAGCAGTACCTTTCCACTAACTTCTCCTCCGTATCCACCATACGAGGAACTAGCCTTGTCAGTTCATGAAAACGAGTAGTGTATTTCTCGTTATCTAATCCAACCATAGCATGGTTCCAAAATTCGTTTTCCATCCTCTGTACTTCCTCCCTAGGACAGTACTTCTCCATTAGCATCCTTTTAAAGTTCATCCAAGGTATGTTATATGCCGGCTCTCGGCCACGAGTCCTAATCTGTTCGTTCCACCACGACAAAGCGTGCTTTTGAAACTGAGAAGCTGCATATTCCACTTTGTTCTCTTCAGCACAACGGCTGATATGAAGCACCGCCTCTATACTCTCTAACCAGTTTATTAGACCTACCGGACCCTCGGTACCATTAAATTCTTTTGGTTTACAATATGTGAAGGTCTTGTAGTCTGTCCCGTGCAGATGAACCCTAGGAATAACTCGTTCAGCAGTAGGTTCAACGTTGTTACTATTATCAGTATGATGATTATTATTGGCGTTCATGCTCGCCGTGATCTGAGCAACTAAAGTAGGCATGGCGGCCAACAGTTGTTGTGTCACAAACGCTGCCATATTATTTTCCCCGTCAGCACGTGGGGTAGATCCAAGACCAGGGTTCATATTTGCAGTAGCAGTTTCTGGCTCTTGCTGGTTCACAGGTTCTTCCTGTTCAGTTGTATTGGGTTGAGGAGTTGATCTAGTAACTCTCTTGGGAGCAGCCTTCTTCTGGACCTTGCCTCTTGTCTTGGGAGCCATAAGTCTAAGACATAAACCAAAAATGTCATTTAGAGGGTTTCCTCGTAGGAACAACAAAGATTGTAGCTTTTCAAGTTGTTTTAGATATAAGAGGATGCCAAACACAAGTCACAATTTATCGACTTACTTGAACTCATGAACTAAACAAGAAAAGAAATATAGAACACTATACTTCTAGAATTGAAATGAGCAAGTGACGTAGTTTTGAACAAGTAGGTAAGCCGAAGAACTATCATATTTCATTTATACCGAAAACTTTTTACATAATCTGACTTGTACGTTTCCAAAATCTTGTGGGAAAACTACATCCACAATACAATTCATGTGGGAACTACATCCACGATGATATATTACACAGTCAGAATAATTACTATCTGACATACGTGGGAAATACATCCACCAAAAAGATTACAACTCAAATACAGATGTATGAGTTGTCAATTGTTCTAAGGCTTACAATACGTTACTACTACTACTATTACTGATTACATCCTGAAAAGAACTACAACAAGCAATGCCACCACCAAGACCACTACGACTGATAGTATCCAGACCATTCTACCAATAGCTTCTCTCCCTTCCCTAGCCACAGTCATAGCCTCAGCCGCCTGCTGATAAGCTCCAGTCAACTCCTGAGCTTGATTCTCCATACTCTTTCTGGTGCAGATGAGGGAATTGTTCATCCTCGACAGCTGCCGGCGATAATATTCCATCCTATCAGCTGCAGATGCAACTGGCATAACGGCATGTGGATTGTAAACAGGCACTCTTGAGGGACCCGCAGCATACGGATCTCCCTGAAAGAATGAAAGACCGGGTCCACTGTTGCCCTGAACTGGTGCAGAAGGACCAGGAGCATAAGGGTCTCTAGGAGCATAAAGCATATGAGCTCCCTCGGTAGTCCTCCTCTGATATGGAGATACCGGTGTTACCGATGATTGAACATGGATAGATACATGTTCACTTCCAGATTCACTGGATGACGATACAAGGTTGATAGGGCGAGATTCATTGCCCGATTCCTCCATTGGTTCCTCTTCATAAGAGTCAGGAACATATGGAATGGAGTTTGCCAAGACAGGAACTGGAGGTGTACAAGGTACAACAGCATTAGAGCTAACTCCATCCGACATGACTAGTCTGAAAAGATAGTCAGAATACAACATCCGACAATTTAACCAAGACAGTCAGAATACAACATCCGACAATTTAACCAAGACAGTCAGAATACAACATCCGACAATTTAACCAAGACAGTCAGAATACAACATCCGACCATTTAACCAAGACAGTCAGAATACAACATCCGACAATTTAACCAAGACAGTCAGAATACAACATCCGACCATTTAACCAAGACAGTCAGAATACAACATCCGACCATTTAACCAAGACAGTCAGAATACAACATCCGACCATTTAACCAAGACAGTCAGAATACAACATCCGACAATTTAACCAAGACAGTCAGAATACAACATCCGACAATTTAACCAAGACAGTCAGAATACAACATCCGACAATTTAACCAAGACAGTCAGAATACAACATCCGACAATTTAACCAAGACAGTCAGAATACAACATCCGACCATTTAACCAAGACAGTCAGAATACAACATCCGACAATTTAACCAAGACAGTCAGAATACAACATCCGACAATTTAACCAAGACAGTCAGAATACAACATCCGACCATTTAACCAAGACAGTCAGAATACAACATCCGACAATTTAACCAAGACAGTCAGAATACAACATCCGACAATTTAACCAAGACAGTCAGAATACAACATCCGACAATTTAACCAAGACAGTCAGAATACAACATCCGACAATTTAACCAAGACAGTCAGAATACAACATCCGACCATTTAACCAAGACAGTCAGAATACAACATCCGACAATTTAACCAAGACAGTCAGAATACAACATCCGACAATTTAACCAAGACAGTCAGAATACAACATCCGACAATTTAACCAAGACAGTCAGAATACAACATCCGACAATTTAACCAAGACAGTCAGAATACAACATCCGACAATTTAACCAAGACAGTCAGAATACAACATCCGACAATTTAACCAAGACAGTCAGAATACAACATCCGACAATTTAACCAAGACAGTCAGAATACAACATCCGACAATTTAACCAAGACAGTCAGAATACAACATCCGACAATTTAACCAAGACAGTCAGAATACAACATCCGACAATTTAACCAAGACAGTCAGAATACAACATCCGACAATTTAACCAAGACAGTCAGAATACAACATCCGACAATTTAACCAAGACAGTCAGAATACAACATCCGACAATTTAACCAAGACAGTCAGAATACAACATCCGACAATTTAACCAAGACAGTCAGAATACAACATCCGACAATTTAACCAAGACAGTCAGAATACAACATCCGACAATTTAACCAAGACAGTCAGAATACAACATCCGACAATTTAACCAAGACAGTCAGAATACAACATCCGACAATTTAACCAAGACAGTCAGAATACAACATCCGACAATTTAACCAAGACAGTCAGAATACAACATCCGACAATTTAACCAAGACAGTCAGAATACAACATCCGACAATTTAACCAAGACAGTCAGAATACAACATCCGACAATTTAACCAAGACAGTCAGAATACAACATCCGACAATTTAACCAAGACAGTCAGAATACAACATCCGACAATTTAACCAAGACAGTCAGAATACAACATCCGACCATTTAACCAAGACAGTCAGAATACAACATCCGACCATTTAACCAAGACAGTCAGAATACAACATCCGACAATTTAACCAAGACAGTCAGAATACAACATCCGACAATTTAACCAAGACAGTCAGAATACAACATCCGACCATTTAACCAAGACAGTCAGAATACAACATCCGACAATTTAACCAAGACAGTCAGAATACAACATCCGACAATTTAACCAAGACAGTCAGAATACAACATCCGACCATTTAACCAAGACAGTCAGAATACAACATCCGACAATTTAACCAAGACAGTCAGAATACAACATCCGACAATTTAACCAAGACAGTCAGAATACAACATCCGACAATTTAACCAAGACAGTCAGAATACAACATCCGACCATTTAACCAAGACAGTCAGAATACAACATCCGACAATTTAACCAAGACAGTCAGAATACAACATCCGACAATTTAACCAAGACAGTCAGAATACAACATCCGACAATTTAACCAAGACAGTCAGAATACAACATCCGACAATTTAACCAAGACAGTCAGAATACAACATCCGACAATTTAACCAAGACAGTCAGAATACAACATCCGACAATTTAACCAAGACAGTCAGAATACAACATCCGACAATTTAACCAAGACAGTCAGAATACAACATCCGACAATTTAACCAAGACAGTCAGAATACAACATCCGACAATTTAACCAAGACAGTCAGAATACAACATCCGACAATTTAACCAAGACAGTCAGAATACAACATCCGACAATTTAACCAAGACAGTCAGAATACAACATCCGACAATTTAACCAAGACAGTCAGAATACAACATCCGACCATTTAACCAAGACAGTCAGAATACAACATCCGACAATTTAACCAAGACAGTCAGAATACAACATCCGACAATTTAACCAAGACAGTCAGAATACAACATCCGACCATTTAACCAAGACAGTCAGAATACAACATCCGACAGTATCAGTCAATATGCCTCGCACAGGTTTCCGTTCTACATGGGTGCGGACCTTAACCAAGACAGTCAGAATACAACATCCGACAATTTAACCAAGACAGTCAGAATACAACATCCGACCATTTAACCAAGACAGTCAGAATACAACATCCGACCATTTAACCAAGACAGTCAGAATACAACATCCGACAATTTAACCAATAGGGGAAAACATTTTAGTTTGTCAAACACAAAGAAACATCTTAGTCAGCCAACAACAATATTTTTCCGAGGGTTTACACTGCGCCGCAGTGGGGCTAACCCATACCACTGCGCCGCAGTGGCCAGGTTCTGCAGCCAGCACCAGCAGTTCTAAGTGCAGAAAACCCACTGCGCCGCAGTGGGAAAAGTTTCACCCCACTGCGCCGCAGTGGGAAAAGTTTACCCACTGCGCCGCAGTGGGAAAAGTTTACCCCACTGCGCCGCAGTGGGAAAAGTTTCCCCACTGCGCCGCAGTGGCCAGAAACATGCCCACTGCGCCGCAGTGGCTTAAGTCGACTCCACGACCAGAGTCTGGGACCCACTGCGCCGCAGTGGGGCTAACCCATACCACTGCGCCGCAGTGGGAAAGTTCACCCACTGCGCCGCAGTGGGAAAATTTACCCCACTGCGCCGCAGTGGGAAAATTTCACCCCACTGCGCCGCAGTGGGAAAAGTTTCCCACTGCGCCGCAGTGGGAAAATTTCCCCCACTGCGCGCAGTGGGAAAAGTTTCACCCCACTGCGCCGCAGTGGGAAATTACCCACTGCGCCGCAGTGGGAAATCCCCACTGCGCCGCAGTGGGAAAAGTTACCCCACTGCGCCGCAGTGGGAAAATTTCACCCCACTGCGCCGCAGTGGGAAAAGTTTCACCCCACTGCGCCGCAGTGGGAAAAGTACCACTGCGGCAGTGGAAAGTTTCCCCCACTGCGCCGCAGTGGGAAGTTCACCCCACTGCGCCGCAGTGAGCTATATCAAGCTCACTGCGCCGCAGTGGGAGTTTCACCCCACTGCGCCGCAGTGGGAAAAGGTCACCCCACTGCGCCGCAGTGGGAAAGACCCCACTGCGCCGCAGTGGGAAAGTTTCACCCCACTGCGCCGCAGTGGGAAAAGTTTCACCCCACTGCGCCGCAGTGGGAAAAGTTTCACCCCACTGCGCCGCAGTGAGCTATATCCAAGCTCACTGCGCCGCAGTGAAAGTTTAGCAACCTAACACTGCGCCGCAGTGGGAAAAGTTTCACCCCACTGCGCCGCAGTCAGCCAACAACAATATTTTTCCGAGGGTTTACACTGCGCCGCAGTGAGCTATCAACAATATTTTTCCGAGGGTTTACACTGCGCCGCAGTTGGGCTAACCCATACCACTGCGCCGCAGTGGTCAAACATTCAGCAACCTAACACTGCGCCGCAGTGGGAAAAGTTTCACCCCACTGCGCCGCAGTCAGCCAACAACAATATTTTTCCGAGGGTTTACACTGCGCCGCAGTGGCTATATCCCACTGCGCCGCAGTGGCCTAAGTCGAGACCAGACCAGATTATGGACACTGCGCCGCAGTGGGAAAAGTTTCACCCCACTGCGCCGCAGTGCCAAAATTTCCCACTGCGCCGCAGTGAGCATATCCTAACACTGCGCCGCAGTGGGAAAAGTTTCACCCCACTGCGCCGCAGTCAGCCAACAACAATATTTTTCCGAGGGTTTACACTGCGCCGCAGTGAGCTATATCCAAGCTCACTGCGCCGCAGTGGCCTAAGTCACTGCGCCGCAGTGGGAAAAGCACCCACTGCGCCGCAGTGAGCCAGAACATACTCACTGCGCCGCAGTGGCTTAAGTCGACACCAGACCAAGTCTGGACACCACTGCGCCGCAGGGGGGCTAACCCATACCACTGCGCCGCAGTGGGAACCCACTGCGCCGCAGTGGGCTAACCCATACCACTGCGCCGCAGTGGGCTAACCCATACCACTGCGCCGCAGTGGGAAAAGTTTCACCCCACTGCGCCGCAGTCAGCCAACAACAATATTTTTCCGAGGGTTTACACTGCGCCGCAGTGAGCTATATCCAAGCTCACTGCGCCGCAGTGGCAGTCACCAGCGCCGCAGTGGGAAATACCACTGCGCGCAGTGGGAAAAGTTTCACCCCACTGCGCCGCAGTGGGAAAAGTTTCACCCCACTGCGCCGCAGTGGGAAAAGTTTACACTGCGCCGCAGTGAGCTATATCCAAGCTCACTGCGCCGCAGTGGGAAGTTCACCCCACTGCGCCGCAGTGGGGCTAACCCATACCACTGCGCCGCAGTGGGAAAGTTTACCCACTGCGCCGCAGTGAGCTATATCCAAGCTCACTGCGCCGCAGTGGGAAAAGTTTCACCCCACTGCGCCGCAGTGGGAAAAGTTTACCACTGCGCCGCAGTGAGCTATATCCAAGCTCACTGCGCCGCAGTGGCCTAAAGTCGAGACCCCACTGCGCCGCAGTGGGAAAGTCCACTGCGCCGCAGTGGGAAAAGCCCCACTGCGCCGCAGTGGGAGTTTCACCACTGCGCCGCAGTGGGAAAAGTCACCCCACTGCGCCGCAGTGGGAAAATTTCACCCCACTGCGCCGCAGTGGGAAAAGTTTCACCCCACTGCGCCGCAGTGGGAAAAATGCCCCAGACGCAGTAAGTTTCCACTGCGCCGCAGTGGGGAAAATTTCCAGCAACCTAACACTGCGCCGCAGTGGGAAAAGTTTCACCCCACTGCGCCGCAGTCAGCCAACAACAATATTTTTCCGAGGGTTTACACTGCGCCGCAGTGAGCTATATCCAAGCTCACTGCGCCGCAGTAGTGGCCTAAGTCGAGACCAGACCAGATTATGGACACTGCGCCGCAGTGGGGCTAACCCATACCACTGCGCCGCAGTGGCCAGGTTCTGCAGCCAGCACCAGCAGTTCTAAGTGCAGAAAACCAACCCAAAACCCCTTTAACTCGACCCAATTCAACCCGAATCGATTTGTAGGAGTTTGTAACTCAATTTGAAGCAAAACTAAACATCACTAACCATAATCACACATAACCCAACCCATAATTTCATCCATAACATCATTTAATCTTCCGAAACGACCAAATCAAACCCAAAACCCTATTTAAACCCTAAATACAATTTAAATTGTTTTAGGCCATGTAAAAGCTCGAAATGACTAGAAAAGAGTAAGTAAACATAAATAGGCGTAAAAGGGATGATTTAGACTTACCAAAATTTGTTCTTGAATTAAAAGGATGAAGATGGTGATAATGATGCAAATACCAAATAATAGCTTTAAAATCCTTCAATCTTTCCTTTGCAAATCTGATTTAGAAGAATGATAGGGAGATTGAGAGTATTTGGAAAATGTTTGAGTGATTTGTGTTGTGTTTGTGTGGTGTGTGTGTGTGTGTCGACTAGAACAAAAGAAAAGGGAGGGAAAAGGTGTTTGGTGGTTACTCCTCTGCCACAAACAAATAAAACCGACCATGTGGCCCTTTTCTTGATATTCTAATACCCCAATTTTGGTGAAATGCTTACGATTAAATACCATTTGACTAATAGGTTAAAATGTAAAGTAAAGGTATTTTCCCTCGTCTCATTTTAGTCGAGGCAAATAAATAAAATTTAATAAACTAAACTCTTAGAAATATTTCGTTTAGACAGTCTAATTACTGTGTTCAATTATAACATTTAAATCTTTATTTAACGTCATTTTAAGACTCGGCATTCGTCTAAATAGCTAGTAGTCTACGTCATAAGGATACGTCTAATTGAACTATATCAAAAGTTCAATTAACTAATAATTTCCACGTCATAATCTCTAAATTAGACGAAATTATAAATAATGATCGAGATTAGGACTAACCCGCTTTTAATAAATTACGAGTTGTCACAGATATATATATATAACTAGTGTTATACCCGGCCGTTGGCCGGGATAACGATCGGACACAGACTTAAATGCGGGTCATTAATTTTGATATGTCAACTATTACCATTAGGGGGAAAAACACATCTTTAAATAATACGTAAATCTTAAAACACAAAATTTTGATGACGAAATAAAAAGTTGTAAACAATCTTGAAAGATAAAGATTAGAAGCTTAAAACTTTCATGGTGCAAATAAAAAAGACTAAAGCGAAGTACCATGAATTATCAAACATAAAACTTTAATGGTAAAAATAAAAAGTTCCAAAAGATTTAGTAGTTAAAGTGTGAGACACTAAAACGTTATCACCATAAAAATAATAATATAAATCAAAATATAATATATAAAACCCAAGAAGACAAGTTGATATCTACACAACACGCTAACAAAAAAAACGAAAAAAAATAAGCATGCTTACTATTCACGCAAAAATATTTTAAATAGTATATAATATAAATATAATATAATATAATATAATAAATTAATATAATTATAATAATTAAAATATAATAAAAATTATAATTATATAATATTGAGCACCAGCTTTACATGCTGAGGTCTCGAGTTCGAGACATGGGAAAGACATTTTAAGGAATTTCACAAATAAAGTCCACTAGGTATTGAGGGTGAGAGGACTATCTAGCGCGGATCCGGTTAAGACAACGTAAGTTAGATCACCTGTTGCGAGCAAATGATCTACACCTTTCAAAAAAAAAATTTATATAACACAAACAAAAATATTTACGGTTAAATCATAAGGCGTTATCGATTATTCAGAGAAAAAAAATCTAGAACACGTTACTCCGGATAACCGTTACAATATCTTATTTTTATTATAGTTTAGCAATAGTTAATAAAATGAATTAAGGAAAACTATATAAATTTATATAACACAAACAAATATATTTAAGGTCAAAGTTGCATAAAGAAGACTTTGAAAATTCAAAACTAGACACTTCTAATGGGACGGAGGGAGTACATATTATCTTTTAAGCACAATTAATCTAAAAAAAAAAGGGTAAATTACACTTTTGGTCCCTGAACTTGGCACGTTTTTCACTTTTAGTCACTAAACTTCAAAAATTGCAAATTATACACTAAACTTGCCACTTTTTTTCACTTTTGGTCATCGCGTCAACTTGTTACCTTTCCTCCGTTAACTTGCCCAGATTCGTTAGTTTTTTTCTAGTTTTCGTCCTTTTCATTTATTCCATTATTAAAAGTGATAATCGATGAAAAGTACATTCAAAACCTAATCCATTTATATGATTTATTACAAATTTATATAACACAAACAAATATATTTAAGGTCAAAGTTGCATAAAGAAGACTTTGAAAATTCAAAACTAGACACTTCTAATGGGACGGAGGGAGTACATATTATCTTTTAAGCATTAATCTAAAAAAAAAAGGGTAAATTACACTTTTGGTCCCTGAACTTGGCACGTTTTTCACTTTTAGTCACTAAACTTCAAAAATTGCAAATTATACACTAAACTTGCCACTTTTTTTCACTTTTGGTCATCGCGTCAACTTTGTTACCTTTCCTCCGTTAACTTGCCCAGATTCGTTAGTTTTTTTCTAGTTTTCGTCCTTTTCATTTATTCCATTATTAAAAGTGATAATCGATGAAAAGTACATTCAAAACCCAATCCATTTATATGATTTATTACAAATTTATATAACACAAACAAAAATATTTACGGTTAAATCATAAGGCGTTATCGATTATTCAGAGAAAAAAAATCTAGAACACGTTACTCCGGATAACCGTTACAATATCTTATTTTTATTATAGTTTAGCAATAGTTAATAAAATGAATTAAGGAAAACTATATAAATTTATATAACACAAATAAAAATATTTACGTCAAAGTTGCATAAAGAAGACTTTGAAAATTCAAAACTAGACACTTCTAATGGGACGGAGGGAGTACATATTTTTAAGCACAATTAATCTAAAAAACAAAGGGTAAATTACACTTTTGGTCCCTGAACTTGGCACGTTTTTCACTTTTAGTCACTAAACTTCAAAAATTGCAAATTATACACTAAACTTGCCACTTTTTTTCACTTTTGGTCATCGCGTCAACTTTGTTACCTTTCCTCCGTTAACTTGCCCAGATTCGTTAGTTTTTTTCTAGTTTTCGTCCTTTTCATTTATTCCATTATTAAAAGTGATAATCGATGAAAAGTACATTCAAAACCAATCCATTTATATGATTTATTACAAATTTATATAACACAAACAAATATATTTAAGGTCAAAGTTGCATAAAGAAGACTTTGAAAATTCAAAACTAGACACTTCTAATGGGACGGAGGGAGTACATATTATCTTTTAAGCCAAAAATTAAAAAAAAAAGGGTAAATTACACTTTTGGTCCCTGAACTTGGCACGTTTTTCACTTTTAGTCACTAAACTTCAAAAATTGCAAATTATACACTAAACTTGCCACTTTTTTTCACTTTTGGTCATCGCGTCAACTTTGTTACCTTTCCTCCGTTAACTTGCCCAGATTCGTTAGTTTTTTTCTAGTTTTCGTCCTTTTCATTTATTCCATTATTAAAAGTGATAATCGATGAAAAGTACATTCAAAACCTAATCCATTTATATGATTTATTACAAATTTATATAACACAAACAAATATATTTAAGGTCAAAGTTGCATAAAGAAGACTTTGAAAATTCAAAACTAGACACTTCTAATGGGACGGAGGGAGTACATATTATCTTTTAAGCACAATTAATTAAAAAAAAAAGGGTAAATTACACTTTTGGTCCCTGAACTTGGCACGTTTTTCACTTTTAGTCACTAAACTTCAAAAATTGCAAATTATACACTAAACTTGCCACTTTTTTTCACTTTTGGTCATCGCGTCAACTTTGTTACCTTTCCTCCGTTAACTTGCCCAGATTCGTTAGTTTTTTTCTAGTTTTCGTCCTTTTCATTTATTCCATTATTAAAAGTGATAATCGATGAAAAGTACATTCAAAACCCAATCCATTTATATGATTTATTACAAATTTATATAACACAAACAAAAATATTTACGGTTAAATCATAAGGCGTTATCGATTATTCAGAGAAAAAAAATCTAGAACACGTTACTCCGGATAACCGTTACAATATCTTATTTTTATTATAGTTTAGCAATAGTTAATAAAATGAATTAAGGAAAACTATATAAATTTATATAACACAAAAAAAATATTTACGGTTAAAGTAGAAATAAGAAGACTAAAAAATTCAAACAGAGGACCCTAAAAAAAATCTAACTTTATAAATAAAAATTTCAACTAACAATTATGTCATCGTCGTTCAAAAAGAAAATCAATTATTTCATCTAATCAAACTATTTTATAATCAATAAAGTAGTAAACTGTAAACATAAAAAAAAACTGTTTCAAACCCCTCACAAATGAATATGTATTTTCACTAATCGAACAAAACAATATCTAAGACTTGAAGTTAGGCCGATTATCACTTTTAATAATGGAATATATGGAAAGGACGAAAAGTGAAAAAAAAAACTAACGAATCTGGGCAAGTTAACGGAGGAAAGGTAACAAAGTTGACGCGGTGACCAAAAGTGAAAAAAAGTGGTAAGTTTAGTGTATAATTTACAAATTTTGAAGTTTAGTGACTAAAAGTGAAAAACGTGCCAAGTTCAGGGACCAAAAGTGTAATTTACCCAAACTAAAATATTTCTGACTTATTATTACTCCACTTACCTCTTTAAGTGATGACCCAAAAATCTCCTTAATAAAATATTTAAAAAATCAGTTACTGAACTTTCGAAAATAACTATACCACCTCACTTTTTACATTAATAAAGTTCAAAGTGGGCATATGAAGCCCAAAATCATACCAACGATTCAAGTGAAACAACTGGAACAAATCAAGAAGAAAAAAAAACCGACACGATAAATGCATTATATGTTTCCAAAAAAAATGCAAAAACACAAATGCATTATCTCACTTAGCCACATCATTATTTGTTTTCATTTCATATAAAAATAAGAATGTAATAATACATTCAAGACAAAATTGTCATTTTCTTTTCGATATCTTTACACAAATATTTTTGCCATATACAAAAACTTATGCATCATATGGTTGTATTGTACATCTATGCAAGCCGAATTTACTGCCTTACAGGTTAATGTAGGGGTGTTCGTGGACCGGTTTGGTCCGGTTTTGACTAAATCTCAAACCAAACCGGCAATTCCGGTTTTAACATATATCAAACCAAACCGAACCAAGTATATTGTGTGACCGAACCAGACCAAACCATGTAACCCGGTCCGGTTTGGACGGTTTGACGGTTTTTCAAGTTTTTTTTTCTTTCTTTTATTTTCATATAATTATGTATATAAATGTCAAAATGTGTGTTAAGATCCATAACAAACACTTAAAACTAGAAGTATACATATTAAAAGAATTACTAGCGGGTCAAACTATTTGCTTTAATGTATTCGAACTTTAGGTAAAATCTTTATCCATATGTTAATAACAGGTATAACACTCAAATATTGAAAAAGTCTTTATTTATATTAGGAATGTATAATTAATTATAAATTTGAAATATAAGTTTATATTCTTTATAATCAAACTCTAAGGAATTTGGAGCATAAAAGTGTTTATTTTTGTAAAATGTTTAAGCTTTATGACTTTAGATAAAGTCATTTTCTTCTCGAGTTGTGAAAGTAAGAAGTACGGTCCGGTCCGGTTTTTCGCGGTTTTTTCTTTGCTCAAACCGTAACCGAACCAAATAACCCGGTTTTTCAAGACTTAAACCACCAGACCAGACTTTAACAATTCAATCCGCCCAAACCAATCCAAATATCGCGGTTTGGTCCGGATTAACCGGTTTGACGATTCGATGAACACCCCTAGGTTAATGACACATGGGAATTGGTTCCACGCCCTCAAGATCGACCGGTCATACGCTGCATGTGGCTTTTCCGCCACAAGTTCAAAGCTAATGGTACATTGGAACGCTACAAGGCCAGGTTAGTCGTAAATGGCAATTCCCAGACTGTGGGCATTGACTGCGAAGACACATTTAGCCCGGTTGTTAAACCGACAACCATTCGTACAGTTTTATCTCTTGCAGTTTCCCGGTCATGGCCTATTCATCAATTGGATGTGAAGAATGTGTTCCTACATGGGGAACTCAAGGAAACTGTGTTCATGCATCAACCTCCGGGATTCTATGACAAACAAGCTCCCCATTTTGTATGTCGTTTGAAGAAGTCCCTTTATGGCCTCAAGCAAGCTTCTCGGGCGTGGTACACCCGCTTTGCTAATTACATTACTTCTCATGGCTTTCGTAGCAGTGCATGCGACAACTCTTTGTTTGTTTACAACCGGGATTCGTCCAACATTGCCTATTTGCTATTGTATGCGGATGACATAGTAATTACAGCCTCCAATAACACACTTCTGCATAACATCATTGCAACCTTATCAAAAGAGTTTGCTATGACTGATTTGGGTCGACTGCATCACTTCTTGGGAATTAAAGTCTCCCAATAGTCTCATGGTATCTTTCTCTCACAGGCACAATATGCTAAAGATATCATTGCCCGGGCTTCTATGTCTGAATGCAAACCATGTACCACCCCCGTGGATCTTTCGTCTAAACTCAGCGGTACAGATGGTCCTTTGTTTTCTGATCCCACCTTATATAGGAGTCTTGCAGGGGCCCTTCAGTACCTCACCTTTACCCGACCCGACATTTCTTATGCCGTTCAGCAGGTGTGTCTCTTTATGCATGAACCTCGGGATCCTCATTTTACTTTTATGAAAAGAATCATCCGATATATCCAGGGCACCATTGATTATGGTATACGTATCATAAAGTCTGCTTCGCGTTCTTTGATAGCTTACTCTGATGCTGACTGGGGTGGTTGCCCGGCCTCTCGGCGTTCCACATCAGGATATTGTGTTTTCCTTGGCGATAACTTGATATCTTGGTCTTCCAAAAGGCAACCCACGGTATCACATTCCAGTGCAGAAGCTGAATACAGGGGTGTTGCTAATGCAGTGGCTGAAGCAACCTGGCTGCGAAACCTTATGCTCGAGTTACATACTCCTCTTCAGCATGCCTCGGTTGTTTACTGTGACAACGTCTCTGCAGTGTATCTATCCAATAATCCAGTTCAGCATCAAAGGACGAAGCACATCGAGATAGACATACACTTTGTTCGGGATAAAGTTCGTGTAGGTCATATACGGGTTCTTCATGTGCCTTCTTCATTGCAATATGCGGATATTTTTACCAAAGGGCTCCCACGACAGCTGTTCAAGTCCTTTCGCTCCAGCTTGAGCGTCTGTCCACCGCCCGCTCAAACTGAGGGGGTGTCTTAGCATGCATATATTCAGCCGATTATATTGGCTGATATATTGTGATTATTGTTTAATATTTGAAATTGATTTGGTGTAACAGTTGGCATGATTTTAGACTTCCTTGTATCATTCCCCTATTTAAAGGGGTTTCATTATCAATCAAAGGCATTCAGAATTTTACACCATAAACTCCTTTAAGTTTAAACCTAATTAGAGGATTACATATTCTAATACCACTCTCTACTAAAAAAGACATAGAATTCCATAACATTAACTAACAATATGGAAGTTTATGCAAGCTCTGAAACTGTACTTTTATCCCAATGTAAAGGCTTATGGGACCCAATGACGATCTGTCTTCTGGATGTAATGGGTAGATTTTTAAGGCTTATAATCCATTTGACTACTAACTGAAAAAAATAACAATATATATCTACTATTGGGATCGATCACCACAAACAAATAAATGACACACAGATATAGCCACTGATAGAAAAAAATGACATGAATGCTATACTTGGTTTGGATGAATGAGCCCAATCCGTTACCACAAATATTAGCACAAATGTCGGATTACAAGAATGGAGACACTCACTCTCAACATTCTTGAATATCCTCAAAGTTCACTCGACAAAATTAGATACCATAATGGAGGCTCTCTCAAATATTGCATCTCCGAAGACATACATATGGACGGAGGGAGTCTAACTCTCACAAGTCCACACCTTTTTCTTGACCTCCTTATCACAAACCCAACAAAAAACTCCTATATCTATAGGCCAATTCTGAACTTCTCCATAAGTTAACTTAATCCCAAAGTTACCTTGATATTCAAATCTCTCTAATTGACCATTCATGTTAGTTAACTTCATTAAATCTGAATTAAAATGATGTCATCTATACAAGTGAAGGGTTAAACATGTAATCGGCATATCCATTTAGTGTCAAGTGAAAACATAGTTACATCCGTATATAACTTGCCTCATCATAGTATTGATACATACCATAATTACAAAAAAGCGCATCCATATGGTTGTAATCACAAACTTGAGTCTGTACATCCCAAACATAGCTTTGCCTGGTCACAGTATTGATTCCAATTGCTTCAAATTTGGATCCAAGTTTTGAGGTGCATAATCTTCTTCAGGAGTGTTGTAGGCATCGGCTATGGCCTTGCCCTTTTCCAGTACATCGGTGGGGACCGTCTGTAGTAGGCTGCATTTTAAGGTAAAAAAAAGTTGCATATCTGGGTTAATTGCATGTTTTAAATATTAGTCCAATTTTTATCCGGATAATCAACTTTGTTTTAACTCATACAGACCCTCAAACTTTATAACATTTTAAAGGTAATTATTAATAGAAACGTACTGATTTAATTGCATAATTGTGAGGTGCTTAGTCTTGAAATAAACCTTACCTGTTTATTGCATTGACAGCTATGCCTATATTTGACTGCATTGTCTTAATGGATGCATTAGGCTCATTTCTTGATGCATGTAGCAACAGTGAATCAAGTTCTTCCAAGGCTCTTCAAAAAAGAACTCCATTAGAGAAGGGATATTTGTCACACGAATAGGTCTTACAGTTTTCACATGACATGTGAAGAATAAATTACTAAATTCATGGAGAACATGGTACCTAAGACATTGATCCACATTATTGGAAGCAGTTTTATTGTTGCCAACTTCATCTGCATACTGTGCTACCTGTACATTCATTTCAGAACTTCTTATGAACCCATATGTATACTCTAACATACAATTGTTCACATATTGTTCATTTTGGAAGCACTATTACAAGCTCAGTTTTTTACTAACTGCAGACCACACTTGGGAGCAATATACATTTATTAGACTTCTGGGTTCATCTCAAAACCCATTGACATCTTGTATATATAAATATATACTCGAGTATACAAAAGTGTTTATAATGAACTTCAAATACTTCATTAGCTATGTAAAATGAGATGCAATTAGATAACTGAAGGCCCCGTATCTTAAAATTGGATACTCCATTGGGTGCTCATAACAACAACACAACAACAACGATACTCAATCACGACGAAAGCGCGGTTTGAGGGTGATATGGATCTGCTGGAAATATATTATTAATAATTTATTTAGATAATATTAGTTTTATTATTATTATTATTATTAGGAAAGTATTTTATTGATATATCTATTATTATTATTATTATTTAGTTAGCTTGTTAACCAAGCTATAGGATTAGTATAAATAGAACATTAGGGTTGTAACTCTTGATGGGTGGAATATTATTATCAGTTTATTGTTCATGTTTAGTTAATTTGGGAGTTTACTGGTTCTCGAATACCAGCCTATCTATCTTATTGTTCTTATCATTGATACAAGCCAGTGGTTCGTATCAATTGGTATCAGAGCACCGATCTTGCAACCTGTGATATCTACACAAAAAAAAAAAAAAAAAAATAAATTCAAAACACTGTTCATGGGGTAATGTTCATCGCCAGAAAACATTGTTTGTGTACTGTTCATTGTCACTGTTCAAGGCCAGGAATAAAAAATAAATAAATTCTATTGCTTGAATCAATGGCGGACATAAGGTCAAGATAATGGAAGAACATCGAGCAAGTATGCAGACTTTCTACAAGATCCAAAAGGAGATGTTGAGATCTGAACAAAGAATGGCAATAGTTCAGCAGAGTATACTGATGGATATATGGGACATCCAGGAGGAACTTGCTGAAAGGAGGGAACTGGAAACGGTGAAGCCAGAGAATAGGAGTGACCAGGAAAATATTCTCATGAAAACTCAGTTTTATTATTTGCCTACCAAACCTACCAAAGAGAAGAATGTTGAAGATGGCCAAGGGATGAAGGCATGCAAGATGGATAGAACTGAGAAGGTGTTGCAATCTGTGTCATCCCCGAACAAGAAGATTGAAGTTATAAGAGATGCAGATCTGAAGACTGTTTTTCCTCGATTCCAAGTTGATATAGATGCTCAGTTTCAAGGATTGGAAGGCAGGTTACATTATGGGCTGGCAGAATTGAAGGCAGAATTGGAAGATGATTATGCTAAGCAACATGCTCAAGACAATAGGCAACCTGATGAACACTCTTCGAAACATGTTGTAGTGCATGTTCTTTTGCATTACTATGATCCACAAAAGGCATCGCTACACATCAAAATATGGGATCCAGGAATTAAGCAACACCTTGAGGACAAGGTGTTTTTGGGGGCCGGAGTAATGATATGGATCTGCTGGAAATATATTATTAATAATTTATTTTAAGATAATATTAGTTTTATTATTATTATTATTATTAGGTATTATTTATTAGGAAAGTATTTTATTGATATATCTATTATTATTATTATTTAGTTAGCTTGTTAACCAAGCTATGGGATTAGTATAAATAGAACATTAGGGTTGTACAGTAACTCTTGATGGGTGGAATATTATTATCAGTTTATTGTTCATGTTTAGATAATTTGGGAGTTTACTGGTTCTCGAATACCAACCTATCTATCTTATTGTTCTTATCACTTGATACAAGCCATTGGTTCGTATCAGAGGGAGGTATGATGTAGACAGCCTTACCCCTACCCAAAGGTAGAGAGGCTGCTGCCTGAAGGACCTCCGGCCTAGGGCTTACATGAGCAACCACTGAATTCAGACGTAGTAATTTTTAAATGGAACTGTGTTGAAATTTTTAAAAGTGTAATTGGCGAGGACATCTTAACCACGTGTGCTTTTTGGCACCAACTGAATGCCCCTACCAAGGCTTGGTTCCGGGCATCTTCACCCTGTGTTACCACCATTGACCAATATAGATTCAAACCCGTGACCGTATTTTCAAAAAGGCGCCATTGACCAGGTCAAGCAACCATTTGCGGGGGGCAGTGGCCACTCGATCTGAGACCAACTGGTTGGAAAAATGTCATTTTGTATACAGGTCAAAATGGGTTGGTTGACCCCTAATATTTCTTTGTCAATTTTAAGAACAATATGCATGATATGGCGAAAGAGAATAAACTACTTCTGATCTGAGTGGGAAGAGGCAGCGAGAGAGTGAAAGACCATCGGATATCCATTGCATTTTTATGATTTCAGAGATTATATAGTAACAACACTAACAAACATGTTTGAACAAAATATGCATAGAAAATAGACAATTCAACTTTAAACTTGTTACTTTATAACCATTTTTTATATTGGCCTATTTAATATAAAAGAGAATCCAAATCAACCCATTCATAAGTAATGAATCGAAAGTGCCATCTCTACTGCTGATTTCATAGAACTTACTGCTCGAATGTTCATACGCAGAGATGCTGCTGGGCCAGCACGTAATAGACTTCGGCATGCAGCATATTGAGGTTGGTCAGCTTCCAGAGTTTTACCTATCCAGTATCCAATAAGAAAACTTGTATGAATACTCAGTATTATTATGCAAAAATATACCAAGAATCAGGTTGGCATTAGTAGCCCAAGCAAAGGAAGCAACAGAGGTTTGACTTATGTAGTTCTTATTGCATTACAAGTATCACATTTGCAAAGTCGCTGTTCAAAAAAGAAGTTACATTTGCAAAGTTTGTTAAATATAAGACGGAGGAATTACGGTTACCTAATTCTTTAATCTGCAACTCTGTCAAGATAATAGCTGGTACATAAGCCTCCAAGGGTTCAAGCTTTTTTCTACTCAGCACAGTTGAGAGAAAATATTAATAGCAGATATATTAACTCATCTTCATCTGGTAAAACTTAAACCTTTTTGAAGTTTCAAAATCCCCAAATGTTATACATAGTGTTAGCACCATATAATCACAAACGCGGTTATTCATGTCTCAGTTTGGGAAGAGTACGATGAGTCGATGACTAAACGACATCAAACCAAAAATACACTATTTTCACTAGGAATTCATTTGTGGAAATTAAGCCTACTTCATCGGCAAAGAAATATCAGGTCTAGTTTTTGTGGTTTTTTCCCCCCTAAAAAAGCAATCATATTAGTCAGTAAACACTAGAAATATGTTAGGAATTAAAATGAACGTTCACACCAAACCAAACCCTAATTTTACACAGACATTATGAAACCGACCCTAAACTATTGCAACTACAAACAAAATGGACTTCTAGTTTAAAAGTATTCAAAATAATATATTTAAACAAAATTGAAAATCATGATCAATAATTCTTACCTTTTCACATATTTATCGAACGGACTTCCAGCCATTGCATCTGCATCCATAAATTCAAATTCGAAAATAACAATTACATAAAAATCAAATATATCTATCTATATCCCTAACTTTATATATAATAATAATAATACCTTTAGGGGTAAAAGATAGACAATGAAGGATAACTGCAGAGATGGAAACAAACCGCCGGCTTTGCCGCGGTCCATCGGGAAACACCGTGCACGTTACTGTTAAGGTTCTTAACTTCCTCTTGGACGTTAACGGCTGCCGGGAAAACTTTGAGTTGTTAAAGTGGTTGGTGCTAAAATGCGCTGTTGTAGTTGTTGTCGTCATTTCGTTCTTACACTTTTTTTTTCCCGCGGGAGGCCAGTGTCTCTTATCCTGTTTGTTTGTAATTACGGGTTTACCCTTCAGTGGATTGCTACTTTCTTATGGTTCACTCCCTTGCACTTCTATCTTATACCGAATCTTACCCATTTATTTGCTGTGTTTAAATCCATAATCTATATCTAAAGGCCGGTCATTGTAAAACAAGTATTAAAATAAAACAAATAGTAAAAGATCTTGACCCTTAAATCATGATAAAATTGATGCACAAAGATTCACGAAGCACGAGTATATGTATTGATGCACAATGAGTTTCATGATGCACGGTTCACTGAAGAGAAACCTATTGTTTTATTTGTTTTACTTTAATACTTGTTTTATCTTACCCAAAACCTCTATATCTATATCTATATTATTATTATTACTGCATTATTTTTTACATTATAATACATTTCTTCTCTTTTCTTTTTCTAACTAAGTAGTTGATACCCCGAAAATATTCCTACCATCTATTCATTATTTTAAGGCCAAAGTACTTTTTTCGTCCCTGTGGTTTTTCGAATAAGCATTTTTCATCCTCGCCGTTAACTTTTGGCTAAAATCATCCCCGTGGTTTGCATTTCGTCCCTGCCGTTATAACTTTGCCGTTAAACCCCTCACATGCAAGTCACGTGAGGGGCATTTTCGTCTTTTTATAGAGTTAAGTGCAAAAATCGTCCCTGTGGTTTGTCGTTTTTGCATTTTTCATCCTTGCCGTTAACAAATCCAGGAAAACTCTTCAAACAAAACAAAACAAACAAAAATTACAAATAACAATTTAATCCAAACAAAACAAAAACCTATATACCTACATTTGAGGATCTGGTCAATCACTTTCAAATGCAAACACGTACATACAATGTTTTAAAAATCCGGTAGTATTACCCGTAATACCGGTTTTGAAGGGTACTCCGGTACAACTATTTTCGGTATTTTTCGGTATTACTGTTCCGGTATTTCCGGTATTCTCATTTTTTATTTTTTGAATTTTTTAAAAAACTATTTTTATACTTTAATGTTATTTTTTTGTAATTTGTGAACTTTCTTATATTTTGTTATAAAGTACCTATTTGGTATTATTTTTGAGTGAATTGTAATTATATTTTGATTATTTTCGTTAAATTGTAATAAATTTATAACATTTTTTAAAAATATAAAAAAAAAAAATTAGCCGTACCGGTAGGTATTAAATTAGATCCTCATATGTAGGTATATATAGGTTTTTGATTTGAGTAGGTTTTGGTTTTTGATTAAATTTTTGTTTGGAGGTTTGTTAAATACAAGGATGAAAAATGCAAAAACGACAAACCATAAGGACGAATTTTGCACTTAACCATAGGGACAAACCATGAAGATAGGTGAAAAGACATAAATGCCCCTCACGTGCAAGGCACGTGAGGGGGTTAACGGATCTAAGGACGAAATGCAAACCACAGGGATGATTTTAGTCAAAAGTTAACGGCGAGGATGAAAAATGCTTATTCGAAAAACCACAGGGACGAAAAAAGTACTTTGGCCTTATTTTAAACATATTCACTTGAAATACTTATAATATCCACTTGAAATACCTATAACACCCTTAATGAAATAAATTTACAGCATCTACCTGAACAATTAAAATAATTACACTACCTCTTTTACATCATTAACCTACACTACTCGAGTACTCACCGCCGCCGCCGCCGCACCTACCACCACCTGTCCACCATCACCACCACCCGTCGCCACATCACGTTGGTACTCTTTTAATATAATATAAAATAAATAGACATACACATCATACTCTTTATTGTGGGTGCCTACACCTATATGCTGTTATTGAATTTTATAAGTCTGATTCTTCTGATGGTATGCATTGAGATTGCTTGCTACTCCAAAGTTTGTAATGCTCCCTCAGTCTTATATTGTGTGTTATCTTTTAACTTTGCATTTGATAAACAAGAGTCAACATTCAGGCAAAGCATCATTCACAAGGTTTGCCCTTTCTTCTTGGTTTTCGAAAAGCAAAGGAGAGATATGATAATGAGTTGTTTCTAATGGCGATTGCTACTGATAATGTTCAATACAACCACTCAAACTTGCAGGATGGGAGTTCTTTTGCGCCTTTTCCCTTAAGATTACAGAGGTAAAAAAAAGTACCACGTTGCATATATGACTTCCAACTTTACAAAATACAAAACATTGTATACCAAAAAGGCTATCATGGCATTAGTAATAGAAATTATAAAGCTACTACATGATATGATTCTTGCATGCATCCGAGGTGTTGTATAGTTTATCTCATGGTTCAGTCATCAATGCTTGATCCCTTTGACCGTTTTGTTTCGAATCTTTTCATCCATTTCTTCTGGGATGAGGTAAACTGAGATATTGCTGTATGAAACGATGAGCCAGCGTGAGATGACGAGTCTTTCTGAGATGCTTCTGTGGATGGAAGCTCAGCAGGAAGTGCAGAAGCAGTGCTTGTTAAGGCATTTAGCACAAGGAATGCCAATATAGGAGAAAGATCCAAAGTCCCTCCAAGTGGTGGGATAACTCCACGAAAGATGTTCAAGTATGGATCACATAAAGTGCTGCAGAGAAAAAACCAACAATGTTACAAATCCAACATATTCAGGGATGACAAATAGGTGGTGGTCCTGGCAGGTTGGATAACAGGTCTGGATTTAAAAAGGTGATTTTTTGAACGGGTCAATATATGCCCGGATTGGTATGAACAGAAAGTACTTGTGTCAAAATTTGATAACATCTTTAGAAACATTTAGCGTGTAAAATTTGATTACAAAGTGTTACAATTTATATAGTTTTCCAACGTTTCGAATAAAATGATTTAGGCAAACTGCTAAGCCATTCAACCCATTTGAGCCATTTTCTTCTAACCCGAATCAACCCCTGCTTAAATTTAAAAGCGAACCCGACGCCTTAAAACTTAAAGATTGAATCAATCAAGGTTTAAGGGTGCGACACGGGGACTTCTGCATGAGTTACCCATCCTAGTACTAACCATTCTCGACTATGGAGTGTTGATGAAATATGATTATTGATTACAACTTTTTCATATGACCACTTGCATACCCTAGGAAATTGTCGACTATTTGTTAGGCCAATGCTTCGAAAACCTATGGGCCAAAATCAAATATCAATAGCATTGTTCTAAGTAAGTTTAGCTTCAACGTTCACCCTAAAAGAGGAACATTCCCCCTTCATTGGTCAAATTTAATGAAACAGAGCAACTTTCATGAAATCAGGGTCAGTAAAGAACTAGCCATGCCATGCTAAGCAGAACCATAGATCTTTCATTTAATAGAAACCTCAGCTTGAGTAATCTATTTTTCCACTCTCAACAAAGTTAGTTCTCTCTTTTGAGGGCTGGACGTGACCGGTGACCCTAAAACCTTAGACGTGACATAACCGACCAATTTTCTTATGATCAACCTAACAACATGAGTTAAAACTCAACTTTCTTCCAATTACCTAACTATTTATTGGTGTTGAATGGGAAATGCTTGGTTGAAATCACTTCTAAATGAATCTGAGTAATAGAATATAACCATTTGAACAAGGAGTATATTCGATAAACTGAATAACAAAAACTGAATCATCTAATTACCTGAGGGGACTCGTAATTGCCGGAGGAGAATTGGGAAACCAAGTTAGAACTAGCCTCACAACCAACAAGGTGTTGTAGATGTTCAAGAAGTTTAGAACACCATTAGATACCACAAGCCCTGCCACTGAATCTCCTGGGATGATGGCAGCAAAATCATGATTTGATAGAGATTTCAAATTCCTTTGGTTTCTACAGTTAATCTGAAAGAGACAAGTTTTAAAAAAGGTCACTTCAACTATATGAAATATGTCGACTGAAGCGGGATAAATAGAATAGGGTTAAGAGATGAAATAAACCAAGCAAATATAAAATTACCGGAGATTATACTTCAGTTGGGGTTATATTTTCTATCTAACAGGTTAGATGGGACAAATTATATACTCTACTAACAATGAAATATGTCTGATGGGTCAGTAGTCACCCGCGGTGTCTTCAAATGTTTACAACCTCCTAAACCGTATGGTGAAAATCATATAAACTTACTTCAAATTAGCATTGTAATAATACAAACTTTGTAATCATATATAAAACGCTAACACATTTTTTCTGATGTGTAGGGCAAACGGCGCCCTCTACTTCTACTTCTAACTAAAGACGAAGAGCCGGCATAATTTTAACGGGTCAATCCAAACTGTTTTGATATGCTACCCTACCCATTCAACAAGCCCTTTGTGGCATATCTAGTCCTATTATGCACGTATGGGGTTGCTGTTTGGAAGGAACTGGACAATAAAGGCTATCTGGTATTACTTAAATTTTAATCAATTGCAATAATGGCAAGTAGGAGAGCCTTGCAGCAACTCATACACTGAAATTTCCACTTTTTGGAACATCATTATACAAAACCCAAAAACTAATTTACTCTTTTCTATCTTTTTTCCCCGGTAGGTCTACATGTATGTTAATCAACTTGGTTTTCACAGCCCCTCATAACAATTCTCGTAACCAAAAACTCAACATACAAGTTCAAATTTGTTCTTTTGCAGTGTGCATATGTATATATAATACACACACATCAAAAGTTACAAATATATGCAGAAACAAGTTATTGTAACGTCATATCTTGATTTTTCTTTTACTAGCAAACTTAACAATATTTATGTCAAATATAAGCGACACGTTCAAACTAAAAACTTGTAAGTTGAACACATTCCACTCTAGATGATCAGCCATTTCATCTATATATTCCACTCTCTACATACATTTTCTTTTCGTTAATCATGGTGTCCGGACTCTGGACTTTAATCGACTAAACCAGGAGGTCCAAGCCCACCGCTACACAAACTTAAAGGGAGACTGGTGTGGCAACCCTTAGTGGTGATATTCCACTATACATACGTACACTATATTTATCATACAAAACAAAGCAGCAGCAACAAATGTCAACAAACTTGTAACTTTAAAGATAAGAAAATTGGGAAAACTATGCTTTCTACGTTCACTATATCCCAACAGGAGTGATGACTTCATTACTCATCATCAAGGGTGTGTTTGGATCGCCTAATATTTAAAGCTTATTGTTTAAGGCTTATAAAATGCTAGTCTAATAAGCCCTTTCAAGGTGTGTTTGGATATAGCTTACTTTTAAGAGCTTATGCCCTTTTTGTGATGAAATAAGCTCAAAGGCATAAGCCTCGAGTTTTACGCTTATTAGACACCGCATAAGTCAATAAGCATAAGCTCAACCAAACACCCCTAAAGAAATGCTAGCAATTCCATTTGTGAATACAAAGTTTCACCAAAAAACAAGGGATCCTAAGCTAAATTTCTACTCAATTGAACCCCAATATAATAAAGAATGAATCTTTACAGTAAAATCCACATAAAACCACATCATTTTCACATACAAAAACATAAAAATCAAAATTTGAAACAATAAGTAAACTTACCTGACAAAACTTATGGTATTCAGAGGATATAGAATGCAATTTAGTGAAAAGGGGGTTTTGAGAAACAAACAAATGCACAAAATTGATACAATTATCAATAGACTTATGGATATTATGAATCAAATTGTTGGCTGATTCATTAACAATTTTTTGGAAATGATTAGTGGTTGCGTGTGATGAAGTTTTCAAGAACAAGATAGATGAGGTGTGGAGAGTTGAAAGAGGTAGGCCAATTATTGCTAAATTGTTTGTAGGATTTGTTGCATTGTTGGAAACTTGGTTATCATTACATGAATCTTGTGATGATGAAGAATGCATTGTGGGTTGTTATTGAGGAGAAAGATTGTAACTTTTTGATGGGGTTTTGAAGGAGAGGGAGATGAAGATAGGATTTTGGGGGTGTATGGATTTGATTGGAGCCAAATTTCCCACATGAATTAAAAAAATAAATCATAGAAATGTGATATGTTCTTAGTTTAATTTTGCTTATGTCAATTTAAGATTTTAAATTCTTTGTTTTCGACACCTTCACCTTTTCATGTGGATTTTTTTATCACATTTAAATATAGCAGTGTAGGTTTCTCCTCCTACTAAATTAGATCTCCTGTTGCGAACAAATGATCCACATCTTTTATCCCCTAATTCCTAAAATATATACACAAATCCTTTTTCATTAATTATTTACACTACTCGACGCTGCCATTACAAACCGTCGACACCACCCAACCAGCGTCTGCCATCGTCGCCGCATTGTACGAGAATCGTGCTAGTAATTTTTTTCTTGAAATAGTTTTAAAATGTAATATGTTATATTTTGTATCTGACTCTTTATGAAATAAAATAGTTTGTATAGTTTTCGTACAAGTTGAAACTCTAGGGACTCAAAGTGTAAATATATGTATAAATTAGTTATAGGACGGTTACAATTATTTTCTGTATATATATTGTATTTCCTTCTTATTTTTACATAATAATAGAAAATAATATTCTACAAATTCTCTCTAAATTCTCTCTAATTTTACTTTGATTAATTCCGCATTATTAATTTCATATGGTATCAGAGAGCAAGGTTTTGAAATGATTTCATCGTGTTCGGTGATTATTCCGGTTATACGGTCGCCGGAATCCGCCATTGTTGTGTAATCGAGCTTTGAGGCTTTGATTTTAGAGATGTTTCCAGTCATTTCTGGTGGTTTTCCGATTACGGTGCTCATTCTTGCAATCTTTCTTATTTCAATTAATTAATAGTTTGATTCATATCAATTAGGGTTTTGAATTTAACCTAATTGATTGCTGACGTCATATTTCTAATTGATTTGATTACTGGAAAATTCAGTTAATTAGGGTTTCAATTAGTGATACTATGGCTATTCCAGAACCTTTGGTAGGTCTAAACAATCAAAATAACAACTCTCAAGTCAATGATCCTTTGTTCTTGGCTAGTTCTGATCATCCAGGAATGATGTTGACCAATACACCTTTTAATGGTAGTAATTTCTTTGGTTGGAGTCGTACTATTCAGATGGCACTTGGTGCTAAATTGAAATTAGGTTTCATAGATGGTTCAACTGAAAAACCAGCAGATTCTCATCTTGATTCTGGAAGATGGATTAGGTGTGATTATATGGTGATTTGTTGGATCTTGAATTCTATGACTGCTGAAATATCTGAAGCTTTCCTTTATGATAAGTCTGCAAAGGAATTGTGGACTGAATTGAGTGAGAGATATGGTCAAAGTAATGGGCCACTCATTTATCATGTTGAAAGAGAGTTGAGTAAGGTTAGTCAAGGTGATCTTTCAGTGGCTGCTTATTACAATAAGATGAAGAGGTTTTGGGATGAGTTGACAAGTTTACATGGAATTCCTGTTTGTACTTGTGGAAAAATGCAAGAGTGTAGTTGTGGCATAACTAAAAAGTATCAAGAAATTGAAAGCAAGACTAGACTCATGCAGTTTTTGATGAAGCTTAATGATGGTTTTGAGTCAGTTAGGAACCAAATTTTGTCAATGGATCATTTGCCAAATATTAATAAAGCTTACTACATTGTGCAACAAGTTGAGAAACAGAAACAAGTGACAACCATTACTCCAGACCTTTCTGCTTACTTTGCTAATCAACAACAGGCTAAGTTTGGTCAGAGAAAGGATCATAGAATGGATAAGAGTAAAAGTTGCACTTATTGTAAGCAAGATGGTCATGTGTTTGAGCAGTGTTTTGAAAGGTTGGGCTATCCTGATTGGTATAAAGGGAAGAAAAGTAAGAAAGGCAGAATGGCAGCTCAAGTGGGTGTTGATATGGGGTTTAAGGATTCTCCATTTGATTTTAACTATGAAAATGAGTTGCATAATGAGAAAAAGGGTGAGTTTGATCAAAACTTAGTGGCAGCTGTTTGTTCTGAGATGATGAAGCTGATGAAAGAAAAGAATATGGTTATGGCATCCAATGTGGATGTGGCTGGTCCATCCAATCCACATGCAGGTATCAATATCAGTCTTGATTTTTATGATAGACTTTATGCTTTATCCTGCATTGTGGATATTGATATAGAAAATGACTGGATAACTGATTCTGGAGCAACAGATAACATGACACCTCACTTAAAATTATTACAGTCCATTAAAATTCTTAAAACTCCCATAAAAGTCAGTTTGCCAGATGGCACAGTCAAGTTGGTTACCAAAGTGGGTCAGGTTCAAATCAATCCTTATTTGACCTTAACAAATGTGTTCTATGTACCTGATTTTAAAGTAAATCTTTTGTCAGTGGGTCAATTATTAAATTCTCAGCCTCTCATTGCTATTTTTGGTCCTACTTGGTTTGCTTTCCAGGACCTTTCAACTAATCAACTGATTACTGTTGGAAAGGGCCACAAGAAACTCTATCTCTGCAAACCTTCAGCAAGCTTGCCTCATGCCAATTTCTCTGCTTCATTGTTGCCTGTTCTTACTAGTTTTGTCAATCAAGTAACTAGTAATTCTAAAATTCATGTTGAATTGTTTCATGCTAGACTTGGTCATACTTCTATGTCCAAAATAATTCATGTTGATGCTTATAAACATGTTGATGTGTCTCATTTCATGTGTGATACTTGTTTGATGTCTAAGCAGCATAGACTGCCTTTCTTGAGAAGTGATTCCAAATCTTTATGTCCTTTTGAATTAATCCATGTTGATTTTTGGGGTCCTTATAATACTCCTGCACTTAATGGTGCTCAGTACTTTTATACTATTGTGGATGACTACAGTAGGAGTACTTGGACATATTTGTTGCATACAAAAGATCAAGTGTGTTCTATTTTGTCTAGTTTCTTTGCTTTTATTCAAAATCATTTCAATAAAACTCCCAAATATGTCAGATCTGATAATGGTACTGAAATAATTAATAGTGAGGTGTTATCCATGTTTAAATCAAAAGGAATTGTTCATCAGAGGTCTATGGTGTATACACCTCAACAAAATGGGAGAGTAGAAAGGAAACATAGGCATTTATTGGACACTGCTAGGTCAATTAAGTTGAATGTTGGATTACCTAAGAAGTTTTGGGGCCATTGTATTTTAGTAGCTACCTACTTAATCAATAAAATGCCTATGAAAGTGCTAAATTGGAAGAGCCCTTTTGAAATGCTTCATGGAATGAGTCCTTCTTATGCTCATTTGAGAGTAATTGGTTGTTTGTGCTATGCTGCCAATAATAAACCCCATAAGGACAAATTTGAACCAAGGGGAGAAAGGTGCATTATGTTAGGATATCCACCAGGGCAAAAGGGTTATTTGTTGTATAATCTGGTTACTAGAGAAGTTTTTTCTAGTAGAGATGTCACTTTTAATGAGACAATTTTTCCTTTTAAGGAGTCTCAAGGTACCATTTCTAAGCCTTCTTCTAATATTCCAATGGTTGACATGTCTTTTCCCAATGAGGAGTGATGTGCAAAATCTAGTCTTAAATTTATAAACAAGAAATACCGATTTTACTACCTAATGCACACTCTCGGGCAGTGGACCCGTTCGTGTATAGTATAGAAAATGGTAAGTCAGGATCGAACACAGGGACTATTTATTTAGGAAAAATGTGAGTTTAATGTAATTCTAGAAGATGGGGGTTTCTGTGACCGAGTTGTCACTTTGCTTAAACTAATAATAATAAAAGACAATGGAATCCGGTATTACCGGGGCAGGTTGTTTCAAAAGAAACACTGAAAAGATTTTAATATAAAAACAATAAAAATAAAAAGTATCATCTACTTCGAATCAGATCCATAATAGTTCAGGTTGCAATTAAAATAGTTGATACAATAACCGGGCATCAAGCAAATCACTAGACAAGTTCACGTGGTACCACCAACCGCTAGCAAGTCCGTATCCTCTACCTAAAACCCCTAACCAACGAGTTCCACTATAACCGTGAGTACCACCCTTTCCGTTTATAGTTTTCCTAATTAGCTAGTTTGTTTGGTTATTTAAATAATAGTTTTGCCTAATGTGGGGGTAACGTGGTACCACCAACCGCTAATCCCACTTGATAGATTAATTCCTATTACTATTATATTGTTCACTATCATACCATGAACTAGTGCTGATTGTTCATAGACAAACAATTGAAATCACATATGCATACAACTGGTACCACCAACGAAGCACACACATGTCACCAACAATAATAATAACAAATGACAAGGAATTAATTCATCAAGATCACGACAAAACATTAAGTGTACCAACTAAATATCGCAACCATCACATAGTTATTTCACGTCATCTTAGTAGATGATTAAATATCTAGCTACTCATAATAAAACTAATAAAATTGACATTCATCAAATAAAATCCACAATAATAATTGTATAGTAACAAGGTTTGCAACTAAACAACTAAAAGTAATAATAAAAGAGAAAAGGAATCGAACGAATTTGGCTTGCGATTGTCGACTCAATGCTGTTGTTCTCCACGAAATCAAAAGCCAAATGGCTTTTTCCTTTGGCTGCCACCTTACGCCCCAACACCTACTGCCGACCTTCACCTCTAAAATAAAAGAGGCCGATCACCTCACTTTGTGAGGATGTAAATTGGCGGCTCCAATTCCTCCCAAAACTCAAGTTTTTTTTTTTAGCCTTCCTTCTTTTTCTTTGCGGCTCTATGACTTCTCACAATTCAAGGCCAAAAGCCTTTTGGCGGCTAACAATCTCACCCACTCTCTCCACAATAGAATAAGAATATATATGTATTTCTCATTGCCTGCCAACTTGATGCCCTCGTGATGCACTTCCACCGAGCCCACCAAAACAATCCAATAAATATTTGAGCTACTTTATATGTTTATGCTTTTCTCGGCCCATCCAGAAAATTGGGTAGTAAAGGCCGAGTCCACCAAAATATTATTAGACTTCTCATTTATCTCTTATCTAGCAAGCTTTATATGTAACATTCTTGGCTCGGGCCTTTTAATGAATGCGTCAACTGTCAAGGTCTTCGTCTTCTCATAATCTCATCCGCAAGCCTTCTTGAACCATCTTTAACTCGTTTAAAGCCATTTTTAACAAATTTGCATGCTATAAAACTGAAATTACGAACAATACCATAATAGCATCAAATATACATGCATTTAACTCATAATTAAGTATAAAACACTTATAAACGATGTGAGAATAAGTATATAAATGGACACATCAAATTCCCCCACACTTGAGCATTGCTTGTCCTCAAGCAAATCTGGATATTAAGCAAAAAACATACCTTGGCACGAAGCTACATAAACACATTACGAATATCCAAAAAGAAGCCAAACCAAGTATGTCGATGACAAGGACTTTGGTGAAGCAGTTTTAATCTTAAATGAAAACCCGAAATGTTTGACAATATCTGAACAATCCACAAGCCTCAATAACACGACTAAGCAAAAGTGAAACAAATGAGCCTATCAAAATTATCCTACTCCAATGAACTTACTATTGGGATTGAATATATATGAATAATCACTCATTGCTCGGTCGTGATGCATATCTTACCATAGGCTTGAACAAGGATCATAGCTTCACCGACATGGCGTGAGCACCAAGTACATCATCAAAATATGGCATATAGGACGGTTGTATAGTTAGGCTAAGGTATATATAAATGATATTTACAATGGAATATGGTAGTGTAGGTTAGAAATGAAAGGGTGTAATCAAAAGTATAAGGTTTATATGAAAAATGTATAAAATAGTCTAATCACCCCATACCATTAATCCAACAAACCAATGACAATCAATGGCCCCCCAGATTAGACTATCGGTATAGTAAGGTATAATTAGGTAAAGTTTACAAAAATGAGTGGATATATACAATGGTAAAGGCTAAATTAAAGGGATGTATAAGTGTATAATTGCACTAAGGATGAGTGCAACTAAGGTATACAAAGAAAGGAACCCGGAAATGGAATAAATTAACCTCAAACTCGCACATCTTAGTGCAGGGCATCAAAATGAAAACCCTTACTCCCGAATAAATCCAAGAGCCTAAGAGAGGGACGTATTTACAAGGCAATCAAACCAAAACCGCAACCTAACACAACTATACAAAATGATGAAATCTCACAATTTGGTGTTAGGGATAAATTTGAGTGCACAAGTAATGATATCAATCCCGAGGGACTAGCCAAATAATCGTTCAGAACACATTTCGCCGGTTAAAAATTTGCCAAGGAAACAGTTTGTAGTAAAATTGCTTATTAAGATATGAATTAGGTGACCAAAAGCAATTTACCACAAGGACAAGCCCCACTCAAGTTTTACAAAAATGAGTGGATATATACAATGGTAAAGGCTAAATTAAAGGGATGTATAAGTGTATAATTGCACTAAGGATGAGTGCAACTAAGGTATACAAAGAAAGGAAAGAAATGTATGTATATGTAAGTGTAAGTGTGTAAGTATAGTAAGGTATAATTAGGTAAAGTTTACAAAAATGAGTGGATATATACAATGGTAAAGGCTAAATTAAAGGGATGTATAAGTGTATAATTGCACTAAGGATGAGTGCAACTAAGGTATACAAAGAAAGGAAAGAAATGTATGTATATGTAAGTGTAAGTGTGTAAGTATAGTAAAGGTAGAAATGTACAAAAGCAAATGGTGAAAATAAAGAAAGAAAAGTATGGGTCAAACCTAAATGCCAATTCGTCATCCGATGTACCTATATCACAAAAGTGATCTCACTGCGGTCTCGTAACGATCACCAGGCCAAGTTCTAGCTCAACACATCACCGGCACACTCATATCAAAGAAAGGAACCCGGAAATGGAATAAATTAACCTCAAATTCGCACATCTTAGTGCAGGGCATCAAAATGAAAACCCTTACTCCCGAATAAATCCAAGAGCCTAAGAGAGGGACGTATTTACAAGGCAATCAAACCAAAACCGCAACCTAACACAACTATACAAAATGATGAAATCTCACAATTTGGTGTTAGGGATAAATTTGAGTGCACAAGTAATGATATCAATCCCGAGGGACTAGCCAAATAATCGTTCAGAACACATTTCGCCGGTTAAAAATTTGCCAAGGAAACAGTTTGTAGTAAAATTGCTTATTAAGATATGAATTAGGTGACCAAAAGCAATTTACCACAAGGACAAGCCCCACTCAAGTTTTACAAACCACATCAACCTCTATTATCCAACCAAATTGACAACACCGATTCCAAACATGCACATCACAGTGAAGAGCTCAAGATAGAAACTCCTACCCTCGGATAAAATCCAAAGGCCTATGAGAGGGACACATCAACAAAACCGGTAGAAATCTCAATGGCAAAACAACAAAAGTGATGTACCCGGTAGCTTAAACCTATTTGCCACCCCCCCACACTTAAGATGGACAATGCCCTCAATGTCCATATCGGTCAAACACAGGTAAATAGGGGTAAGCAACATAGAAAAATCAGAGCACATACCGGAATAAAGACCGTGTGAAACAGTATCAAGAAAGATGCCAATCAAAAATAATGCACTGAACTTACTGGCAACGAATGCACATGACCTCACACAATTAATCAATTGATTCCATAGAATAGAGATTGGGAGAGAATCCAGTGGGTTCCCCCCACACTTGAGCTTCACTATAGCCATCAACAATCCTCAATCCCATTCACACCAAAATTTCACCTGCACTTTCTTGACAATAAAACATCAAATCTAACTACAAAAATGAAAATAAAATGCAAGAAAATAACACGGGTTGCCTCCCGAGAAGCGCTTAATTTATTTATGAGTCTTTAGCTAGACTCGAACCTCTCATAATCACCAACATTGGGACCCCGACGCCCCCACACTTGAAGTGTTGGGCGGTCTTCCCTTAAATGGTGAAAAACACTTACCTTTCACCCCGGTCGAAATCCAATTGTTAACATTACCTAGACATACAAAATCTGGTGGCCTACACGAGTAAGGTGAAAAATTGGTGAACTTAACTTTTATCATCACCCAATCCTTAAAATCCACCTTTTCAAAATCTTCATTCACATGATCTATCACATTCATTTTTAAATCCATGAAATCTACCCAGTTCATCAATTTATAATTATAAAACAATACTGTGTTACCTGAAGTGTAAATACGTCTCTTTTTAGGGACCATTAAGCACTTATCAATGAGGAAAGTAGCCGATGCTCCCTCTAGCTTCCTCTTTTTGCTCACCATTTTAATACATGCTTGAACTTTCGGTAATTCATCCATTATTGTGTGTTCAAGCTCAATCCTCTTTGTTGGACCAATTACTACCTCCTCATCCAAGTCGATTATGCCTTTATCCTCCAAATCCTGCAAGATATAGTTAGCAACATTAGTATCATTATAAGAAACATCACATACCTTACCAAGAAAGGAGGAACAAATCTCCAATTCAACAACTTCAATCACTGGCTCATTGCTAACAAGTGGTAGTTCATTTGGTTCCGAATGAGTTAGCTGATAATCATCTTCTTTTGAGTCAACTCCAATGAAAAGTTGTGGACATGATTCTAGCTCTCGTGCCACTATCTTACTAACACCATCGCCCGATTCCATGAATTCTTCTTTCAGTTCTTCCATTATCACTTCACCAAAGTCAGATTGTGGAAGAGACACATGTGGTTCCTCCATTGCATCAGTGTTCAGGATATGAATGGAATCCTGTATCTCTGGATATTTTTGGCATTCAGGAGGTTGGGTATGAGATTCATTTTCCAAGTGATCATAAGCTTCCATTTTTTCATTCTCTTCTGAAGTCTCATACTCTTCTTGCCACATAGTTTCATTTTTGGGCACATACACAAATTCATTCGATTGAACAAATTCTTCCAAATAATCAAATACTCTGTCGGTATTCATCCCTACTAATTCCTCATCTAGAATTTCGTATGATTCGTCATCTAGCCCACACAAATATATGTTAACAAGTTCACCAACAAAAACGTTGTTCGTGGTTAACTTATCAACTACGTATCTCATCCTCAACCATGCTTCATACCAAGTTTCGTTGGGCAATTGCTTAAAGTACCGAATCTCTGGCCGGATATTCTGCCTCCAACTCAAAGTCTTGATCTGCCATGGGTGACGCTAATAATACAAAACAAACACTACAAACCCCGTGAAAAGCACAGATGGAAAACAAGAACTAAATAATAAAATGGACTAAAACTAAATAAAAAAATTAACACTAAATTATGCTAACCTAAGAAAGCAATTAACTTCCTCACAAGTGAGGAAGGATCAAACCACTAAATTTAACAACTAAAACAGCGCACAATCCCCGGCAGCGGCGCCAAAAACTTGATGTGCAAAATCTAGTCTTAAATTTATAAACAAGAAATACCGATTTTACTACCTAATGCACACTCTCGGGCAGTGGACCCGTTCGTGTATAGTATAGAAAATGGTAAGTCAGGATCGAACACAGGGACTATTTATTTAGGAAAAATGTGAGTTTAATGTAATTCTAGAAGATGGGGGTTTCTGTGACCGAGTTGTCACTTTGCTTAAACTAATAATAATAAAAGACAATGGAATCCGGTATTACCGGGGCAGGTTGTTTCAAAAGAAACACTGAAAAGATTTTAATATAAAAACAATAAAAATAAAAAGTATCATCTACTTCGAATCAGATCCATAATAGTTCAGGTTGCAATTAAAATAGTTGATACAATAACCGGGCATCAAGCAAATCACTAGACAAGTTCACGTGGTACCACCAACCGCTAGCAAGTCCGTATCCTCTACCTAAAACCCCTAACCAACGAGTTCCACTATAACCGTGAGTACCACCCTTTCCGTTTATAGTTTTCCTAATTAGCTAGTTTGTTTGGTTATTTAAATAATAGTTTTGCCTAATGTGGGGGTAACGTGGTACCACCAACCGCTAATCCCACTTGATAGATTAATTCCTATTACTATTATATTGTTCACTATCATACCATGAACTAGTGCTGATTGTTCATAGACAAACAATTGAAATCACATATGCATACAACTGGTACCACCAACGAAGCACACACATGTCACCAACAATAATAATAACAAATGACAAGGAATTAATTCATCAAGATCACGACAAAACATTAAGTGTACCAACTAAATATCGCAACCATCACATAGTTATTTCACGTCATCTTAGTAGATGATTAAATATCTAGCTACTCATAATAAAACTAATAAAATTGACATTCATCAAATAAAATCCACAATAATAATTGTATAGTAACAAGGTTTGCAACTAAACAACTAAAAGTAATAATAAAAGAGAAAAGGAATCGAACGAATTTGGCTTGCGATTGTCGACTCAATGCTGTTGTTCTCCACGAAATCAAAAGCCAAATGGCTTTTTCCTTTGGCTGCCACCTTACGCCCCAACACCTACTGCCGACCTTCACCTCTAAAATAAAAGAGGCCGATCACCTCACTTTGTGAGGATGTAAATTGGCGGCTCCAATTCCTCCCAAAACTCAAGTTTTTTTTTTTTAGCCTTCCTTCTTTTCCTTTGGCTGCCACCTTACGCCCCAACACCTACTGCCGACCTTCACCTCTAAAATAAAAGAGGCCGATCACCTCACTTTGTGAGGATGTAAATTGGCGGCTCCAATTCCTCCCAAAACTCAAGTTTTTTTTTTTTAGCCTTCCTTCTTTTTCTTTGCGGCTCTATGACTTCTCACAATTCAAGGCCAAAAGCCTTTTGGCGGCTAACAATCTCACCCACTCTCTCCACAATAGAATAAGAATATATATGTATTTCTCATTGCCTGCCAACTTGATGCCCTCGTGATGCACTTCCACCGAGCCCACCAAAACAATCCAATAAATATTTGAGCTACTTTATATGTTTATGCTTTTCTCGGCCCATCCAGAAAATTGGGTAGTAAAGGCCGAGTCCACCAAAATATTATTAGACTTCTCATTTATCTCTTATCTAGCAAGCTTTATATGTAACATTCTTGGCTCGGGCCTTTTAATGAATGCGTCAACTGTCAAGGTCTTCGTCTTCTCATAATCTCATCCGCAAGCCTTCTTGAACCATCTTTAACTCGTTTAAAGCCATTTTTAACAAATTTGCATGCTATAAAACTGAAATTACGAACAATACCATAATAGCATCAAATATACATGCATTTAACTCATAATTAAGTATAAAACACTTATAAACGATGTGAGAATAAGTATATAAATGGACACATCAAGGAGATTATTAGAGATTCTGGGGTTAATGATCAAAATACTCCAAATGTGGAAATAAGTAATGATGATTCTGAATATGTGAATGAGACTGCTGATGTAGAAAGTCACATTCAGAATCCTGGTGTTGTTCCACCATTGAGAAGGTCTGCCAGAAATACTACTGCTCCTACTTGGTTAAAAGATTTTGTGGTACCAACATCAAAGAGTGCTAATGTGTCCTGTTCCATTTCACAGCCACTTTATCCAATATTCAAAAATTCAAATTTTAATCTGTACCCTCAGGATTATGTGGCCTCTTTGGCAAATGTTTTGACTCAACAAGAACCCTTAAATTACACTCAAGCTTCTCAAATCCCTGAATGGAGAGATGCTATGGAAAAGGAGCTTTCAGCTTTAGAACAAAATGATACTTGGGTCATGACAGATTTGCCTCATGGTCATAAGGCAATCACTTCTAAGTGGGTATATAAGGTTAAGTACAAATCTGATGGTACAATAGAAAGGCACAAAGCTAGACTGGTAATTAGAGGCTTTGACCAGAAAGAAGGAGTAGATTACAAACATACTTTTTCACCAGTTGCTAAGGCTGCTACAGTGAGAATATTGATTGCTATTGCAACTGCAAAAGGTTGGCCTTTGCATCAATTGGATATTAATAATGCCTTTTTACATGGCTTTGTGGACGAGGAAATTTATATGTTTCCACCAGAAGGATACAAAAGAGGTTCTCAAAATCAAGTATGCAGATTGAATAAGTCTTTGTATGGGTTAAAACAGGCTTCTAGGCAGTGGAATCAAGAATTATCCAAATTTCTTGTCTCTTTGGGTTTTATTCAGTCCAAAAATGATTATTCTCTCTTTGTTAAGAGTACAAATGACAGTTTTACAGTGGCATTAGTATATGTGGATGATATATTAGTCACTGGAAATTGTGAGAAAGAAATAGTCCAGACTAAGGCTGCATTAGACAAGAAATTTACCATCAAAGATTTAGGATTGGCAAGGTACTTCTTGGGAATTGAGTTGTGCAGAACTGATGATGGCACATACCTTAATCAAAGGAAGTATATCTTAGATTTGTTGAAAGATGCAGGAATGACAGGTACTAAACCTGTCTCTTTTCCATTGCCCACACATCTCAAATTGTCTCTAGATGCAGGGGAGGTTCTTTCTGATCCAGAGTCTTATAGAAGGCTAGTAGGCAGACTTCTTTATCTGTCCATGACTAGGCCAGATATATCATATGTTGTGCAGCATCTCAGCCAATTTGTTTCTAGTCCTAAAGTGCCTCATATGAAAGCTGCAATGCATTTATTGAGATACTTAAAAGGATCAATCTCAAAAGGGTTATTTTATCCAGTTCAGTCTAATCTCAAGGTAACCGGTTTCAGTGATGCTGACTGGGCATCCTGCATTATGACAAGAAAGTCATTGGCTGGATATGGTATATTTTTGGGGCATTCATTGGTTTCCTGGAAGACAAAGAAGCAAGCAACTGTATCAAGGTCTTCCACAGAAGCAGAGTATAGAAGTATGGCTGCAACCACTTGTGAACTGATATGGTTAACCTATCTTCTAAAGGATTTACATATTCATGTTCAGGTTCCATTAACTCTGTTTTGTGACAATAAGGCTGCACAACATATTGCAGCAAATCCTTGTTACCATGATAGAACAAAGCATTTAGATATTGACTGCCACTTCACCAGAGACAAGGTTCAGGATGGTTTTCTGCAAACAGCTTATATACCAACTAATTTACAACTTGCAGATGTGATGACTAAAGCTTTAGGTTATATGCAGCATTCAGTTTTGAGCAAAAAGATTGGCTTAAAGGAAGTTCCAACTTGAGGGGAGGATATGAAATAAAATAGTTTGTATAGTTTTCGTACAAGTTGAAACTCTAGGGACTCAAAGTGTAAATATATGTATAAATTAGTTATAGGACGGTTACAATTATTTTCTGTATATATATTGTATTTCCTTCTCATTTTTACATAATAATAGAAAATAATATTCTACAAATTCTCTCTAATTTTACTTTGATTAATTCCAAATTATTAATTTCATACTCTTATAACAAAGTTGATTTATTTAAGTCACATGGAAATTTGGTTGTTGTTCCATTCAAATATTAAAAAGGAAATGGAACATTTTTAACTATTATTGTATAAATAAAAAACGTGATGTTTACAAAATACTTGGAAGATATGTAGTTAAGTTTTGTGCACTTGTAAATTTTTATTTTGATCAGTATGAAATAAAAATGATAAAAAGTTATTTTACCGGAATCTCAATTGAGAAATGATATAGTTACAAACAAAAGTCTACTAACAATATTTATAAATTTATGTGGACCAATAGAAAAAGAAAAGTGAATCATGATAGAGAAAATGCATATAATTTTATTGATGGTTATTAATGCCACATATGTTTGTAAAACTTTGTTTCGTGAATGTAGCATTGCTCGTCTCAATTTACGGGTCAGGCGGTAATTTATCAATCATCTATTCCATCAAACAAACCAATCAATGAAAAGTATAAATAAAGGGAAAAATGACCGAAAATACCCCTTAAAATAAATTCGTTCTGCAACTGTGGTCCATCACACAATGCCAACTCAAATCGGAGAATCCTCCTCCTCCGGTACCGGACCACCCAACACCGCCACAGAAGATGCCGCCGGTCCATCTACTACTACCGCCGCCCTACGCCGCCGTTTCCCCCTGGCAGCTCAGCCGGAGATAATGAGAGCAGCACAGAAAGACGACCAGTACGCTTCCTTCGTCTACGAAGCGTGTCGTGACGCCTTTCGCCACTTGTTCGGTCTCTATCTTATCTCATACTTAGGCTTTTATGTTTATGTTTATATATCTGTATCTATATCTATATCTATATATGTATGTATTAATGTTTTGATTAATCAACAATTTTATCTTATTTTTTTGCTTTTATAGGTACAAGGGCTGCTATATCTTATCAGAGTGAGGTTTATTTTTTCTTTTTTAAAATCTAAATTTTGTAAAATATTATTTATTTATTGCTGAACTCATCTATAGAGTATTAAATTTGGCTTAAATACGCAGCGTCTTTGGTAGTTATCGTGCACGTTAAGGAAGTGTTTTTTTGCTATATAGACCTATATCTGGAATTCCGTTTGTGTTTTTTTATTTATCTTTAGTAGGATTTTAGTGAATTTACAGCTATGAATTTAGGATTTTGGTAGAGTGGGACGGGATGCACAACTAGTTACGGTTTTCTTTGGTCGTTTAACCTAGCTAGCTAGCAGTGAGGACCGATGTTTTGAGGTGACAAAGCAGTTGGTTCAGGTCAGATAATGGGTCAAGACAGAGTTGTGTTGAAATGGTATTGGGTCAAAAATTGGTCATTTATCTAAAACAGGTCACTATTGACCAAACTGACTTGACTGGATTGCCATGGCTCATATGAATCAAGAAAGAAACAACAAGCATAGTTCCTCTTTTACATTGTCCATTTTTCCATTTTCTTAAGCTAGTGACAGTCTGACAGATTCACACAAGTTCTACTGAAATTATGTCATGTACTGTCTGCACCATTCTTTTTTGGTCGTTCAAGGCATCAAACTTTGGCATTTCATCTGTAGATATATCATTATGAAATACTGTTATTTGATGCTTATATGACAATGTAGAAGTTATTGTCCAAGACGGTGTGCTCTTAAAAGTTATAATTGTTCCACCTTATACCCCATTTACAGATTGCTGTTCATGCCATATATTAATATCCGGATTTCTTTCAGTATTCTTACTTTGGTGGTATATAATCTTGCAGACAAAGCTTTTGGGCCAGATGTTGTATTATATATTAACAACAGGGGCAGGGCAGCAGACATTGGGAGAAGAGTATTGTGATATTACACAGGTATGGAGATTATAAATTTTGCTGTATACATATGCTCTTTTTTTTGTCAATAATAAATATAGTTATAAAGATAAAAAATATTGGAACAAAAAAAACTCGTCATTAATAGAGTTTTAGTGGAAAATAAATGGGGGCATAGAATATAGTTGCAGAAGCTAGTATGTTCATGCACACTTTCGTAACTTAATTGTTCTATAATATATGTTCTTTTGTAGTTGGTTTTCCAATGCTGTTATAAACTAAGTTAGACCTCTAGATTATCTGACTTTGGGGTCATATATAACAAAGTATTGCTGTGGCTGTTTGAACATACTAGTTCACGACTAAGAATATTACATGAAGTAAAGAATGCCTTTATCATCTCTCTACAATGTGAACTCCTGTTACATTGTATGATAAGTTCTGCTTTCAAGCAGTGAAAATAATGTTCTGTTTTGTTTTTCTTTACTCTGTTTATGTGTGGATAAATACTTCTTCGGTTGGGGCTTCTAAGTTAGTTTTACAAGAATGAAACTGCCATATGGATTTTGCTTATCTACATATAAAGATTATAATATATATGGGGTGGCGTCATAACTTGCTTTAATCCTCCTAAGTTAAAACACCAAAAGCTCATAATTTCTGATGGCTATCTAGACCTCTGTAGACTTATGTGCAAGGTTGTCCTCTATATGTTTACTTTCCCACCTGTAAGAATATATTATCGAGGTTGTATGGAATTTTTTTGAGAAGGTTAAGGTTTTTAATTGCAGGTTGCAGGATCATATGGACTTCCTCCAACACCTGCGAGGCGTGCCCTTTTTATTGTTTACCAGAGTGCTGTTCCCTACATTGCTGAAAGAGTCAGGTTCAGTTCTTTGTACTAATCTTTGTGCTTGGCAACTGTGATTAATGCTTTGTTAAAAAGATACAAGTATTGAGTTTCTTCATAGCTATAAACTCAATAAACCATGAATTTGCAGCTCTAGAATCGCTTCCCGTGGCATGGCCTTGACTGAGTCAATATCTGATGATCTAGACACTTTTAGAAGCAGCAGTGAGGATCAGTTATCTATGATTCAAGTCCCTTCATCTTCTCCGAGAGTTTCCATATCACTTCTCTCAAGATTGAAAGAAAAAATCGGTGGGATATGGTTGCACATAGTTCAGAGATGGCCTGCAGTATGACATTTTCCATCTATTCTTATGTCATAGCATTCCTTGCCTATATAGTATGAATATTTTGTTATTGGGGCCTTTTGTTCTAATGTGAAACCAAGTATGGTATCTCTACAATGTTCATGCATCAAGGAATATTGTTCGGAATGACCTTTTGTAGCAATCTACAGTGATGGGGACAAGACATTCACGAACATGGATGTTTTTTGAAATTAAAGGTTTATTAGTAGGATTTCTTGTAGTTATTAATCATATTATATGACATACATGATGCAACTTACTTTAGTATAATAAGTTATCTTATTTACCCAAGTGAAGTTGGAGCGTATGCTTCCTCTAATTAGTTAGCTAACCATCAATATGACCATTGGCTGATATGATATGGTGAACAAATTAATAAACTGTTCTTGGTTAAGTGAATCATCGATCTTTAAGTGTGTGATAAATTTTTGCCAGTCTCTTGATTAGATTAGAATCTCTTGATAATTTATATTCTACTCCTCTAATTGCTCCTTCTGAGTTGTATGAAGCTGTTAATCTTACAGGATAGTGTAATTACATTTTTCTTTGAGGTGCCTTTAGTATAATATGCAATAGATTATTGCTCACAACTATTGTTTGACCAGTGGTTAAATTAATTCCTTTTAAACCCAGGTGCTTCCCTTAGCTCGTGAGTCATTGCAGCTACTTCTTCGTGCTAATCTTATGTTCTTCTATTTTGAAGGTGGGTATTCTTGGATGTTGATTTTACAGTTTTATTATTTCTTACAATTTATCAAGCAGCTTAAGTATACTGCAGGTCTATATTATCATATATCAAAGCGTGCAGCAGGCATTCGTTATGTTTTTATTGGAAAGCCGATGAATCAAAGGCCTAGGTATTTACTTAGCCACATTTATTTTTCAAGGACGTGACTTGTGTTTTGATGATTAAGTATGGCATGTTAACTCTTTAAGTGTTACGTAATGCAGATACCAAATATTGGGTATGTTCCTATTGGTTCAATTATGTATTATCGCTGCTGAAGGGTTGCGGCGTAGCAACTTAGCATCCATCACATCTTCAGTTCAGCATACATCCTTAAGGGTCCACCAAGCATCAGGAGGTCTTAGTTCTCTTCAAAATAACTATATGATCATTTTCTTACGTCTCCATGTTACTGTATTATTTTTCATGTGCAAGTATCTGCACAAACTTATTAGTTTATATTTCTTTTAATGGCCCAAACATATTAGTTACTATTTGGAAGGAACAAGCTTGATAATTAAATGATGATATGAGTATCTCTAAGATTCCTGTGTATCTTAAAGTTAAAAATATTTTACGATTTTGGAGTTATGAGAAGTTTAAGAGAAAGATGGAAGGTGTGTTCTTTGTTGATGATTAATGGTTAGGGCCACAAAATACCTTTCATGAAAGAAAAGCTACACTCAAATTAAAACATCATTGATGGTAGTTTCTCAAGAATCAGATTGAACCAGCACTACTAAAAAACCTAGTAATATGAATTATGAAGATGGGTTGTCAAGAAAATAGAGGGAAGTAGGATGATGGGTAGGGTTTTGTCTTGTGAAAAATGAATATGGAAGGAAAAAGTGGGGTTAGGTAATGTGTACAAAAAATCACCAACATCAACAGAGAGATGATCTATCTAGGAATGAATGATGGTTGGAGCTAGAGTTGTTAGAGTAGGTGAAGGGAATGTGATAAATGTGGGATATAAACCAAAAGCTATATTATCTATTGAAATGATGAATTAATGCTGGGAAACTGTTGAAATTTGTGAAATGCCATCGTATTACTCAGTTAAATATAACTCTAATCCTTCAAAATTCTTAGTTGCAATGTACCTTGACTGAAATAAAAATTCTATTGCAAAAGTTCATGTGAGCCAATAGCAACCCTGTAACTAGATCTGCTACCCCTCCTGATTATACTAGGATAAAAGTATGACCTCTTTAAGATCTGGGATAGATCTTTCCGATGATATCCATGGCCCACCCAGTTCGATTCTGAGAAGGAGTAGGCAATATTGTGAAAGCTTTGAGATCGGTTCCCTTATTTTAAAATCTGCCTTCAATCATGAACTTTCTTGAGCAAGAAGAACAGAGGGTATTGAGTGATTAGCAGCTCAAGCTCCATTTCAAAGGTGAGGAAAGAGAGCCGAGGAGAGGCTGGATGGAATTAAGCTCGACCAGCGGGAGAGGAAGCATGACCAATCCGATCTTGTTTCAGAAGCTGGTAGAGAATAGAGAATAGAATAGGCTAAGAATCGTGCTGGAGGGGGGAAGGCATCAAACATTCCTTTTGTGAGCTGTTTACTATTGTCCAAAATTTGGAGTCTTTCAAAAAAATCAAAATTTGGTCTTTTCATATATTTTGAGTGGCAAATTTGCTCTTTTTAGGGTTATGTAGTGGCAAATTTGAGCCTTTAAAAAGATTAGTGGCAAATTTGCTTTTTTCACATATTTTAAATGGCAAATTTGGTCTTTTAACCTTTTATTTATTTATTTTTATTTTGGTAATCCTTATCTGTCAAATCTTTCTAGCAGTGCAAAAGACCACTCATATAATTTACTTAGATGGTTACTTTCTATTCTGATTTTCTTCATTTTTTCAGGGAGAGGGCTACCTGTTCTAAATGAAGAAGGAAATTTAATTACTGGGGACACTGGCAAGGGTTTTGGGGTATCCGAGGCAGTGCCAACTTCAGAGGTATACTTCTGGAATATATATGGATTTGTTGTGCATTGCCATTTAAACCTTGACATGCACTAGTATTGAATGTTGCCTGTTTCAAATAGAATCAGCTATATAGAGATATTGATGCTGTTATTACAATTGATGTACAAAATTATTTACGTTCCACATGTCAATTAATGCATATTTGTATTCTTGTAGTCTCAATCAAGTGGGATTAGCAAATGTACACTTTGCCTTAGTAATCGCCAAAATCCAACTGCCACTCCTTGTGGCCATGTATTTTGCTGGTATTGCCTTCTTTGACTGCCACCTCTTTCTCTCTCCCTTCATTCTTCCTCGTACTCCCTGATATTGGTTGATCTTTGTGTAGGAATTGCATCATGGAATGGTGTAATGAAAAACCAGAATGCCCTTTATGCCGGTCTCCCTTGACTCATTCAACCTTAGTCTGTTTATACCATTCCGATTTTTGACACCCAGTTATGCCACTATGTGCCCAAGCCAGTGGAAAAATGAATCCTTAGTGACAAGTATTGCTTTCACAAGGGAGCTACTTTTCGGATTACCATAAAGATATGCCAAGAAGCATAATGATCATCCACATTTTTCTGGCTTTTAGCATTGTAAATCTCCGGTTGTTTCAGTTCTGCATTATATGTTATTTGTAAGCATAATGTCATTTGTAGGACAGTTTTTTTTCTTTTCAAAAGGCTGTAGGACAAAATGCTAGTGTAGATTTTTTACTGCTATGACGCTGGTAAAAATGGAAGTGAGCAAATACAACCTTTACTGTGTCTCATTTTTTGAAACATCAACAAATAAGTTATGCTACATGGGTTACTCCAGTGAAAGCCTGAAAAAGTTGATCAACGCAAGACTGGAGAAACAAATCGTACAACCTACCAAATCACAAGTACAGAACAACAAATAAAGCATTGCACAACTATCCGAGACCTTTCTGCTTCTGGAATCTATTCAATGTTCACAAGTCTAAGTAATGATCATTATAAGAGATGGGCAGCATTTGGAATCCTTTGCTTATTTAACATACCAAGTTAAGGCTTCTATGTTTCTTACTTTGGCAAGCATTAGATGAATGACGCATCATAGACATATAACATATTGTATTGTAACATCATCATTTTATATACATGAAAAAATACGTTTTTTTTTCCATGGATCACTGATGGCATTAGGTTTACTATATCATTATTTTCGAAGTGTTGTGTGGAAACAAACTGGGACAGTGAAATCGCAATACGAAACAGCAAAGTGTGGCTATTATTAGCTATCTAGTGTCATGGAGTTGGTCAGTCTAAATTTTAGAGAACGGTCTAGTGTAGCTATTGTAGGAAGTTTAAAATTTACACACATTTTGTACACTAGGTTGTTTGTATGATTGTATCTTCGCATATTGTCTGGAGGCTATGATAGGTTGCTTAGATTTTGAAAAAAGTGTGAGCTAATATATGTTCAGTTTGGTGAATTGCTATTATAGCGGACCTAGAGATTACACAGTGAAATTGCAGGGTTGTTTTTAATGACTATGGTATTCTGATTCCAAAGTTAAAAGGTAAAACCAGATCTGGTCTTAACTTTTAATTCTGGAATGACTTTCTGGCCAACTTTGAGGGCCCATAAGGCCATAAGTCTCAAATGCTTAAATTTCATCAGAACTTATTTATTGGGTATTAAACAATGCCTCTAGGGCTCTACAAATATGTAGACTGTCTAGTTTGGTAACGTAAAGGTGGTTCAAAATAAATTTTAAATTAGCTATTCTGATTTCAAAGTTAAAAGGTAAGCTATAATAGGTTGCTTAAATTTTGAAAAAGGTGTGAGATAATATATAATTCAGTTTGGTAAATTGTTATTATAGCGGACCGAGGTCATAAAGATTACACAGTGAAATTGCAGGGTTGTTTTTAATGGGTATGATATTCTGATTCCAAAGTTAAAAGGTAATACCAGATCTTTGATCTTACCCTTTAACTCTAGAATGACTTTCTGACCAACTTTGAGGGTCCATGAGTCTTAAATGCTTAAGTTTTATCGGAACTTATTTATTGGGTATTAAATTACACCCCTAAGGCTCTCTACAAATATGTAGACTATGTCTGGTTTGATAAAGTAAAGGTGGTTCAAAATAGGATTTAAATTAGCTATTCTAATTCCATAGTCTTATCCTTTAATTCCATAATGACTTTTGGCCCTACTTTGAAGGCCCATAAGTTTTAAATGCTTAAGTTTCATCGGAACTTACTTATTGGGTATTAAACCACGCCCTTAAGGCTCTCTACAAATATGTAGGCTATGTATGGTTTGGTAAAGTAAAGGTGGTTCAAAATAGGTTTTAAACTAGCTATTCTGATTCCAAAGTTATAAGGTAAGACCAGATCTGGTCTTACCCTTTAATTCTGGAATGACTTCTAGCCTACTTTGAGGGCCCATAAGTCTTATATGGTTAAGTTTATTCGGAACTTATTTATTTGGTATTAAACTACGCCCTTAAGGCTCTCTACAAATATGTAGGCTATGTATGGTTTGGTAAAGTAAAGGTGGTTCAAAATAGGCTTTAAATTAGCTATTTTGATTCCAAAGTTAAAAGGTAGGACCAGATCTGGTCTTACCCTATAATTCTGGAATGACTTTCTAGCCTACTTTGAGGGCCCATAAGTCTTATATGGTTAAGTTTATTCGGAACTTATTTATTTGGTATTAAACTACGCCCTTAAGGCTCTCTACAAATATGTAGAATATGTCTAGTTTTGTAAAGTAAAGGTAGTTCAAAATAGGCTTTAATTTAGTTATTTTAATTCCAAAGTTAAAAGTAAGACCAGATCTGGTCTTACCGTTTAATTCTGGAATGACTTCTAGCCTACTTTGAGGGCCCATAAGTCTTATATGGTTAAGTTTATTCGGAACTTATTTATTTGGTATTAAACTACGCTTAAGGCTCTCTACAAATATGTAGGCTATGTATGGTTTGGTAAAGTAAAGGTGGTTCAAAATAGGCTTTAAATTAGCTATTTGATTCCAAAGTTATAAGGTAAGACCAGATCTGGTCTTACCCTTTAATTCTGGAATGACTTCTAGCCTACTTTGAGGGCCCATAAGTCTTATATGGTTAAGTTTATTCGGAACTTATTTATTTGGTATTAAACTACGCCCATAGGGCTCCACAAATATGTAGAATATGTCTAGTTTTGTAAAGTAAAGGTAGTTCAAAATAGGCTTTAATTTAGTTATTTTAATTCCAAAGTTAAAAGTAAGACCAGATCTGGTCTTACCGTTTGATTCTGGAATGACTTTCTAGCCAACTTTCTGACCAGATCTGGTATTACTGTTGGTGAACATGCCCTATCTATAGGCAAATGTGGAGAGGATAATAACCCGCCTTGATGGGGCAATAGTATTATCCTCCATGAAATGGGAACAACCAACCTCCAGGCTGTCTCCTCTTGATGATCTCTCGAGTATTAGAGTTGTCTCTTGGTTAATAACTTATACCTTTTCTTACTCATTAAGGTTTCTCCCTTAGTGGTTCTTCTGTTTAGTTGGTTCAAGATGGAGCTTGTGCTTAGGGATGAGCTTTTGGCCCGGAAACCCGAGACCCGACCCAAGACCGCCCGAACCCGACCCGACCGGCCCGACCGAGACATGTATGGTCCGGTCCTCGGGTTCCCGTTTTATGTCTTTTCGGGTCGGTTCGGTCCAAAACCCGAAAAATACCGGTTTAACCCGAAAAACCCGAAGTTTAGATTTATAGATAGATCATGTGAAATTGAGTTTTAAAGATAAATCGATAGAAGATATAAGATAGATACAAAGAATTGTTGTAATGTTTAGAGCGAGAGAGAGGAGGCGATGAATTGAATTGCAGGTGGTGGTGTCTTCAGTGAGAAAATTGGAAAATATGGGGAAGAGTTGTTAGTAAAGATGGGTTGGAATGCAATATTTTTGTAATATAACATTTGTCTAAATCTATAAATAAGATGCACGTATTTTTGTGATGTGATGGAACAAGCTCTAGAGGCTAGACTATGATATGACAATACCCACATGCCACACAGCCACAGCCTTTTTATTTTTATTAAGAAATTATAATTCGTTATTTATTATCTAAAATAAACTTTTTTTTTTTTGAAAAAAAATAAATAAATCAACTTTTCATATATTATTATTGAGTTTTGATGACGTCCCTAGTGAGATAACAAAAAAAAAAGGTTATTACTTGTAGCACATGATTTTACTATTTTAGTAAGTGATGACGTAGCATCTGATGAGCTTCGTCATGGAAGCAGAACCTTCAATAAGGAAGCACAAGTAGGGATGAACACGGGTCAAAACCCGGCCCGGACCGGGTAGACCCGAAACCCGAGAGTGTAGAAAAATGAAACCCGAGGCCTGGACCGATATGGCGTCGGTCGGTTCGGGTCGGGTATGGGTTTTTCCGGTTCAGGTCCGGGTTTCTTGAGTTTGGACCGAAATGGGCTTGGCTATTAGACTTGAGGGGCTGCTTCAAATTGAAGAGGAGATTGTCCAGGTCGTGTATATATATATACTTACATATGAAACATGAAAATTATCTTGTGACTGGAAATATATGATTGAAAATATCTTCGAATGGTTATACATGACTGAAAATATCTTGTGATCTAGAAGAAAGAGATAACAATTTTCCGATGATGTTAAGTTGCAGGAGATATCTTGAAAAGCTTTTACGTAGTGTGTTTTTGTTTGTGTGTGTGTTAATTGAAAAGTTGGTTTGGGAAATGGCAGTTCACGTGATGACCTTTTTTCTTGTATTAATTGACTTTGGAAGCCTAAATGGTTTGTTTTTTTAGTCATATATTATTATTTAGTTTATTTTAGATTTTTTTTTTTTTTTGAACTAAAAAAAAAATGCAAAATAAAAGATAAAATCCAGCCAATGTAGCATATCATCTTAGAAAGGAAAGAAAAAAACATCTTGCCATAAAACTAATCATGCAAACGGGTAAAGCATGTGATATGATTCTATTCATATCGTTTTTAAGAAGCGACTACAAAGTCTTCGTTAACATAGAGATAAGGCTTTTTCATTGCTAGGTTGTCTCTACAGACAAAGTGCAATACTTAAACCATTACCAGATCCCGTCAGGAAATAACTTATATGATTCCTTACAATATCCTCGTAGCTTCCCTCGTGTGCGTGTGTAAGATATTCAGGATGCAAGAAATCAGTGCCCAGCTGCATGATTAATATAAACATAAATTTAGTAAAAGTTGGAAATTTAGACTCATGTAGATTTGGGTTACGGGCTTACGGCTTATCCCTAACGGGTCAAACAAAACAAATCAGCTACAAGTGATATGGCATGGGTCAAATGGGTTGAAATCAGCCTGAAGTATTTTTCAAGCTTTTAACTTCATAACTCATTTTATTTTTAAAAAACAGATTATCATAGTAAAAATATAGTTTTTGTAACTGTACTTGAGACACCAACTATTTACAGAAAGTTGACAGAGAATGTTGGCTGGACATGTATTAAAACAACCCGTTTCAACCCGACCATTTTGACCCATTAAAAGCACATTCCTATTGCCACTCTAGAAAAAGTAGTGGGTTTCTTTGACATGCTTGTCATATTTGTTTCGTTTTCTTTCTAATGGAGCCATCTTCAATGTCAACATCGAGAATATTAGGCCGCACTCCATTCCTAACACCAAAGATATTTCATTTTGGCGAAATTATACTCGTAAGATAAGAATTTACTTATATACCCATCTTCATTGTCACAAATTATTGATGGATACGGTTTTAGTTAACAAAAATCCCCTACTTTGTTATGGATTTAAGATATTTGACCAGTAGTTTTATCGAACTGCATGGAGAGTCAAAGGTTGCAGTTTTTTATAGAAGGGCAGAGTGTAAGTTAAGAGCTTTATAGCAAAGAAAGATGAGACCTTTTAATGCGAGGGTGCGTGATTATTTGATGTGTCCAGGTGTCGTTTCTGGATGATGGACGTGAACATCTTGTGGAAGGAGATTGCATTTGATCTTCAGCTCTTCAAATATTTTCTTTAGCTCCAAAACCAGTTCACTTCTCCTCTTATTCTTTTCACCGTAGTCTTGAAAGTTCATCGTATGAGTGAAAAAGAGGGCCATCTTTATCTTGTTTACATTTTCAATCTCTTTCACAACAAAATTGTGATTTGGGTACCATAATTGGGGATTCCTCTCCAAATATCTGACCATAAATAACAATAAGTTATAATGGTCTGATATAGATTGACACGAAACAATCAAACTAACAGATATAGATTGGAAAAAAAATGCTCTTGAAATCAAAGCAAAAAAGAATGCATGTAAAATTACCGTGTGTCAACTTACTTCATTATCTTGTCTTTCAATTGCCCGATCTTCTCAAATGGTGTATTGAAATCAATAGAGAATTCCACATTGTCGCCCATATCAGGGCTTCTATAGAAATTACTGATAGGCTTAGTAGACAAAACAGAATTTGGATAGTATATCTTCTCATTATCAAATCTCAAGAAAACCGTCGTTAAGATATTCATCTCTTCAACTATCAGCTGTCAAATAGCAAATAGCCAATCAATTAAATGTAGATTGCTGCAGTTTTATATGGAAGAAAGACTTTTATAACAGAAAATGTACACTTGGTACCTGAACCCCATCAATGCAACAACGATCACCAACATCAAACGGATGCATTATGAATACGAACACAATAGCTTCAAAAATGGTCTTGCAAGTGTTGCCAAATATGAAAGCAGCCACAACAAGCTGCGACGATAGTAAAACGAGTACTTTGGTGGAAGCAATTTCTGTCAAAAGAAGCCACACGACTATGACTATTACAATCAGGACAGCTGTAACAAGCTTGTCCAATTGCTTTACTGCTGTTTTAGTGTCGCTTAAAGCGTGTCCTAAAGCTTTACGTCCATTGTAAACCTTGACCTGCGTGAATTGACAAAGTTGCATGAATGTTACTCAGAAATTATTACACCACCGAAGTACCATTTTTCACTTTTTTTAAGATAGCAAGATGTGCCAGATCTGATCCATTTATATCTAACTGAGACAACTCCGGTAGTGTCTTAACTCAAACAGGTCATATGGGTAATTAAAAATGTACAAAAAAGGGAAAGGAGTCAAATGGGCCACACAGATCTAATAGGTTGAGCGTCGCCTAAAATCTATGGTAAAATGCACGCAACCTCATAAATCATGCCATTCAATGATTTAGATTATTTGTAAGAAAAATGTTTATCAAATCATAGTAAACGATTCCTTTATTTTACTTTATGGACATAGAAAAGCATTTGCAGGTCCAACTACCCTGGCTCGTCCATCCTGACGCATTCCAAAAAAAAAAGTATATCAATTCCGGCCCATTTTGACCCGTTACCCAACCTTCCTATCTTGCCATCTCTACATTTTCTTCTATTTGTGAAATTTAATCTAAGTATAAACAACTTATGAAAAAAAACATTGAAAGTAACCACTTCTCATTTTCTTTATTGTAATTAACTAATTCATATGAAGGGCTACTTACATTGGCAAACTAGCCAGTAACATCCACAGGAATCATAGGAAGAACATTTTTTAAACAGAAATAAGACTCCTTTGGTTCAAATCCTTATAAAATATGTATTCAGTTTAAACAGAAATTAACCTCTAGTCTTTTGCCACCGTACAAAAGGATAAGAAAACTTACCACCCATTCTGTTAAAGTTTTCCGATCAATAGTTCCTTTATCAGCCACATCAATCATTGGAAACACAACATCTACCTCCTCCTTGATCATAAACCTCCTTAAATCTATATCTTCAATGTATCTGAAAGATGAACATAGAACATCTATTAAATAATCAAGAATATAGCATGTGTATTCATAGATCTTTTAGATGTAGGTATTATTACGAAAAACCAGGCTGAGCGACATTTCTAAAAATGTGATAAGCAGCAGCAATTGCTTCCATCTCATTGGTAATCTCCTTATCTGCAGAGTCACTAGGTCCGTCATAAGCACTTTCTTCAATAACACCAGAAAACGTGGAGAGTCCTGAACTCGATATCACATCAACCAACATCTTCATAGTCCATGCAGACACTTTTTCTCGCTTCATTTTATGAAGCTTACCAACATCAATCACCTCTTTGGTCTTCGTCTCTTTCCCCTTCCTTTTCACATGGAAACTGGTCATTTGACTTACACTTGTACTCGCCCCGACCATCTGTAATGATTCCATAACAGGAGGCCCTGAGAGGGTTAAGAGAACATACTGCTGGAAGATCGATTCTTGAATTCTATCAAAGAAATTGCTAACATGGAACGATGTTGCTAGAATCTTTAGCAATAAAGTCTTTAAAAGCCACATGATTGCCCCCACTAATAAGGCAACAATAGTCCAGGTAATATAATCCAAAATCTTATCTGCAGTTTTGGATCTTTCAACACTTTGGGCATTAAACAACAATGTCCAAGTAATAAGAACTACAGTGAACCAAATACATACTTGAACACTCTTCTTTAACCCGTGAACAAAGTATAAAACCTTCTTTCTCAACAAGAAATTTAGTTCTATCAACAGCACGATAAAATGCATAAGCCAGTTGGTGACTAGCATACCACAAATGATCACCATTATCTGGACAACCCATTTCCATAACTCCAAGCTCCAAACCGTTTCACGCTTCAATCTCTCAATCGTCAAGCTAGCAACTAAACAGCCAAGAAACGAAAAATAACCCATTCAAAAAGAACTTTCATCTTCACCTTCTTATACTTCAAATTCTTTCGTAACTTCACCTTCTTGTAAATCTCTTCATCCTCATCAACTCCCCCTGCTGGTCCCGGTGACGTCATTAAAGGAGTCCTTGGATTTATAGACACGTTTCTCGTTGTCTCCTTAGACGGTGTGCCAAGTGGAGAAGCGGTACTATTCCCTCCCATTCTAGGTGAGGCCCGGTTGGACCCAGGCCTCATGGGAGAGTTCGACGTCTGGCCAACATGTGCAGCGATGTCATCAAACTTATTATGATCAATCAAAGGTTGTTGTTCACCAAACCTCGACTTGGGCTTTGAGTAAGCCGACCTTGCAAATGTTTTTCGCCTGGTTAGGTTTTCCGGATTGGGAATCTTGGGAGGCCTATTAGGGCTTGGCATAAAAACAGCATTTTCCGGATACGAATCAACAGATTTCCTATGAGGTGATTCAGGAATGCCTCTTGCATTTCTCAAATCCTTCTCTTCACCTGAAATCGTTACCACAACTTCACCACTTTTTTTATTCTCGGTCATGCTTATTTCCCCTGTGTTTATACTTTTACCATTTGCATCCATTCAAAGCCAATATCCTATAATTCAAAGTACATAGTTTCAAACCAAAAAGAAAAACAAAAAAAAACAAAAAACATATGTAACTAACTTAAATAAACCATCATAGCCAAAGGCTTGACTTTCCATGGCCTGAACAGGGATCCTACTTCATTTACGTTTTAACTAACTTAACTAACATAACAACGAACTACAAACTAGAATGGGATTTTAAGCTCAAGAAATATAATCAAAGATTCATCAAGAAAACACACACACATACATATACATACACATATATATTAAAATAAAAGTAGTATATATGAAGACGCATTGAGGCATATATATATATTAATATATATTATATATATATAATATATATATATATATATATATAGGGTAGGGTTAACGTGAGAACCACAAATATGGAGAGAACCGTGAGAACCACTAGTTTTCCTCCCTTTTTCTTCTTTTTTGTGTGGTTTTTTATTTTTTTAATTTTTATTTTTCATTTTTTGAAACTTTTTTTTGTTTTTTATTTTCTTTTAACAAAAACCCATTCCAAAAAAAAAAAAAAAAAAAAAAAATTTTTTTTGTAAAAAATCATATGGGTTACGCGTTAAGAAAACGTATGTATACGGTACGGGCCAGAGGCCCTTATCCGTTCTAAACTGACCGTCAAGGGACGCATATGGGAATCGTATGGATTTGATGGGCGGCGATCCAAGAGATGGTGACGGTTGTATACGGTACGGGCGTAGCCCTTAACTCTAAGGGCAAAACCCTTAGAGATGGTTTTTTAGTGGTTCTCACGGTTCTCACCATATATGTTGGTTCTCACTTGATCCCTTCACTATATATATATATATATATATATATATATAATCTATATATATATAAAATGATTCTTAACTATATGTTATATATATATATATATAATAATATATATATATATATATATATATATATAAGAAAGAGATCTGTAACCTGAGAGTGAAGCTAAGTTTGACTTGATGGCTTCAATCATTTTGGCAAACAAGATTGTGTTTTCAAAAAGGTGGGATTGCAAAGTTTCTACACTGCTTTTAATGGGCTTTTTTTTACTAAATAAAAAAATACTACAATAGGTAAAGTTAAATGTAATCTATCTAAGTGATTAAAAATATAAGTATGAACAGAAGACTAAACTAGATAAACAAATGTTATATATATTTTTTTTGTTTGTAAGCTAGCAAACAGAACAGAATATGAAGGAAAAGATATAAGTTGAGCTTACAGTGTGACAGCCTCACAAAGCACATGAAAACGGTGGGAATATTGAAATGGAGGGAGAGATTGACACAAATGTTTTTTTTTTTAGGATTTGTCTGTCCATAAACCCTACTGTTTACTGATACTTCATCATCTTTTGTAGCAAAAACTAGGTAGGGTCTACCTTTTATTAATTTTCCTCTTTGATATTTTCATGTTTTTATTATCCACTTATTTTCGCACTAAATAAATTCATCTATCTATAATAGAGTCATGGCCAAATCGGTCTTTTTAGGAACGGGAACCGGAACTGGTTTCAGTCAATACGATGAAGAAATCGTTTTTTCAAGAAATGAAGCCAGTTTTGGTCAACTTTTGACCAATTTTTTTCGGGTTTTTTTCAAAGAACCAAAACCGAACCGATTTGGAACCGGTAAGGAACCGATTTTTGGAACCGAAAGTGAAACCGGTTCCAAACCGATCGGTTCTTCAAAAACCGGAATCGGTTCCTTAAGAACCTATTTTTTTCGGTTTTGATTCCGGTTATTTGGGACCAAAACTTGAGGAACTGGTTTTTTTTGGGCATATGATATTATATGATATTTGTTTTACAAATTTTTTGTTTTTAAAATTGGATTTATATTTCTTTGAGAAATATCTATGCAAATTTATATTGTGTTTCATATTGAAAAAAGTATATTATGTTTCATTATTTAACTTTTTATATAATAAAATATATAGTTGTCACACTAAGATCAACAAAGATAATTTTCAAGTGATCATTTTTATTTTTGATATTTGTGTTAATCGTATTTCTCAAACTTTTAGTCAAAAAAAGTGTGGTTGGGCGGAGTCACCTTAACCCCGTATACCGCATTGGTACCACATACGCCGGCCGCTCAGCATATGTCCCTGAAAATCCCCTCCACCAAATACCCACAACATGCATTGCAGGTTCGAACCTGCGCCTCTTACATTTGGATCAAGGAAAGCATGTGTGGGCCCGGCTTCTAAGGGTGCGGCTGGCCACTTGTTCTACCACAACTCATGCATGTGTAATTTAGGTCTATCAAGATGTACAAAGAGTATTATGATGAATCAACTTATATTTGTTTTTATATAAAATTGATGACCTATCATAATCTTTTAAATCTTTTAAAAAGATTAACTATTTAACACGACATGTTTGCTTCATTGCATCTACGGTCATTGCGAGTTGCGACATGAATCATATAGTACAAAATATTATCTAACACGCCATAGTCGTTCAATACTATTTGTTAACTCAGATATTTTTGTTAGATTCTATGTTTTTTGATAATTTTTGACAACAGTCGACGATGAAGATAAAGACAAATGTACGATAAAAAAAAATGCCAAATGAATGTGATGATAAAAGTAGTAAATAACATAAAAATGTTATATTATTTATAAGAAGATTATTGATAATACATATTAGAAAAAAAATTATGAGATGTCGACAAGTATAACATCATTTTATAATATGATGTTCGATCGGTATCCAACACATGTCATTTCTGTTTGTTTTTTTTTATTGATTTGATCTGATGTGTTAATATAATTAAAAATTATTTTGAATGTACAACTGGTACTGGTTTACAGCTAAATAGTTACTTGGATTAACAACTATGATTATTGTATACTCGTATTATTTAGTGAACATGCATGAGATAAAATAGAAATAAATTGACGTATGTTTTTTTATTCCTTGATTATTACGGAGTATTATATATAGTTTTAAATAGCTGATTTTGATATTAATCTGTTTTTGCCTCTATATGATAATTACCAAAGCGGATCCAAAAATGTGAATTAACATAAAACAAATTAGGAAATTATGTGTACTAAATTATACTCGTACAATAACTTGTTTACGTAAAAAACAAATGGACAGTGTTACATATTTAGCGAACGGGAAGGGTTAATATTTAGCGATCTAAGCAATCTATACAGTTAGTTCTTAGGACCCCAGTCTGATATGTAGGAGGCTTGAAACTTAATAAAAGTGAAATTTTTGCACTATGTAGTACGTATGTTATGCCCAACAAATAAATATATTACCGGGACTATAATATTAAGTAAGTACCCCGTACACGTATATAAAAATGGGATGATGAAAACATTTGTTGAAGAAATAAGAGTTTTGTTAATCACTATCATTTCATAGTTGAATCAATACTATTAAATCTTTTTAACTTTGATATACAAGTTTGTATACATATAATTTACTCATAGTTGAATCAATACTATAATTTACACACTTACGGTAGCTATTTACACTTAATAAATTAACACAAATACGCACACACAAAAAAGCAGCAGCACTATGTGGACTAATGCTGTAAGCCTGTAATGCAAATAAAAGAAGATAAAGTAAAAGTCAACGGCAAATGACGGCTAGCTCAGTCGCTAGATGCTGTAAGCCTGTAATGTATTTTAGGGCTTCGTTTAGCAAAATTCTAACTTTATTAATAAAATTGAGAATCTTAACCCTTAGATATTAAATGATATAGTGTTGATTACAAGTTCAGTCGAGACCGATACATTACAAGCGGTCAAAGAAGTAAAGACATTGGTTTTTCTGCTAGATATCAAATTGATCCAATTAAGTGGGGAATAAATAGGATGAGTGAAACGACGTACTCTATTGGGATGGTGATGGTAGTAGCTGCTCTGTCTAGCTTTGTCTCATTATAATCTTGAACGACATGTGAAATAAAAAGTATCTCAACTTTATTTTTTTTTGAGTTAATTACAGAAATAGTCCCTGTCGTGGTACCCAGCTTGCAGGTTTCATCCCTAAGTTTTATAAATTACACTTTTAGTCCAAAAAACTTTGCTCCGTCAACAGTTTTAGTCCTAATCATAAACGTTCGGTTAAAACGAGGTCACATGTTTAGCACGTGATGGGTATAATGGTCATTTCATTCTACTCTTGTCTTTGTCTCTCTCTTATCGTAATAATTAGATATAGATTTAGACATATATGTATATTATATAAATATGAATATATGAGTATCCATCATCATCATTCATCAGGATTTATATATCACCTCTCTATTTCTCTTTCTCCCCCTCACTCCCTTTCTCTCTTCATTACAAAAGATATCCCAAATCCAAAATTATATGCAGTAATAAAATATAGAGTTAATTACACTTTTGGTCCCTGTCGAGGGTTAAAAATTACCGTTTTCATCCCTACGTTTCATATATTACTGTTTTGGTCCAAAAAACTTTACTCCGTCAACGCTTTTGGTCCAATTTTCGAAACGGACGTTAAACACCCTTCACGTGACCTGCACGTGATGGGTATTTTAGTCTTTTCATTCTCATAAGGACTAAAAGTGTAATTAAATTTTCCATCAATAAACAACTTTTTAAACACATCATCATCAAATCAAAAACTATCCTTAAAAACACATCCCAAAACAATTTTCAGATCTTTAAATCAACATCTATAATCTCCATCTATGTTCATATATATATATATATAATTTTCCAGATCCATATTCTTTATACTTCATCATTGTCATCTATATTCTGATACATGTATTCATAATCAAATATAAAAACAAATCCCAATAGAAAGTTTTTATTTGAAATCTCTATCTTCAATAACTTATAGATAATCCACTTTTATGCCTTTGTTGACAAACAAAACATCGCCCCCAAATATTTTCACAACAATCACACTTGTTGACCATCTTGGATCCACATCAGGTACTCTCATTCCTTCCAATTTTTTATTTTTTACTTTTCTCAGCCCAATCTTTCTAATTTTATCCACATTCACCACACCACATAATCAAGACAATAATTAGGGTGAATAGAGAGAGGTGATTCGGTGATGTCGAGGCCGATTTCATTGGTTTCGTTGCTATTGTTTTTGGTGTTTACTTCTCAGTTTGAGTGGAACCAACACATTGTGAACGAGGTCGAAGCTAGGCCGGTTGCGATTTCTCAAAAACAACAGTATTTGTTAGATAGGGAAGAATCTGTTAAAGCGACGGCTGATCTAGATTTCAGACGGTGGTTGGGCGGAGGTAGATGCGAGTACGTGGTGGTGGTGGTAGGGAAGCAATCTTTGTCCTTGTCTACCTTTACATTCAAGATCTGTATTTATACATATATCAATCTATATGTATGTAAATGGAGGTAGTGGGTGGAGGTGATGGATGGGATTTGGGAACATATCTTGTTATATATATATATAGTCTTATTATTATTTGGTTTTTATTGTAGAACATCTACTTAGGATTAATGTATCGAGTATTATTTGTTTTCTGATTTCTGGTTTTATGTGTATTTTAACTTTGATGTTGTTGATGTATTGTTGTTGATGATGATGATGTAATGACAGAATGCTACAAATATGAGGAAAAAATAAAAAAGAATTAAAGTATTTACACTTTTGGTCCATGGGTCAAGAAAAAGACTATTATACCCATCACGTGCAGGTCACGTGATGGGTGTTTAACGTCCGTTTCGAGAATTGGACCAAAACAGTAATATATGAAAGGTAGGGATGAAAACGGTAATTTTTAACCCTCGACAGGGACCAAAAGTGTAATTAACTCTAAAATATACAAGAAATTATCACTTCCACTTCAAAAAAAAATCACACTTTTTACTCTATCAGATCTCCTTTACTTTCATGAGGACCAGCCACCACCATCAAACCGCTGCCACCATCGGGACTAGCCACCACCATCACGACTTTCATGATCTATAGATAAATAGATTGACTGTCGTTTATATATATATATATACACGAACATCACCACTCTCTCTCTCTCCACTCAACACCCCCATCGGAAGTTTTTTTTTCCGGCAACAACTCCAAGAGCAGTTGTATCGGTGGTGGCCGCATCTGGATCTGGATTGTAATGGATTGGTCGGAGTATGGTCAAAAATCACCGCGAATACCGTGACCACCGATGGTGGTGGTTGTTTAATAGCCACCGGCTCATTGTAGCTTCATGCCTTCATCACCACTACGAATATCCGGCCACCACCGCTTAGTGAATCAATAGATAGTCAATTACAATGATTTGGACTCATGCTATCTCAGATTTTGTTGGTAGATTGAAAAAACAAAAAACTTGATTTTGGTTTTGATTTAAGAAAGAGAGATAATGTGTTTGATTTTGGTAGATCTGCAATTTGATGAAATAGAACAGAAGATTATTTGTTTGAGAACTTAAGATTTTTAATTTTTGATCTATGAATACATGTATTTGATTTGTGTTGTTGAATAGCACCAAACAAATTATGAATCAAATATCTAAGTGTATTTGTTTGTTTGGTTAAATCTTGATTGTTTGATATAGATATATAGATGTAAATGCAGATATACATTGATGATTGAAATGATAGATTTAATTGAAGTAAAAGTTCAGGTTTAATTGTACGTTTGGACATGTGTTAAAGGGAAAAAGACCATTATACCCATCACATGTTAAACATGTGACCTCGTTTTAAACAGACGTTTATGGACAGGACTAAAACTGTTGACGGAGCAAAGTTTTTTGGACTAAAAGTGTAATTTATGAAACTTAGGGATGAAACCTGCAAGCTGGGTACCACGACAAGGACGATTTCTGTAATTAACTTTTTTTTTGAAAACATTGTATCATAATAATTAATGAATAAATATTTGAAAACTAATTATTACTATCCAAGCTATCCTGTAATATATATGTGAATCCTTAGGTACGTGGACTGTAAAATTTTAATATTTCTATTCGTTAAATTTATAAGTATTGAATTTATAATGTTAGTTAAGTATAATTCGTATACTGGTATTGATTATGGAGTGATTATTGATAATTTGATATCATAGAAGGTCTTTTTTACATATATATATATACATGCGACTTCACAAAGTTTGTTTATGCAATTTCACATTTAAAAGTTATTATTAATGTTGGAGAGATGTATTAGATAAACTAATTTAGCCCACATGCAATTATGTGAAGTTAACTCATAAAATTTCAAAATATAATAAAAACTTTTCTATCATTACTATAAATTAAGGATTTTCTATTGACAAGGTTATCATTAACTTTTTTGCATCTTTTATATCAAAAGTTTACCTCTTAAATTTTATGATAACATACAACTAAATTATGCACCTTAACGACACTCCAATTAATAAATGAGTAACATCAAAATAATGAAATTAAAAAAAAAAAAAAACAACTAAGAAGATGTATCCAATGAAAACAATATAAGCACTGGGATATATATAATTAACAAACAATTGATAGTGAATATTTGTACATACCGCAAAGGATGTCTGTAGGTAAACTTGTAGATGCAGGATATGTAACGTATTGTGAGAAAGCCATACAATATATTGTGAGGTTAGGATTTATGTGGCTGTTAGACACCCAAGCTTGAGTGTACAACCTCTCATATCTTGTTTTTTTAATCCATAAAAAGCATGGGGGCCAAGCATTTATAGATATATTAAAAAATTAGTATGTGAGGGGTTCTACACCCAAGCTTGGGTGTCTAACAGCCACATACTCCATTTTCTCATATATAAACTAGAATTCTTATATATCTCTATCTCTATCTCTACTACATTATAAAGCATTTGTTCCCTCCAAATTTTTTCAACTTTTCAACAATTTACACCTACTAATGCATAAGGTACAATACATCTATATACATCTCAACCACTCATTTTTCTCTCTCCTCAAATCTCAATCATTCATTTTTCTCTCTCCTCCATAAATCATTTTATTCCTCTAATTCATTCAAACCTTTTATCTCAAAAACCGTACATCGATAAATTATAAAAATTATATGGGTGTTCTTAAAATTTCATGTTCTTTCATTAGAGATGTCATTCGATATACTTTCGACGAAATTTTAAATCCGAGGGCGGAGCCCATACGGCTAAGGCATTTGGCTATCACACTCTATGACATATCACCTCCTATGACCTGTCACACTCTATGACCTGTCACCCCACCTTCTTACCGCCGCAACGCACGGGTATAATATATCTCGTATTTATATACGAATCCCTAAAATAATATATCTAAGTTAGGGATAGATGTTCAACTGAGTTGAAAATTTGAAAAGATATGGAGTATTTTCTGAAAAGTATTGTAACATTGTTTTTTAAACCATAAATTAGCAAATTATGGTATCTTTTTAATTCTCATATGTAATTTTTGTGATGTCTTAGTTTGGTAAGACCATAATATAAGTGGTTTTATAAGGTCTTTCGACATCTAGAGACGGTCATGCTACAACATGTTTATTGTCTATGCATATAGACATGATAATCAACTAACTCATAAGAGTATATATATTAATTAAAAATAAAAATTTATATCGGTACAATTTTTATATATTCTGTAAATTTATATAACAAGAATATTGAGAATATGTGACTGTGTTAGATACCTAACCTTTGGTATAAAACCCTTCACATCTTGATTTTTTAATGGGAGGAGATTCCCTCAAGTTGGCTAACGTCATGTTAGCCAAATCTTGACCCTTAGATTAAAATCAAGGGTCAAGATTTAAAGATGGTCTTTAAATCTTGAGCTCTGATTTCAATCCAATGGTCAAGATGTTTCCAACTTGATCAATCAAGTTCAAAACAACTTGAGAGAATCCCCTCCCTTTTTTAATCCATAAAAACATGTGACCTAATCATTTATATTATACAACAAATATTAAACAATTAATATGTGATGAATCTATACTTAAACTTAGGTATATAACAGTCACACATTTATTTTTCTCTTTATATAAATCTTAAATCAAAACTTACCAAACATTCTACAATGGTCGCGATAACTGTTCTAAACTGGCCCATGTAGACATTGGCAAGAATACAAGCCATAAGAATGAAAAGAATATAGCTAGTACGTGCCCATAAAGTTTGTAAGGAGCCAAATTTGCCATGTTTTCGCAAACGTTGCTGCAACCAATTGACATACAATGTTTTTTTTTTTTAATTTCAAAAATTAAAAGTTAACTAAGCCGATTGAAAAGAAGGGAGTTATTTGATTAAGGCCTGTTTTTTTTTTTACTTAATAGACTTAATAATTAAGAGTTTAATACATTCAATCAAATTTATTTATTTTTTTACTTAAAAAACAAAAACAACCATCAATTACTTATTTTTTACTTAATACATACAGACATTGACATTATGTATACATTCAACACTTAATAACTAAAAAAAGGATCGGTTATAAAAACGATACTTATATTGATCATCAATAAGATAAGAAGTCTTTTACAATTCTTTCTTCTACTATATTAAGATTATGTATTATGAATGAATTTTTTATTTCGAAAAAAATCGACATTAAAAAAACCCTCCAAACCAGTCATACTTTTGTATTATTGTAGTTTGTTTGCATTCTACTCTTGCCAGAATAATTCGCCACCATTGTAATCAGTTTTATTTGTTTGCAATAAAATTATATGCCTTTCAACAAAAAGAGAATTACCTCCGGCCAGTTATCAATTAATAAGATGAATTATATTATATTAATATTAGTCATATCCCGCGTGATACGGCTGTGTGGTGGTGGTGGCGACAGCGACAGGTGGTGGCGGCAACGGGTGGTGGTGGCGATAAGCGGTGTGGTTATTAATGTAAAAGTAATTAATGTAAAAGGAGATAATGTAATTATTTTAAAGGTTGAAGGATGTATTGTGCAAATAGTTTTATTCAGGGTTTATGTATACTAGATGGAGATATTTAAATTAGTGAATAAAAAAAAAATAGTTTGGGTAGATCAAGTTTTTTTAAAAATATAAAAGAAATAAAATGCTTTATAATGGGAAGTGATCTGCACACCATCAGTTTTTGACGATACACCACTAAATGTGCTTTACAGGATTGTACTGTACAACGTAATAAAACATATTTAGTGGTGTACTGCTAAAAACCAGTGATGTAGAGATCACCACCCTTTATAAAATAATATATGGAAACATTAAAAGATAAAATCAAATCAACATACTTATGTTTTATAAGTCATAACTTTCTAAAATAGCCTCTTTATTAAAAAGTTTATCATATTATATATATACTAGTCCTAATACCCGTACGATGTACGGTAGCTATATAAATTGTATTATAAAGAAATTCAAATATGCCTCATACATGATTCGTGAGTATGAAATAAATTGTGGTTAAAATAAATCGATGATCGAAACTAAATTATAATAAACAGTAATGATAAATATAATATATGTTTAGTTAGAATTTTGGATTTACCTTAAATTTTTAGAACCACATCAAAATCGGAACTTGTAAACATAGTGGATGATGGCAAATAGCCTTGTGATTTCGGATCGTAAACTCAAATTATTGAAGTCTTCATGTTAATAACTTATTATAATTAATATAAGTAATAGGAGTTGAAGAATTGAGAAAGAAAAAGAGACAATTTATTAATGAGAAAACAATCAATCAAATAATGTTATAATGTCTTTTGTATTAATAAGCCAAGAGTTAGATTTTAAGTTTAAGTCTAATAAGGAAATTGAATTTATATACAACTAAAAAGCTAATTTAACAAAATAAATAAATTAAAAGGACACGTGTCGATCAAGGATTCCGCCACGTGTCGTTTCAAGAATATGTCAATCCTGTTTTAGTTTATTGGTAGATATATATATTAAAATATAACATAATAATATCTATATATATTTGAAAAACTTTGACAAAAACAAAATTAGCAGCATATATAACTCAGAGAGAAAAGATTTATGTTTGTCAACATACAAGACGCCGATATGATACATATAGAACTTTTACTTCCTACATAATTACTGTTGACCTGTTGTTTTAACATGTTTGTATAATACGAGTATGTTATAGTAGTCAGTAAATTATGGTATGTTATGGTAAGGTCTTTCAACTTCAGGAATCCATCTAAACTTGAGTTTCACTCTTTATATTTTTGGGTAGATCATTTGGGGATTTTAAAAATTTGAATTTTATCTCAAGTATTCGTGTAATGGAAAAATAAGAGTAAGATAACTTCCCGTTAGAAAAAGTGGAATTTTTTTAACATTTAGTTAATTTTTCAACTCTCGATATAATATGACTTTGTACAAGTGAGAAAAATCTTTGTACAAGTGGGAAATGGCAGCTTCTGTTTCTTTATGAATTTTTGGTATTAATATAGTTGTGTACGTCGTCACTTCATTTAATGATATATCTTTGAAATTCTATTGATTAAGATGGAACATAACATCCGTTTAGTGCGGGACCTTTTCGTTGTGCGATTAGCCCACATCATACGTGTCTGAGGTAAAATTCACTTGTCAAAAAAGATGGAACATAACATGAAAATGACTTCATATAACAAATGCAAATCACTAGGGTGTTGTTATAGCTACCAATTTTCTTTTTTTTTTAATTCTTAACTTTTAAAAGCTGACACATTTAAGTTTGTCCACTTTTTCAAGAGTCAAATATTCTCAGTTTTTGTCAGACTTTTTTATTTCCCATACACCTAACATTTTATTTTTTTATTATTTATATTGGTTTATTTTTGGCTTGAAAATATCAAAAGTTATTTGTTGGTTTAACTTTAAGATTTATCTACACTTGTTCTTGCTTTAGCCTGGAAGGACTTTGAGGCTTTGATAACTATGAAGGAACTATTCTTAGCACTTGACTGGACATATTACATTATCTCAATTGCAAGCTTGTATCAATTTTGTTAAAAGATTACTCGAGATTAAGCCATTTAGGTACCATAACATTTTATTTTTTTATTATTTATAATTACTAATAACCATAATTTTGTCACAATCAAACTTATTTTCTTTTTCTGTTCTATGATCAATCATAACTTTTCACTTAAAGTAATTTCAATTTTAAAACAATAAATACAGTTAGGAGAGTTTTAACAAAGTTTATACCAGTCAAATTATTGAAAACATAATTTTGTTTAAAAAGAGAGTCAATTTAATTGAAATTTTGGAACAATACAATACAAAGAAATTAAATACATGGATTAATCAACAAATTAGATACATTATAAATAGTGAATTAAAACTATCATTTCCACAAAACAAATTAACAGTAATAACAATTCCGGCAAGCATCCATTTTCCGACAAGCATCCATTTTCCGGCGAACACATAAAGAAACATAAATCTTTCCGGCGAAAATTCCGGCAAGCATCCATTTTTCGACGATATAAAACTTGATTTATATATATATATATCTATACATATTTTCATATGTGTATCTATACTTACTGAAAACGGCCGCCATATCCACCACCTCCGGTCTCTACCTCGACCACCTCCGACGCCGCCACTTACAGTAACCACCCCCAACTGCCGCCACCTTTCAGATCTAAACCGCCACCACTTTCAACAAGCACCACCAACGACCGCCTCTTTCAGATCTAAACCGCCGCCAACTTTCAGAAACCACCACCAACCGCCGCCACTTTCAGAAACCACCACCAACCGGCGGATCTTAGAAGGGAGAGAAAAAGAGGAAAGATGGGAGAGAAAGAGGGGGCGGCCGTGAGGTCCCAGCTGATAGTGTTTCGAATTTGACCTAAATGAGGTCCCAGCTGATAGCTGTTTCGAATTTGACCTAAATGAGGTCCCAGCTGATAGCTGTTTCGAATTTGACCTAAATGAGGTCCCAGCTGATAGCTGTTTCGAATTTGACCTAAATGAGGTCCCAGCTGATAGCTGTTTCGAATTTGACCTAAATGAGGTCCCAGCTGATAGCTGTTTCGAATTTGACCTAAATGAGGTCCCAGCTGATAGCTGTTTCGAATTTGACCTAAATGAGGTCCCAGCTGATAGCTGTTTCGAATTTGACCTAAATGAGGTCCCAGCTGATAGCTGTTTCGAATTTGACCTAAATGAGGTCCCAGCTGATAGCTGTTTCGAATTTGACCTAAATGAGGTCCCAGCTGATAGCTGTTTCGAATTTGACCTAAATGAGGTCCCAGCTGATAGCTGTTTCGAATTTGACCTAAATGAGGTCCCAGCTGATAGCTGTTTCGAATTTGACCTAAATGAGGTCCCAGCTGATAGCTGTTTCGAATTTGACCTAAATGAGGTCCCAGCTGATAGCTGTTTCGAATTTGACCTAAATGAGGTCCCAGCTGATAGCTGTTTCGAATTTGACCTAAATGAGGTCCCAGCTGATAGCTGTTTCGAATTTGACCTAAATGAGGTCCCAGCTGATAGCTGTTTCGAATTTGACCTAAATGAGGTCCCAGCTGATAGCTGTTTCGAATTTGACCTAAATGAGGTCCCAGCTGATAGCTGTTTCGAATTTGACCTAAATGAGGTCCCAGCTGATAGCTGTTTCGAATTTGACCTAAATGAGGTCCCAGCTGATAGCTGTTTCGAATTTGACCTAAATGAGGTCCCAGCTGATAGCTGTTTCGAATTTGACCTAAATGAGGTCCCAGCTGATAGCTGTTTCGAATTTGACCTAAATGAGGTCCCAGCTGATAGCTGTTTCGAATTTGACCTAAATGAGGTCCCAGCTGATAGCTGTTTCGAATTTGACCTAAATGAGGTCCCAGCTGATAGCTGTTTCGAATTTGACCTAAATGAGGTCCCAGCTGATAGCTGTTTCGAATTTGACCTAAATGAGGTCCCAGCTGATAGCTGTTTCGAATTTGACCTAAATGAGGTCCCAGCTGATAGCTGTTTCGAATTTGACCTAAATGAGGTCCCAGCTGATAGCTGTTTCGAATTTGACCTAAATGAGGTCCCAGCTGATAGCTGTTTCGAATTTGACCTAAATGAGGTCCCAGCTGATAGCTGTTTCGAATTTGACCTAAATGAGGTCCCAGCTGATAGCTGTTTCGAATTTGACCTAAATGAGGTCCCAGCTGATAGCTGTTTCGAATTTGACCTAAATGAGGTCCCAGCTGATAGCTGTTTCGAATTTGACCTAAATGAGGTCCCAGCTGATAGCTGTTTCGAATTTGACCTAAATGAGGTCCCAGCTGATAGCTGTTTCGAATTTGACCTAAATGAGGTCCCAGCTGATAGCTGTTTCGAATTTGACCTAAATGAGGTCCCAGCTGATAGCTGTTTCGAATTTGACCTAAATGAGGTCCCAGCTGATAGCTGTTTCGAATTTGACCTAAATGAGGTCCCAGCTGATAGCTGTTTCGAATTTGACCTAAATGAGGTCCCAGCTGATAGCTGTTTCGAATTTGACCTAAATGAGGTCCCAGCTGATAGCTGTTTCGAATTTGACCTAAATGAGGTCCCAGCTGATAGCTGTTTCGAATTTGACCTAAATGAGGTCCCAGCTGATAGCTGTTTCGAATTTGACCTAAATGAGGTCCCAGCTGATAGCTGTTTCGAATTTGACCTAAATGAGGTCCCAGCTGATAGCTGTTTCGAATTTGACCTAAATGAGGTCCCAGCTGATAGCTGTTTCGAATTTGACCTAAATGAGGTCCCAGCTGATAGCTGTTTCGAATTTGACCTAAATGAGGTCCCAGCTGATAGCTGTTTCGAATTTGACCTAAATGAGGTCCCAGCTGATAGCTGTTTCGAATTTGACCTAAATGAGGTCCCAGCTGATAGCTGTTTCGAATTTGACCTAAATGAGGTCCCAGCTGATAGCTGTTTCGAATTTGACCTAAATGAGGTCCCAGCTGATAGCTGTTTCGAATTTGACCTAAATGAGGTCCCAGCTGATAGCTGTTTCGAATTTGACCTAAATGAGGTCCCAGCTGATAGCTGTTTCGAATTTGACCTAAATGAGGTCCCAGCTGATAGCTGTTTCGAATTTGACCTAAATGAGGTCCCAGCTGATAGCTGTTTCGAATTTGACCTAAATGAGGTCCCAGCTGATAGCTGTTTCGAATTTGACCTAAATGAGGTCCCAGCTGATAGCTGTTTCGAATTTGACCTAAATGAGGTCCCAGCTGATAGCTGTTTCGAATTTGACCTAAATGAGGTCCCAGCTGATAGCTGTTTCGAATTTGACCTAAATGAGGTCCCAGCTGATAGCTGTTTCGAATTTGACCTAAATGAGGTCCCAGCTGATAGCTGTTTCGAATTTGACCTAAATGAGGTCCCAGCTGATAGCTGTTTCGAATTTGACCTAAATGAGGTCCCAGCTGATAGCTGTTTCGAATTTGACCTAAATGAGGTCCCAGCTGATAGCTGTTTCGAATTTGACCTAAATGAGGTCCCAGCTGATAGCTGTTTCGAATTTGACCTAAATGAGGTCCCAGCTGATAGCTGTTTCGAATTTGACCTAAATGAGGTCCCAGCTGATAGCTGTTTCGAATTTGACCTAAATGAGGTCCCAGCTGATAGCTGTTTCGAATTTGACCTAAATGAGGTCCCAGCTGATAGCTGTTTCGAATTTGACCTAAATGAGGTCCCAGCTGATAGCTGTTTCGAATTTGACCTAAATGAGGTCCCAGCTGATAGTTGTTTCGAATTTGACCTAAATGAGGTCCCAGCTGATAGCTGTTTCGAATTTGACCTAAATGAGGTCCCAGCTGATAGCTGTTTCGAATTTGACCTAAATGAGGTCCCAGCTGATAGCTGTTTCGAATTTGACGAAGGCCCACCCATGAGTGGTTCAAATTTAATGGACGATATTCCAGAAGTCTTTCATTCAAGCCAACCATACTTTCAAGATCCTTTTATGAGCCAAAGTCAACACCAAAGTTCATACTATCCGGATCCATATGTGTATACAACCGAAACCCATAATCCAAATCCATATATGTACCACAATCCAGATCCATATATGTATACACCCGAAACCCATAATCCAGATCCAAGTATGAACAATGAAGATTATTTAATTGGGCAGGGACTCAAAGATTTTCTTCCGTATATCACACAGGTTCAGAATGTACAAGGAGATGGGAACTGTGGATTTAGAGCTACGGCTGTTTGCATTGGTCGTCATCAAGATGATTGGCGTCAAATTCGTATGGATTTATTGGATGAGTTATCTGTGCATAATGCAAGATACACTGCAATTTTTAACAAAGAAGGCGTACAATCACTTCAGTACATGCTGAATCACTTTGAAAGAGGATTAGCGGATCCACCATATTGGATGATTATGCCAGACACTGGGTTACTCATTGCTTCAAGGTATAATGTGGTGGTTGTTTTTTTGAGCAAAGAAGGAGATACAACGTGCTTACCGCTTTTTACTAGCCCACCAAGTTCACAACCACATAATATTTGTGTAATTGCACGCTTCAATGGTAATCATTTCGTGAGACTGATGTTACAAGGAGATTTTCCGATACCTCCTATGCATCCACAATGGTCTAGTCACGCATTTGATCGGGCATGGGAAAATCCTTTTTTGCATAGACAAAATGTGTACAACCAGATTAAATTTCCTAGACGTAATTCAGTAGGTGTGAAAACTTGTATTAATATTGATTAAGAAAATGATATAAAATATTTTATTATCTATTATTATTTATATCTTCTACTATTATGTATAATTATATAAGGTGCGTGTGACGGATTTTATTATATTTTTAGTCTTTCAATTGCAATAAAAAGTAAAATGTATGATATTGTAAATAAAAATAATCAAATACAATAATATATTTAAAGAAAAAAGTAACAAGACATCATGATTACTATGTCATTATTATTATATTATTGATAACAAAAGTCAAATGTAAAAGGTAGTCTAAAAAGGAAAAGACATCATGATTAGTATATTATTATGTTAACTTTAGTTATTTTAGTGTGGATAATATAAAAAATTGGTGTTTATAATGAAAAAAAATGGTGTGAATAGTGATTCCCAAATCACTATTGCATTTGAAAAACAAAACTGAATAAAATGAAGTATATATTTGATTTTGAGGACACCATTTGTTTGAGACATAATGAGTCCACACATGCATGTGACTTCCAAAACTTTCTATGTTTACTAATTATAAAATAAAATGATAAATATTAATGGTTGTAACCTTTTTATTCATTTAATTTTATTTATAGATGAAAGAGACATTATTTGAAACAAAACAAGGTGGAGGCGTGAAGGCGGGTCACCTATCTTTTCTTGTTTTCTGAAACGTGGATATAATATAGACTACGTTGTCAAAGATAATTTGCTTTTTAGTTTTCTTTCAAAACGGAAGATTTCATCAATAAAATAGCGATAATCTATAAAAAGAAGAAAACTTTGATTAATAAAATAGCGATAATCTATTAAAAAAATAAACTTTGATCATTTAGAGCAACTAAACCATCCAAAATTTTGAATTTTATATTAGGGATTCTAACATTTGCTCATAAAACACATGTTTAGAAACATTAAATGAACAAAAAAATCGTATGAATAGTGAGAAATACATTTAATATGTATTAATGAAGTGTGAAATTTACCATTTTAAAATAAAGATTTTCATAATTATATTTGGTAAATAAAAGAGACATAGTTTACGGACCACATTATTTATTAGGTCAAACTTGGTACTTCACTTTTTCCACTTTCATCACTAAAAATAAATGTTTTGAGGGCCCAAATTTTTTTTTTCTTTTTATGTGACACTTCATGGAATACCAGCAGACATATGGTATAATTAAAGAGATATCTGAAATGTTGCATCAAATCCCTTGAAGTTATCACCACTAAACTTGAACAATTGTGCAGCTTAAAAAAAGATGCCAAACATACATATGCTTCTAAACAATGGCTGATGGCGCCTTATAATGCTATTGAAAAGTAAGGTTGTGTTTGATTTGTGCTGAAAAGTAAGTTGTCTTAATGGATCAAAAATTTGGTGCATTAGAATTTCGTTTTTGTGTGTAGTGTTCTTATCATAATTTGGATTTTACTCAAAAGCAAGAGAATATGAATAAGGTCGGTGTCTTAAAATGATGTTTCCTTTTCTTTCTTTCTTCATACATTTACAAAGTGAAATAACTTTACTCGTTGCCAAATCTAATCCCATTTTGTGATTCTTTCTTTTGTAAACCGATGATATGGGAGAATATATATCATCATCACTCGGCTATGGCTAATATGATCACATATATGCCCCAACCATGGATATGCATGATTTTGATGAAAAGAGAATAAGCCCAATACAATGTACCATAGTATCATGTAATCAATTAAAGATAAGATTAATAAGCCTAATGCGTAAGTTAAATAAATAATGATATAACAATGTTTATAATCTTTTAAATATATAATATTTAACATGTAGTTTAATACACTAAAACTAATCCATATGAAGTTCATAACACAATACGAGTATCAATTTTTATAATGTTTTTAAAATATAATGTTTTGTTTTAACGGTAAAAAATTTTGTTTATATTATATATTATGTAAATTATATCCTCTTTAATTGTTTTCTTATGTGACTACCTTCTAACTTCTCGCTAGCTTCATTATCAATAAAAGTTTGAATGTTAAAAATAAAGTATGTAAATTATATTATGAAAAAGCATATTCAAAGCTCATCCATTCATATACTTTTATATCAAGTGCTAGCAAAATAATTTACATCAAAATTGAAAAAAAAATTAAAAGTCAAAAAGTTGAAAAAAAAACATTTAAAATGTGACGGAATAAGTATATTCACAACTTATCCGTTCATATGATTTTATATCAAGTATTAACAAAAAAAATTAAAAAAATTTATCATTTTACCCAAAAAATAAAAAATAAAAAATTATCATCAAAATTAAAAGAAAAAAATCAAAAAATTTAAAATAAGACCTTCAAAATAAGCCGAAATTAATATATTAACATGTACATGAATAATTTATTGTTGAATCTTTTTGAACACTACTCATTACAAACATGTAACATGTTTCGTTATAACTTTCTATCACAGAACTTATATTTCACAGACCACTAATCCTACTACAAGATAGGTCAAAGTTAACACTCATTTCATCGATCACTATAACACTATCATCAAGATGCTTGAATTTTCTTACTTGCCAATTGTACAAGTGACAACTTCTGCTTTCTTTATTAAATTTCGCTATTAGAGACTGTCCTACGTATTCGTCCCCGTCGTCCCTGTCTTCGTCCCCCGATTGTACGTCCAGTGTCAGAGGGGACGAATCAACACCGTAGTGTTCAACTTGTTCCCGTAGTCGTCCCGTTCGATCCATTCCGATTAGCACGGGTGTTTGAGTGTATTTTTTTTTCTTTTTTAATCTTTTTAACATACATACATTGTATTTTAATATATATAAAACTAAAAATGTCGTCACTTCAATTCGTCTAATAACAATAGTTTGAAATTCTATTGATTCGGGTGGAACATAACAAGGAAATGAATACATATAACAAATGCAAATAACATTGTGTGCAACGTCATGAATGTACTCCGATAAACATCCCTTCATCGCAGCTTCAATTTTACTTATATTTTTTTTTGTCAATAGCAACCATGACAACTTCATTCATCTAAAAGTTGGAAAACAACTCAAAGAAAGGTTGAATATATCAATCACTTACATAGATTATAGACCATTTAAAACATAGATTAGAAGCAATCACATTAATGGCATCACAAAAATCGTAAATGAACTTTGTATTTCTTGCATTATTATCTTGTGATTTCTCGGCATTGGAATATGGACACCGATATTATTTTCTGTTAGTAGGTTTAGGTACTCTTTGTTAGAATCTTAATAAATTAAGTCATGAGTTAATCAAAAATACTTAATTGACTTAATAAACAAAAAAACAATTCTATTGACTTAATTCATACAAACATTATTTACTCATTCAGTCACTTTATCAATTCAGTCACTTAATAATTAAAAAAACAGACGAGTCCTTAGTCAGTTGAGTGCCTACCTCAACTACGTAAGAACCACCCATCTGGCCTCCTTTGAAATCATTAGATTTTTGGACAGAACTCTTGTCAAAACTGTTAGTTGATTCTACCCTCGCATTTTTTGTTTGTCCAATTGATGTTATTTCTTCCATTTTCTCGACAAAATATGTCACTCACAAAGTTGAAGTTGCCATGAATCCAACTTTATGCCTTACTTGTAAAATGAATTGTTTGAATGTCTGAAACATAAAAATGAATCAATACAAAATACTAGTTTTTGAAGAGTAATAGTCATATATAACTTAAAAGTTCAAATACATAAGAACAGAAAATAACAAATTTGTATTGTAACTAAAATTGAACTATGTTATTCCTTTAATAATGTCAGGCTAGTAGGCTGAATACTTGTTTGGATCGATGTGATCATGTAGACGTTTATTTATCTTATTTTATTTGTTAGATCTGTTGGATTGTGTTTACTGTTTGTCGTAGATCCATGGTTAATGAGTTCTTCATATTATTATAGGTTATATATCTGCATGTATTGATTTAATTATGATGATCGGTCTATAATCATACACTAGGATTAATACATAAAGATGGAAAACACTAATCGGTCTATATTTAGATGTAAAAGGTTATTCAGTTCTAACGGACGGATCCATGACCATAATAATTAGAATAAGTTGAACATGATGCTTAACAAGGCCATACGCGATCTAGTGACATGGAAACGAGCACTATGGTCACCGGAGGGAATTATTATCTGGTCATGACTTAAGAGCCGGGTATGCTAAAAGATGAACTAGTAACACAAACTTAAGTTAATAGTGCTTTAACAATGAATCTAACGAGAATTTGTTTAAAGAGTAGTGTGAGTCTAGGGACAACACTAGTTACATAGGCAAAGTGAATCTAACGAGAATCTGAGCCGCGATTAAGTTTTCCAACAGACTAGCAAGTAGATAGGATAGTATTCGGTCGTACCATGAGATCGGAGATGCCAAACAAGTATTTTAATTCAATTATTGTTATTTGCTTTTCAGTTTCATTTTCTAGATTAAGAGAAGCTTCTCGCTAGACCAAGCGGTTACGGCTTCTATTTGCTTTTATTAGTTTAATTAGTTTAATAGGAAATCGTGACAACCCCCAACCGCTAGAATTACACATATTATTAGACTAGGTAGTGCAAGCGTCCCTGCGAACGATCCTGTACTTACCACAACACTATCTACTTTCGATCAGGTCCACTGCTCGTTAGTGTGTGTTTTGTTGAGGTATTTACTTGTACAACATTTTATAAATTTAAAACAGTGATAGTTTTCATAATTAAAAATCATTTTGTTTTTCTCAAAAATAAAACACATCAAACTGTTTTTGGCGCCGTTGCCGGGGACGCGTCGCATTCTTAGTTTAATAGTGTAGTTCGATCCTACTTTGTGTTTCGGCACGAGGTAGTTAATTTTCAGTTTTTAGGTTAATTTTAGGGTTTAGTTTCTTTAGTCTAATTTAGGTTAGCTAGTATTTTTCATTTTCTTTTAAATTTTCAAAAATCCAAAAATATTTTTCTTTTTTAATTTTTCATTACATTTTTATATTGGTGCGTTTGACGTTTTTCTTGAAAGTTTTGCAGTTTTACTTAGGTAATCAAGCTGGAAACCAATTCAGGAAACAAGAACACTAGGGCACCATCACCACCGAAAATTAGGATACAACAATTAGAAGCAACACCATTCGACCCACCTAAACCACCATCCGAACCGAATTCACCTAGATCAGAAATGGATGCTTTTGACCGTCCGATGATCAAGAGAACGAGAGCCGTCCCACCTACACCGGGATCGCCCATTTACCCCCTAACATAGGAGATTCGTTCTCAGTCAAAGGACACCACCTCAAGTTAATCCAAGACAACCGATATGACGGTCGAGCCAAATCCGACCCACATAAGCATGTAAACAGGTTCACTAGTTTGTGCAAAATGTTCAAATATGGATGAGACATCACCGATGACGATGTGAAACTTAGCTTATTTCCGTCGTCTCTCACGGGAGAGGCACGTGCTTGGTTCGATGAGCTCGATGAAGGTACCATCACTACATGGAATCAACTCGCGAACAGTTTGTCTCGCGATTCTTTCCCCCTAGTTTAGCAAGAAAAATGCTTCGGGACATCAAAGCTTTCAAGCAAGACGAGGGTGAATCACTAGTTGATGCATGGAAAACGCTTAAGGAAATGATTAGGAATTGCCATGGGAATAGACTAGAAAAGGACGAGATCATGAAAATCTTCTTCTATGGTTTACCCAAGAGTTCCCAAAAGGATCTAGACCTAGCCGGCGGTGGTAACTATTTGTACAAGTCTACCAATGACGCGTACAAAATGATGGAGGATATGGTGTAATCTAGCTTAGCTCGTGACACGGATGATAAGGATCGAGAAAGGAGGACGAGGAGAACCGTGGCTAGCATTGAAAGCAACTCCGACAATGAGGTAATTCATGAACTTAAAGCTTTATCTAACCGTTTTTCTGTTTTTGAAGATAGGTTGGAAATTATGGACAAGGACCTCAAAGTGATTGCACACGGGTGCAATAATTGCGGAGGAATGCACTATACCGAGTATTGTGAAGAGGAGGCTACCGAGGAAGTCAATTTTGTCCAGAACCAATACCGAGGAGGCTACCAACGAGGACTATTCCAAAGAAACCCCGGTAATTCTACCTTTAATTCTAATTATTTTAGAAATAATTTTGGTTCTTTTCAAAATATGTGGCAAAGGGACAATGGTCAACAAGAGCAACCGAGAGCCGAGAATGAAACCAAGGAGGATCCGACCGCCAAGCTCACTACCATGATGGAGAAGTACATGGAAATGAATGACAAGAGGCACGACTCCTTAGGAAGCTATACAAAGATGCTCAATGAGAAGATAAGTAATCTTAATCAAAAAGTGGACGAAGGAGCATGAAATCAACAAGCCGCGATCAAGAACTTGGAGAGGAAGATAGATAGATGGATTGAGCAGAATGCAAAGAAGGAAAATACCACAAATCCAAAGCCAAACATCCAAGGCGGTTCAAGCTCAAGTCAAGGACAAGTCAAAAGTACCAACCACCATCCGGGAGAAACGAGAATGTGAATGCAATATTCACTGAAGGTAATGACTCAACTGAGCTTTCTAATGATTCTTGCGAAGTGTCCGATCAGGTACAGGTCATAAGGGAGCCAAACGGAGAAGAAACGGGCAAGAACACAAAACTGGATTCTGTCCAGACTCCGCCAGCGCCGCTGGTGCCCGAATCCAGCACCGCTGGAAGCCTTCAGGTCACACCTGGAGAGGCCCAGCGCCGCTGGAGGGTCCGTCAGCCTAGATTCTCGTGAAACTTCATTTTCAGCTGCTTTTCGAGGAGATATCGAGACCCAATTTGTTTCAAAGTGCAAAATCGAAGACGGGGACGATTTGGGTAGTAAGGATGAAATTCAAGATCTCAAAGCACCGGATGACGAGATACAGACAAGCCGATCAACTGAAGATCCAGGAAGTTTTCTTATTCCTTGCACTATTAATAATGAATATTTTTCGAGTGCATTAGCTGATTTAGGGTCAAGTATTAATGTTATGCCTACTGTGATTTATGAGAAACTTACCCTTTGTTTGCTAAAACCCGTTAACATGAGCATTCGGTTAGCCGATCAGACTTACAAACCCAAGGGGATTGTCGAACGAGTCCATGTTCGGGTTAAGGTATTAGAATTTTGGACTGAGTTTGTTGTGCTTGATTCGGTAGATGAGATAGTGACACCCCTAATTTTAGGACGATCATTTTTGCATGTTGCGGATGCTATCATCCATGTCCTTAAAAGAGAAATTTCTTTAGCTAATGGTCAAATAAGAGTCAATTTGCCTGTTTTAGACTCTAGGGATGTTAACTATGATGAAATGTGTCTTAATGTTGAAAAAAAGTATGATAAGGAACCCTTAGATGCATACTACAGCCTTAGGAGTTTACGTAGTTTCTGGTACAACGAAGGTATATTTATGGGAGTTAGGTATAAAAGAGGATTAAGTGAGATGCATAGGGAAAATAATGTTGAAAAGTTAGAGAAAATCCTAGAAGAGACCGAGAAAGGATTAGAAAAGGGTAATAAGGTATTAGTTAAGGCAAATAGATTCCTAGACAACCTAGGATGGACTGATGTAGAAGACCGACCTTTAACCGAGTATAACCATTATCTATCCACCACTGCCCTAGTAGACCCGACAATCTTTAAAGTTCATGGTGTAATACAGGCATATCTAGGATGTGAAGCTTATATATATGCTAGAGCAATAGTGAACATACTTACCTTAGATCATCACATAGGGTACGTTAGTAAGGAATTAGACAAGATAGTTTAGGAGGACAAAATGATCAACCTTTTTAGGAATGTTAAGATCAGAGTTCGAGGATTTGTTAAGAATGTGGTAATATACTTAGATGGACTGAAATTTTCAACAAAATTTTTCATTCCAAAAGAGAATGCGGTCACTAAATATTGAGATAGGAGAATTGATGTTACTAGGGATGAGCATTTGGACCGAAACCCGTGACCCGACCCGGAACCGGCCCGCCCGAAGGGCTAAAGGGCCGGGTCACGAGTCACACTTTTGTTGCATTTTCGGATCACGGGTTGCGCGGTTCGGGCCCGCCCGGGTCAAGCCAGAATCCGACCTGACCCGAACCGAACCATCACGGGCCGGGTCACGGTTCTGATTTTCAACCACTTACGGGTCGCAGGTCGGGCCGGGTCGGGCCATTTGCACATCCCTAGATGTTACAGTCAGAGATTAATATATTGAAGGTTAGTAAGAAGGACATAAGTGAATATAATCCCTATGGTTTTGACTGTAAGACTAAGGTTTGCCAAGCACAAGGAGAAAGGAGGAATATCAAGTCTCATTTGGAGGACTGATGTGCGAAAATCTAGTTTTAAAATTTATAAACAAGAAATACCGATTAACTGATTACTACACACTCTCGGGCAGTGTACCCGTTCGTTTGCAATATAGTTTAAGGGTAAGTCCAGGTCGAATCCACAGGGACTGTATAAGAAATAAGCGAGTTTAAAGTAGTTCAAAATGCTTCTAGGTTTTATGACCATCGTCAATTGATTTGAAAATTAAACTAAAATAAAAGGAAACTAAAATGAACTTGAAAAGATTTATTGAAAACAATAAGATTAAAAGGTCATCTACTTCGACTCCATGATACACCAAATTCAGGTTGCACTTTAAGTGAAAGACCAATTCAATATGACGACTTATGATCGAGAACCAAACAAAGACTCACTCCGTACCCGTCAAGTTCGTTACTTTATTTAATTCCCTTAATGAACTAGATCCATTACTCGAGACCGGTACCCCGCGACGCCTCTTATAACTTCACTAATTAACTAATTGTATTGATTATTAAGATAACAATTATGCCTATTGATTGTACCCAACCATTAACCCGTTAATTCTTATTATCAATTGATTCCCTTCTACCGTACCCGTCATAGAAGCAATTACTTATACCTAAGCAATCAAAATATCTCTTACCCAACCCTAGTTACCACTGAGATTAAGCAAGATCTATCCGAAATCAGAAGATAAATGATAAAGAATTAATAAGCTAAGATCACGACACAACGTTAAATCAAATCGTCTTGAATAATAAAAATAATGCAACCATTCAATAGTATCACTTCATCTCAGTAGATGATGAAGTATTTAGCTACTCATAGTCATAAGCAAAACACAAAGAGTAATTGAAAAGAGAGACATAATGTACCAATGTGTTTGATCTAACTAGAAAGCAAGAAAACGTTATTGAAAGCCTTGGATCTCACGAACAACTCCGTAGCCTTTGAGGACGTAAAAGCTGCTGCAAAACCCTTTAATAAAACCCTAATTTCGTAAATAAGTGATTGTATATCGAATGGTAGGGTTTTGGTCTTCTATTTATAGGGTTTAGGAAAGTCTTGGTTCTGCCGACTTAACATATGCGCCGCATGGAATATCCATGTGCCGCATAGAATGAAGTTCCTGAAAATTGGGTGCCCGATATGCGCCGCATAACCATTTGGTGCGCCGCATAGATGAATGTCCAGAGCTACTGCCTCAAAATCACACTATTTATGCGCCGCATACAGAAGCCATGCGCCGCATATGTCTTCAGACTTCTCAAAACTTGTATTTTCCATTCGGTCTTCACACGAACTCGTCCTCGAACCTTCCTTATGCATCCAAAAGTTGTCTAAAATCCATTTCTTACCATTTTGTACCCTTCAAACCTGAAAACACACAAACACTATGAAAGTATCGAATATTCGTGCATTAAACTCATAATTAACTATAAAAACGGCTTATTAATGATGTGGAAATATGTATAATTATGGACACATCAAATTCCCCCACACTTGAGCTTTGCTTGTCCTCAAGCAAATACTCAAGACAAATCATTTAAGAATCTGGATAACGTTCGTTTTTCTACTTTCAAACCATTTTAAGTATAGTCATTCAAAACTATAACGTTTAAGAGAAAGCTTAAGACAAAATCGGAAATCTATAACTTACGAGGTAAAGATACTTAGTCAATCAGATCTAAAAGCCAACCTTATACTCGTGTTAATACCTCTAAAACCGTTCTATAATCCCAAGTGTCTTACAGATCAGTCTTACTCTTTTACGCAACAAGTTAAGCACTTAATAAAGGTTTGTATAGCAATTAGTTCCACTAGCTACTAGCAAGGCACGTTATCTTATTATTGGTTGTACTTGTGAATCACTACTAGACATACTCTTACACTACGTCATGCTTCCTAACTAGACACCAAAGCAGTTATACGATATTATCATCTTTAATAGTTGAGACAGCAATGACAGGTCGGTGGTTCCCCATGCGCAAAGCGACATAACTCAACTAACGGTTAGAGTTTATACCTTACATCAAGACAGCGGTGACAAGTTGGTGGTTCCCCACGCGCAAAGCGACATAACTTGATGTGTATAATTTTACTCGTTTAATAGCTCATAGAACTCATTTATTAATCTACTGATCGTCTTTCTTTAAGATTTTACATTATTTCATGCATTGACTTAATCAGAGATCCCAGACGACTCATACACTTACCTAGTATACTAGCTATTCAACAATCAATAGAGCAAGATTTAAGGATAAACCATACGTCTAATATAGATCTTACACAAGACACTTAAAGCATTAAAGTTCAATTATATACCATTACCAATAGACTAGATAGTTCTAATTGCTAAGTATATATTTAAGTCCGGTTAAAATGTGCTATAGGAAACTATATCGCATACCGTTTCAGCTTAAACTATAATCCACTTGGTCAAATGAACAGCCACAAATCTATGGTTAAACTTAAAGTTCTAACTAACAATTCATCTTACCGAAGTTAATGTTGCTTAATTATCCTCATCTTTTGTCTATAACAAAGCTTATTTCTCAAAAAATTTGCATGAATGATTTAGTAGAAAACTTGCATTTTTGGTTTTACCTATTCCACCCCCCCACACTTGAATTGTGCAACATCCTTGTTGTACATGAAATCAATTAAAAACAATGGGAAATGGGGAAAAACAAAAATGAAAGAAAAGAAAAGAACATGAAACTTGCCGGGTGCATGTGTATGTTCTTATACTTGGTAGAATCGCCTAAATGAATGGTCGCTGAACTTACTGCCAGCATATGCACGTGGATTGCTACCTCTCAAAAATTCATCAACTAAACAAAACACTCCTTCCAACAATCAAACATTAGTAACAAGTAGCAATGCTTGCTACTTAACTATTAATCCAAATAAACATCAAAATGAAACTAAATTGTTAAAACGCCAACAGAGGCGCATTACAAACCGAACAAAATGAAAGATAAGATAATAAAGTTCAACAAATGAAATCACTCTACCACACTGATGACTCTATGCCCACGGTGCCGGCATCGCCATCACAATCTCACTCAATGAGAAGCATCTATATGTCACGCGTGTCCTCCATAGGAAAGATAGACTCAGTGCCTCCACCCTTATGAGTGGTGGATCACTCGCATCAAAGTTTTACTTGAAACTTAATTGAAAAATCTTGAAAAATTCGGATCCTATTTCACCACCATTGCAAGAACAATCAAACTAAAGAATGGAAAGAATACATACCCTTGATGGTCTAACCATGATTGAATAACACAAGAAAACTAGAAGAAAACTTGAATTTGGAGGGGGGCGGTTTTGAGGGAGTTTTTATGTGTGTTTTTATGTTTTGAAAGCTTTTAATTATCATAGACTAAAAAAAGAACAATAAGAGAGGGGAGAGGGCAGATTTTCGTGTGGCCTCACTATCCAAACAAAATCCCAATCCAATTTAAAAGCTGGTCAACAAAAGTCAACTCAGAAATCCCACGATATGCGGCGCATACCCACTATGTGCGGCGCATATATTCAATTTTCAGAAAACAGTGAGTTCACCCAGACCACGATATGCGGCGCACCATGTTTCCATGCGGCGGCGCAATATATATAATTTCAGAAAGAAGCCAATTTTTAACGCCGATATGCGCGATTTGAAGTGCATGGCGGGCATATTTCAAGCTTGCTCCCAACTTTAACGTACGCATTGGCTGGCGTTTTGACTAGCCGGTAACGCGTGTGGGTGTCCAGACCTGCATTACTCAACAAAAAGCTATAAAAACAGAAAAATAACAGTAACAAACTAAAGATAGAAATGAAACACGGGTTGCCTCCCGAGAAGCGCTTAATTTATTAACGAGTCGTTAGCTAGACTCGTTCACAAAGGTCACCATGGTGGGTCTTAAACGCCCCCACACTTAAAGTGTCAGGCGGTTTACGTCGCGAATAAGGTGAATAAAATGTGTATCTAATCTTAATCATCACCCAAACCATTTCTTTCACCTTAACAAAGTTCACTTTTAAGATGTCAAAATCATTTGTTCCCTTTACAAAACTTATCTTAAAAATGCATCCTTTCATACGAACATACAAAATTTTGAAAATACCGTTATGACACACTATTTTCAAGTAGTTCATTTCAAAGCTCATGTTCATCCACTCAAAAGGGTCGGGAGCTAAGGGATCTTGGGCTAGTTCATAGAATAAACAACAATGCATGAAATTATTACTAGTCCTAAGATTTTCTAACTTAGTACAACTAAAACTTGAATAACAATGAGTTAGAGTAAAAGAGCTCCCTGGATAACCCGACTTGGGTTGCAAATCATCTTGACTCCTGTCCTCGTATTCCTCCACTCCGATAATCGTATCCCTTTTATCTGGCTCTTTCTTTCGTGCCATGATCTTCTTGATAGATGTCAACGGCTTTGGCACTCATGTCCCACGCTCCGTTTGTTGTAGAAAGATGATTCGGATCTGATTGGAAGTCCATTATGGAGCCAGAACAAACTTAGCACGCGACTGTTCCTGATGCGGGGCTGCCAGCGGCGCTGGCTGCTCCCTGGATAACCCGACTTGGTTTTTAAACGTTGAATCTCCAAGACTTTGTTCATACCCGGTGGAATGATAGACTCCCCCACACTTAGAGTGTCGGGACGTCTAAACTTAAAAAGCGAGAAATCCTCAAGTCGGTCATTGGACTTCTCCCAACTGATGTCTCCCGTATCTCCATTACTAGCTTCAATGATGGGTGACACATTCCTTATGGTGGATACAAACTTGGTTTCCATGGTCGGGGTCGTCACTATTTCTTCATCCCATATGATCTCAAGCTTCTTTTCCCATTCGGCTTCATCCCAAACGACTTCACCTTCTTCCTCAAATTCCACATCAACACGGTCACTCTCGTCCTCATTACTCGACTCGTGCGGTTCCGGATGTGGTATGTCATGATAGTCCCCGTACAAATCAGCTTGGTCTCCTCGTCTTCGGGTTGAGTCTTCTTGCTTCATTTCAACTTCTTTCTCATTCTTTCCCAAAGTTATGTCACCAAGATCGGACTCACTAGAAAGTGAAGTAAGATCTTCCTCATAAGCAATGTCATTTAAATCCTCGGTGCTAATAGAAGATAGCTCGTGCATCTCATAATTAACCTCTACATCTTCCAAATCTGCCACGTCATCTTCATTTTCATCCTTAATGGGTGACAGCTCATGCGGTTCGGAATGTGGCATTTGATTACCTTTCCGTGTTTCGCCCTCTTCCGCTTGAGCGTATTCTTCCATATAGTCAAACATGTCATCTGGATTCATCGAGAAGAATTCGTCACCTAAAACTTCCTTTGTTTCGTCTTCCAACCCACGAAAATATATCGAAACAAGTTGACGAATGGTAAGCCCGTACATTCCAAATTTTTCAACCATTCGTCTTATCCTTAACCAAGCTTCCTCATACGTTTCATCAGAAAACTGCTTAAAGCTCCGAAGCTCGTCTGGATATTCTTCCTCGGATTGATAGTATTGATATGCCATTGGTGATGTTAATCCTGCAAAACAAACACAAGCACAACCCGTGAAAAGCACCAATGGAAAACAAAGGAGACTATATTAACAGAAACTAAATTAAACTAAATAAAAAAAAGTTATCACTAAATTACGCTAACCTAATATAGACAAGTAACTTCCTCGTAAATAAATACAAGAAAGGATCGAACTACAAAATCTCAAACTAAAATCCTAAAAACAGTCCCCGGCAGCGGCGCCAAAAACTTTGATGTGCGAAAATCTAGTTTTAAAATTTATAAACAAGAAATACCGATTAACTGATTACTACACACTCTCGGGCAGTGGACCCGTTCGTTTGCAATATAGTTTAAAGGTAAGTCCAGGTCGAATCCACAGGGACTGTATTAAGAAATAAGCGAGTTTAAAGTAGTTCAAAATGCTTTTAGGTTTTATGACCCTCGTCAGTTGATTTGAAAATTAAACTAAAATAAAAGTAAACTAAAATGAACTTGAAAAGATTTATCGAAAACAATAAGATTAAAAGGTCATCTACTTCGACTCATGATACACCAAATTCAGGTTGCACTTTAAATGAAAGACCAATTCAAATATGACGACTTATAATCGAGAACCAAACAAAGACTCACTCCGTACCCGTCAAGTTCGTTACTTTATTTAATTCCCTTAATGAACTAGATCCATTACTCAAGACTGGTACCCCGTGATGCCTCTTATAACTTCACTAATTAACTAATTGTATTGATTATTAAGATAACAATTATGCCTATTGATTGTACCCAACCATTAACCCGTTAATTCTTATTATCAATTGATTCCCTTCTACCGTACCCGTCAAAGAAGCAATTACTTATACCTAAGCAATCAAAATATCTCTTACCCAACCCTAGTTACCACTGAGATTAAGCAAGATCTATCCGAAATCAGCAGATAAATGATAAAGAATTAATAAGCTAAGATCACGACACAACGTTAAATCAAATCGTCTTGAATAATATAAATCATGCAACCATCATTCAAAGTATCACTTCATCTCAGTAGATGATGAAGGATTTAGCTACTCATAGTCATACGCAAAACACAAAGAGTAATTGAAAAGAGAGACATAATGTACCAATGTGTTTGATCTAACTAGAAAGCAAGAAAACGTTATTGAAAGCCTTGGATCTCACGAACAACTCCGTAGCCTTTGAGGACGTAAAAGCTGCTGCAAAACCCTTTATGAAAACCCTAATTTCGTAAATAAGTGATTGTATATCGAATGGTAGGGTTTTGGTCTTCTATTTATAGGGTTTAGGAAAGTCTTGAATCTGCCGACTTAACATATGCGCCGCATGGAATATCCATGCGCCGCATAGAATGAAGTTCCTGAAATTTGGGTGCCCGATATGCGCCGCATAACCATTTGGTGCGCCGCATAGATGAATGTCCAGAGCTACTGCCTCAAAATCACACTATTTATGCGCCGCATACAGAAGCCATGCGCCGCATATGTCTTCAGACTTCTCAAAACTTGTATTTTACATTCGGTCTTCACACGAACTCGTCCTTGAACCTTGCTTATGCATCCAAAAGTCGTCTAAAAGCCATTTCTAACCATTTTGCGCCCTTCACACCTGAAAACACGCAAACACTATGAAAGTATTGAATATTCGTGCATTAAACTCATAATTAACTATAAAAATGGCTTATACGAAGGGAAAGGATGAATATCGAGTATATTTGGAAGGATAAGTCTGACATTTATATTCGATACAACCCAACGGGAACCGGCCCCCGGCCGACCCCGTATTCTTCCTCAACCTAGTTCCTAGGCCGAGTCTGGCTGAAGACTCGTCAAACTTAGCGCTTCTTGGGAGGCAACCCAAGCTTTGTTTAGTTTTTGAATTTTATCATTCGTGATCTGTTTTGTATGAGTTTTATCATTAGATTCACAGATGCAAGCTTTGAATGGATTGAAGAAACAAGTAACTAATTGCAATCGTGTTTATTTTAATTTTTAGTTCTTCTTATTTATGTTTTAGCTTGTTATTTCCATTTTTATATTTTGATTGAAGTGTGCAGGAGTATTTTATTTTCTAGTCTGAAGGATAAGCTATACACTTGGTCAAAAGCTAAGTGTGGGGGAATGTCGGCACCGAGCCCTGAGGAAAGGCAGACGTCGAAACAAGTGCAGGAGGCACCAGCGCCGCTCAGCTGAAGGATAAGCGCCGCTGGACCTGCTACGTAAGCAGTCTAGCGCCGCTCCTACACCACCAGCGCCGCTCAGAGCTCCAGCCTGCACACCAGATCGCGAAAAAACCAAAAAAATCAGAAAAACCCGAAAATCCAAAAAAATTAAAAAACCAGAAAATACCAAAAAGAAAAGAAGATGGAGAAGCAGCAATGGATCGCCATCAAACGGAGTCGACTCAATCTTTGAAGATTATTATCATTCGCAGTCACTCCACATATGCCATCTTCAACATTTCATGCAATCTAAACCCGGGAAGTTCCGTTTATCCTTTTTCTTTTTATGTTTTTTCCTATTTCCCTTCCTGTTTTGCAATGTTTAGTACAACGAGGACGTTGTACAATTTAAGTGTGGGGGGATGGAATAGGAAAAACCCGTGGTTTAATTGTTTGAAAATTTATAAGTTTTCTACTACTTAATTCATGCAAATTTAAACTTTTCTTGTGTCAAAAACATTTTGAGAACAAAAGCTTTGCAAGTTGACAAAAGATGACGATAATTAAGCAATATTAGCTTTGGTAGATGAACGGTTAGTTAGAACTGTTAGTTTAACTATAGATTTGTGGCTGTTCATTTTTCCAAATGGATTATAGCTTAGACTGAAACTGTATGCGATTATGTTTGCCATAGCACACTTAATCGGACTTTAATATGCCTAGCAATTGGAACGTCTAGTTATTAGTATAGGTGTATTAATTGGACTGTAATAATTTAAGTGCTTGTGTAGGAACTATTTTAGACGTATGGTTCGCCTTAATTCGTACACTATTGATTGTACTAGTTGCATGCAAGTAAGTGTATGAGTCATTTGGGGTCTTTGATAATGTATATGCATGAATAAATGTAGTAAATCTTAAGAAAGACAATCGGTAGATTAATAAAAGAGTTCAAAGAACTAATAACGAGTAAAATCTATACGCATCAAGTTATGTCGCTTTGCGCGTGGAACACCGACCGGTCACCACTGTCTTGATGTAAGGTATAAGCTCTAACCATTAGTTGAGTTATGTCGCTCTGCGAGTGGGGAACCACCGACCTGTCACCAATGTCTCAACTATTAAAGATGATAATAATGTATAACTGGTTTAGTGTTTAGCTAGCAAGCATGACTTTACTGTGAGAGTATGTCTAAGTGGTGAAGCACAAGTACAATTAATAATAAGATATAAATGCCTTGCTAGTAGCTAGTAGATCTAATTGCTATACAAACTTTAATTAAGTGCTTAACTAGTCAGCAGAAGGAAGTAAGATTTAACTGTAGAACATGTGGAATTATAGAACGGTTTTAGAGGTATTAACACGAATATAAGGTTGGCTTTTAGTTTTGATTGACTGATATCTTTACCTCTAAGCTATAGCTTACTGATTTTGTCAAAGCTTTCTCAAATCATTTTGCATGACTAATCTTTGAAATGTTTTAAAAAAGTAGAATAACTTGTACACTTAAGTTGTCCGCTCATCATTGTTTTTATTTTCTTGGACTATTTGCTTGAGGACAAGCAAAGACTTAAATGTGGGCGTATGTGATGAGCTTTCATTTTGTGATAAATTCCCCCATCATAAGACCACATTTTAATGTCTACTTGAGTTAATATTCCGGAACTATTGGTACTTAATGGATTCGATATACACGCAGGTTCACGGAAGATGCGAGCGAGGGTGAATGACATCTATCAACTCAACATGAAGGCCGATGAAGTTACAAGACACAAGGAGGCAAACCGGGAGTCAAACGAAGCAAATCGAGAAGCAAGGAATTATATGCAAGACTTGCAAATGTCCATATGGTGTTTGAAGTCACGAAAACAAAGCAAGGAATTATATGCAAGACTTGGGCCACACATGTCATTAAAATAAAAATTTAAAAAGCCCAAAGGCTTTGTTATTTGGAGGCACGGATCAACAGCACAAAGAAAGAAAAACAATATATACTCCAGAGGAATTAGACATTAGGAGGAGTTGTGCGTGGGTTTGGCAGCCGCCAAAAAGAACCCTTACGGTTCTTGGCTCTCGATCCAGAAAAACGACAAAGCAGCAGCATCAGAATATTACATCAAAAAGTTTGGCTTTATTTCTTTATATATTTTCTTGGTTTGTTACTATATCTCGAGGATCATTCGTTTTGTACTAGATTATTTATGGGTAATTTTATGTACTCTATTACGTTATTCATGATCTTTGTTAGTATAGTTATGTGCTAATAATCTTATCATCTATTGAGATGAAGTGATACTATTGAATGATGGTTGCATTACTTTTATTAATTCAATGTTGATGTCATTTAACGTTATATCGTGATCTTAGCATATTTCTTCCTTATTATTTATCTTGAATTGATTGGTGATTTATGTGTGTCTTTAATGGTAGTTATTGATTACATATATTTCATTTTGATTGTTTGGGTACAAACAATTGGGTCTATGACGGGTACGGTAGATAATCGTTCATTGATAATAGGAATTAATGTGTTAACGGTTGGGTACAATCGATAGATATAATTGTTATCTAAATAACCAAAACAATTAATTGATTAGGAAAGTTATGAAAGGCGTCTCGGGGTACCGGTCTTAGTAATGGAACTAGTTAATTAAGGGGATTAAATAAAGTAACGAACTTGACGGGTACGGGGTGAGTCTTTGTTTAGTTCTCGGTTATAAGTCAACATATTTGAATTGGTTCTTCAATTAAGTGCAACCTGAATTTGTAGTGTCATGGATTCGAGGTAGATGACCTTTTAATATTTTTATTAATAACAATCTTTTTCAGATTAATTCTTCGGAATTACTAACTTGCTCAATTTACTAACTGCTTTCAAAACAAAGTGACATTGAGTCATTAAACCAACCCCCATCTTCTTGAATTACATTAAACTCGCATTTTTCCTAAATAATAGTCCCTGTGTTCGGTCCTGGACTTGCCTTTTAGCTATACTATATATGAACGGGTACACTGCCCGCAAATGTGTAGTAGTCAGTAATTAGGTAGTTCTTGTTCATAAATTTAAGACTCGATTTTACACATCAGCTGCTGGGTGGCCCAGGTCCAGTTTTGACTTTCATCATATAAATACAACAAGAACCCTCAAAACCCTAGGAGAGAGCAGATCCAGCAGCCCTAGTCGACAACCATCAACCCTAGGTCGAATTTTGCATATTCCAAGGAGGTTTTGGAGCTTCTAACACCTCTCGATCTTCATCTTCAACCTAGATCTATACTCTTATTTTACTTTCTAGTTGGTAAACAATGTCTTTCATCTTTTCAGACTTTGTTATTCCTTTAATAATGTCAGGCTAGTAGGCTAAATACTTGTTTGGATCGATGTGATCATGTAGACGTTTATTTATCTTATTTTATTTGTTAGATCTGTTGGATTGTGTTTACTGTTGTTTGTTGTAAATCCATGGTTAATGAGTTCTTCATATTATTATAGGTTCTATATCTGCATGTATTGATTTAATTCTGATGATCGGTCTATAATCATACACTAGGATTAATACATAAAGATGGAAAACACTAATCGGTCTATAACTAGATGTAAAAGGTGATTCAGTTCTAACGGACGGATCCAGAACCATAATAATTAGAATAAGTTGAACATGATGCTTAACAATGTCAGACGCGATCTAGTGACATGGAAACGTGCACTATGGTCACCGGATGGAATTATTATCTGGTCATGGCTTAAGAGTCGGGTATACCAAAAGATGAACTAGTAACACAAACTTAGGTTAATAATGCTTAAACAATGAATCTATTGAGAATTTGTTTAAAGAGTAGTGTGAGTCTAGAGACAGCACTAGTTACATAGGCAAAGTGAATCTAACGAGAATCTGAGCCGCGATTAAGTTTTCCAACAGACTAGCAAGTAGATAGGATAGTATTCGGTCGTACCATGAGATCGGAGATGCCAAACAAGTATTTTAATTTAATTATTGTTATTTGCTTTTCAATTTCATTTTCTAGATTAAGAGAAGCTTCTCGCTAGACCAAGCGGTTGCGACTTCTATTTGCTTTTATAAGTTTAATTAGTTTAATAGGAAATTGTGACAACCCCAACCGCTAGAATTACACATATTATTGGACTAGGTAGTGCAAGCGTCCATGCGAACGATCCTGTACTTACCACAACACTATCTACTTTCGATCGGGTCCACTGCTGGTTAGTGTGTGTTTTGTTGAGGTATTTAGTTGTACAACATTTTATAAATTTAAAACAGTGATAGTTTTAATAATTAAAAATCATTTTGTTTTTCAACTCAAAAACAAAAACACATCACAACATCTTCATTTTAACCAAATCTGTTGCCAATGACTTTTGACTCGACCAACTTGACATCAATAGTGTACTATCAACTAACATATCTATGGCAATAACAAATGATGTGAACATTTGGATAAATAGTCAATATTAGCATTCTAAGGGTGGCTTCCCGAAAAACCTAAATGATTCATATTCAATAGCCATTGCCGTAATCTACCTCGATGTGGTTTAAATTTCACCCATCTTGATGTGTTTATAATTGTACCCATCCTTACCATTGTTATGATTTTTTTAGTTCAGATTTAAACGAGTGAAATCCAGGTAAAACTTGATGAAGGAATGGGCTAATAAGAGAGTTTTTTGTTAAATTTCCACGAGTGTCAAGTCGAAGATACTTCAAAGAACAAAGAAAGAAACTGGTTTCTACCTGCAACTAGTTGTATAACATAATTTTTCTCAATAGTTTCTTTCAAACATCGTTTGAATGAGCTCAAGTATGAAACAAGCATATATTACCATCATTTTTGAGGCATCAGAGTCATAACAATTTAGCATCCCATCAACATAACCTGACTTCATTTATTAAAGAATGTACCTTCGAAAGACATATTTCTAAGGTCTATTCTATAAGGATTTTAAATGAGCTAATAGGTTACGGGTGTACTTCCATTTCAGCCCTTTATGTGTTTACACATTTTTATGGCCTTTGTGAAATGTCCAATAGAGACTCCCCGAGGGTCAAAACAACTGGAATTTTGATCCTGGTATACCTTAACAACCATGAAAATAGATGGTTGAGGTTGGTTGTCACATTTATTCAAGCTCCACATCATAACTTTTTGCCATTGGAAATGTTAGCTTAATTGTCATGACACTAATGCCGGGAAAAAAAATCTGATCATGATAATCAAGCTAACATTTCCGGTGATAAATTTTTTTGATGCGGAACTTAAATTCACCTTCAAAAGTATCTTTGATTTCTCAGAAGGAGGAAATTGTGGCAACCAACCTCAGCCATCTTTTTTTATGGTTCCCAGTAGGCCATCAGAATTAAAATCCCAGCTCTTTCGACCCTCGTGACTTCTCTACTGGACCTTTTTTCAAAGGCCATAAAAATGTTCAAAGACATGAAGGGCTGAAAAGGAAGTACGTCTGTGACCTATTGGCTTGTTTAAAATCTCACACTAGAAGAGACCTGGATATATGTCTTTCAAAGATATATCCCTTTATAAATGAAATCAAGTTATGTTATGGTGGGATGCTTAACTCTCATGACTCCGATGTCGCGAAAATGCTGGTTATAGATGCTTGTTTCATACTTGAACTCATTCAAAGTAAGTTTGAAAGAGACTAATCGAGAAACTGATTCATGAGAAGAAGTAATTTATATGACTTGTTGCGGATAGAAAACCATATTCCCTTCTTCAAGGTATCTTTGAGTTGACACTCGTGGAAACTCAATAAAAAAACTCACTTATTACCCTACTCCTTCATCATGTTTTCCTAAGATTCCACATGTCTAAAGATAAACTAAAAATTGATAACAATGATAATGATGGGTATAGCTATAAACACATCCTAAATATTCTGCACAAATTTTGTCGACCTGATTTTTCAAGAAGATATTGTTCACCAAAAGGATCATCTCATTTGGTTGTACAATTGGATCGGGCTGGGTGAAATTTAAACTAAATCGAGCTGGAAGTATAATAGCCACTGAATACCAATATTGACTAGTGAAGACACAATTGAGCTACTTTTGAGGAACCTAATCGCATATGAACAATTATGGTCGTTGCTTGACATCATTTGTTGTTGCCATGGATATGTTAGTTGATAATACACTAGATGTTGTCAAGTTGGTTGAGTCAAAACTCATTGTTAGTCAGGTTGGTTCAAATGAAAATGAAGTAAAAATGATCAAGAGCATGTGTAGTGAAGTTTCTTGCAGAACATTCATGTATGAAAAGGAGTTTCAAGAATTAGATGATTACTACCATATTTATTGGGCAAACAATCAGGGTTGACCTTACCTCTTTGGTGACCTTACATGGGATTAACTCTGGGAGCCCAACAAAAACCCTCCTTTCCTCGGGTTTGGGCATGCAAAAATAAAGTAAAAAATAATTAAGTCTGCTTGCAGTTGCGTATTTCAGTAGTCCATTTGAGAGTAGTCCCTTAACTATCAAATAGGTCAAATAAAGTGGGATGAGTGGAAAGACTTCATTTGGATGAAATCTTAGAACAAGTTGTTTTCATTGTAATCTTTTACGACTTGTAAGTTATAAACATCTCAATTTTAATGTTTAAAAAAATGATAATCAAGGTTGTAAAAATCTTTGATCTTGATCGATTTCTCTGGATGGATTTGGGGATCGGTTGTGTAAGGATTCGATTTAGCTGGATCTGCCACAAAAATCGTTAAACGATGAAATTTTTACTAGATCTGTTGTTTTTCTCCCAAAAATATGGAGATAGCGGTGTTCAGAGGGTGATGTGTTGTTTCTTTTATTTTTTTAGATGAAAGGGAAAAGGGAAGAAAGTAAGAGAATAGGTTAGGGTTCACCGTCTCTTTCTTTATATATGTTTTAACATGTTCATTTTATACCTTTTAAGTTTTAATAATAGCTCAACAACCCATTTCTTATATTATCTCTATAGTTAAACACTTCAAGTCCTTATACTTATACTTTATAATATATTTGGCATAACTATTATTTTTGTATATATTAAAAATCCAATTCGATTAATCCCCGCTCTGCCATTTTTCAAAACATCCTGACTTTCCCCCTTTGTCGATCCAATTCCGAGTCACGAGTTCTTAAATCATGATAATAATAAATATTTGAAAACTAATGATCACTATTAAAAGTTTTATATACATATACAAGCTATTTTAAAAATATACGAATCCTTAATTACATGAACCTTAAAAAAATTATTCATCACATTTTTAACTATTGAATTTATAATTTTAGTTAAATATATTTTATAAAAATAATTCAAATTGAATATATTATACGAATCCTTACTAGCATATTGAGTGATTATTGATATTATATAAAGGTCTCTTTTACATTTTTATTTTGATAATTTTTTAAAGTAAAAAGTTCAAATTAGTCATGAACAATTTTAAATTATATTCGGCGAATTTATATATAACTGCATTTTTTAGTGTGTGCAATAATAAAGTATTTACATTTAAACTCTTTATGCAATTCCATTAAGTTTGTTTATGCAATTTCACATTTAAAAGTTATTATTAATGTTGGAGAGATTTATTATTAGTTATATAATAAGAATTGTGTTACTTGATTGAAGGGCTAGTACAAATAAGAGTATTTTGCTGTTTTGCTTAACTTGTGAATGGAGTACTCTATCTGAATTATATGGCCCAATTATTTTGCCGTTACTAGCATATTGAGGTTGGCCCATTGTACAGTGTCCAAAACTTAGTGTTCACAAATTATCCATTGTTTTGATAGCGGTCCGGTCCGGTTCATTACCAAACATATACCAAAAAATCAAAAATGTAGGCTCAAAAGGGATTCGAACCCGGAATGTGTTACGGTAAGTACAGTCGGCTTGCCAACGGAACTATGACCCATTTGACGCTATAATGTCATTTAAGACCTTTTCCAACGGAGAGTAACCACTGTGTCACGGAAGTGTCACCACCGTGACACCATTAGCACGAAAGGGTCACGGATGTGTCACAATAAATCATGTCGTCGCGGAGAATATGCAATGACGAACAAGCTTGCTTTTCTAATATTATTTTTTATATATTTTTATTCATTTCTTTTTGTAACATATTTATTTTTATATTATGATAATGTTTTAGCTTTGTGCATTTCAAGGCATAAATTGGAAGTTTGTATTGTTGGCATATATATCTCATACATCAAACTACCGTCAACGTTAATGTAATTTCTTTTAATAACGTAATGTTTTTTTTAAGTATATGTAATGTTTTTTTAGTGTAATTTTTTTTAATTAATGTAATTTTTTCGATGTAATATTTTTTTTAATAAATATAATGTTGTTTATTAATTAATGAATTGTTTTTTAGAAAAATGTGTAATTTACATTTGTATGTTTTATTTAATTGAAAATAATAAAATATTGAGGAAGAAGTAAGGAAGAAGTGAAGAACGGATATTGTTGGCAAGAGTGTGTCATGAAATTGAGATGTAAGAAATAGGTGATGTGGCGATGAGGAAGAGGTGAGGAAGTGTTCACTGTTGGGAAAGGCCTAAATATAAACTCACCGATCGAACTATAAAACCCATTTATCTTAATTTTTTATTCCTTGCCATTACACTAACGAGTAGTTTTAAATGGATATTTTATCTATGCTATCTTATAAAAAGAATAGCCTTATGTTGAAAGTTACATGGGAGAAAATGTCTAAAATACCCTTAACGACTATATTACACTATCAGTCATTTATCTTTTGAAATATCTCCATTAACCTTTACATCAATTACTTTTACATCAATTATCTACACCATCGACGCCTCTACCACCAACGGTCGTCCCCCACCACCCACCACTACACCGTCACCGCCACTAACACCGTCGCATTGCGCGAGTACCGTGCTAGAATATCTAAGCTTAGTATTTATGTTTTTACAAATATTAAATATAAATGTATAGATGATTGGTTTTTTCGGTTCGATCCAACAGGTTGAACACCTAACTAGACCGATTCTATGTCCAGTCTGATTATAAAAACATTATAAATTAATAAAATTCCCCTTAAAATGTCTAACTTATTTCTTGCTACCTAAATCTATAATGCCATATAAAGTGAATTTCCCCTTCCCCGCTCCCTTTAAACATCAGAAATTATGAAAATATCATTACTACTAGATTATGCCCCATACGATGCATGATAATATACACATTACATTAAATTGATTATAAATATAGTATTTTAAGTAATATTATTTGAAAACTATGATTAACATATATACGTCAAGAGTATTATTTTAAGTAATATTATTTGAATGCTATATAATAATAATAACGATAATAATATTTGTTAGAATATAAAATTCTAAATTTTGATCATACTTGAAAACTTGATAAGCTTAACGTATAAAATTCCAAATTACAAATTTCAAAATTTAAATATATATTAATTGGCATTTATTAGTTTTTATTTAGAAGAAGATTAAAATAGGCTTTGTTAGAAAATAATTAATTGTAAATTAAATGAAAATTACCTAGAAAATTGCCAAGTAATAAAAAAATATTAGCTGGCAAAAAAAGGATAATGACACATAAGCACTAACATATCCTCTCTTAGTTATATAGAGAGATTCCACTATTTCTTTATTTGATTCTCAGGAATATTTTTAATGAAATAATTTACAAAACTACTCCTTAACTACCAATAAAACTAAAGTAATAAACTATCATCTTTTACATCAATTACCTTTACATCAATAACTTAAACTACTCGCCACCACCAGTGGTCTGAACTAGCCAGTCGCCACCGCCGGTCGTCAGTTCATCAACGTCGCCACCACCACCACTCGCTGTCGTCACAACCAACACACCGACATCCGCTGTCACCGTCATCTATACGCGGGTTCCCCTCCAGTTCTATTATATTCAATACTATTTGGGACTTGCCTCCTATAGATTAAATAAGTTTGACAAGAAAGTATTGCTATGCAGAGCTTCTCTACTCATAAATAAAGTTTATATACAATTTATTTATATATTAAAAGACGGTTATTCTGATAACTTATCCACCAATTACAGCTCTAAATTTTTCAAATTTACTTTTGTTTTCCATCACCAATTAACATTTTTTAACTAATATTTCTATATAATAAATCAAATAATATATACATAGAATAATAGCTAATATATTTTCAATAGAATAATAACTAATATATATCCTAAATACGTTCTATCTTATAAAAAAAATAATTAATTAAAAATAAATAAAAATTAATGTAAATATATTAAGATTTTAAAATAATTTACTATTATCTTTTTGAATTTTTTTTATAATGTCATGACACATATAAGAAAAACAAAGCATGTTACAATATCATCTTTATAAGAAACACCAATAGCATTGTCATGTTCGAATTGAAATATTTAGGATATGTGTCATGTTTGAATAAGATATTATTTCTAATAATGAAAAATAAGAGTTTAATACATCACTTGTAACAATAAAACAAATAAAATGATAGTGGTCTATTATGATTTTTTTAATATTCAAATAACGCTACCTTAGATGGGCATATTTTGATTTATAATATTTAAATACGCTAAGATGTCACAGTTAACAACTTTGAGACATATTTTAAAAATATTTCAATATAAAAAAATCAAAGTTTTAATATAGAAATTAATTTTTTCTTGATAAAGATAGTAAACTAAATTTTAAACCGCAATAAATTAAAATATAATATTGATAATGTCGTGAACCCAATGTATTAGACACGGGTCTAAAATTTAGTTTTATATTATAAAACAAATCTCATTTTGTTGAATTTTAAGTTTTAACAATTTCATCAAAACCACATTACATCAATAACTTACACTACTCGTGTCGCCGCCATTGCCACCACAGCCACTGGCCCATTGTCATTATACCGCTGTATCACGCGAATATTTTTCTAGTATACAATAATATATCGTGGGTGGCTTCATAACTTGCTTTAATATGTAAATTTAAAGACCACAAGCTCTATAATTTATGGTGGACTGCTTTAGATAAGTTTAGAGATACATCTTTTGATAATATTAGATATTACTCAGATTGCAAAGTATTGATTTTGTTTCAATGGGACTAACGCCCATGTTTGATTAGTGGCAGGGAGGATCAGTAGTTGTCTGTGATTCAAGCCTCTTTCTCTCCTTTTCCTCCAGCAAAAGTAGAACAGTGGGCAATATACACTAAACTGAACCAACAAGAAGGTGGTCTCACAAGTTAGAAAGACTCAAGCATCGACAACATCAAAGAACTCAATTGGAGTAGAGGAAAAGATAAATATTTTAATTGGATTTATACCAAATAGCCAAACTAAATGGGCTAAGTAGGCCCAATGTATCACTGGATCAAAATCACACTAACTATACATAATATATTACGAGTACAGTACTATAGGTTTGTTAGGCCCGCCTTTCCCATGCCTAAGGTGGCTTCGCCGCTGTTTCCGGAGATTGCATTTGATCTTGAGCTCTTGAAAGATCTTTTTTAGCTCCAAAACCAGTTCACTTCTCCTCTTAACCTTTTCACCGTAGTCTTGAAAGTTCATCGTATGAGTGAAAAAAAGGGCCATCTTTATCTTGTTTACATTTTCAATCTCCTTGACAACAACATTGTGATTTGGGTACCATAATTGAGGACTCCTCTCCAAATACCTGATCAACATAAAAAACAACCACCTGATCGATATAGATTGACACGAAACAAGTGGGCTATGCGCCTATATTCTCCTAAATCAATGGAAAAAGTTGTTCTTATAATTAACTAAGCAAGATGAATGCATGTAAACTATTGTGTCTCAAGTTACACCTTTATCTTGTCATTTAAAAGCCCGATCTTTTCAAATGGTGTTGCAAAATCAATAGAGAATTCAACACTGTCGCCCATATCTGGGCTTCTGTTGAAATTGCTGATCGGCTTTGTTGACAAGACCGAATTTGGATAGTATATCTTCTCATTATCATATCTCAAGAAAACCGTAGTTAAGATATTCATCTCTTCAACGATCAGCTGTCAGCATAACAAATGGACCATCTCAAACAAAAAAACCAGACTAAATTTAACCCAAACAATCCCTTGAACAATTAGAGAAAGTGACTACTTATGCAGTCCATTTTGGGATATAGCATGAAAATCCAATTCATACATACTGTATCTGAAATTGAAAATCGTTAAGGAAGGACTAACATAACAGAAAATGTACACTAGGTACCTGAACCCCATCAATGCAACAACGATCACCAACATCAAATGGATGCATTATGAAAACAAACACAATCGCTTCAAAGATTGTCTTGCAAGTGTTGCCAAATATAAAAGCAGCCACAACAAGCTGGGACGATAGTAAAACAAGTACTTTGGTGGAAGCAGTTTCTGTCAAAAGAAGCCACACGACTACAGATATTACTATCAGGACTACGGTAACAAGTTTGTCCAATTGCTTTACGGCTGTTTTAGTGTCGCCTAAAGCGTGTGCCAAAGCTTTACGACCATTGTAAACCTTAACCTGCGTGAAATATATGACAAAGTTGCATGAATGTCACTCAGATATTATGCCGCCTGCACCAAAGTACCTTTTTTCACCTTTTCTTAGATGTGCTAGATTTGACCCATTGATGCTAAATGAGGCGATTATTATGGTTAATTAATCAAAATATGTAGCTTAAACTATGTCATTCTAAGATTTAGATTATTATTGTGATAAAGTTGTTTTTGTAAAACTATAATTTCTTTATTTTATGAAATGGGAACAAAAACTATGTTTGCGGGTCAAACCACATTGGCCTGCCCCCTTTTGACACGTACTAAAAATGATGTGTATCAACCCGGACCCATTTAACCCAACCCGCTAATCTCGCCATCCCTATGTTTTCTTCTATCTGCGAGGCTATGATCATAGTATAGTCAATACTCAATACATGAAAAAAGTACTAGAAAGTAACCATTTCCCTTGTTTATTTGTACTTCACTAATTGATTTAAGTGGGTTACATTAGCAAATAACATCCACAAGAATAAACATTTAAATAAGAAATAAAACTCCTTTGATTCAAATCCTTAACTAATTCACTTAATGTAAACGTAAACGTTAACATCTCGTCTTCTGCTACCATATGAAGGATAAGAAAACTTACCACCCATTCTGTTAAAGTTTTCCGATCAATATTTCTTTTATCAGCCACATCAATCATTGGAAACACAATTTTGACCTCCTCCTTGATCATGAACCTCTTTAAATCTTTTTTTTTTATTTTTATAATTAAACTGGTGAATATATTGAATACCAAATATGTACAATAAGAACAAGACAAACTTGGACAGGCCCAAACATTATACAGAAACACCTATACTCAACCTATACCACCCATACAGAACAAAAGATTATAAAGAATCTCAAAACAAGAAAAATACACATACAGAACCATACTATCTTACAAGACACAGACTCAAAACTCAAAGTATGCTAGAATTAGACCAAGTAGCGTCATCTTTCACCGCTCACTATTCTAATTCGCATGCATACTCCAAGTTTAGACAAATCCAACACAATCAACATATCAAACAGCCACAAGACAGAAATTCTCCCATCTCAATTTCCACTGGGCACCAACAATGTTTACATTCTTAGTCTTCCTAACTCTTAATGACAAGAGCTTGCTTTTGATACTATCATTGATGATATTGAAAACTGCCTCTTCACTTCTTTCCTTTTTTTGAAAAATTCTGAAATTTCTTTCTTGCCACAGAAAGTAGACAGTTGCAGCAAGTATGAGTTTGTTAACCACTATACCAATGTTATTCCTCCCTTTAAAACCTCCAATTTCTTGAACAATTTGCTGCAGAGAGCTATAAGATTTCATATTCCACTGAAAGCACCTGAATCTATTCCAGATATCTTCAGAAAACTTGCAATTGAAAAATAAATGTTCATGACTTTCATTACCAGACTTGCATAGAACACACTGCATACAATCAATATGTTTCCACTTTGCAATTCTATCCTGTGTCATTAATTTCTCTTGAACTGCAAGCCAAAGCATAAATGCATGTCTTGGATTAAATTGCTTAAACCACACAACCTCCTTCCAGTCAACTTTAGGCCAATCTGCTCTCAAATCCTGCCAAACTTTATTAGTAGAAAACTCCACAAGCTGACTATTTCTAGCGATCCAAACAATTGAATCCTCCTTACCCATCTGCAGAACAGGAGGTTTTATCTCTTTCAAAAAATGGAATCTTTCCTCCCAAATCTCAGGCCACCTCCACTGTCCATCACCAACCATAGATGCTACTTTAGCATTAGCATCCAATCTTGCCTCATAAAGCATTTTCTTGGAAATTACATTACTTAGAGGGCCTTCCTGACACCATTTGTCATACCAAACAGAAATTTTATTACCATCTCCAATTTTATACATCACCAGTTTCCTGACACCTCTTTAAATCTTTAGCTTCAATGTATCTGCAAAATGAGCGTATAGGAAGTATCAATAAATCATGAATTAGGTACAATATTCATAGATCTTGTAGATGTAAAGGTTCTTACGTAAAACCAGGCTGAGCAACATTTCCAAAAATATGATAAGCAGCAGCAATTGCTTCATCTTCGTTGGTAATCTCATTGTCTGCAGATTCACTTGGTCTGTCATGAGCACTTTCTTCGATAACACCAGAAAACGTGGTGAGCCCATAACTCGATATCACATCAACCAGCATCTTCATAGTCCATGCAGACACTTTTTCTCGCTTCATTTTATGAAGCTTACCAACATCAATCACCTCTTTGGTCTTCGTCTCTTTCCCCTTCCTTTTCACATGGAAACTGGTCAGACGACTTACCCTTGTACTGGCCCTAACCATAACAGGAGGCCCTGAGAGGGTTAACATAACATACTGCTGAAAGATTGATTCTTGAATTTTATCAAAGAAATTGCTGACATGGAATGATGTTGCTAGAATTTTTAGCAATAAAGTCTTTAAAAGCCACATAATTGCGCCCACCAAGGCAACGATAGTCCAAGTAATGTAATCCAAAACTTTGTCTGCAGTCTTTGATCTTTTAACAGTTTGGCGATCAAACAAAGACGCCCATGTAATAAGAACTACAGTGAACCAAACACATACTTGAACACTCTTCTTTAACCCGTGAACAAAATATAACACCTTCTTTTTCAACAAGAAATTTAGTTCTATCAACAACACGATAAAATGCATAAGCCAGTTGGTGACTAGCATACCGCAGATGATCACCATTATTAGCACAACCCATTTCCATAACTCCAAGCTCTAAACCATTTCATTCTTCAATCTCTTAACCGTCAAGCTAGCAACTAAACAACCTACAAGGAACGAAAATATCACCCATTCAAAAAGAACTTTCATCTTCACCCTCTTAAATTTCAAGTTCTTTTGTGACTTCACCTTCTTGTAAATCTCTTCACCCTTATCAACCCCCCCTGCTGGTTCTGGTGATGTATTCGACGTCTGGCCAACATGTGCAGCGATGTTATCAAACTTATTATGATCAATCAAAGGTTTTTGTTCACCAAACCTCGACTTGGGCTTTGAATAAACTGACCTTGCAAGTGTTTTTTTGCCTGGTTAGGTTTTCGGGATTGGGAATCTTGGGAGGCCTATCAGGGCTTGGCATAAAAAGAGCATTTTCGGCCAGATATGAATCAATAGATTTCCTATGAGGTGATTCAGTAATGCCTCTTGCATTTCTCAAATCTTTCTCTTCACCTGAAATCGTTACCACAACTTCACCACTTTTTTTATTCTCAGTCATGCTTATTTCCCCTGTGTTTGTACTTTTACCATTCGCATCCATCCATAATTTCAATCTAACTATTAACTTCAACTAACTTGACTAAAGCATCTTGAAAATGGCCTAGTAGTAACTAGTAAGGCGTCAAGGTTTCTAAAGACACTTGTTTGGACCTCACTAAGTAAAGATCTAAACAGGACAAATGTCCAGGAAACAATTATTGGAATACCGATTAGGCAGGGTGCATCGCAGCCAAAGGCTCGACTTTCTTTTTTGGGTAGCCTGATCATAGATCTTTATCAGTTTACGTTTTTGACCCAACTAACATAACAAATAAGTTCAATATAATTTGGGATTTAATTAGTTCAACTAAAACAATCAAAGATTCATCAAGAAAACACACATATGTATATTGTCGTTAAATTCAAGATAGATTACAAACCATTCAATATATATATATAGATCAAATGAGAAGGTTGCTTAAGGAAATAAAGGGGAGAAGGTTGATTTTTAATTTTTTTTCTTCTTTATTTTTCATTTTTATTTTTTTTAAATTTTTTTAGTGAAAACCCATTCCAAAAAAAATAAAATAAAAAATAAAAAATAAAAAAAATAAAAAATAAATCCCTACACATGTGTAGATTTATCCTACACATGTGTAAGTTGTATTTTTTAAAAAAAATTTTAAAAATTTTGATTTTTTTTTGGAATGGTTTATGTTAAAAAAATATAAAAATTAAAAAAAATAAATATTAAAAAAACAAGCTAAAAAAAATCAAAAATGAACCTTCTCTCCTTAAGCTACCTTCTCTCTGGATCTCTACCCTATATATATATATATATCTATATATATATATATCATATATACTAGTTACATGCCCGCGCGATGCGATGATATGGTGATGGTGCGGCGACGGTTGATGGTGACGGCGACGGGTACGTGGTAGTCGGTGGTGGTGGCGACCGTGACGGTAGCGGTGTGGTTATTAAAGTAAAGGTAATTGATCTAAAAGGGTATTATACCTTTTATAGTTATTTTAATGGTTGGATCATGTATGTTGTAAATAATTTAATTAAGGATACTATACGTATGTTAGATAGATATATTTAAATTAATGAATAAAGGAAAAAGATCGTTTGGGTAGATCAAATTCTTTTTAAAAAAAAATTAGAGATGATCAAATGATTTATAAAACATCTCCAATGGTTTATATTTTCAAAATCCTTAGAAATCCTTAGTTAAGAATTTCATACCATTTGAGCATATCCATCCTTAAAAATCCTTAAAAGGAAGTTCTTGTTCAAAGATATGCTTTTAGTAAATCCTTACACTTTATTTTTGTTTGTATATGGAAAATGTGTGGTGATATGAAAAATGTAAGGATGTATGTAGGATTAGAGGTAAATTTAATGATTTTAAGGCTTTGTAAAGATTTTAAAAAATTGTAAAGGCTTTTAAAGATACTATGTAACAGCTAAAGGATGAGTAAGGATTTCTTAACCATTGGAGATGGTCTAATGTAGTACAAATGTAGATATAGATAGGGTGTTCAAAAAATGCACATCCGAATCTGCAATTCGAAATATCTGATCTCCGAAAATTCGGATATCTGACAATCATATAGATAGGCTAACTTGCAAACCCTAATTTGCATTGTAGTTTTACCGGTCGGGAATCTTTAACAACAATGATTGTATTCATTGTTATTCTATTGTTGTTCGCGACTTCTGTTTAATTTAATTGGCAGCAACTTTGGCGCGAAACTATTTGACACTGGACAAGTTGAAGCTCGTTTAAAGTACTTCAACTATTTTGTTTTCTTATTTTTTTATTGATGTGAAATGCAAAGATGTTATATGAATGTTTAAAAGTTTGCAACACTAGGCACAAAAAAGAAAACCAAATAAGGTGTTGGAAATACGTTACAAATTTTGCAATATAAATAAAATAAAATCGATGCAACCAGATTAAAAATGTGATATAAATGTACATGTACCTAATAGCAATACCATTTCATAGTCATATAAATAATATTGAAAAGGGTTAAGTGAAAAAATAAATAGTGATATATCTATACTTCTATATAAAAATTATACCCCCATGTTGAAAAGTTAAGATTTTTGGGACATGCGAAATTACTTTTTTACCCTTAATGAATTAACTTATACAATCATTCTATTATCTTCTAAAGAATATCATCTACTACTCTTTCAAAATCAAAAATCTTTATATCAAATACCTACGTCACTTGACGCATCTGCCGCCATCAACGGTCGCCGCCGCCGTCACTACCCGTTGATGCCACCACATCACTGTTACTGTCATCGCCGCCGCATTGCGCGGGTACCATGCTCGTTTATACTTTAGTTTCTAAGCCAAGTAAAGTAATAGATTTGAAATAATTAATTTCATGTTTATAGTCTATGTTTTAATATGAACAATTATAACTTTCTCGCGTGATAGTTAGTTTATTGCATGCATATAAGAATTGACTTCATATATCTTTTACTAATCTGCTACCCAAATCTAAAGGAGATCAGTTGTAAAGTTTCTACATACTACCTTTTTTTGTTTATAAGAAAATACTACTATAGTTAATTAAGTCAAGTATAAAAAGAAGCTAGCTAGATCGAAGTATGATAATTGAGGAGGAAGGAGGAGTTTGACATCATCAAATAACATCGTGAGATCGGAACTTGTGCACTCTGCCCTCTCTCTCTACCTCTCCCTCTCTAACGGTCACATTTTCCAGATCTGAGATCGGAACTTGTGCACCGGAGATTGGGATCGAGCTAGAGATTGAGAGTTCGAGATCGAGATTATCACCATCCGGTTAAGGCTTCCACTCCGGTGGATCTAACCCTATTTTTTTCACCCGGGCCGGAGGTCCCTTCCACCTCGGTGGATCTGGAAGCAGCCTCCCTACCTTTGTGTAGGGGTAAGGTCTGTCTACATCATACCTCCCTCATAGCCCGACTTATGTCGGGATTGAGTACCTTGTTGTTGTTGTTGTTGTAGATCGAAGTATGAATGTATGATCAGCAGAAGAAGACTAAAGTAGATTAAACAAAAGTTATTGTACGTTTTGTAGTTGATTTAGTAGCTAGCTAGAAAACAGAAGACGGAGGAAGGAAATGATATAATTAACTTACAGTGCACTAGTCACAACATATGAAAATGCTACTTCCCTCGATCCCCTGGATATAACAAATTGAGAGGATTTGTTGGTCCAAAGAGATGCTTCAAGAGCTTTTATAGGGAAAAACTAGCTAGGTAGAATGATCCATCAAAATTTTATTTTTATCTTTTAAAATTTCCTTCTCATCTGCTCAATTATATGTACACCAAATAATATGACCTTACACATTAAAAACTAACTAAGCATAGTGGCTGCATTGGGAGTAATTAATTTTTACTAGCGTTATCTAACGAGCTTTAATGATAGTTCTTTGAAATGATTTAATTTTTGGCAAAGCGTCGAACCAGCTTTTGAAACGAAGGTGTTAGGTGACCTTCTCATCCCCTCAATTATCCAGTAGGAAGAAAAACCTCTAACTAGCCGCACAAAAACACAACACTAATTATGAATAAAACCTTGCCTTTCAGGATTCGATCCGGAGACCTCACCATATTAACACATCTCTATTTCCATTCTATTCACTGTGATCAAAATACTCTTATAAAAGTTTCAGACTTTATTAAAATTCTCTTTGTTCGTCAAATATTTTTTTTGTTTGTTATTGTCAAAAACTATCATACAAATAAAATTTTCGATTAAGTATTTGATTTGAAATTAACATTGTCACAACACCTCGAACGTTGTCTATTTTTACCGATACAATGCGCGGACACCCATCTAGTATATATTCAACTAGAAAGTTATGTATACTTTCACATAAAAGGAAAGTTTGACTAGATGGTATTAAGATTGACTAGATGGGTATTAATATTTAATAGCATAAAGGTATATTGGACACCCATCTAGTATATATTCAACTAGAAAGTTATGTATACTTTCACATAAAAGGAAAGTTTGACTAGATGGTATTAAGATTGACTAGATGGGTATTAATATTTAATAGCATAAAGGTATATTGGATAATTTACATAATTAAAATTTAGGATGTGGCGATGAATACAATATACAAAGAAAATGGAGAAAAAGGAAAAGTCAGCGAGATGCAAAAGTCTTCATAACCAACTATTGTACTACGAGAGGCATTAAAGGGCTATGTGCCGACAATTGATTTTATGATTCAACAGGCTAACCTGTCTTATATCTCATACAAAAAAAAAAAAAAAACTACTGAAAAAATAATAAAATCCGAATCGTATGATAAAAAAAGGGTTATTGACTGAGAATGACTAAAATAATTTAATACTGTTCGGTTCAATTGGATTCATAAAAAACTCAATTTAAAACTCTTCTCATGTAATTGCAAAAACAAAAAAAAAAAACGTTTTTTTCTCATGGAATCTTGATTCTTATACATATAAGTCAATGTTTATGTTTATTATGTACATGAACAATTTAGCTGTTGAATTCTCTAAATACCCACATGCTTCAATACACACCTTGCTAGTTTAGACTTTAGAGTACGATGCATTGACAAATCAATTATTTCTAGTATATATATGAAGCGCTGATTTGTAGAAGGTTACAAATATATAATACTTTTTCTATGTACAAATTATCATCATATAAATTTGAAATATTAAAACACTCGACACGAATTCCTTTCATATGGCCATCCTTGTGTCATGTTTTAACTATATATACATTAATTATTATAACAACCACATTTGTTAAGAACTTTAAAATGTGATTCATAATCATCGTCTACCACTAGTTCAAACGTGTCACGTTCATGCTATATTCATTACTCAATTATCATTTAGATCGCAAATATAAAATTTCATTCGATGACGTAAACAATGAAACGTAGTTAGACCCAGAGGCGGAGCCAGGATTTCAAGTTAAGGGGGGCTTACGTTATACGACTATAAAATAATACTCATACAATCGAACAACTTAATAGTGTATTATTACTAGACAAGTAAAAGTAGCCAAAACTTATAACATAAGTAGCCAAAACTTGTGCTTGTAATGGCGGATGGTCATAAAAACATCTTCATTTCGCTTAAAATAATGATCGGTATTTTTGTTTTAACTATGATAAAACTTAACACCATAAAAATACCATTACATTACAAAATAATATAAAGATTTTGTAGTATGAAAACGTTAAGAAATAGATAATTTTTAATTTCATAAGATAATAAATAAATAACATCATTCTTCCGTTAAAAAAAATTAACATCACCATATCTGATACAATACTACATAATTGATTAAAGGAAAGTTTTAGATAAAATTTACCAATGATGAATTTCAAGCAATTATACAATTGATTAAAGGAAATTAAAAAGAAAAAGAGAGAAAGGGAATCCGTTAATATGTTTATTGCTTGTGGAGATTTGCTAGATGCCTTTGATATTTGATGTACTCTTTTACTTTTTATTTCTAACAAATGCATAAAGTGATTGATTAAAGGGGGCTGGACTATTAGAATTGATCATGGACTAGTAGATAAGTCATTGCAACTGGGCTTATTGGCAGGGGCTGAGCACCCCCCTGCTCCCTCCGCTTCTGGTTAGACCGTGCATTGGTGATTTGGTGTATCCAATGGGTCGTTGACCCGTTTGGTCACCTTACGATGTAAACAATGTCTTTCGTAAAGTCGATTGTGTAATTGTCACGGTCATGGTTAAATCATGTTCTTGATGTCCAAAGTTAATGTTTTTAAAAAAGGTTCGATATGTATGATATAATTGGGAGATTATGTGCCGGAAATATGAAGTTACAAGTCCAAATTTTAAATATGTAGGGCCTCATGGCCATTAGCATGCCCTAAAGAGAAACATTCTTTGTTAATTATCACCGGCTCACGGCCTAATGTAGGCCCGTGCTTATAGGCAGGGAGTCCTCAGGACTTCTTGCCTGCCACGTCAGCATCACATCACTCAGTACTCCCCTCAGGACACTCACTGTCTATAAGGACAACTTCTTCAGAACTTTTTCGCCACATCATCAATTCTTTTAACATTTTTTTTATAACTAAAAATATTTAACCAACATATTTATTTAACATTAAGACACACAACATTAATTTGAAAAAACACATTATAATTATAAAAACACACAACATTTAATTAAAAAAAGTTACAACAAAATTAAAAAAAATAACATCACCATATCTGATACAATACTACATAATTGATTAAAGGAAAGTTTTAGATAAAATTTACCAATGATGAATTTCAAGCAATATACAATTGATTAAAGGAAATTAGATAAAATTTACCAATGATGAATTTCAAGCAATATACAATTGATTAAAGGAAAGTTTTAGATAAAATTTACCAATGATGAATTTCAAGCAATATACAATTGATTAAAGGAAAGTTTTAGATAAAATTTACAATGATGAATTTCAAGCAATATACAATTGATTAAAGGAAAGTTTTAGATAAAATTTACAATGATGAATTTCAAGCAATATACAATTGATTAAAGGAAAGTTTTAGATAAAATTTACCAATGATGAATTTCAAGCAATATACAATTGATTAAAGGAAAGTTTTAGATAAAATTTACCAATGATGAATTTCAAGCAATATACAATTGATTAAAGGAAAGTTTTAGATAAAATTTACCAATGATGAATTTCAAGCAATATACAATTGATTAAAGGAAAGTTTTAGATAAAATTTACCAATGATGAATTTCAAGCAATATACAATTGATTAAAGGAAAGTTTTAGATAAAATTTACAATGATGAATTTCAAGCAATATACAATTGATTAAAGGAAAGTTTTAGATAAAATTTACAATGATGAATTTCAAGCAATATACAATTGATTAAAGGAAAGTTTTAGATAAAATTTACAATGATGAATTTCAAGCAATATACAATTGATTAAAGGAAAGTTTTAGATAAAATTTACAATGATGAATTTCAAGCAATATACAATTGATTAAAGGAAAGTTTTAGATAAAATTTACAATGATGAATTTCAAGCAATATACAATTGATTAAAGGAAAGTTTTAGATAAAATTTACAATGATGAATTTCAAGCAATATACAATTGATTAAAGGAAAGTTTTAGATAAAATTTACAATGATGAATTTCAAGCAATATACAATTGATTAAAGGAAAGTTTTAGATAAAATTTACCAATGATGAATTTCAAGCAATATACAATTGATTAAAGGAAAGTTTTAGATAAAATTTACCAATGATGAATTTCAAGCAATATACAATTGATTAAAGGAAAGTTTTAGATAAAATTTACCAATGATGAATTTCAAGCAATATACAATTGATTAAAGGAAAGTTTTAGATAAAATTTACCAATGATGAATTTCAAGCAATATACAATTGATTAAAGGAAAGTTTTAGATAAAATTTACCAATGATGAATTTCAAGCAATATACAATTGATTAAAGGAAAGTTTTAGATAAAATTTACCAATGATGAATTTCAACAATACTACAATTGATTAAAGGAAAGTTTTAGATAAAATTTACCAATGATGAATTTCAAGCAATTATACAATTGATTAAAGGAAATTAAAAAGAAAAAGAGAGAAAAATAGCTTATGAATGGTCCATATGCGCTAACGGATGAAGCACGATGAAGTACGAAGCTGAAATGGAAATTCTGGGTTACATCGCGGCGCGACCATGATCTCTCGCGGCGCGATCCTTCACAAAATCTGCCTCGCGGCGCAACCATGGAATCTCGCGACGCGACAAAAACCCCTGTATTGAAATGCTCCAGTTTTTACACTCCTCGCGGCGCGATGGTGGGGACTCGCGGCGCGATGCGCTGATGGTCTGACGGATTTTCTCTCTCCTGGGTATAAATACAAGCCCCCACTCAACCCTAAACCTAATCTTGGACACTCCAACCTCCACACTTAGTCTCTAGCCGATTTTAAAGGGTTTTAAAGGGTTTTTCATCATTCCAACTATCTTGAAGACCTGAAGATTAATTTTGGCTCTTGATTAGTGATTGTAGCTCGGTTGTAACCTCGATTTGGATTATTACTTCATATTTGGTACATTATGTTCTCCTTTTTATTTGAATCTTTAGCTCTTTTCATTATGAGTAGCTAAATCTTTATATATCTATGAAGATGAAGTGAAACAATTAGATATGGTTGCATAATATTTTGAATTCAAGTTGGTTTTACTTAACATTTTGTCAAGATCTTAATGAAGTGATTTCTTCTACTTAAACTTGTGTTCTTGGTGATATTTGTGTTCTTCGATAGTGGTACTAGTTGAATGCAAGTATTATTTTAGTTGTTTGTCTATGAATAACTCTTGCTAGGTCATGGTATGATAGTAAAGAATACAAGTCTAATAGAAATTACTTAGTTAAGTGGATTTAACGGATGGTGGTACCACGTTTCTTTCACAAAGATAAAATTGTTACTTAAATAATCAAACAAACTAGTTAGTTCGAGGAATTGTAATAGGGTTGGTGGTACCACTTGTTGCAAGAAATTGGATTGATTAGGTGATTGAGTTGATCTTACAAACGGAGTGCACCCGGTTGTGTTTTTATCTTATCACGATTATTATCACCAACATATATGAATTTTGAGCTTAACCATATGCAACCTAGACTTTTTTGTGTAACGGATTCGACATAGATGGCTTTTTAATTATTTGTTTACAACTCAAACTCTTTTCGCGTGCTCTCGATTAATACCGGTTGAGTACTTTATTTTACTTGTTGATTACATAGCTTTCAGAAACGCAAAGTGACAATTCGGTCACACCAAACTTTTTACTTGTTTCGCATTTTTACAACCTTTAGTACAACAATCAGTCCTTGTGTTCGATCCTGGTCTTGCCAGTTAGCTATATTACATACGAACGGGTACACTGCCCGTAAGTGTGTTGTAGTCAGTTAGCGGTAGATCTTGTTATAAATTTTAAACTAGATTTCACACATCAAGTTTTTGGCGCCGCTGCCGGGGAATGATTTTAAGTACTTTTGGTTGAGATTCTGTGAATCGATCCTTTTTCGTGCTTTGCACGGAGAAGTTACTTGCTTTATTATATTTTAGTTTGCTTTAATTGTACACCAGGTGCTATTAAGGTTTTTGTTTGTTGTGTTGTGTTCGCAGATTATTCACAGGTAGTGGATGAACACTCTACTTCTGGGAAACCATTAGTGAGAGCTACATCTAACCACGAAAAACTCAAAAAGCGCACCAAAACACAAACATCACAACCATCAACATCCGACCCATTTTTCATAGACACCACTCCTAGACCCAAATCCGGCCACATACTTCACGAGACTTATTACGAGTCGGGAAGTAACGAGTGGGGTTACCATTCCGAAAAAGAAGAACCACTTTCCGATAAAACACCTACTCCACCCGAATCACCGAAAACAACCGTCAACATGGCCGGTCAACAAAACCCTCCTGATCTCTTCAACATGAAGATCGAGGACCTTCCTCGAACTATACCAACCTCTCGCCAATCGGCCATCCGAGCCCCCGAAATTGACACTTTCACGGTGAAAAGGCAACCACTTGCAAATGGTTAAGGATTTATGCTTTGACGGAAGGCATAAAAGGGACCCTCATGAGCATCTTGACAAGTTTGAGATGATTTGCAACTTATTCAACTATGGGGAAAATCAAGGTGAAAACGTCAAGATGAAGCTTTTTCCTATGTCTCTCACGGGAGAGGCTCACAAATGGTTGAAAGGTTTAGCACCGGATAGTTTGACTACTTGGGGTGCGGTTAGGGAAGCTTTGATTGAGAGATTCTTTCCGGCTAATCAGGAAAGAGAGCTTATACTTGTAATTCGATCTTTTAGGCAAGATGAGGATGAGTCTATTGTTGAAGCTTGGTTAAGAATGAAAGATCTCTTGTGGGAATGTCCAGGCATGGGGTGAGTGACACCGAAATTGTGGGATATTCTTAGACGGGATGAGTAGGGAAAACTATGAGAAGATGGTGATGACTTGTGGAGGTAGTATTAGTTACAAAACCTCAAGTGAGCTTTGGAAAATGTTTGAGGATATGGTAAAAGCCCAAGTCTCTAGGTCTTCAAATAAAGATAGTGTAACAACCCTCAATTTCCGACTATGACAATTTACTTATATTTATCTAGGTATCTATCCCTAGAGGTTTATCAAGAGAATTGACCTTCTAGACATTTAAGGCATAGTGATACCTTCTCTCTAGTTCAATGGAATGCTCAAAGATAGCTAGTTATCTTAGAAATGCCAAAACATAGGACAATCTCAAAGTGAAGAAATAATGACAATCTTATAAGAATGTAACCATGATCTATCAAGTCAACTTCAAGAATATGTAAGGTAACAACAAGTTCATAAGTATTCAATCCAACAAACAAGTCTCTATGTATCCAAAATATAATCAACAACTCAAATATAGAAGGTATATCAAGAAAATTTTATGAAGTTTAGTGCCAATACATATATATAGATATATATACACACGACATACATACATACACGTATATCTTGAAATAGCTAACTTTTGCACATAACACAAATACATATCTATATATGCATGCATACATATATAATTACAAATTCAATACTTGCATAAACAAAACTTACATAATCAAACCATTACTACATAATTTGATCAAGACCACCCTCATTTTGAATCTAGACATCATTTTAGTACCAATTCAAGCTCTTACACCACTACCACTTCTCCTAACCAATCACCACCCTTCCACCACACCTCTTAACCAATAAACTCACTCCATACCCTTTAATTTCTGCCATAGCCACGTTTTTTATGCCCCAAGACCAGGCCACTCTCTCTTTTCACACTCAAACACAACACACACACATGCAATGGGTCTCTCTCAACTCTCCCAACTTTCTTTCTTTCTTCTTCTCCATTTTCGGATTCTCCAAGGAAAAATGGAGCTTAAAACTAACTAATCTAATGTAATAATAAGTTCCCTTGATCATCCAACAACTAGAGTCATGTATGGTGGAAGCATGGAGTCGATTTGGAGGCAACAAGGTCACGAAATCAGCCCTCTAAGGGGCTGATCGAACAGCAGCAGAAAACAGGAGCAAACAAGTCCCATCTTCTTTCCTTTTGATTCTTGATCATCAATGGGTACCCAACATGTTCCTTTGATTGTTATTCATCTTTTCCTTCATTTTGTAGCTTATTTTCCTTTCTTTTCAAGCTTGTTACAGCCATGAAACACTCCAAGGGCAGCCACGAAATGGAGACCCAACAACACCCACAATCTTGTTATATTCATCTTCAAAGGTTGATAACTTGAACTCTTTTGGTTATCACTTTCTTTACCTTTAAATTTATCACTAAATACATATGGATCTACACATGCATGCACATTTAAAATATTGATTTGAAAGAAATAATTAAGAATGCAAGAGATAATAATGGATTTAGTGTAAAAGTGTTAGATCATCACATGCATGTTAACATTTGCACTAGTTTTGGTTAATTTTGATTTGGGATTTGAGATGGATGAATGATGACTTTGAATTTGATAAGAAATCTGTATATTTGATGTTAAAATCATAGAAAAAGGAGTATCAAGCATGTTAGTGGTGAAATAAAGTGTAAATTAAGCAAGAATGGTCATTGGTGAGTTGTTTGGACCCAAATACCATCTGACAGAATCACTCTCCTGTCTTTGGACGGATAAACTGAACATGTGAGGGCCGTTTCAAGCAAAACTTTCAAAATAAAAGTCGTAGATAAAAGAGTTAAGTTTAACCTCCAACTGGAATCAATCAAAAAAACTAAACTAAACCAAAGATATGATTTTTCTACCAAAAGTGGTCAAAACTGGATTTTTGTCTTAATGTTGAGTCAACTTTGACGATTTTTAATTCCTTAACTAATAGGTTTCAGAAGTTTAAACTTGGTGTGAACTGAGTTCAAAGTGTTCCTAACTTAAAATAAAATTGGTAGATTTTTCTTAAATGTCCATCATAGAAATCATTTATAAAATATCTTGAGTCGCACAACAGCTCTTGTTCTGACCAGTTTTGGTTTGGTAATTTTTAGAGGTAGTAAACAATGTCTAAAAATTTAGCAAAAATTCACATAAATATAGGACACATATATGTCTCTGTACAAAAATCACCAACGTCCAAATAATTCAACTTAACCAAGAATGACTACTCAACATTTTATGAAAATAAGTGTTAAAACAGAAAATTACAAGTAAAAGTTCTTCACAACAAAATAAGCTAAAAGTCACTAGATTGCAACTCTAACCAACTCAATAATCTCGTAACAAAAAGTATTATAAACCTACTGAGAATATGTCAAATAAAAGTTATAAAACTTAACTTGGTTATTAAATGGCAAAGACAAGCCTACAAGTGACTAATTCGGTTCATATAAGCACTAACCGAAAGCTTTAATTTGCAAATATCACACCACCACCACGATCATGACTTAAGACACCAAAATATAATGAACATTCTGTAAATAATGGAATAAGGATGAAAATCCATTTTGAAGCACTTTAATTGCTTGAGAAATGAGGCTAAAATCACCATTTCGGTAAACGATTTTTAATCATAAAACCCTCAAAATAAGCAAGACACGAGAGAGGTGGAATTGATAT
>CM067170.1:22917668-22950168 GCA_034093135.1 Erigeron breviscapus
TTTCACGTGAGGGGTCCATTGAATACATCACCAGAACCAGCAGGGGGGGTTGATAAGGGTGAAGAGATTTACAAGAAGGTGAAGTCACAAAAGAACTTGAAATTTAAGAGGGTGAAGATGAAAGTTCTTTTTGAATGGGTGATATTTTCGTTCCTTGTAGGTTGTTTAGTTGCTAGCTTGACGGTTAAGAGATTGAATAATGAAATGGTTTAGAGCTTGGAGTTATGGAAATGGGTTGTGCTAATAATGGTGATCATCTGCGGTATGCTAGTCACCAACTGGCTTATGCATTTTATCGTGTTGTTGATAGAACTAAATTTCTTGTTGAAAAAGAAGGTGTTATATTTTGTTCACGGGTTAAAGAAGAGTGTTCAAGTATGTGTTTGGTTCACTGTAGTTCTTATTACATGGGCGTCTTTGTTTGATCGCCAAACTGTTAAAAGATCAAAGACTGCAGACAAAGTTTTGGATTACATTACTTGGACTATCGTTGCCTTGGTGGGCGCAATTATGTGGCTTTTAAAGACTTTATTGCTAAAAATTCTAGCAACATCATTCCATGTCAGCAATTTCTTTGATAAAATTCAAGAATCAATCTTTCAGCAGTATGTTATGTTAACCCTCTCAGGGCCTCCTGTTATGGTTAGGGCCAGTACAAGGGTAAGTCGTCTGACCAGTTTCCATGTGAAAAGGAAGGGGAAAGAGACGAAGACCAAAGAGGTGATTGATGTTGGTAAGCTTCATAAAATGAAGCGAGAAAAAGTGTCTGCATGGACTATGAAGATGCTGGTTGATGTGATATCGAGTTATGGGCTCACCACGTTTTCTGGTGTTATCGAAGAAAGTGCTCATGACAGACCAAGTGAATCTGCAGACAATGAGATTACCAACGAAGATGAAGCAATTGCTGCTGCTTATCATATTTTTGGAAATGTTGCTCAGCCTGGTTTTACGTAAGAACCTTTACATCTACAAGATCTATGAATATTGTACCTAATTCATGATTTATTGATACTTCCTATACGCTCATTTTGCAGATACATTGAAGCTAAAGATTTAAAGAGGTGTCAGGAAACTGGTGATGTATAAAATTGGAGATGGTAATAAAATTTCTGTTTGGTATGACAAATGGTGTCAGGAAGGCCCTCTAAGTAATGTAATTTCCAAGAAAATGCTTTATGAGGCAAGATTGGATGCTAATGCTAAAGTAGCATCTATGGTTGGTGATGGACAGTGGAGGTGGCCTGAGATTTGGGAGGAAAGATTCCATTTTTTGAAAGAGATAAAACCTCCTGTTCTGCAGATGGGTAAGGAGGATTCAATTGTTTGGATCGCTAGAAATAGTCAGCTTGTGGAGTTTTCTACTAATAAAGTTTGGCAGGATTTGAGAGCAGATTGGCCTAAAGTTGACTGGAAGGAGGTTGTGTGGTTTAAGCAATTTAATCCAAGACATGCATTTATGCTTTGGCTTGCAGTTCAAGAGAAATTAATGACACAGGATAGAATTGCAAAGTGGAAACATATTGATTGTATGCAGTGTGTTCTATGCAAGTCTGGTAATGAAAGTCATGAACATTTATTTTTCAATTGCAAGTTTTCTGAAGATATCTGGAATAGATTCAGGTGCTTTCAGTGGAATATGAAATCTTATAGCTCTCTGCAGCAAATTGTTCAAGAAATTGGAGGTTTTAAAGGGAGGAATAACATTGGTATAGTGGTTAACAAACTCATACTTGCTGCAACTGTCTACTTTCTGTGGCAAGAAAGAAATTTCAGAATTTTTCAAAAAAAGGAAAGAAGTGAAGAGGCAGTTTTCAATATCATCAATGATAGTATCAAAAGCAAGCTCTTGTCATTAAGAGTTAGGAAGACTAAGAATGTAAACATTGTTGGTGCCCAGTGGAAATTGAGATGGGAGAATTTCTGTCTTGTGGCTGTTTGATATGTTGATTGTGTTGGATTTGTCTAAACTTGGAGTATGCATGCGAATTAGAATAGTGAGCGGTGAAAGATGACGCTACTTGGTCTAATTCTAGCATACTTTGAGTTTTGAGTCTGTGTCTTGTAAGATAGTATGGTTCTGTATGTGTATTTTTCTTGTTTTGAGATTCTTTATAATCTTTTGTTCTGTATGGGTGGTATAGGTTGAGTATAGGTGTTTCTGTATAATGTTTGGGCCTGTCCAAGTTTGTCTTGTTCTTATTGTACATATTTGGTATTCAATATATTCACCAGTTTAATTATAAAAATAAAAAAAAAAGATTTAAAGAGGTTCATGATCAAGGAGGAGGTCAAAATTGTGTTTCCAATGATTGATGTGGCTGATAAAAGACATATTGATCGGAAAACTTTAACAGAATGGGTGGTAAGTTTTCTTATCCTTCATATGGTAGCAGAAGACGAGATGTTAACGTTTACGTTTACATTAAGTGAATTAGTTAAGGATTTGAATCAAAGGAGTTTTATTTCTTATTTAAATGTTTATTCTTGTGGATGTTATTTGCTAATGTAACCCACTTAAATCAATTAGTGAAGTACAAATAAACAAGGGAAATGGTTACTTTCTAGTACTTTTTTCATGTATTGAGTATTGACTATACTATGATCATAGCCTCGCAGATAGAAGAAAACATAGGGATGGCGAGATTAGCGGGTTGGGTTAAATGGGTCCGGGTTGATACACATCACTTGTTTCGTGTCAATCTATATCGATCAGGTGGTTGTATTTTATGTTGATCAGGTATTTGGAGAGGAGTCCTCAATTATGGTACCCAAATCACAATGTTGTTGTCAAGGAGATTGAAAATGTAAACAAGATAAAGATGGCCCTTTTTTTCACTCATACGATGAACTTTCAAGAGCTCAAGATCAAATGCAATCTCCTTCCACAAGATGTTCACGTGCATCATCCGGAAACAGCGGCGAAAGGCATGGGAAAGGCGGGCCTAACAAACCTATAGTACTGTACTCGTAATATATTATGTATAGTTAGTGTGATTTTGATCCAGTGATACATTGGGCCTACTTAGCCCATTTAGTTTGGCTATTTGGTATAAATCCAATTAAAATATTTATCTTTTCCTCTACTCCAATTGAGTTCTTTGATGTTGTCGATGCTTGAGTCTTTCTAACTTGTGAGACCACCTTCTTGTTGGTTCAGTTTAGTGTATATTGCCCACTGTTCTACTTTTGCTGGAGGAAAAGGAGAGAAAGAGGCTTGAATCACAGACAACTACTGATCCTCCCTGCCACTAATCAAACATGGGCGTTAGTCCCATTGAAACAAAATCAATACTTTGCAATCTGAGTAATATCTAATATTATCAAAAGATGTATCTCTAAACTTATCTAAAGCAGTCCACCATAAATTATAGAGCTTGTGGTCTTTAAATTTACATATTAAAGCAAGTTATGAAGCCACCCACGATATATTATTGTATACTAGAAAAATATTCGCGTGATACAGCGGTATAATGACAATGGGCCAGTGGCTGTGGTGGTAATGACGGCGACAGCGAGTAGTTTAGGTTATTGATGTAATGTGGTTTGGATAAATTGTTAAAACTTAAAATTCAACAAAATGAGATTTGTTTTATAATATAAAACTAAATTTTAGACCCGTGTCTAATACATTGGGTTCACGACATTATCAATATTATATTTAATTTATTGCGGTTTAAAATTTAGTTTACTATCTTTATCAAGAAAAAATTAATTTCTATATTAAAACTTTGATTTTTTTATATTGAAATATTTTTAAAAATATGTCGTCAAAGTTGTTAAATGTGACATGCTTAGCGTTATTTAAATATTATAAATCAAAATATGCCCATCTAAGGTAGCGTTATTTGAATATTAAAAAAATCATAATAGACCACTATCATTTTATTTGTTTTATTGTTACAAGTGATGTATTAAACTCTTATTTTTCATTATTAGAAATAATATCTTATTCAAACATGACACATATCCTAAATATTTCAATTCGAACATGACAATGCTATTGGTGTTTCTTATAAAGATGATATTGTAACATGCTTTGTTTTTCTTATATGTGTCATGACAATTACTAAAAAAAATTCAAAAAAGATAATAGTAAAATTACTTTTAAAATCTTAATATATTTACATTAAATTTTTATTTATTTTTTATTAATTATTTTTTTATATAAGATAGAACATACTTTAGGATATATATTAGTTATTATTCTATTGATAAATATATTAGCTATTATTCTATGTATATATATTTGATTTATTATATAAAATATTAGTTAAAAAATGTAATTGGTGATGGAAAACAAAAGTAAATTTGAAAAATTTAGAGCTGTAATTGGTGGATAAGTTATCAGAATAACCGTTTTTAATATATAAATAAATTGTATATAAACTTTATTTATGAGTAGAGAAGCTCTGCATAGCAATACTTTCTTGTCAAACTTATTTAATCTATAGGAGGCAAGTCCCAAATAGTATTGAATATAATAGAACTGGAGGGGAACCCGCGTATAGATGACGGTGACAGCGGATGTCGGTGTGTTGGTTGTGACGACAGCGAGTGGTGGTGGTGGCGACGTTGATGAACTGACGACCGGCGGTGGCGACTGGTAACTGGTGGCCTAATGGCGAGTAGTGTAGTTATTGATGTAAAGGTAATTGATGTAAAAGATATAGTTTAGTTATTTATTTTGGTAGTTAAGGAGTAGTTTTGTAAATTATTTCATTAAAAATATTCCTGAGAATCAAATAAAGAAATAGTGGAATCTCTCTATATAACTAAGAGAGGATATGTTAGTGCTTATGTGTCATTATCCTTTTTTTGCCAGCTAATATTTTTTTATTACTTGGCAATTTTCTAGGTAATTTTCATTTAATTTACAATTAATTATTTTCTAACAAAGCCTATTTTAATCTTCTTCTAAATAAAAACTAATAAATGCCAATTAATATATATTTAAATTTTGAAATTTGTAATTTGGAATTTTATACGTTAAGCTTATCAAGTTTTCAAGTATGATCAAAATTTAGAATTTTATATTCTAACAAATATTATTATCGTTATTATTATTATATAGCATTCAAATAATATTACTTAAAATAATACTCTTGACGTATATATGTTAATCATAGTTTTCAAATAATATTACTTAAAATACTATATTTATAATCAATTTAATGTAATGTGTATATTATCATGCATCGTATGGGGCATAATCTAGTAGTAATATATTTTCATATTTCTGATGTTTAAAGGGAGCGGGGAAGGGGAAATTCACTTTATATGGCATTATAGATTTAGGTAGCAAGAAATAAGTTAGACATTTTAAGGGGAATTTTATTAATTTATAATGTTTTTATAATCAGACTGGACATAGAATCGGTCTAGTTAGGTGTTCAACCTGTTGGATCGAACCGAAAAAACCAATCATCTATACATTTATATTTAATATTTGTAAAAACATAAATACTAAGCTTAGATATTCTAGCACGGTACTCGCGCAATGCGACGGTGTTAGTGGCGGTGACGGTGTAGTGGTGGGCTGGTGGGGGACGACCGTTGGTGGTAGAGGCGTCGAGTGGTGTAGATAATTGATATAAAAGTAATTGATGTAAATGGTTAATGGAGATATTTTAAAAGATAAATGACTGATAGTGTAATATAGTCGTTAAGGGTATTTTAGACATTTTCTCCCATGTAACTTTCAACATAAGGCTATTCTTTTTATAAGATAGCATAGATAAAATATCCATTTAAAACTACTCGTTAGTGTAATGGCAAGGAATAAAAAATTAAGATAAATGGGTTTTATAGTTCGATCGGTGAGTTTATATTTAGGCCTTTCCCAACAGTGAACACTTCCTCACCTCTTCCTCATCGTCACATCACCTATTTCTTACATCTCAATTTCATGACACACTCTTGCCAACAATATCCGTTCTTCACTTCTTCCTTACTTCTTCCTCAATATTTTATTATTTTCAATTAAATAAAACATACAAATGTAAATTACACATTTTTCTAAAAAACAATTCATTAATTAATAAACAACATTATATTTATTAAAAAAAATATTACATCGAAAAAATTACATTAATTAAAAAAAATTACACTAAAAAAACATTACATATACTTAAAAAAAACATTACGTTATTAAAAGAAATTACATTAACGTTGACGGTAGTTTGATGTATGAGATATATATGCCAACAATACAAACTTCCAATTTATGCCTTGAAATGCACAAAGCTAAAACATTATCATAATATAAAAATAAATATGTTACAAAAAGAAATGAATAAAAATATATAAAAAATAATATTAGAAAAGCAAGCTTGTTCGTCATTGCATATTCTCCGCGACGACATGATTTATTGTGACACATCCGTGACCCTTTCGTGCTAATGGTGTCACGGTGGTGACACTTCCGTGACACAGTGGTTACTCTCCGTTGGAAAAGGTCTTAAATGACATTATAGCGTCAAATGGGTCATAGTTCCGTTGGCAAGCCGACTGTACTTACCGTAACACATTCCGGGTTCGAATCCCTTTTGAGCCTACATTTTTGATTTTTTGGTATATGTTTGGTAATGAACCGGACCGGACCGCTATCAAAACAATGGATAATTTGTGAACACTAAGTTTTGGACACTGTACAATGGGCCAACCTCAATATGCTAGTAACGGCAAAATAATTGGGCCATATAATTCAGATAGAGTACTCCATTCACAAGTTAAGCAAAACAGCAAAATACTCTTATTTGTACTAGCCCTTCAATCAAGTAACACAATTCTTATTATATAACTAATAATAAATCTCTCCAACATTAATAATAACTTTTAAATGTGAAATTGCATAAACAAACTTAATGGAATTGCATAAAGAGTTTAAATGTAAATACTTTATTATTGCACACACTAAAAAATGCAGTTATATATAAATTCGCCGAATATAATTTAAAATTGTTCATGACTAATTTGAACTTTTTACTTTAAAAAATTATCAAAATAAAAATGTAAAAGAGACCTTTATATAATATCAATAATCACTCAATATGCTAGTAAGGATTCGTATAATATATTCAATTTGAATTATTTTTATAAAATATATTTAACTAAAATTATAAATTCAATAGTTAAAAATGTGATGAATAATTTTTTTAAGGTTCATGTAATTAAGGATTCGTATATTTTTAAAATAGCTTGTATATGTATATAAAACTTTTAATAGTGATCATTAGTTTTCAAATATTTATTATTATCATGATTTAAGAACTCGTGACTCGGAATTGGATCGACAAAGGGGGAAAGTCAGGATGTTTTGAAAAATGGCAGAGCGGGGATTAATCGAATTGGATTTTTAATATATACAAAAATAATAGTTATGCCAAATATATTATAAAGTATAAGTATAAGGACTTGAAGTGTTTAACTATAGAGATAATATAAGAAATGGGTTGTTGAGCTATTATTAAAACTTAAAAGGTATAAAATGAACATGTTAAAACATATATAAAGAAAGAGACGGTGAACCCTAACTATTCTCTTACTTTCTTCCCTTTTCCCTTTCATCTAAAAAAATAAAAGAAACAACACATCACCCTCTGAACACCGCTATCTCCATATTTTTGGGAGAAAAACAACAGATCTAGTAAAAATTTCATCGTTTAACGATTTTTGTGGCAGATCCAGCTAAATCGAATCCTTACACAACCGATCCCCAAATCCATCCAGAGAAATCGATCAAGATCAAAGATTTTTACAACCTTGATTATCATTTTTTTAAACATTAAAATTGAGATGTTTATAACTTACAAGTCGTAAAAGATTACAATGAAAACAACTTGTTCTAAGATTTCATCCAAATGAAGTCTTTCCACTCATCCCACTTTATTTGACCTATTTGATAGTTAAGGGACTACTCTCAAATGGACTACTGAAATACGCAACTGCAAGCAGACTTAATTATTTTTTACTTTATTTTTGCATGTCCCAAACCCGAGGAAAGGAGGGTTTTTGTTGGGCTCCCAGAGTTAATCCCATGTAAGGTCACCAAAGAGGTAAGGTCAACCCTGATTGTTTGCCCAATAAATATGGTAGTAATCATCTAATTCTTGAAACTCCTTTTCATACATGAATGTTCTGCAAGAAACTTCACTACACATGCTCTTGATCATTTTTACTTCATTTTCATTTGAACCAACCTGACTAACAATGAGTTTTGACTCAACCAACTTGACAACATCTAGTGTATTATCAACTAACATATCCATGGCAACAACAAATGATGTCAAGCAACGACCATAATTGTTCATATGCGATTAGGTTCCTCAAAAGTAGCTCAATTGTGTCTTCACTAGTCAATATTGGTATTCAGTGGCTATTATACTTCCAGCTCGATTTAGTTTAAATTTCACCCAGCCCGATCCAATTGTACAACCAAATGAGATGATCCTTTTGGTGAACAATATCTTCTTGAAAAATCAGGTCGACAAAATTTGTGCAGAATATTTAGGATGTGTTTATAGCTATACCCATCATTATCATTGTTATCAATTTTTAGTTTATCTTTAGACATGTGGAATCTTAGGAAAACATGATGAAGGAGTAGGGTAATAAGTGAGTTTTTTTATTGAGTTTCCACGAGTGTCAACTCAAAGATACCTTGAAGAAGGGAATATGGTTTTCTATCCGCAACAAGTCATATAAATTACTTCTTCTCATGAATCAGTTTCTCGATTAGTCTCTTTCAAACTTACTTTGAATGAGTTCAAGTATGAAACAAGCATCTATAACCAGCATTTTCGCGACATCGGAGTCATGAGAGTTAAGCATCCCACCATAACATAACTTGATTTCATTTATAAAGGGATATATCTTTGAAAGACATATATCGCAGGTCTCTTCTAGTGTGAGATTTTAAACAAGCCAATAGGTCACAGACGTACTTCCTTTTCAGCCCTTCATGTCTTTGAACATTTTTATGGCCTTTGAAAAAAGGTCCAGTAGAGAAGTCACGAGGGTCGAAAGAGCTGGGATTTTAATTCTGATGGCCTACTGGGAACCATAAAAAAAGATGGCTGAGGTTGGTTGCCACAATTTCCTCCTTCTGAGAAATCAAAGATACTTTTGAAGGTGAATTTAAGTTCCGCATCAAAAATATTTATCACCGGAAATGTTAGCTTGATTATCATGATCAGATTTTTTTTCCCGGCATTAGTGTCATGACAATTAAGCTAACATTTCCAATGGCAAAAAGTTATGATGTGGAGCTTGAATAAATGTGACAACCAACCTCAACCATCTATTTTCATGGTTCTTAAGGTATACCAGGATCAAAATTCCAGTTGTTTTGACCCTCGGGGAGTCTCTATTGGACATTTCACAAAGGCCATAAAAATGTGTAAACACATAAAGGGCTGAAATGGAAGTACACCCGTAACCTATTAGCTCATTTAAAATCCTTATAGAATAGACCTTAGAAATATGTCTTTCGAAGGTACATTCTTTAATAAATGAAGTCAGGTTATGTTGATGGGATGCTAAATTGTTATGACTCTGATGCCTCAAAAATGATGGTAATATATGCTTGTTTCATACTTGAGCTCATTCAAACGATGTTTGAAAGAAACTATTGAGAAAAATTATGTTATACAACTAGTTGCAGGTAGAAACCAGTTTCTTTCTTTGTTCTTTGAAGTATCTTCGACTTGACACTCGTGGAAATTTAACAAAAAACTCTCTTATTAGCCCATTCCTTCATCAAGTTTTACCTGGATTTCACTCGTTTAAATCTGAACTAAAAAAATCATAACAATGGTAAGGATGGGTACAATTATAAACACATCAAGATGGGTGAAATTTAAACCACATCGAGGTAGATTACGGCAATGGCTATTGAATATGAATCATTTAGGTTTTTCGGGAAGCCACCCTTAGAATGCTAATATTGACTATTTATCCAAATGTTCACATCATTTGTTATTGCCATAGATATGTTAGTTGATAGTACACTATTGATGTCAAGTTGGTCGAGTCAAAAGTCATTGGCAACAGATTTGGTTAAAATGAAGATGTTGTGATGTGTTTTTGTTTTTGAGTTGAAAAACAAAATGATTTTTAATTATTAAAACTATCACTGTTTTAAATTTATAAAATGTTGTACAACTAAATACCTCAACAAAACACACACTAACCAGCAGTGGACCCGATCGAAAGTAGATAGTGTTGTGGTAAGTACAGGATCGTTCGCATGGACGCTTGCACTACCTAGTCCAATAATATGTGTAATTCTAGCGGTTGGGGTTGTCACAATTTCCTATTAAACTAATTAAACTTATAAAAGCAAATAGAAGTCGCAACCGCTTGGTCTAGCGAGAAGCTTCTCTTAATCTAGAAAATGAAATTGAAAAGCAAATAACAATAATTAAATTAAAATACTTGTTTGGCATCTCCGATCTCATGGTACGACCGAATACTATCCTATCTACTTGCTAGTCTGTTGGAAAACTTAATCGCGGCTCAGATTCTCGTTAGATTCACTTTGCCTATGTAACTAGTGCTGTCTCTAGACTCACACTACTCTTTAAACAAATTCTCAATAGATTCATTGTTTAAGCATTATTAACCTAAGTTTGTGTTACTAGTTCATCTTTTGGTATACCCGACTCTTAAGCCATGACCAGATAATAATTCCATCCGGTGACCATAGTGCACGTTTCCATGTCACTAGATCGCGTCTGACATTGTTAAGCATCATGTTCAACTTATTCTAATTATTATGGTTCTGGATCCGTCCGTTAGAACTGAATCACCTTTTACATCTAGTTATAGACCGATTAGTGTTTTCCATCTTTATGTATTAATCCTAGTGTATGATTATAGACCGATCATCAGAATTAAATCAATACATGCAGATATAGAACCTATAATAATATGAAGAACTCATTAACCATGGATTTACAACAAACAACAGTAAACACAATCCAACAGATCTAACAAATAAAATAAGATAAATAAACGTCTACATGATCACATAGATCCAAACAAGTATTTAGCCTACTAGCCTGACATTATTAAAGGAATAACAAAGTCTGAAAAGATGAAAGACATTGTTTACCAACTGAAAGTAAAATAAGAGTATAGATCTAGGTTGAAGATGAAGATCGAGAGGTGTTAGAAGCTCCAAAACCTCCTTGGAATATGCAAAATTCGACCTAGGGTTGATGGTTGTCGACTAGGGCTGCTGGATCTGCTCTCTCCTAGGGTTTTGAGGGTTCTTGTTGTATTTATATGATGAAAGTCAAAACTGGACCTGGGCCACCCAGCAGCTGATGTGTAAAATCGAGTCTTAAATTTATGAACATGAACTACCTAATTACTGACTACTACACATTTGCGGGTAGTGTACCCGTTCATATATAGTATAGCTAAAAGGCAAGTCCAGGACCGAACACAGGGACTATTATTTAGGAAAAATGCGAGTTTAATGTAATTCAAGAAGATGGGGGTTGGTTTAATGACTCAATGTCACTTTGTTTTGAAAGCAGTTAGTAAATTGAGCAAGTTAGTAATTCCGAAGAATTAATCTGAAAAAGATTGTTATTAATAAAAATATTAAAAGGTCATCTACCTCGAATCCATGACACTACAAATTCAGGTTGCACTTAATTGAAGAACCAATTCAAATATGTTGACTTATAACCGAGAACTAAACAAAGACTCACCCCGTACCCGTCAAGTTCGTTACTTTATTTAATCCCCTTAATTAACTAGTTCCATTACTAAGACCGGTACCCCGAGACGCCTTTCATAACTTTCCTAATCAATTAATTGTTTTGGTTATTTAGATAACAATTATATCTATCGATTGTACCCAACCGTTAACACATTAATTCCTATTATCAATGAACGATTATCTACCGTACCCGTCATAGACCCAATTGTTTGTACCCAAACAATCAAAATGAAATATATGTAATCAATAACTACCATTAAAGACACACATAAATCACCAATCAATTCAAGATAAATAATAAGGAAGAAATATGCTAAGATCACGATATAACGTTAAATGACATCAACATTGAATTAATAAAAGTAATGCAACCATCATTCAATAGTATCACTTCATCTCAATAGATGATAAGATTATTAGCACATAACTATACTAACAAAGATCATGAATAACGTAATAGAGTACATAAAATTACCCATAAATAATCTAGTACAAAACGAATGATCCTCGAGATATAGTAACAAACCAAGAAAATATATAAAGAAATAAAGCCAAACTTTTTGATGTAATATTCTGATGCTGCTGCTTTGTCGTTTTTCTGGATCGAGAGCCAAGAACCGTAAGGGTTCTTTTTGGCGGCTGCCAAACCCACGCACAACTCCTCCTAATGTCTAATTCCTCTGGAGTATATATTGTTTTTCTTTCTTTGTGCTGTTGATCCGTGCCTCCAAATAACAAAGCCTTTGGGCTTTTTAAATTTTTATTTTAATGACATGTGTGGCCCAAGTCTTGCATATAATTCCTTGCTTTGTTTTCGTGACTTCAAATACCATATGGACTGTGGCAAGTCTTGCATATAATTCCTTGCTTCTCGATTTGCTTCGTTTGACTCCCGGTTTGCCTCCTTGTGTCTTGTAACTTCATCGGCCTTCATGTTGAGTTGATAGATGTCATTCACCCTCGCTCGCATCTTCCGTGAACCTGCGTGTATATCGAATCCATTAAGTACCAATAGTTCCGGAATATTAACTCAAGTAGACATTAAAATGTGGTCTTATGATGGGGGAATTTATCACAAAATGAAAGCTCATCACATACGCCCACATTTAAGTCTTTGCTTGTCCTCAAGCAAATAGTCCAAGAAAAATAAAAACAATGATGAGCGGACAACTTAAGTGTACAAGTTATTCTACTTTTTTTTAAAACATTTCAAAGATTAGTCATGCAAAATGATTTGAGAAAGCTTTAACACAAAATCAGTAAGCTATAGCTAGAGGTAAAGATAATCAGTCAATCAAAACTAAAAGTTAACCTTATATTCGTGTTAATACCTCTAAAACCGTTCTATAATTCCACATGTCCTACAGCTCAATCTTACTTCCGTCTGCTAACTAGTTAAGCACTTAATTAAGGTTTGTATAGCAATTAGATCTATTAGCTACTAGCAAGGCATTTATATCTTATTATTAGTCGTACTTGTGCTTCACTACTTAGACATACTCTCACACTAAAGTCATGCTTGCTAGCTAAACACTAAAGCAGTTATACAATATTATCATCTTTAATAGTTGAGACAGTGGTGACAGGTCGGTGGTTCCCCACTCGCAGAGCGACATAACTCAACTAATGGTTAGAGTTTATACCTTACCTCAAGACAGCGGTGACAGGTCGGTGGTTCCCCACGCGCAAAGCGACATAACTTGATGTGTATAATTTTACTCGTTAATAGTTCTTTGAACTCTTTTATTAATCTACCGATTGTCTTTCTTTAGATTTACTACATTTATTCATGCATAGACATTATCAGAGACCCTAGATGACTCATACACTTACTCAGCATGCAACTAGTTTACAATCAATAGTGTACGAATTAAGGCGAACCATACGTCTAAAATAGTTCCTACACAAGCACTTAAATTATTACAGTCCAATTAATACACCTATACTAATAACTAGACAGTTCCAATTGCTAGGCATATTAAAGTCCGGTTAAGTGTGCTATGGCAAACATAATCGCATACAGTTTCAGTCCAAGCTCTAATCCATTTGGAAAAATGAACAGCCACAAATCTATAGTTAAACTAACAGTTCTAACTAACCATTCATCTACCAAAGATAATATTGCTTAATTATCGTCATCTTTTGTCAACTTGCAAAGCTTTTGTTCTCAAAATGTTTTTGACACAAGAAAAGTTTAAATTTTTGCATGAATTAAGTAGTAGAAAACTTATAAATTTTCAAACAAACCACGGGTTTTTCCTATTCCATCCCCCCACACTTAGCTTTTGACCAAGTGTATAGCTTATCCTTCAGACTAGAAAATAAAAACAATGATGAGCGGACAACTTAAGTGTACAAGTTATTCTACTTTTTTTTAAAACATTTCAAAGATTAGTCATGCAAAATGATTTGAGAAAGCTTTAACACAAAATCAGTAAGCTATAGCTAGAGGTAAAGATAATCAGTCAATCAAAACTAAAAGTTAACCTTATATTCGTGTTAATACCTCTAAAACCGTTCTATAATTCCACATGTCCTACAGCTCAATCTTACTTCCGTCTGCTAACTAGTTAAGCACTTAATTAAGGTTTGTATAGCAATTAGATCTATTAGCTACTAGCAAGGCATTTATATCTTATTATTAGTCGTACTTGTGCTTCACTACTTAGACATACTCTCACACTAAAGTCATGCTTGCTAGCTAAACACTAAAGCAGTTATACAATATTATCATCTTTAATAGTTGAGACAGTGGTGACAGGTCGGTGGTTCCCCACTCGCAAAGCGACATAACTTGATGTGTATAATTTTACTCGTTAATAGTTCTTTGAACTCTTTTATTAATCTACCGATTGTCTTTCTTTAGATTTACTACATTTATTCATGCATAGACATTATCAGAGACCCTAGATGACTCATACACTTACTCAGCATGCAACTAGTTTACAATCAATAGTGTACGAATTAAGGCGAACCATACGTCTAAAATAGTTCCTACACAAGCACTTAAATTATTACAGTCCAATTAATACACCTATACTAATAACTAGACAGTTCCAATTGCTAGGCATATTAAAGTCCGGTTAAGTGTGCTATGGCAAACATAATCGCATACAGTTTCAGTCCAAGCTCTAATCCATTTGGAAAAATGAACAGCCACAAATCTATAGTTAAACTAACAGTTCTAACTAACCATTCATCTACCAAAGCTAATATTGCTTAATTATCGTCATCTTTTGTCAACTTGCAAAGCTTTTGTTCTCAAAATGTTTTTGACACAAGAAAAGTTTAAATTTTTGCATGAATTAAGTAGTAGAAAACTTATAAATTTTCAAACAAACCACGGGTTTTTCCTATTCCATCCCCCCACACTTAGCTTTTGACCAAGTGTATAGCTTATCCTTCAGACTAGAAAACAAAATACTCCTGCACACTTCAATCAAAATATCAAAATGGAAATAACAAGCTAAAACATAAATAAAAACTAAAAATTAAAATAAACACGATTGCAATTAGTTACTTGTTTCTTCAATCCATTCAAAGCTTGCATCTGTGAATCTAATGATAAAACTCATACAAAACAGATCACGAATGATAAAATTCAAAAACTAAACAAAGCTTGGGTTGCCTCCCAAGAAGCGCTAAGTTTGACGAGTATTCAGCCGAACTCGGCCTAGGAACTAGGTTGAGGAAGAAGACATGGTATGCCGGGGGCCGGTTCCCGTTGGGTTGTATCGAATGTAAATGTCGGACGTATCCTTGATGTGTCCATAATTATACATATTTCCACATCGTTAATAAGCCGTTTTTATAGTTAATTATGAGTTAAATGCACGAATATTCGATACTTTCATAGTGTTTGCGTGTTTTCAGATGTGAAGGGCGCAAAATGGTTAGAAATGGCTTTTAGACGACTTTTGGATGCATAAGCAAGGTTCAAGGACGAGTTCGTGTGAAGACCGAATGTAAAATACAAGTTTTGAGAAGTCTGAAGACATATGCGGCGCATGGCTTCTGTATGCGGCGCATAAATAGTGTGATTTTGAGGCAGTAGCTCTGGACATTCATCTATGCGGCGCACCAAATGGTTATGCGGCGCATATCGGGCACCCAAATTTCAAGAACTTCATTCTATGCGGCGCATGGATATTCCATGCGGCGCATATGTTTAGTCGGCAGAACCAAGACTTTCCTAAACCCTATAAATAGAATACCAAAACCCTACCATTCGATATACAATCACTTATTTACGAAATTAGGGTTTTCATAAAGGGTTTTGCAGCAGCTTTTACGTCCTCAAAGGCTACGGAGTTGTTCGTGAGATCCAAGGCTTTCAATAACGTTTTCTTGCTTTCTAGTTAGATCAAACACATTGGTACATTATGTCTCTCTTTTCAATTACTCTTTGTGTTTTGCGTATGACTATGAGTAGCTAAATCCTTCATCATCTACTGAGATGAAGTGATACTATTGAATGATGGTTACATTATTTTTATTATTCAAGACGATTTGATTTAAAGTTGTGTCGAGATCTTAGCTTATTAATTCTTTATCATTTATCTGCTGATTTCGGATAGATCTTGCTTAATCTCAGTGGTAACTAGGGTTGGGTAAGAGATATTTTGATTGCTTAGGTATAAGTAATTGCTTCTTTGACGGGTACGGTAGAAGGGAATCAATTGATAATAAGAACTAACGGGTTAATGGTTGGGTACAATCAATAGGCATAATTGTTATCTTAATAATCAATACAATTAGTTAATTAGTGAAGTTATAAGAGGCATCACGGGGTACCAGTCTTGAGTAATGGATCTAGTTCATTAAGGGAATTAAATAAAGTAACGAACTTGACGGGTACGGAGTGAGTCTTTGTTTGGTTCTCGATCATAAGTCGTCATATTTGAATTGGTCTTTCATTTAAAGTGCAACCTGAATTTGGTGTATCATGGAGTCAAAGTAGATGACCTTTTAATCTTATTGTTTTCGATAAATCTTTTCAAGTTCATTTTAGTTTACTTTTATTTTAGTTTAATTTTCAAATCAACTGACGAGGGTCATAAAACCTAAAAGCATTTTGAACTACTTTAAACTCGCTTATTTCTTAATACAGTCCCTGTGGATTCGACCTGGACTTACCTTTAAACTATATTGCAAACGAACGGGTCCACTGCCCGAGAGTGTGTAGTAATCAGTTAATCGGTATTTCTTGTTTATAAATTTTAAAACTAGATTTTCGCACATCAAAGTTTTTGGCGCCGCTGCCGGGGACTGTTTTTAGGATTTTAGTTTGAGATTTTGTAGTTCGATCCTTTCTTGTATTTATTTACGAGGAAGTTACTTGTCTTTATTAGGTTAGCGTAATTTAGTGATAACTTTTTTTTATTTAGTTTAATTTAGTTTCTGTTAATATAGTCTCCTTTGTTTTCCATTGGTGCTTTTCACGGGTTGTGCTTGTGTTTGTTTTGCAGGATTAACATCACCAATGGCATATCAATACTATCAATCCGAGGAAGAATATCCAGACGAGCTTCGGAGCTTTAAGCAGTTTTCTGATGAAACGTATGAGGAAGCTTGGTTAAGGATAAGACGAATGGTTGAAAAATTTGGAATGTACGGGCTTACCATTCGTCAACTTGTTTCGATATATTGTCGTGGGTTGGAAGACGAAACAAAGGAAGTTTTAGGTGACGAATTCTTCTCGATGAATCCAGATGACATGTTTGACTATATGGAAGAATACGCTCAAGCGGAAGAGGGCGAAACACGGGAAGGTAATCAAATGCCACATTCCGAACCGCACGAGCTGTCACCCATTAAGGATGAAAATGAAGATGACGTGGCAGATTTGGAAGATGTAGAGGTTAATTATGAGATGCACGAGCTATCTTCTATTAGCACCGAGGATTTAAATGACATTGCTTATGAGGAAGATCTTACTTCACTTTCTAGTGAGTCCGATCTTGGTGACATAACTTTGGGAAAGAATGAGAAAGAAGTTGAAATGAAGCAAGAAGACTCAACGCCAAGATGAGGAGACCAAGTTTATTTGTACTGGGACTATCATGACATACCACATCCGGAACCGCACGAGTCGAGTAATGAGGACGAGAGTGACCGTGTTGATGTGGAATTTGAGGAAGAAGGTGAAGTCGTTTGGGATGAAGCCGAATGGGAAAAGAAGCTTGAGATCATATGGGATGAAGAAATAGTGACGACCCCGACCATGGAAACCAAGTTTGTATCCACCATAAGGAATGTGTCACCCATCATTGAAGCTAGTAATGGAGATACGGGAGACATCAGTTGGGAGAAGTCCAATGACCGACTTGAGGATTTCTCGCTTTTTAAGTTTAGACGTCCCGACACTCTAAGTGTGGGGGAGTCTATCATTCCACCGGGTATGAACAAAGTCTTGGAGATTCAACGTTTAAAAACCAAGTCGGGTTATCCAGGGAGCAGCCAGCGCCGCTGGCAGCCCCGCATCAGGAACAGTCGCGTGCTAAGTTTGTTCTGGCTCCATAATGGACTTCCAATCAGATCCGAATCATCTTTCTACAACAAACGGAGCGTGGGACATGAGTGCCAAAGCCGTTGACATCTATCAAGAAGATCATGGCACGAAAGAAAGAGCCAGATAAAAGGGATACGATTATCGGAGTGGAGGAATACGAGGACAGGAGTCAAGATGATTTGCAACCCAAGTCGGGTTATCCAGGGAGCAGCCAGCGCCGCTGGCAGCCCCGCATCAGGAACAGTCGCGTGCTAAGTTTGTTCTGGCTCCATAATGGACTTCCAATCAGATCCGAATCATCTTTCTACAACAAACGGAGCGTGGGACATGAGTGCCAAAGCCGTTGACATCTATCAAGAAGATCATGGCACGAAAGAAAGAGCCAGATAAAAGGGATACGATTATCGGAGTGGAGGAATACGAGGACAGGAGTCAAGATGATTTGCAACCCAAGTCGGGTTATCCAGGGAGCAGCCAGCGCCGCTGGCAGCCCCGCATCAGGAACAGTCGCGTGCTAAGTTTGTTCTGGCTCCATAATGGACTTCCAATCAGATCCGAATCATCTTTCTACAACAAACGGAGCGTGGGACATGAGTGCCAAAGCCGTTGACATCTATCAAGAAGATCATGGCACGAAAGAAAGAGCCAGATAAAAGGGATACGATTATCGGAGTGGAGGAATACGAGGACAGGAGTCAAGATGATTTGCAACCCAAGTCGGGTTATCCAGGGAGCAGCCAGCGCCGCTGGCAGCCCCGCATCAGGAACAGTCGCGTGCTAAGTTTGTTCTGGCTCCATAATGGACTTCCAATCAGATCCGAATCATCTTTCTACAACAAACGGAGCGTGGGACATGAGTGCCAAAGCCGTTGACATCTATCAAGAAGATCATGGCACGAAAGAAAGAGCCAGATAAAAGGGATACGATTATCGGAGTGGAGGAATACGAGGACAGGAGTCAAGATGATTTGCAACCCAAGTCGGGTTATCCAGGGAGCTCTTTTACTCTAACTCATTGTTATTCAAGTTTTAGTTGCACTAAGTTAGAAAATCTTAGGACTAGTAATAATTTCATGCATTGTTGTTTATTCTATGAACTAGCCCAAGATCCCTTAGCTCCCGACCCTTTTGAGTGGATGAACATGAGCTTTGAAATGAACTACTTGAAAATAGTGTGTCATAACGGTATTTTCAAAATTTTGTATGTTCGTATGAAAGGATGCATTTTTAAGATAAGTTTTGTAAAGGAAACAAATGATTTTGACATCTTAAAAGTGAACTTTGTTAAGGTGAAAGAAATGGTTTGGGTGATGATTAAGATTAGATACACATTTTATTCACCTTATTCGCGTAAACCGCCTGACACTTTAAGTGTAGGGGCGTTTAAGACCCCACCATGGTGACCTTTGTGGAACGAGTCTAGCTAACGACTCGTTAATAAATTAAGCGCTTCTCGGGAGGCAACCTGTGTTTCATTTTTGTTTTTATTTAGTTTTGTTACTGTTATTTTTTGTTTTTATTTAGTTTTGTTACTGTTATTTTTTGTTTTTATTGTTTTTTGTTGAGAAGTGCAGGTCTGGAGACACCCACACGCGTTACGGTAAGTCAAAACGAGCCAAGGTACGTTTTAAGTGTGGGGGAAGTGATATATGCGCCGCATGGAGCCTTCATGCGCCGCATATCGGGTGTTTAAAAATTGTGTTTTTCTGGAAATTAGATATATGCGCCGCATGGAAACATGGTGCGCCGCATATCGTGGTCTGGGTGAACTCACTGTTTTCTGAAAATTGAATATATGCGCCGCACGTAGTGGGTATGCGCCGCATATCGTGGGATTTCTGAGTTGACTTTTGTTGACCAGGCTTTTAAATTGGATTGGGATTTTGTTTGGATACGTAGGGCCCACGAAAATCTGCCCTCTCCCCTCTCTTATTGTTCTTTTTTTAGTCTATGATAATTAAAAGCTTTCAAAACATAAAAACACACATAAAAACTCCCTCAAAACCGCCCCCCTCCAAATTCAAGTTTTCTTCTAGTTTTCTTGTGTTATTCAATCATGGTTAGACCATCAAGGGTATGTATTCTTTCCATTCTTTAGTTTGATTGTTCTTGCAATGGTGGTGAAATAGGATCCGAATTTTTCAAGATTTTTCAATTAAGTTTCAAGTAAAACTTTGATGCGAGTGATCCACCACTCATAAGGGTGGAGGCACTGAGTCTATCTTTCCTATGGAGGACACGCGTGACATATAGATGCTTCTCATTGAGTGAGATTGTGATGGCGATGCCGGCACCGTGGGCATAGAGTCATCAGTGTGGTAGAGTGATTTCATTTGTTGAACTTTATTATCTTATCTTTCATTTTGTTCGGTTTGTAATGCGCCTCTGTTGGCGTTTTAACAATTTAGTTTCATTTTGATGTTTATTTGGATTAATAGTTAAGTAGCAAGCATTGCTACTTGTTACTAATGTTTGATTGTTGGAAGGAGTGTTTTGTTTAGTTGATGAATTTTTGAGAGGTAGCAATCCGTGTGCATATGCTGGCAGTAAGTTCAGCGACCATTCATTTAGGCGATTCTACCAAGTATAAGAACATACACATGCACCCGACAAGTTTCATGTTCTTTTCTTTTCTTTCATTTTTGTTTTTCCCCATTTCCCACTGTTTTTAATTGATTTCATGTACAACAAGGATGTTACACAATTCAAGTGTGGGGGGGTGGAATAGGAAAAATCAAAATTGCAAGTTTTCTACTAATTTATTCATGCAAAATTTTCATTTTTGAGAAATAAGCTTTGTTATAGACAAAAGATGAGGATAATTAAGCAACATTAACTTCGGTAAGATGAATTGTTAGTTAGAGCTTTGAGTTTAACCATAGATTTGTGGCTGTTCATTTGACCAAGTGGATTATAGTTTAAGCTGAAACGGTATGCGATATAGTTTCCTATAGCACATTTTAACCGGACTTAAATATATACTTAGCAATTAGAACTATCTAGTCTATTGGTAATGGTATATAATTGAACCTTAATGCTTTAAGTGCTTGTGTAAGATCTATATTAGACGTATGGTTTATCCTTAAATCTTGCTCTATTGATTGTTGAATAGCTAGTATACTAGGTAAGTGTATGAGTCGTCTGGGATCTCTGATTAAGTCAATGCATGAAATAATGTAAAAATCTTAAAGAAAGACAATCAGTAGATTAATAAATGAGTTCTATGAGCTATTAAATGAGTAAAATTATACACATCAAGTTATGTCGCTTTGCGCGTGGGGAACCACCAACTTGTCACCGCTGTCTTGATGTAAGGTATAAACTCTAACCGTTAGTTGAGTTATGTCGCTTTGCGCATGGGGAACCACCGACCTGTCATTGCTGTCTCAACTATTAAAGATGATAATATCGTATAACTGCTTTGGTGTCTAGTTAGGAAGCATGACCGTAGTGTAAGAGTATGTCTACGCAGTGATTCACAAGTACAGCCAATAATAAGATAACGTGCCTTGCTAGTATCTAGTGGAACTAATTGCTATACAAACCTTTATTAAGTGCTTAACTTGTTGCTTAAAAGAGTAAGACTGACCTGTAAGACACTTGGGATTATAGAACGGTTTTTGAGGTATTAACACGAGTATAAGGTTGGCTTTTAGATCTGATTGACTAAGTATCTTTACCTCGTAAGTTATAGATTTCCGATTTTGTCTTAAGCTTTCTCTTAAACGTTATAGTTTTGAATGACTATACTTAAAATGGTTTGAAAGTAGAAAAACGAACGTTATCCAGATTCTTAAATGATTTGTCTTGAGTATTTGCTTGAGGACAAGCAAAGCTCAAGTGTGGGGGAATTTGATGTGTCCATAATTATACATATTTCCACATCATTAATAAGCCGTTTTTATAGTTAATTATGAGTTTAATGCACGAATATTCGATACTTTCATAGTGTTTGTGTGTTTTCAGGTTTGAAGGGTACAAAATGGTAAGAAATGGATTTTAGAAAACTTTTGGATGCATAAGGAAGGTTCGAGGACGAGTTCGTGTGAAGACCGAATGGAAAATACAAGTTTTGAGAAGTCTGAAGACATATGCGGCGCATGGCTTCTGTATGCGGCGCATAAATAGTGTGATTTTGAGGCAGTAGCTCTGGACATTCATCTATGCGGCGCACCAAATGGTTATGCGGCGCATATCGGGCACCCAATTTTCAGGAACTTCATTCTATGCGGCACATGGATATTCCATGCGGCGCATATGTTAAGTCGGCAGAACCAAGACTTTCCTAAACCCTATAAATAGAAGACCAAAACCCTACCATTCGATATACAATCACTTATTTACGAAGTTAGGGTTTTATTAAAGGGTTTTGCAGCAGCTTTTACGTCCTCAAAGGCTACGGAGTTGTTCGTGAGATCCAAGGCTTTCAATAACGTTTTCTTGCTTTCTAGTTAGATCAAACACATTGGTACATTATGTCTCTCTTTTCAATTACTCTTTGTGTTTTGCTTATGACTATGAGTAGCTAAATCCTTCATCATCTACTGAGATGAAGTGATACTATTGAATGATGGTTGCATTATTTTTATTATTCAAGACGATTTGATTTAACATTGTGTCGAGATCTTAGCTTATTAATTCTTTATCATTTATCTTCTGATTTCGGATAGATCTTGCTTAATCTCAGTGGTAACTAGGGTTGGGTAAGAGATATTTTGATTGGTTAGGTATAAGTAATTGCTTCTTTGACGGGTACGGTAGAAGGGAATCAATTGATAATAAGAATTAACGGGTTAATGGTTGGGTACAATCATTAGGCATAATTGTTATCTTAATAATCAATACAATTAGTTAATTAGTGAAGTTATAAGAGGCGTCGCGGGGTACCGGTCTCGAGTAATGGATCTAGTTCATTAAGGGAATTAAATAAAGTAACGAACTTGACGGGTACGGAGTGAGTCTTTGTTTGGTTCTCGATCATAAGTCGTCATATTGAATTGGTCTTTCACTTAAAGTGCAACCTGAATTTGGTGTATCATGGAGTCGAAGTAGATGACCTTTTAATCTTATTGTTTTCAATAAATCTTTTCAAGTTCATTTTAGTTTCCTTTTATTTTAGTTTAATTTTCAAATCAATTGACGATGGTCATAAAACCTAGAAGCATTTTGAACTACTTTAAACTCGCTTATTTCTAAATACAGTCCCTGTGGATTCGACCTGGACTTACCTTTAAACTATATTGCAAACGAACTGGTCCACTGCCCGAGAGTGTGTAGTATTCAGGTAATCGGTATTTCTTGTTTATAAATTTTAAAACTAGATTTTCGCACATCAGTCCTCCAAATGAGACTTGATATTCCTCCTTTCTCCTTGTGCTTGGCAAACCTTAGTCTTACAGTCAAAACCATAGGGATTATATTCACTTATGTCCTTCTTACTAACCTTCAATATATTAATCTCTGACTGTAACATCTAGGGATGTGCAAATGGCCCGACCCGGCCCGACCTGCGACCCGTAAGTGGTTGAAAATCAGAACCGTGACCCGGCCCGTGATGGTTCGGTTCGGGTCAGGTCGGATTCTGGCTTGACCCGGGCGGGCCCGAACCGCGCAACCCGTGACCCGAAAATGCAACAAAAGCGTGACCCGTGACCCGGCCCGTTAGCCCTTCGGGCGGGCCGGTTCCGGGTCGGGTCACGGGTTTCGGTCCAAATGCTCATCCCTAGTAACATCAATTCTCCTATCTCAATATTTAGTGACCGCATTCTCTTTTGGAATGAAAAATTTTGTTGAAAATTTCAGTCCATCTAAGTATATTACCACATTCTTAACAAATCCTCGAACTCTGATCTTAACATTCCTAAAAAGGTTGATCATTTTGTCCTCCTAAACTATCTTGTCTAATTCCTTACTAACGTACCCTATGTGATGATCTAAGGTAAGTATGTTCACTATTGCTCTAGCATATATATAAGCTTCACATCCTAGATATGCCTGTATTACACCATGAACTTTAAAGATTGTCGGGTCTACTAGGGCAGTGGTGGATAGATAATGGTTATACTCGGTTAAAGGTCGGTCTTCTACATCAGTCCATCCTAGGTTGTCTAGGAATCTATTTGCCTTAACTAATACCTTATTACCCTTTTCTAATCCTTTCTCGGTCTCTTCTAGGATTTTCTCTAACTTTTCAACATTATTTTCCCTATGCATCTCACTTAATCCTCTTTTATACCTAACTCCCATAAATATGCCTTCGTTGTACCAGAAACTACGTAAACTCCTAAGGCTGTAGTATGCATCTAAGGGTTCCTTATCATACTTTTTTTCAACATTAAGACACATTTCATCATAGTTAACATCCCTAGAGTCTAAAACAGGCAAATTGACTCTTATTTGACCATTAGCTAAAGAAATTTCTCTTTTAAGGACATGGATGATAGCATCCGCAACATGCAAAAATGATCGTCCTAAAATTAGGGGTGTCACTATCTCATCTACCGAATCAAGCACAACAAACTCAGTCCAAAATTCTAATACCTTAACCCGAACATGGACTCGCTCGACAATCCCCTTGGGATGTCTGTAAGTCTGATCGGCTAACCGGATGCTCATGTTAACGGGTTTTAGCAAACAAAGGGTAAGTTTCTCAAAAATCACAGTAGGCATAACATTAATACTTGACCCCAAATCAGCTAATGCACATGAAAAGTATTCATCATTAATAGTGCAAGGAATAAGAAAACTTCCTGGATCTTCAGTTGATCGGCTTGTCTGTATCTCGTCATCCGGTGCTTTGAGATCTTGAATTTCATCCTTACTACCCAAATCGTCCCCGTCTTCGATTTTGCACTTTGAAACAAATTGGGTCTCGATATCTCCTCGAAAAGCAGCTGAAAATGAAGTTTCACGAGAATCTAGGCTGACGGACCCTCCAGCGGCGCTGGGCCTCTCCAGGTGTGACCTGAAGGCTTCCAGCGGTGCTGGATTCGGGCACCAGCGGCGCTGGCGGAGTCTGGACAGAATCCAGTTTTGTGTTCTTGCCCGTTTCTTCTCCGTTTGGCTCCCTTATGACCTGTACCTGATCGGACACTTCGCAAGAATCATTAGAAAGCTCAGTTGAGTCATTACCTTCAGTGAATATTGCATTCACATTCTCGTTTCTCCCGGATGGTGGTTGGTACTTTTGACTTGTCCTTGACTTGAGCTTGAACCGCCTTGGATGTTTGGCTTTGGATTTGTGGTATTTTCCTTCTTTGCATTCTGCTCAATCCATCTATCTATCTTCCTCTCCAAGTTCTTGATCGCGGCTTGTTGATTTCATGCTCCTTCGTCCACTTTTTGATTAAGATTACTTATCTTCTCATTGAGCATCTTTGTATAGCTTCCTAAGGAGTCGTGCCTCTTGTCATTCATTTCCATGTACTTCTCCATCATGGTAGTGAGCTTGGCGGTCGGATCCTCCTTGGTTTCATTCTCGGCTCTCGGTTGCTCTTGTTGACCATTGTCCCTTTGCCACATATTTTGAAAAGAACCAAAATTATTTCTAAAATAATTAGAATTAAAGGTAGAATTACCGGGGTTTCTTTGGAATAGTCCTCGTTGGTAGCCTCCTCGGTATTGGTTCTGGACAAAATTGACTTCCTCGGTAGCCTCCTCTTCACAATACTCGGTATAGTGCATTCCTCCGCAATTATTGCACCCGTGTGCAATCACTTTGAGGTCCTTGTCCATAATTTCCAACCTATCTTCAAAAACAGAAAAACGGTTAGATAAAGCTTTAAGTTCATGAATTACCTCATTGTCGGAGTTGCTTTCAATGCTAGCCACGGTTCTCCTCGTCCTCCTTTCTCGATCCTTATCATCCGTGTCACGAGCTAAGCTAGATTACACCATATCCTCCATCATTTTGTACGCGTCATTGGTAGACTTGTACAAATAGTTACCACCGCCGGCTAGGTCTAGATCCTTTTGGGAACTCTTGGGTAAACCATAGAAGAAGATTTTCATGATCTCGTCCTTTTCTAGTCTATTCCCATGGCAATTCCTAATCATTTCCTTAAGCGTTTTCCATGCATCAACTAGTGATTCACCCTCGTCTTGCTTGAAAGCTTTGATGTCCCGAAGCATTTTTCTTGCTAAACTAGGGGGAAAGAATCGCGAGATAAACTGTTCGCGTAGTTGATTCCATGTAGTGATGGTACCTTCCTCGAGCTCATTGAACAAAGCACGCGCCTCTCCCGTGAGAGACGAAGGAAATAAGCTAAGTTTCACATCATCATCGGTAATGTCTCATCCATATTTGAACATTTTGCACAAACTAGTGAACCTGTTTACATGCTTATGTGGGTCGGATTTGGCTCGACCGTCATATCGGTTGTCTTGGATTAACTTGAGGTGGTGTCCTTTGACTGAGAACGAATCTCCTATGTTAGGGGGTAAATGGGCGATCCCGGTGTAGGTGGGACGGCTCTCGTTCTCTTGATCATCGGACGGTCAAAAGCATCCATTTCTGATCTAGGTGAATTCGGTTCGGTTGGTGGTTTAGGTGGGTCGAATGGTGTTGCTTCTAATTGTTGTATCCTAATTTTCGGTGGTGATGGTGCCCTAGTGTTCTTGTTTCCTGAATTGGTTTCCAGCTTGATTACCTAAGTAAAACTGCAAAACTTTCAAGAAAAACGTCAAACGCACCAATATAAAAATGTAATGAAAAATTAAAAAAGAAAAATATTTTTGGATTTTTGAAAATTTAAAAGAAAATGAAAAATACTAGCTAACCTAAATTAGACTAAAGAAACTAAACCCTAAAATTAACCTAAAAACTGAAAATTAACTACCTCGTGCCGAAACACAAAGTAGGATCGAACTACACTATTAAACTAAGAATGCGACGCGTCCCCGGCAACGGCGCCAAAAACAGTTTGATGTGTTTTATTTTTGAGAAAAACAAAATGATTTTTAATTATGAAAACTATCACTGTTTTAAATTTATAAAATGTTGTACAAGTAAATACCTCAACAAAACACACACTAACGAGCAGTGGACCTGATCGAAAGTAGATAGTGTTGTGGTAAGTACAGGATCGTTCGCAGGGACGCTTGCACTACCTAGTCTAATAATATGTGTAATTCTAGCGGTTGGGGGTTGTCACGATTTCCTATTAAACTAATTAAACTAATAAAAGCAAATAGAAGCCGTAACCGCTTGGTCTAGCGAGAAGCTTCTCTTAATCTAGAAAATGAAACTGAAAAGCAAATAACAATAATTGAATTAAAATACTTGTTTGGCATCTCCGATCTCATGGTACGACCGAATACTATCCTATCTACTTGCTAGTCTGTTGGAAAACTTAATCGCGGCTCAGATTCTCGTTAGATTCACTTTGCCTATGTAACTAGTGTTGTCCCTAGACTCACACTACTCTTTAAACAAATTCTCGTTAGATTCATTGTTAAAGCACTATTAACTTAAGTTTGTGTTACTAGTTCATCTTTTAGCATACCCGGCTCTTAAGTCATGACCAGATAATAATTCCCTCCGGTGACCATAGTGCTCGTTTCCATGTCACTAGATCGCGTATGGCCTTGTTAAGCATCATGTTCAACTTATTCTAATTATTATGGTCATGGATCCGTCCGTTAGAACTGAATAACCTTTTACATCTAAATATAGACCGATTAGTGTTTTCCATCTTTATGTATTAATCCTAGTGTATGATTATAGACCGATCATCATAATTAAATCAATACATGCAGATATATAACCTATAATAATATGAAGAACTCATTAACCATGGATCTACGACAAACAGTAAACACAATCCAACAGATCTAACAAATAAAATAAGATAAATAAACGTCTACATGATCACATCGATCCAAACAAGTATTCAGCCTACTAGCCTGACATTATTAAAGGAATAACATAGTTCAATTTTAGTTACAATACAAATTTGTTATTTTCTGTTCTTATGTATTTGAACTTTTAAGTTATATATGACTATTACTCTTCAAAAACTAGTATTTTGTATTGATTCATTTTTATGTTTCAGACATTCAAACAATTCATTTTACAAGTAAGGCATAAAGTTGGATTCATGGCAACTTCAACTTTGTGAGTGACATATTTTGTCGAGAAAATGGAAGAAATAACATCAATTGGACAAACAAAAAATGCGAGGGTAGAATCAACTAACAGTTTTGACAAGAGTTCTGTCCAAAAATCTAATGATTTCAAAGGAGGCCAGATGGGTGGTTCTTACGTAGTTGAGGTAGGCACTCAACTGACTAAGGACTCGTCTGTTTTTTTAATTATTAAGTGACTGAATTGATAAAGTGACTGAATGAGTAAATAATGTTTGTATGAATTAAGTCAATAGAATTGTTTTTTTGTTTATTAAGTCAATTAAGTATTTTTGATTAACTCATGACTTAATTTATTAAGATTCTAACAAAGAGTACCTAAACCTACTAACAGAAAATAATATCGGTGTCCATATTCCAATGCCGAGAAATCACAAGATAATAATGCAAGAAATACAAAGTTCATTTACGATTTTTGTGATGCCATTAATGTGATTGCTTCTAATCTATGTTTTAAATGGTCTATAATCTATGTAAGTGATTGATATATTCAACCTTTCTTTGAGTTGTTTTCCAACTTTTAGATGAATGAAGTTGTCATGGTTGCTATTGACAAAAAAAAATATAAGTAAAATTGAAGCTGCGATGAAGGGATGTTTATCGGAGTACATTCATGACGTTGCACACAATGTTATTTGCATTTGTTATATGTATTCATTTCCTTGTTATGTTCCACCCGAATCAATAGAATTTCAAACTATTGTTATTAGACGAATTGAAGTGACGACATTTTTAGTTTTATATATATTAAAATACAATGTATGTATGTTAAAAAGATTAAAAAAGAAAAAAAAATACACTCAAACACCCGTGCTAATCGGAATGGATCGAACGGGACGACTACGGGAACAAGTTGAACACTACGGTGTTGATTCGTCCCCTCTGACACTGGACGTACAATCGGGGGACGAAGACAGGGACGACGGGGACGAATACGTAGGACAGTCTCTAATAGCGAAATTTAATAAAGAAAGCAGAAGTTGTCACTTGTACAATTGGCAAGTAAGAAAATTCAAGCATCTTGATGATAGTGTTATAGTGATCGATGAAATGAGTGTTAACTTTGACCTATCTTGTAGTAGGATTAGTGGTCTGTGAAATATAAGTTCTGTGATAGAAAGTTATAACGAAACATGTTACATGTTTGTAATGAGTAGTGTTCAAAAAGATTCAACAATAAATTATTCATGTACATGTTAATATATTAATTTCGGCTTATTTTGAAGGTCTTATTTTAAATTTTTTGATTTTTTTCTTTTAATTTTGATGATAATTTTTTATTTTTTATTTTTTGGGTAAAATGATAAATTTTTTTAATTTTTTTTGTTAATACTTGATATAAAATCATATGAACGGATAAGTTGTGAATATACTTATTCCGTCACATTTTAAATGTTTTTTTTTCAACTTTTTGACTTTTAATTTTTTTTTCAATTTTGATGTAAATTATTTTGCTAGCACTTGATATAAAAGTATATGAATGGATGAGCTTTGAATATGCTTTTTCATAATATAATTTACATACTTTATTTTTAACATTCAAACTTTTATTGATAATGAAGCTAGCGAGAAGTTAGAAGGTAGTCACATAAGAAAACAATTAAAGAGGATATAATTTACATAATATATAATATAAACAAAATTTTTTACCGTTAAAACAAAACATTATATTTTAAAAACATTATAAAAATTGATACTCGTATTGTGTTATGAACTTCATATGGATTAGTTTATCTATTAAACTACATGTTAAATATTATATATTTAAAGATTATAAACATTGTTATATCATTATTTATTTAACTTACTTAGGTTATTAATCTTATCTTTAATTGATTACATGATACTATGGTATATTGTGATGGCCGGCTTATTCTCTTTTCATCAAAATCATGCATATCCATGGTTGGGGCATATATGTGATCATATTAGCCATAGCCGAGTGATGATGATATATATTCTCCCATATCATCGGTTTACAAAAGAAAGAATCACAAAATGGGATTAGATTTGGCAACGAGTAAAGTTATTTCACTTTGTAAATGTATGAAGAAAGAAAGAAAAGGAAACATCATTTTAAGACACCGACCTTATTCATATTCTCTTGCTTTTGAGTAAAATCCAAATTATGATAAGAACACTACACACAAAAACGAAATTCTAATGCACCAAATTTTTGATCCATTAAGACAACTTACTTTTCAGCACAAATCAAACACAACCTTACTTTTCAATAGCATTATAAGGCGCCATCAGCCATTGTTTAGAAGCATATGTATGTTTGGCATCTTTTTTTAAGCTGCACAATTGTTCAAGTTTAGTGGTGATAACTTCAAGGGATTTGATGCAACATTTCAGATATCTCTTTAATTATACCATATGTCTGCTGGTATTCCATGAAGTGTCACATAAAAAGAAAAAAAAAATTTGGGCCCTCAAAACATTTATTTTTAGTGATGAAAGTGGAAAAAGTGAAGTACCAAGTTTGACCTAATAAATAATGTGGTCCGTAAACTATGTCTCTTTTATTTACCAAATATAATTATGAAAATCTTTATTTTAAAATGGTAAATTTCACACTTCATTAATACATATTAAATGTATTTCTCACTATTCATACGATTTTTTTGTTCATTTAATGTTTCTAAACATGTGTTTTATGAGCAAATGTTAGAATCCCTAATATAAAATTCAAAATTTTGGATGGTTTAGTTGCTCTAAATGATCAAAGTTTATTTTTTTAATAGATTATCGCTATTTTATTAATCAAAGTTTTCTTCTTTTTATAGATTATCGCTATTTTATTGATGAAATCTTCCGTTTTGAAAGAAAACTAAAAAGCAAATTATCTTTGACAACGTAGTCTATATTATATCCACGTTTCAGAAAACAAGAAAAGATAGGTGACCCGCCTTCACGCCTCCACCTTGTTTTGTTTCAAATAATGTCTCTTTCATCTATAAATAAAATTAAATGAATAAAAAGGTTACAACCATTAATATTTATCATTTTATTTTATAATTAGTAAACATAGAAAGTTTTGGAAGTCACATGCATGTGTGGACTCATTATGTCTCAAACAAATGGTGTCCTCAAAATCAAATATATACTTCATTTTATTCAGTTTTGTTTTTCAAATGCAATAGTGATTTGGGAATCACTATTCACACCATTTTTTTTTCATTATAAACACCAATTTTTTATATTATCCACACTAAAATAACTAAAGTTAACATAATAATATACTAATCATGATGTCTTTTCCTTTTTAGACTACCTTTTACATTTGACTTTTGTTATCAATAATATAATAATAATGACATAGTAATCATGATGTCTTGTTACTTTTTTCTTTAAATATATTATTGTATTTGATTATTTTTATTTACAATATCATACATTTTACTTTTTATTGCAATTGAAAGACTAAAAATATAATAAAATCCGTCACACGCACCTTATATAATTATACATAATAGTAGAAGATATAAATAATAATAGATAATAAAATATTTTATATCATTTTCTTAATCAATATTAATACAAGTTTTCACACCTACTGAATTACGTCTAGGAAATTTAATCTGGTTGTACACATTTTGTCTATGCAAAAAAGGATTTTCCCATGCCCGATCAAATTCGAAACAGCTATCAGTGGGACTTCATTTAGGTCAAATTCGAAACAGCTATCAGCTGGGACCTCATTTAGGTCAAATTCGAAACAGCTATCAGCTGGGACCTCATTTAGGTCAAATTCGAAACAGCTATCAGCTGGGACCTCATTTAGGTCAAATTCGAAACAGCTATCAGCTGGGACCTCATTTAGGTCAAATTCGAAACAGCTATCAGCTGGGACCTCATTTAGGTCAAATTCGAAACAGCTATCAGCTGGGACCTCATTTAGGTCAAATTCGAAACAGCTATCAGCTGGGACCTCATTTAGGTCAAATTCGAAACAGCTATCAGCTGGGACCTCATTTAGGTCAAATTCGAAACAGCTATCAGCTGGGACCTCATTTAGGTCAAATTCGAAACAGCTATCAGCTGGGACCTCATTTAGGTCAAATTCGAAACAGCTATCAGCTGGGACCTCATTTAGGTCAAATTCGAAA
>CM067170.1:22955168-22957668 GCA_034093135.1 Erigeron breviscapus
GAATCCTTGATCGACACGTGTCCTTTTAATTTATTTATTTTGTTAAATTAGCTTTTTAGTTGTATATAAATTCAATTTCCTTATTAGACTTAAACTTAAAATCTAACTCTTGGCTTATTAATACAAAAGACATTATAACATTATTTGATTGATGTTTTCTCATTAATAAATTGTCTCTTTTTTCTTTCTCAATTCTTCAACTCCTATTATTTATATTAATTATAATAAGTTATTAACATGAAGACTTCAATAATTTGAGTTTACGATCCGAAATCACAAGGCTATTTGCCATCATCCACTATGTTTACAAGTTCCGATTTTGATGTGGTTCTAAAAATTTAAGGTAAATCCAAAATTCTAACTAAACATATATTATATTTATCATTACTGTTTATTATAATTTAGTTTCGATCATCGATTTATTTTAACCACAATTTATTTCATACTCACGAATCATGTATGAGGCATATTTGAATTTCTTTATAATACAATTTATATAGCTACCGTACATCGTACGGGTATTAGGACTATATATATATAATATATAAACTTTTTAATAAAGAGGCTATTTTAGAAAGTTATGACTTATAAAACATAAGTATGTTGATTTGATTTTATCTTTTAATGTTTCCATATATTATTTTATAAAGGGTGGTGATCTCTACATCACTGGTTTTTAGCAGTACACCACTAAATATGTTTTATTACGTTGTACAGTACAATCCTGTAAAGCACATTTAGTGGTGTATCTTCAAAAACTGATTGTGTGCAGATCACTTCCCATTATAAAACATTATTTCTTTATATTTTAAAAAACTTGATCTACCCAAACTATTTTTTTTTTATTCACTAATTTAAATATCTCCATCTAGTATACATAAACCCTGAATAAAACTATTTGCACAATACATCCTTCAACCTTTAAAATAATTACATTATCTCCTTTTACATTAATTACTTTTACATTAATAACCACACCGCTTATCGCCACCACCACCCGTTGCCGCCACCACCTGTCGCTGTCGCCACCACCACCACACAGCCGTATCACGCGGGATATGACTAATATTAATATAATATAATTCATCTTATTAATTGATAACTGGCCGGAGGTAATTCTCTTTTTGTTGAAAGGCATATAATTTTATTGCAAACAAATAAAACTGATTACAATGGTGGCGAATTATTCTGGCAAGAGTAGAATGCAAACAAACTACAATAATACAAAAGTATGACTGGTTTGGAGGGTTTTTTTAATGTCGATTTTTTTCGAAATAAAAAATTCATTCATAATACATAATCTTAATATAGTAGAAGAAAGAATTGTAAAAGACTTCTTATCTTATTGATGATCAATATAAGTATCGTTTTTATAACCGATCCTTTTTTTAGTTATTAAGTGTTGAATGTATACATAATGTCAATGTCTGTATGTATTAAGTAAAAAATAAGTAATTGATGGTTGTTTTTGTTTTTTAAGTAAAAAAATAAATAAATTTGATTGAATGTATTAAACTCTTAATTATTAAGTCTATTAAGTAAAAAAAAAAACAGGCCTTAATCAAATAACTCCCTTCTTTTCAATCGGCTTAGTTAACTTTTAATTTTTGAAATTAAAAAAAAAAAACATTGTATGTCAATTGGTTGCAGCAACGTTTGCGAAAACATGGCAAATTTGGCTCCTTACAAACTTTATGGGCACGTACTAGCTATATTCTTTTCATTCTTATGGCTTGTATTCTTGCCAATGTCTACATGGGCCAGTTTAGAACAGTTATCGCGACCATTGTAGAATGTTTGGTAAGTTTTGATTTAAGATTTATATAAAGAGAAAAATAAATGTGTGACTGTTATATACCTAAGTTTAAGTATAGATTCATCACATATTAATTGTTTAATATTTGTTGTATAATATAAATGATTAGGTCACATGTTTTTATGGATTAAAAAAGGGAGGGGATTCTCTCAAGTTGTTTTGAACTTGATTGATCAAGTTGGAAACATCTTGACCATTGGATTGAAATCAGAGCTCAAGATTTAAAGACCATCTTTAAATCTTGACCCTTGATTTTAATCTAAGGGTCAAGATTTGGCTAACATGACGTTAGCCAACTTGAGGGAATCTCCTCCCATTAAAAAATCAAGATGTGAAGGGTTTTATACCAAAGGTTAGGTATCTAACACAGTCACATATTCTCAATATTCTTGTTATATAAATTTACAGAATATATAAAAATTGTACCGATATAAATTTTTATTTTTAATTAATATATATACTCTTATGAGTTAGTTGATTATCATGTCTATATGCATAGACAATAAACATGTTGTAGCATGACCGTCTCTAGATGTCGAAAGACCTTATAAAACCACTTATATTATGGTCTTACCAAACTAAGACATCACAAAAATTACATATGAGAATTAAAAAGATACCATAATTTGCTAATTTATGGTTTAAAAAACAATGTTACAATACTTTTCAGAAAATACTCCATAT
>CM067170.1:22965168-22966276 GCA_034093135.1 Erigeron breviscapus
AACTATGAAATGATAGTGATTAACAAAACTCTTATTTCTTCAACAAATGTTTTCATCATCCCATTTTTATATACGTGTACGGGGTACTTACTTAATATTATAGTCCCGGTAATATATTTATTTGTTGGGCATAACATACGTACTACATAGTGCAAAAATTTCACTTTTATTAAGTTTCAAGCCTCCTACATATCAGACTGGGGTCCTAAGAACTAACTGTATAGATTGCTTAGATCGCTAAATATTAACCCTTCCCGTTCGCTAAATATGTAACACTGTCCATTTGTTTTTTACGTAAACAAGTTATTGTACGAGTATAATTTAGTACACATAATTTCCTAATTTGTTTTATGTTAATTCACATTTTTGGATCCGCTTTGGTAATTATCATATAGAGGCAAAAACAGATTAATATCAAAATCAGCTATTTAAAACTATATATAATACTCCGTAATAATCAAGGAATAAAAAAACATACGTCAATTTATTTCTATTTTATCTCATGCATGTTCACTAAATAATACGAGTATACAATAATCATAGTTGTTAATCCAAGTAACTATTTAGCTGTAAACCAGTACCAGTTGTACATTCAAAATAATTTTTAATTATATTAACACATCAGATCAAATCAATAAAAAAAAACAAACAGAAATGACATGTGTTGGATACCGATCGAACATCATATTATAAAATGATGTTATACTTGTCGACATCTCATAATTTTTTTTCTAATATGTATTATCAATAATCTTCTTATAAATAATATAACATTTTTATGTTATTTACTACTTTTATCATCACATTCATTTGGCATTTTTTTTTATCGTACATTTGTCTTTATCTTCATCGTCGACTGTTGTCAAAAATTATCAAAAAACATAGAATCTAACAAAAATATCTGAGTTAACAAATAGTATTGAACGACTATGGCGTGTTAGATAATATTTTGTACTATATGATTCATGTCGCAACTCGCAATGACCGTAGATGCAATGAAGCAAACATGTCGTGTTAAATAGTTAATCTTTTTAAAAGATTTAAAAGATTATGATAGGTCATCAATTTTATATAAAAACAAATATAAGTTGATTCATCATAATACTCT
>CM067170.1:22967276-23005527 GCA_034093135.1 Erigeron breviscapus
CAGGGGGCGCTCAGGATATGCCCCAATTTGGGACATATAGACATACCACTGGTGAGCGCTATTCGGGGCCTGGTTTTGATTTCTACCGAGGCATATTTGGTGAGCCGGCAGATCCTGATGCTGGTGACGGTGTTCCCTCCTCTCATGACATGGAGGAGAATTGATCTATTCTATCTTCTTTTCTAATTTCTGAAACTTTTGAAACTTTGAACTTTATTTCCTTTCGATTTGGTTGTAATTCCGCCGTTTAGGCGATAAGACATTTGTAGTATTTGACGTATTTCCTTTATTATGAACTATGTAGTTGTTTTGGTATTTTGCTTTTGGTGATTGTCAGGTGATTATTTCGAGTTTGCAAGTTGAATTGTGAGAGAATGCCTTGGGAATTTTTGGAACAAACAAGCGGGTTTATGCTGGTAGTCAGTTCAGCACCCACTTAAATTTTGGCTTCAACTTTGCATTGGTGAATTCTTGCTTTCACCCGGAGGTTTTCATTGTTCCTTTCTACATTTTGCATTTTTCCCTTTTCCCATTGTTTGCCTTAGTTATTCGTCCATTGAGGACAATGTACAACTTAAGTGTGGGGAGGGGGATGGTAAACTGGAAAAATGAAAATTTTTTGAAGTTTCTTTCCTTTACTAGCATTTTGGTTATGTTTTTAAATTTTTGAGGCTATAGGTTTTGTGCAAAGACGAGAAATGAGGACTTTGAATTTTGCTAATCTAGGATAAAACTTGAGATTGTTTACCTTTAGCTTTTCTTTCCTAGTGCTTGTGGCATTTCATTGTTCCAAGGGGTCATAGGCTTGTTCCGAACTTCAAATAATCTAGGTTGCTTGCGAATTGTACCTTAATGATGAACCTAATGTGAATAATAGCTTCACTAGATGATGTATTGGTAGGCACCGCTTGAGGTTTTCCATTTGAATTTTGCAACTTGTGTGCATGAAAAGCTCGAAATGTATTAAATATGCTTGTGGTAATTTGACTTAACATATGGTTTACACACCGGATGTCCGGTCCTTAATTCTTATGTTATAGGTTGTAGCTCTAGTCATTATGTTTGGTCTTATATCGGGGTGTCTGGGGTGCTTCGGCATCAAACGGGTGGCACATGTGGGAATGCGCATAATCTTTTTCCAATAGTCTAATGCTAATGTGGTCTTTGAGATTCGAACAAGTAAGTCCTTGGGGTAACTTCGTTTTACCTAGCTCACCTAAAGCCTCCAACTTGGGATGGGTTGTCAGAAAGTTCGTTACACGGGTCTCATCGAAAATCACGGGTGTTAAATTATAAAACTTTTTATTCTCACATGTGTTTGTGTTTAGAGCATGGTCTCTGGATATGCTACCCAACCTTGAGTTCTGGCGTATGTCTCTTAACGATACTCACGTATCCGTAGCGAATCGCTGGCCGGACGCTTAAAGTACACTTTCGTGTGATCACCTGATGTGTGGATAGAGTTGCAATTCTAGACCGTAGGAGTATGTTTTGTCAAGGGACTCATAAGTATAACGTAATGAAAACCATATGGAAAACCAATGGCGTGAGTGTTTAAGTGGACAAAAATACCGGTAATCATTGTGGAATATTGCTTATGTTGCCAATAATAATGTTGAAGCTTGCTAGTAGATTATAGCTTAGTAGGAACGAGCTTAAGGTCAATTGGAATGATAGAAATGTTCAAGAGGTGTTAACACAAGCATAGGGAGGATTCTAATTGTAACCGAAAGTGGTTTTGCTCTAGATTAGTCGAATTTTCTGATTTCGTCTTAAACTTTGCTCATTAGTTTTTAAATGCATTTGCTTTTGGTATTCAACACCGCTTGGTTGGAAACCTCCGGATTAAGAATAATTGTTTGTTACATTTAGTTGGTTATTGAGAATTGGTTAAAGTGCATACTTGCTTGAGGGCAAGCAAGGTTTAAGTGTGGGGAGGTTTGATGTGTCTCAATATATACATATTTCCCACATCTTATTTGGACGATTTATACTCATTTTGTAGCCATTTATACTTGTTTTGTGGTGCGTTATGTTGTTTGCTAGTGGTCTCAGGTCTACAGCAGATACATTGCTCATAAAGGGTAGAAAATAGCTTATGAATGGTCCATATGCGCTAACGGATGAAGCACGATGAAGTACGAAGCTGAAATGGAAATTCTGGGTTACATCGCGGCGCGACCATGATCTCTCGCGGCGCGATCCTTCACAAAATCTGCCTCGCGGCGCAACCATGGAATCTCGCGACGCGACAAAAACCCCTGTATTGAAATGCTCCAGTTTTTACACTCCTCGCGGCGCGATGGTGGGGACTCGCGGCGCGATGCGCTGATGGTCTGACGGATTTTCTCTCTCCTGGGTATAAATACAAGCCCCCACTCAACCCTAAACCTAATCTTGGACACTCCAACCTCCACACTTAGTCTCTAGCCGATTTTAAAGGGTTTTAAAGGGTTTTTCATCATTCCAACTATCTTGAAGACCTGAAGATTAATTTTGGCTCTTGATTAGTGATTGTAGCTCGGTTGTAACCTCGATTTGGATTATTACTTCATATTTGGTACATTATGTTCTCCTTTTTATTTGAATCTTTAGCTCTTTTCATTATGAGTAGCTAAATCTTTATATATCTATGAAGATGAAGTGAAACAATTAGATATGGTTGCATAATATTTTGAATTCAAGTTGGTTTTACTTAACATTTTGTCAAGATCTTAATGAAGTGATTTCTTCTACTTAAACTTGTGTTCTTGGTGATATTTGTGTTCTTCGATAGTGGTACTAGTTGAATGCAAGTATTATTTTAGTTGTTTGTCTATGAATAACTCTTGCTAGGTCATGGTATGATAGTAAAGAATACAAGTCTAATAGAAATTACTTAGTTAAGTGGATTTAACGGATGGTGGTACCACGTTTCTTTCACAAAGATAAAATTGTTACTTAAATAATCAAACAAACTAGTTAGTTCGAGGAATTGTAATAGGGTTGGTGGTACCACTTGTTGCAAGAAATTGGATTGATTAGGTGATTGAGTTGATCTTACAAACGGAGTGCACCCGGTTGTGTTTTTATCTTATCACGATTATTATCACCAACATATATGAATTTTGAGCTTAACCATATGCAACCTAGACTTTTTTGTGTAACGGATTCGACATAGATGGCTTTTTAATTATTTGTTTACAACTCAAACTCTTTTCGCGTGCTCTCGATTAATACCGGTTGAGTACTTTATTTTACTTGTTGATTACATAGCTTTCAGAAACGCAAAGTGACAATTCGGTCACACCAAACTTTTTACTTGTTTCGCATTTTTACAACCTTTAGTACAACAATCAGTCCTTGTGTTCGATCCTGGTCTTGCCAGTTAGCTATATTACATACGAACGGGTACACTGCCCGTAAGTGTGTTGTAGTCAGTTAGCGGTAGATCTTGTTATAAATTTTTAAACTAGATTTCACACATCACAAGGAAATGAAATTTACATAAGTTACGAAATGTAAATAAAAATACAAATAGATAAACTAGAAGGAGAACTTAATCAGATGGCCCTTCGCCAGTTCTCCTTCTCTTTGACACTGAAGAGATATGACGAGAGTCTTCAGGATCTATATTCAACTTCAGCTCCAGATTCTCTTTATGTTGAATCTTGCCCTTTAAGAAGTTGACCCATGCCTTCTCAAACCTATTCTTTTGTGCCTTGGCTTCCAAAAAGTTCACCATCTCAACCCATTCAGAGAACCCATATTGCATTGCACCAGGATTATCAGTTTTAACTAGTGGCCCTCTAGTATAACTGACTTCAACATGAAAGAACTTGGTGTCTGGCTTGATTGTTACAAAGACACCATTTATTGCACCACTGTGCCTTCTGGTTGCCATGATCTGGGAATAATAGCTTCTGGCTTCAGATTCATTTGTAATTTTAATAGTCCCAGCTCCAGCAGCCTGCACAGCAACTTTGATGTCATCATTTGAGATTTCGCCAGTTGGTTCAATGAAGGTTCTTAGATCAGCATCTCTGTGCAATGGTTTTCTTGGTTGAGGGTTCCTTCTCGGTGGATTCACTACCCTTTTTACAACCTTCTTAACATTTTCAATTCTCTTAAGAATCCCATTGGCCCGAATCTCCTTTGCCTTCTCCATAGATATGTTCAGATTTCTGGCATCATGTTCAGCTTCATCATCAGGATAGTGTCTGTCAAGTTCAATATCAAGCATTTCTTTTAACATGCCCACTATCCTTGCATCATTTTTGACTTTGGCATATTCCTCTTTTGTGATTCCCAAAAGAAGAGCATCACTTACATCAAGCAATTTTATCTTTGCAAGATGTTCTCTGGCTTCAGCTTGGTTTGCTTGTTTTATCTTCTTTCTTTCTTTGATTTCATTTCCAAGTCTTGCCAATCTTTTGCTATCACTTTCTGAAACTGGAGGAAACCTATCAACATTGCCAGTTTCTAACATTAGTACATCAGTGGCCGGCTGGGCAGATTCATCAGTTGCTTTCCTTTTGCCCTTATCAACATTCCCCCTATCAATCACATCTTCATACTCTTCAATCCTTTGCTCACCAGCTTCAGTACTGGCAGCTATTACAACTTCTCTACCAGTTGATTGTTGAGTAAGCACACCTTGAATTTGCTGGCCAGCATCAGTACTGGCAGCAGCAATAGTTTGACTTCCAGATGGAGCACTTCCAGTTGCAATTGGTGCAAGGACTGCACGTCTTTCCCCCTTGGCAGCATCTAGACCTGCCCTTATGACTTCCCAGTCGTAATGATTAGATGGCAACCGGTCAAGAGGCTGCCATGATTGCATGTCCTTGCACTCTTTAAAAATTTTGCACATCATTCTGAAGGATCTCCACAGGTGGTTGGTCTCTTTAGACTGGGTCAGAACATTTGCTGCAACTTGTTGCTGACCAGTCTTCAGTTCGTCCAAGATCTTAGAATCTTCTTCAAGACCAGAAACCACCCTTTCCTTTACCTCTTCATCCTTTTTCTTTAAATTCTCTACTTCAGTTGTCAACTTGTCAATAGACTGGGTGTGATTTGATACCTGGGTGTTTAAAGTGTCTATGCTGCCCCTCAACTGGTTGATCTCGGTAGTGAGTGGGGCCAGATCAACCTGAGGAGTGGCCAGCTTGGTGATCTAGGATATAGTCAGCACTTGCTACTGACAGTAGAAACCAAGGTAGATAGTTAAAGGGACTGACACGCTGGTGCTGGAGGGGTTAGACTGTTGCCTAGGTTCGGCAATTGTCACGATTCCAGCAGACGAACTGGTGGGTCCCTCATTGTTTTGAGGCCCGCCCAGTTGTCTTTCCGACTCACCTTGGACTGGTGCATCGGTTTTAGAGAATGCCAGCAACATTATCTGAGGGATCTCAACCTCCCCATCGATAGATGTTAGGGAGTCAAGATTCCTCAGCAACTCTGGGACAGTGTACAGTGATTGAGTATTATAATATTCTTCACTGCCCAGAAGTTGTAGAAAACAGAGTGACAAATACCTGGAGAAGGGGATGCATAATCCCCTGGAGCCCTTCAGTTTATTACCAGGCTTCTGAATAATATGTCAGCAAAGTCCACTCTGAGTCCATTCCACAAGCAGTAAGCCATCTCTGCTTGTGTGGAGTTGATCTGGTCCAGTCCACCAGAACTCCCGCCCATGCTTTCAACTAGGTGAATGAAGAAGTACCTCCAGGATGGTGTAAGGCCCTTCAAGGTCATAACACCTTTGGTTTTTAATACCCCCTTCTCCAAGCACTCCTTGTTTCCCATATCGAGGAGTACCTGGCGAAAATTTATATTTTGGGATATCACAACTGGAGACTCACCCTGTCTCCAGTAGTTGAGGTGCAAGGCATCCCTCAACGTTTCTGCAGTTATGGTACACTCGACTGATCCATCCTTAAGGGTGAAGGAGATAGATGAACAGTCTTCTGAAAGTTCTGCTGTGTACCAAAACTCACACAAGTACTCATGGTACATCTTGCGTGGGTTGAGGGAAAAAGACTCTCCGAGGAAAGAATCACGAAGAAATGTTTGGATTCTCCCGATTAGTGTATCGGCGGCTTGAGTCCCTCTCAAACTAGCCATGGGATTGTTTGGATTTAATTTAATGGATGTGGAATTTGAAGGGGCACCATTGGCTCGTCTGACATTTTGTGATGGATTATAAGGGACTGTAAGCAGATTTACATCCCTACTTCTTGATTTAGGTGCCATTTTAGAGAGATTGGAAAATGAAAATTTAGGAATTAGGGTTCTTGATTTATGAAGCAGAGAGAGAAATGAAGCTATTTTGATGATTGGGAGTAAATGAAGGAATGTAAAAGAAAGTAAATGTGATCGGAGTAAATAAGGGGTATTTATAATGAAATTGAATTCCAAAAGACAAATACCAAGAATATTTTAATGTCAAAAATCAAATTTACAAGATATTTTGATAAATGAAAGTTTGAATTTTGAACCAAAAATTTAATTCTCCGTGTCAGCATTAAATGCTACGACGGCTTAACTTCCCACGCGCCCACTATCTTTTACAATCCCAATACAAAAAGTGTTCCCTTTTACAAAAATGACCTTAACACGTCATATGACGATAGTGAGTAGGTTAAAACACTCGAGTACCATCACGTGTCACAAGTATTGACCAAGTATTTTACAACGTTATGAAATCTGGTTGACCACCAGTTTTTATACAAGACTGAACATGTACACTGGAGGATTAGTCCAGTGCCAGTTTCCAACTGGAGAGTTCTCCAGTTGCAATTTTTCAAACTTAAGAATTTTGGTTAGAAAAATATTTTGAGTCTTTCCCCCTAGAATGATGATCCAGAAATCAATAAGTGCCATGATAGTATCACAAAGGCGTTCGATAGCCTGGCGAGCAAAGATTATATGGATCTCCTCAACTGGAGAACTTCATCAGTGTCACTGACGCATTCATAACAAATCTCCAGTTTTAAGGATTTAACATTCCCAGTTCGCTGATGAGATGTTTAAAAGTTTTCTCATCAAGAGGTTTTGTAAAAACATCAGCGAGTTGTTTGTCAGTGGGGATGAAATGTATTTCAATGTCTCCTTTCATAACATGATCACGAATGAAATGATACCTGATGTCAATATGCTTTGTCTTAGAGTGCATCACTGGGTTATGAGATATAGCAATTGCACTGGTGTTGTCACAAAAGATTGGGGTCCTTGTATACTTTTGACCATAATCTAGTAACTGGTTCTTGATCTAGAGAATCTGGGCACAACAACTGGCCGCAGAAATGTACTCTGCCTCAGCAGTGGACATAGAGACTGACGTCTGCTTCTTACTGGTCCAACTTACCAGTTTTCCTCCGAGGAAATGACAACCACCAGTTGTTGATTTTCTATCTATCTTACAACCTGCATGATCTGAATCTGAATAACCCATTAGATCTAACCCTGAGCCTTTGGGATACCAAAGACCAAGGCTAGGACACCCTTTCAGGTATCTGAAGATGCGCTTAACAGCATGCAAATGTGATTCTTTTGGGTTAGCTTGAAATCTGGCACATAGACATGTTGCAAACATTATATCTGGTCGACTGGCAGTTAAATACATCAGTGAACCAACCATACCACGATATTCAGTGGTGTTTACTGGTTTGCCAGTTGGGTCAGAGTCCAAATTTAAAGGTGCTGCAATAGGTGTGTTTTTCGATGGGATTGAATCATATTTGTATTTTCTTAACAAATCTCTGACATATTTTTCTTGGTTTATAAAAATTCCATTTTCAGTTTGCTTAATCTAAAGACCCAAGAAAAATGTTAATTCACCCATTAAACTCATTTCATACTCAGATGACATGATTTTAGAAAACCTTTTACACATTGCATCATCAGTTGAACCAAATATAATATCATCAACATAGATCTGTACCAGTAAGATATTACCTTTTTCTTTCAAGATAAATAAGGTATTATTTATTGCACCTCTTTGAAAGCCATTTTTGAGAAGATGTTTAGTTAAAGTATCATACCAGGCTCTTGGGGCTTGTCTAAGACCATACAAAGCTTTGTTCAGTCTATATACCCAGTGAGGATGTTTCTCATTGATGAAGCCTGGAGTCTGCTTAACATATACTTCTTCTTCCAATGTTCCATTAAGGAACGCACTTTTGACATCCATCTGGAAGACTTTGAACTGCAGATGGGCTGCATAAGCCAGAAATATTCTGATGGCTTCAAGTCTTGCAACTGGAGCAAAAGTTTCATCAAAATCAACGCCCTCTGCTTGACAATAACCCTTGGCAACTAATCTGGCTTTGTTTCTGACAACATTGCCATCTTCATCCATCTTATTTCGGTAGACCCATCTTGTACCAATGGGTTCTTTCTTTAACCCTGGTGGACAGGGAACAAGTTCCCACACATTATTCCTTTCAAACTGGATGAGCTCTTCTTGCATAGCTTCCACCCAGCTTGGGTCTGCCATAGCCTCGTCAATCTTCTTCGGTTCAATCAGTGATAAGAAGGTGACGTTTAAGCATTGCTCACTGGTGGCTCTTCTAGTCTGAACCCCGCTACTAGGATCTCCAACAATTTGATCAATTGGATGTGCTCGAGTCCATTTAGTGTATTGACTAGGCTTGTGTAATACAATATCAGTGCAAGTCACCTGACGATCTTCTTCAGTTGCAGCAGCTTCTGGAGGAGGATCAGCCCAAACTACTTCTATATCCTCATCAGAGTCGATGAGGTCACGATTTGCATCATGAAATTCTTCATTAAAAGGCATTTCTTGAAGAACTGGAGAAGTTGGAGTTTGAACTGGTGCTGATATTGGAGTGGCACGTACATCAGATCCAATCACCAGTTTCTGTGGTAAGTTGAAACTGATGGAGGGATAAAATGAAGTGTCACTGGTGGTGTTCTTCTTCTTAACTGGTTCCAGTTGAGTGTAACTGGAAACATCTTTTGGTGAAACAACTGACTGATGAACTTGGGTAATTTCACCAAAATTTATTGGAACGACTGGAGAAATATCAAGGCTTGGTCTCTTGTTAATTGCATCATTTGATTCGTCAAATGTGACATGAATTGTCTCGTGAACCTTTTGGAGTCTATAATTATAAACTCTAAAGGCCTTTCGAATATCTGAATAGCCTAAAAATACACCTTCATCAGCTTTTGCATCAAACTTTCCAAGCTGACTGGAATCATTTAAGATATAAACTGGACAACCAAATACATGAAAATATCCAATATTTGGTTTTCGATTCCTGAGTACTTCATAGGCAGTCTTCTTATGTCTCTTGATGTAGACTGACCGGTTTTGGGTGTGACAAGCAGTTGCAACTGCTTCAGCCCAGATCGGGTGGGAAGACCTGATTCAGATAGCATGCTTCTGGCCGCTTCTATTAGTGTGCGATTCTTTCTTTCCACAACTCCATTCTGCTCTGGAGAGTGTGCTGATGAGAAGTTTTGAGAGATGCCAATGTCATTGCAAAATGTTTCAAGTACTTTATTTTGAAATTCAGTACCATTATCACTTCGCAACTGACAGACTTTTCGAGTGTACTTGAGTTCAATTCTTTTGACGAGAGAGATGATTTCAGCAGGTGCATCACTTTTGGATCTGAGGAATACCACCCAACAATATCTGGTGAATTCATCGACCACAACTAGAGTGTACTTCTTTCCAGCTCTAGTTTGAACATTCACTGGACCAAAGAGATCCATATGAAGCATGTGAAGAGGTTCAGTGATGCTAAAGTTTTGCCTTGTTTTGAAACTGGCCCTTTTCTGCTAGCCCATCTCACACCCTGGACATGGCTTTTCTTTATTAAAAGAAATTTGAGGTATCCCATCCACCAGTTGTTTGCGAGACAACTTATTAATATTTTTGAAATTCAGTACCATTATCACTTCGCAACTGACAGACTTTTCGAGTGTACTTGAGTTCAATTCTTTTGACGAGAGAGATGATTTCAGCAGGTGCATCACTTTTGGATCTGAGGAATACCACCCAACAATATCTGGTGAATTCATCGACCACAACTAGAGTGTACTTCTTTCCAGCTCTAGTTTGAACATTCACTGGACCAAAGAGATCCATATGAAGCATGTGAAGAGGTTCAGTGATGCTAAAGTTTTGCCTTGTTTTGAAACTGGCCCTTTTCTGCTAGCCCATCTCACACCCTGGACATGGCTTTTCTTTATTAAAAGAAATTTGAGGTATCCCATCCACCAGTTGTTTGCGAGACAACTTATTAATATTTTTGAAATTAAGATGGGATAATCTTTTATGCCACAGCCAGTTGGTGTCCTCATCAGCCTTGGTATAGAAACACTGCTCTTTTGGAGCTGGTTCCATATCCATGATGTACACATTTCCCTTCCTCGGTGCAATCATCACCACTTTCCAATCCTTGTTAAATATGGTGCCTTGAGCAATATCGAACAATACCTTATATCCATCATCACAAAGTTGACTGACACTGATCAGGTTATATTCAAACCGTTCACAAATTCAACTCTGGTGAACTGGACTTGTCCATTATTGATTACACCATATCCTTCAGTTTTTCCATTCTGATCATTACCAAAAGTCACTGCCGGTCCATCTTGGACAGTGAACTCTTCCAGCAGGGGCTTACATCCGGTCATTGTCCGTCCAGCTGCGCTGTCCAGATACCAGGTATTCTTCTTTCGATCGCCCTGCACACCCACAAAAATCATTAGTTATTTTTGTGAACCCATCTTTTTCTGATGGGTTCAGTGGACTTCACTTCAGAAGTCACAGTTGATTGTTGTGGTATTGAACTGGAGGCTGCATCTGGAGCGTTTTCACCAGCTCCAGGCGCAGGAGTAAAAACGATTGGTATTTGATACTTGTTCCCCTTTTTCTTATCAGAATTTGTTCCAGATGGAACATTCTTTTGTTTTGGTTTTGAGGGGGTTTTAATATTTTGTTTTTCAACTGGAGGTGATGAACCTCCTTCCAGATTTTTAATCCTGGCAGTACAACTCTGAACCTGTCTAGACAAAAGTTGGAGTTGACTTTCCAGTTTGGACAAAATATTATTTTCATCAGGCTGCTGAACCTTGGACCTAGGTTCAGCTGGAGTTTTGGTCTTTTGAGTCTTGGGCTCCTTAGACTTTTGAGGTAAAGGCTTGTTACCAGAAGCCTTTTTAACTGGAGCTCTAGCCTGATTGGCTCCAGGTTTAACCTCAACGGGGGTGGTCTCAATGTGTTCAGTTTTGACAATCTCAGGTTGATCATATGGAGTTTCAACCCTAAGAGCTGGAGGCAATGCATGAATATCTGGTATGAGAGCTGCCATTTCAAGATCTCCAGATTTCCATGCATTTTTCTGGGCATCAATTGTTCTAGAAAATGCATCATAATTCTTTCCAGATGCTTTTACCCATGACTTGATAATCATTTGTTCTTTTTCAAGATCAGATTTTAATTTTTGATTTTCAAGTTCAAGAGCCTCAATTTTCAAAACTGACTCCTTGAGAGCCAACTGGACACTTTGTAAATCATTTAATGTGGTTTAACATTGTTCAGTTCAGTTAAGATAGTTTCCAGATATCTTTCACTGTCTGCTCTAACAGTTTCCACAAACGCCAAATCACCACTTAATGATTCAGCAAGGTCCAGTTTTAGTTCTGGATCAACCTGGTTATCATAATCACATACCTTTTTCAAGATGATGTCCACCCATCTTCCAGTGATGACATCTTCTTTTGCCACATGTTGCTGTTGATCTTCCAAGGCCATGAAACACATGTCCCTTTCCTCTTCATCATCAGCTGATGAGTCATTAGAGTATTCCCACTTTCCTTTAGTTTTTGCCATCATGCATTTGTTCTTTTTCAAGATCAGATTTTAATTTTTGATTTTCAAGTTCAAGAGCCTCAATTTTCAAAACTGACTCCTTGAGAGCCAACTGGACACTTTGTAAATCATTTAATGTGGTTTAACATTGTTCAGTTCAGTTAAGATAGTTTCCAGATATCTTTCACTGTCTGCTCTAACAGTTTCCACAAACGCCAAATCACCACTTAATGATTCAGCAAGGTCCAGTTTTAGTTCTGGATCAACCTGGTTATCATAATCACATACCTTTTTCAAGATGATGTCCACCCATCTTCCAGTGATGACATCTTCTTTTGCCACATGTTGCTGTTGATCTTCCAAGGCCATGAAACACATGTCCCTTTCCTCTTCATCATCAGCTGATGAGTCATTAGAGTATTCCCACTTTCCTTTAGTTTTTGCCATCATGCATTTGTTCTTTTCATTTTCTCTTTCAAATGACAAGAGGGAAATCTGGGCCTTAAGCTTTTTGTATTTTGCTTTGTAGCTATCATCAGGCCTACTAAAATTAGGGACAGAGGGACCAGTTTGGTTGTTCATCTGACTAGATCTGCATTCCTTCATAAAGTGACCTTTCTTACCGCACTTATAGCAGGTAAGATTGGCTTTATCCAGAGAGCTGGAACTGGAAGCATTGTTTGGGCCATTAAATCTTTTAGATTTATGCTTAAACCTATTAAAGGTTTTAGCAATCATGGCTACCAGATCATCATCGTCAGTTTCATCACAACCATCACTGATTTCAGTGGTCAGGCCAGAGTTCAAGAAACTGTTTAACATCTCCTTCATTGAGTGTGACTGGACACTCTCTGCAGACATTAAAGCAGCACAAGGTCGCTCAGTTATGCTAGCAACCTTGGGACTCTGGGCATGGTTCATGGCATCCTGCTCAGCCACCAGTCTTGCTGCATTATTATCTTCAATGAATCTGAAGGCTCCATGGAGCGATGCAAAAGTGTGACTGTGCAGGGTTTTACCTTGTCTTAAGACAAGAACCATGTTTTCCCATTTGGAAGGAAGAATATCACAAAACTTCTCAAGAAGAATATCCTTATCCTTCTCAACACCCAAGCCTCTCAACTGATTAATGAGGCTAGAAAACCTGGTGTAAGTACCAGTTAAACTTTCATTGGGAAGAGCAAAGAAGGATTCATACTTCTTGTTCAGGGCAACCTTTCTGGTGACAATAGTGTCATCACCTCCTTTAAACTGAATGACTAATTCATCCCACATTGCCTTGGCACTGGGGAACAATACAAGTGTTGGAATTAAGTCTTCAGGGACAGCTCCAAGGATCATGTTCTTGAGTCTGGTGTCCAGATCTACAAGTCTACGATCCTCATCAGACCAATGGTCTTCGAGCTTTTCTCTGGAACCTCTTCTTCCAGTAGGATCTAGAATAGGACTTACCCCAAGAGACATGGGTATATAAGGTCCATCCTTAAGGATTTTCAGCATATACCTCTCTATCCCACCAAAATGCAAGAGCATTCAGGCCTTCCATGTACCAAAGGTCTCACTATTTCCATCAAATTTGGGAACAGGAGTGTTTGAGTAATGTACATGGACATGGTTAGGGGCATTAGGAGGAGGAGGGTTTGTATTAACATTTTGAACAGGTGGTGTATTAAGAGGGTTTTCACCTTGACCAGAACCATCCCCACCTTCAGTAGTAGTCATCCAAGCAGATCTAGGCAAGTATATTAGCCTTCTGCTCTGATACCACTTATAAGTCCCAACTAACTAGATGGTACTACCTGAAGACACCTCTATGTCGATGGTGGGGTTACTTTGCAATATAAACACTGAACTGGAGACGACCAGTTACAGTGAGTGTATACCAAGTTCTTGATAAAGATTACTTATTAAGGTGACAATAAGTAAATGACAATGCAATAAATAAATACTCGTAAAGTAAATTGGTGAGACAATATGTATTTTTCAAGTGTAATTTATTTATTAACTTTAAATAAATTACAAGGTTGTTGCGGAACCAAGATAATACAAAGTATGTAAATATCCTAACAACCTATGAAATACAATTGATCTAAACTTGGAAATTCTCTAAACAATCGAAACACTTAAAGTTGTGAAATGTTCCTTTTTGCGATTGAGAGAATATTGCACAAGTTCACCAAGAATATTGCAGGTTTGCAAAGTTGTTTCTTGGTGGGATGTCAACTTTGGCCGTACAAATATGGTTGAGAGCATTTAAGGAATAACATTTAATTCCTTAAAATGCTGTGTAAAGTTATGACATAAAGTAACTTTACTCAACCTGCTTTATGTACCTTTTGTACTTTATACATAGATAAATTCTTTTATCCGTGTAATAGCACATAAAGCATAAAGGTCTTTTCCTCGTAATCAGTGTAAAGCTTTGTAAGTACTTTACACTGATGTTCTCCAGTTTATATCTGAGTAGAATGACAACTGGGCTTCGCTGCCATTGTCATTCTTTATCTTCCACTTGTTGTCTTCGACTTCAACTGGAATGATTCTTTATCTGGTCAGATCTCAACTGGAGGAAGTCTTCAGTTGCGTTAACTGTACGTTGCAACTGGACTTCAATATATTTCTGGACAAATCTTCTTAGTCTCCAATGCAACTGGAGACTGGCCAGTTTCAGCAAAACTGGTCCTAACAGTATAGTTCGGTTGGTTTGAAGAAGAAGAAGTTGTTATGCAAAATAGCCGTTACATAAAAAAAATTTTTTAATTGGATGTAAACGTTGGAGGGGACCCCACTGGAGCGTCCATCAGCTTCCACAGGAGGACTAAAGCTCAAGACGCAGACACAAGGACGCATGGTGTCAATAGGGAGGGAGCGTCTTAGAAGCCAAGGACGCACGAGGAGGACGGTTATAAGCACCACCCTTAGCCTAACGGCCTTTAATCTTGTCTAAGAAGCGTCAGGTCTTCCCGGCCAGAGACTGTTGTATAGTTTTGGGTCATTTTTATTCAAATACGTGCTTTTTTTTGTATGCAACTAGCTTTAGCATTTAAAAGCTCTTATAGTGTTAAAAGCTTTTTTTTGTATGCAACTAGCTTTAGCATTTATTTGAAATAAAAACTCCAAAATGAAACGCTACATTTTTTAGAAGCTTTTAGTTTGGAAGAAGCTTTTAATTCTTAAAATTACACAAATACCTCTTAAAGTTACAACTTCAGCTACCATACCAAACACTTATAGTGTTAAAAGCTTTTTTTTGTATGCAACTAGCTTAATTTAAAAGCTCTTATAGTGTTAAAAGCTCTTTTTTGTATGCAACTAGCTTTAGCATTTAAAACTCTTATAGTGAAATTGTTTTATTAAAAGTCTTTTTTTTGTATGCAACTAGCTTTAGCATTTATTTGAAATAAAAAAACTCCAAAATGAAACGCTACGTTTTAGAAGCTTTTAGTTTGGATGAAGCTTTTAATTCTTAAAATTACACAAATACCTCTTAAAGTTACAGCTACAACTATCATATCAAACACCTTTAGAAAATATAAGTTTTAGCTAACAACTTTGCATAAAAACTACAACTTACAGTGCCAACTAGAAGATACAGTTACTAGCTACGACAATCTTTAACAAACGTACCCACAAACATATGTGATATGTTTATAACAAACCTAAAACTTTAAGAGTTGCAAATGTTCTTTCTTTAAAATATGTTTTTGCTTTCTCTGTCTCTCTCTAAAAACATAGCTCATAGTGTTTTTTTTGTATCGTTCTATAATTTATCTTGAAGTTTAAGGGTTGAAATATCATTTGATCCTAAAATTCGAAGAATCCTACCTAAGTTTTTAAATATGGTAAGAATTGCGGGCTCCAGGATAGAACCAAAAAGGTCATGACAAAATTACACAAATATCTCTTAAAGTTACAACTTCAGCTACCATACCAAACACTTATAGTGTTAAAAGCTTTTTTTTGTATGCAACTAGCTTAATTTAAAAGCTCTTATAGTGTTAAAAGCTCTTTTTTTTGTATGCAACTAGCTTTAGCATTTATTTGAAATAAAAACTCCAAAATGAAACGCTACATTTTTTAGAAGCTTTTAGTTTGGAAGAAGCTTTTAATTCTTAAAATTACACGAATACCTCTTAAAGTTACAGCTACAACTATCATATCAAACACCTTTAGAAAATATAAGTTTTAGCTAACAACTTTGCATAAAAACTACAACTTACAGTGCCAACTAGAAGATACAGTTACTAGCTACAACAATCTTTTAACAAACGTACCCACAAACATATGTGATATGTTTATAACAAACCTAAAACTTTAACAGTAGCAAATGTTCTTTCTTTAAAATATGCTTTGCTTTTTCTCTCTCTCTAAAAACATAGATCATAGTGTTTTTTTTTTTTGTATCGTTCTATAATTTATCTCGAAGGATTGAAGTATCATTTGATCCTAAAATTCAAAAAATCCTACCTAAGTTTTTAAATATGGTAAGAATTGCGGGCTCTAGGATAGAACCAAAAAGGTCATGACAAGTTCGAGCTTTGTAATCGAAATAACATTTCCTAACAACTTCATACGTAAATAATCCAAGCTAATTTTTAACATTCTAATTTCGGTTCACACAGATCTTCCATATAAATACCAAAAAATGCTGTAACTCATGTGAAAGAAATAAATTATAGTGTTAAATTTCTTAGATGAATAAAATATTCCCCCCTACATTTTTAATTAATAAACTTACGAGTAATATTTTAAAAAATGTGAATTATAAAGCGAGTAAGGGTACATTTGTCATCACACAAACAAGGGATCAAAGTGTAAAATACAAAAAAAAAGAAAAGGAAACAGTCAGATCAGCTGAACAACATAAGCATCAACACTCCCAAAATTAGCCTCCCTCAATCTCCCCCTTCCCTCTTTTTGTTTTTTTAATTACATTTTCTTCTAATTAAAATTAAAATTACAATATATAATAATAAGGGGTTAATGGTGATCACGTATATCTGAATTCAAAGGTACCACCTTTTTAATCATTTATTTTACCTTTTTTTTTTCAAGGTTCACAATTTCCTGTTTCTTGAAATTATATTTTTATTAGATCAATTTTCTTGGATTTCAGCCATTATTTCGAGGTAATTGAAATGTGCATTTTTGTTTATTAATTTAATAGCTTAATCTTTGAAGTGGGTATGCGATCTGATTTAAAATTTAAAATTCTGTTTGTTAGTTTTGGATTAATTAGTGGTTGAATGTATTAAAGGTGAAAGGATTTTTTGTAAATTCGTTACGTTTATATTTCCTAGGATATAAATCTTTGGAGACTTGTATCGATTATTTGTAATGTGCTTGTGATTAATGTGTAAATGGTTACAATGTGGTTGTAAAAAAGTTTACATTTTTTCGTTAGCGCATATGATGATGATGATGATTGTGTCTGCCTGTAAGTTTTAGCCAGTATAAAGTATCTTTACGCATATGTACTAGCATAGTACCTGCGATAGATGTGGCGACGATAGTTTTGGGTAGTATCTCGATCTTTTTTCAAACATTTTGGCGGTAGGTAGTGATAACGATAAGCTGTGGTGGTGGTGTGTGTGAGAGAGAGAGAGAGAGTCACGTGTCACATTTTTATTGGATGCAGAAAAGAGCTCATATGTTATATTAGGAGGCGGTGCGAAGTGTGAGTTATGTAGTACTTTTGATCGGTGTTACTTGAACCTAAAAGGGAAAGAAGGTTGTGGTTGCCTTATGCGTTATATAGAAGTACATGTAAAGATAGATCCCAAACTAAATGCTTGATACAATGATCCATGGAACGTGTAATAATATTTTTATTTAGATTTACCCTTCTTTCTCTCCCTAGCTTTATAAAAGTTCTCTGATGGTAAGAAAATATGTCATTTATGATGTGAGTGTTTGTCATTGAAGTCTGTAAATCTAACTTCTTGTTTTTAAAGATCTTTTAAGCGCCTTGTGTGTTTTCAAACAAAGAGGTCGACTTTTACATGATCAGTAAAGTTTCTCCTTAGTTTTCTGCAAGGTATTGTTCTTTGACTTTTACAAGATCATTAAAGTTTCTCCTTACTTGTGTAAAATATTGTTCTTGATGTTCTTTCATTTACTTGTGTGTGGCTTTGACCATGTCATAGTTCTCACTTTCAGAACTCTCCAATGTGGGTGTTTTTGCTGATTCCTTGCATAATAAACGTTGTTCCGAGTTTTCTGATAAACATGTCGGCATTTGTTTGTTGAAAGTACCTTTTGCTTTTGTATCACGATAACACGTTTTAAGAAGGAAATGAAGTGATTTTCTTTAAAAAAATTGAAGTGCAATTCTTTGGCATTTGACTGACTGTTTATGCAAATTACAGCCTTATGTGTTATAACTACTAAAAATTTGTTTTCTATCTTTGTTGGGTACATTTTATCAAGGAATTTTTTTGACCAATCATGGACGCTCCTGTAGCAGCAGAAGTAGAAACCAAATCTGAGAAATCTGATGAGACAGAACGTGCTAAAAGCTATGAATGTGGTCTATGTGACACCGAAGTTGTCTACAAAATAGCCCAAGAACTCCTTCCAGGATTGGCCTCGTCATGTGTTGACAACACAACAGGTGGTATTTTCACAAGTGCAGGTTCAGTAGCGGTTGATATGAGAAAAGAAATGGCTGATTATTTAACACAACGAAGTGAAACTTATGTGGCTGAATTCTTACTTTCAGAAAATTCCTCTGGGTCAGAAATATCTGAACACCCTTTTGATATAATTATTAACCTCATTGATGACTTTTCGGCTTCTAAAAGAAACATGTTTAGTCGGGTTTCTGAGTGGGTACTAAGTGACAGAAGAGAAGATAGGATTGATGATTTTGTACAAGAAATGGACATTAATGGGTTCTGGTTATTAGCTCGAAGAGAATATGTTGCTTCAGTGTTGCTTAAAAATGTCGACTACAAAAATGCATTCCATTGTAACATGGTATGTAGCTCCGAGGATGAAATCGTGAAGCATAGGTTAGAATGCAAGTTTAGACCTATGGATTGCACCAATGAGGGGTGTACGACTAGATATTGTGCAGCTCAAAAGGAACATCATGAAGCAGTTTGTCCTTTTATGATACTCCCATGCGAACAAAAATGCTCAGATTATGTTATGAGGCGTGAGATGGATAGGCATTGTGTAACTATATGTCCCATGAAGCTTGTGAATTGTTCGTTTTATACAGTGGGCTGCAAGTCTAGTATACCTCGGTGCAATGTCCAGCAACACAATGCTGATGATCTCTCTTCTCACTTGCTTTATATTCTACGAACTGCCCATAAGGAAGCAAGTGATGATGATCTCAAACACAGGGTGGAACAAATCCGAAGTGTGAGTTTTTTTCTTCTTTTTTTTATATGAGAAGATCATTTGCATTTGAAAATGATTTTCTAAGTAGTTTGTTTTATAATGATTTGATAAACAAATAATGCTTCTGATCTAGAGGGTCAAATAATCAGTTTTGTATCAGCTGATTTGGTAATTAACTAGAATTAATCAAACACTATAACATTAAATTATGTAAGTATTGCAACTTCAAATGGCATAAGCACATCCAGACACTATAACTGATAATGCGATTTTTATTATCTAACATAATCACCTTTTTGTATGCGTTAGTTCAATATGGATGATAAACATCTCATTTTCGCTTTGCAACAGCTATCAAATATCGACAAGTTGGCAAGAGCACGAGATGCAAGGGCGTTGACATATTTGATTAAGGATGCTGAAGCAAAGCTTGGACTGCTAGAAGCCAAAACCAAGCCACACACCGAATCACAGGAGGACAGCAATAAAAAGGAATCACCAACAAAAACTGAGCAAGTAGTTAAAGATGGCTCCAACTCGCCCATGAAAAGGGAAGAGCAGCCAGCCAGCGAAACAAGGCCGTCAACTGAAAAACCAGCCATAAAAGAAGAAGACAGCAAGTTACCCACGGAAGAAAATGCCGACTCACCAAACAAAATAGAGGAAAGCAAAGATAAAGAGGAGTCATTTTCGTCACCATCAAAAGAAGATGGTGGAAACCGCGGGTCACCAATAAAGGAGGTTTCTAGTGATTCACAAGAAAAAGAGAGTGAAGGATTTGCAGCCAAAGAACAAGAAAAAAGCGGATCACCAATAAAAGGAACCCCTGAAGACCAATCCCGAAGAGATGAAAAAGAGACAACACGATCACCAAGAGAAGTAAAAGTCGACGAGCCCGTGAAATCACCCAAAAAAGAAACAATCAGAGAGGCATCCGGCAATGAGGAAGAAGGGTCCAAGAAATCAGCCGAAGATGAAAAAAGCAAACAATTATCTAGTAGCAATGAAGAAGGTGCCAAGAAATCGCCTAAAAAGGAAACACTCAAACAGTCATCTAAAGATGGCGTAGAAGAGTCAAAACAGTCGTCCAAAAAAGAAACATTCAGACGTGATGAAGAGTTAAACCAAACAGAAACAGAACATGATTCTTTTTACAGTGATGAAGAGTCGATGAAGTCGCCATCCTAACCATGTGAGGTTAGCAAATTGTAGTCTTGGATACCAAAATTTCTTTTTTAAATTTTTTTTGTCATTTATAGATTGCATCCTCTTGGTAAATTATGAAGTTTTGAATAGATACAGATAGAACAAGAGATGCTGCAAGTTTTTGAGATTTCTTCCATTTTTCCTTCAGGATTCAATATATGATTATATTCTACTTTTGATTTGTAACTAAAACGCACACTATAAAAATGCTTATTAATTTATGGGAAGTTATAAACATAGCCTTCAAGCTATGCTTGAATTGTTAGGGAAATGATAAACATAGCCTTCAAGGCTATGCTTAAATTGTTATTATATGCATTAGTCATAGAAGGTTATACTGGTTTTGTTGTTCAGTTCTTGAATTATGATGAAAATGTAAGGTTTATTGTGAACCGATGCTCTGAGTTCTGTTTTTCTCTTACAGATATCGAATAGTCGAGTACTGGAAGTCTCAAAGTACTCGAACTGACAAGTTGCGACCTAAATTTTATACGAATGTAGTTGATGTGTAGGTTAAACTGTTAAGTGTTGCTAGACTTTTCCAGGCTGCTCTTACAACAACAAGCAAGCGAGTACAAATAAAAGAGTAATCGACCAATTGAATTTTAGACAACTATGTAATTCATAACAAAAATCGATAATAAAAAACTAAATTATCATCACCACCATTGCCTCTGCAACTTACTGGAAAAAAAATGTTTATGATTCTAATAAATTCATATTTTTAATCGGCCAATTGAATTTTAGACAACTATCTTTCATGAATATAAATTTAATAAAGATATTAAGATACAATAAAAATAAAAACAAAAAAATTGTATAATTTAAAACTCACTAAAATTTTGACAAATACTTGCAAAATACTTGGGTTTCTCATCTCTCAAGGTATTTTCCATGAGGAGGGGGTTGGAGGTCCAGCAAATCGCGGGTTAAAATTGTCTCCTTCGCGTCTGAATAAAAAAAATAAACAATTTTGTTTTTCCCGCCAAAAGTCAATGTTAGTAAAGACTAATAACGCTGATTCGCTCTATAACCGCTCACATCTTACATCACGCCTTCTCTTCAGTCCTCTTTCTGTCTCTGACTCTCATAATAAATTCAAACTACAAACATATATATACAATTATACATACACTCACTGTATATATAACTATAAGTATAACCAGATCTGGATCAATAGTCTGAAATACATCGAAATGAGAGGACCCAAGGACACAGCTATCCTCACAGACACTCACAGAAAGCTCAATCCTCCTCTGTATTTTAGCTTATCAATCTACTTTCGATCATTTTCTATACTGTTCTTTCAGAATTCTAGTGTAAATTGATTCGTAGCTGATTGATGTAATTTATAAACCTAATCTCCTTTATTTTGTGTAGTTATTTTCATATTTCGTGATGATTTTTAGTGATTCACTAAACTGCTATATTGAAAATTTTAAATTAATCATCTGTGAGGATTTTTGATCCGATTGCGCTTATTACTTATTGATTGATGATTTTATTAAATTAAACACTTGCTGTTATTATTTGATTTTCTGTTTTTTTTTTTGTTAAAGGACAACGAAGAAGAAGAAGGCGAAGACTGATAACGGAAATAAGTCCAGTGCTCCTAAGCGACCTCCAACTGCTTTCCTCATCTTCATGTAATAAGATTAACACTTTTATATGCTTTATAATCTGCGCTTTTTCTCGCATATATGAATATATATTGATCTGTTATATTGAAGTGACTTACGGTGTGTGTGTTTGATATATAACAGGCTGGAATTTAAGCACGATAATAAGGAGAATTTTCCTGATATTATATCGGTATCTGCTTATATGTTTTAATATACTCTAAAATTTCCGTATGATTTGAAATTTTTTTATATATAATCTGATCTCAATTATTATCGATCGATATATTTGAAATAAGCAGTTAATACTTAATAGTAGTTAGGATGTGGTAAGCCGATTAAGCTTTGTATATATGGTGTAATATTTCATTTTGTGTGTAGTCGGTTTCTAGTGATCAAAACTGACTGTTCTTGAGTTTCCCTGCAAATTCTAAACATTATTGAGGTTGAGAAGATTTGCATTTGATTCATATTAGTTAATGGTTGATTGATGAGGTTAGTTGTTGGTTACAGGCTACGAAAGAATGTGGAGTTAAGTGGAAGTCTATGTCTGAATCAGTAAGATATCTCTTCTTAAAATCAAAAATACGTATTACTGTATCAGATCCAAACCTTCAATCATTTTAAGTAATTTAGAGCACTCGTTTGATGTCTTAATTTTGTGAATAGGAGAAAGCTCCATATGTGGCCAAGGCTGCCAAGAAGAAAGCAGAGTATGAGATTGATATGAAACAACACAATGATGGTCTTGTAATCATTCTTGTATCCAAAAAATTTGTGACATAATTTAGCAAATTACTTACTCTCTCTTGACCTTACTAAATTGATTGTGTCTTATGTGAACAATTAGAATGAAACTGCAAAAGATAAGTCTGCATCAACATTGGTATCATTGGGGGACACTAAGGATGACGTGGAGCAGGAAGCTAGTAGCTCTTAGGTACGTTTCTTCTAAATAAACACATAGTTTGAACAGCTTGTTTTTCAAATCTCATCAAAACTGTATATGTGTTCTTGTAAACCGTAACTTTACTATGTATTAGTAGGAGTTTGATGCTTAGTGTCATAAGTTATGATTTCGCGCTTGCATCTAAGAGTCCCTTTTTGCAGATTTGATGAGGCTCTTTTGCTAACCAAACAACTGGAAAGAAAGAAGTATTAAAGCAGGGATTACTAATATTAGAATTGCAGTGGATAACTGGTTTGCTTATAAAATTGTAAAAAATTAGTATTGTAGTTTCTATTGGTAGCTTTTAGTGTTACTTTTACAACTTCTCTTTCAAATTTTGGGTAACATACTTGGGAGTGGCAATGAAGCTGAAGTACCAATGGATTACAAATACATATATGCTACTATAATAATTTTGATCTATGTTAGGGTTGTAAATTAACGAACATGATGATCTCTACCAGACCCTTAAATCGCAACCGTCATCTATTACTTAATTTCAGCTATAACTCGATATATGGGTTTTATGTGAAACCATAAATTAGTTGTTTATGGTAGTTTCAATCGATCCCAAGTTCCCAAGTTCACTAATCAAGATTTCAAACTGAAGTAATTATAGAAGCAGACACAAAGCTAACATAAAAAGGTAAAACAACCTCTTCGTGGTATAAAATCTTAAAACTCGTAATGTTTATATTCATATGTAACATATCATTAGTCTTTTCTCTTTTTTGGTTTTAAGAGTTTGCCCAACAAATTTTAATAAAAAGTCGAATGTTTACTTTTGACTTAATATAAGTTAATAAATAAAACCTAGTAAAGATTTAAACTATACCGACATTGTATACTGTATCTATTTAGTCACTTGGTCAATTCAACATTTAATAAGCCAAACCGGCCCTGAGTGCATACACATGACAAGTCAAATTGTTACAATAAGATGTGATTTATATAGTGTACAAATTGTTACAATAAGATAAATAAACAAAACCCTTAACGTTCGTTTTCACAACCAAGATATCATAAATACTGTGCAATTTGCTCCTAGTCAAGCTTCACCGCTCTAATTTCAAAAATCGATCTTTAATGCGAATCAGCTTTGCCCATGATGCTGGTTTGCTCCAACTATCCCTTTTCTCAAACAGTTTTATCAGGTTAAGAGATCGAAGGCCATGAGTTGAGACTTATCAATCATTTTTCTTTTTAGATAAATAAATTTGGGTCATTACTTGTACAAATTTCTTTATCAATACAAGTGTGTGTGTGTTGGTTGCAAACCGTACTCGACTCTTCTAAAAACATTGACCCACTACGGCACTACCTAACCTGTCTGCCAACCCATTTTAGCACGTGTAGGGAAGACACATCAACAAGTGAAAGAGCTATAATAAAAGCAAAAAATCTACCTTCAAGAGAGTATTGAATATCCCCCCTAGAAATAAGCAGGAGAAATAAGCTTATCAGTGCCTCACAAGCATGGATCGAAGTAAGTTACCTGCACGTGGGTTTAGTACCACCGTGACACCATCAGGTCAACAGGAATCAAACCCAAGAACAGAACACCATGATATTGAACATGGCATGGTTACATTTTGCCAAAAAATAGCAACGAAAGAGCATGCATCACTCAATATACTAGTACCAGCAATTCAAGTGTTTTCGTGTCTAAACTGCAATTCCACCTTAGGGTCTCCAAAAGTTTAATAGTTACAACTAGCATAAATAAATAAGCGAAAGTCTATTGCTAATCATATAATGGCCATTCGTTTAACTCTCTTCTCTCTTGATTTCATCAGCCTTGTATATCATGGTTTCGGAGTGTACTTATCCATCAACCGAGTCAGCTCAGTATTAAAACACTGCTCCAACTCGAGCACTTTCTTCCTATGTGCGCTCTTCTCTTCAGCTATCTGCTCCTCATACAATTTCATCAGCTTCTCTCTTTCTTCCTCAAATTCTTTCAATTCTTCGAGCTTTTCCTCCCTGTATATACAAATCCACAATCCTCAATACCATATTGTAAAGTATCTGTAGACAAAGTATCATTGAGTTCTTTAAAAGGTAATTAGTGTGACTGTACTTCTTTTGAAGATTCACTGCAGAACTCGCTTGTTCAACCTTCATGAGTAATTCAAGCTGCAGTTTCTCAAACTGGTCTTCTTTTGCATTCCTGGATTCTTGGATTACCTTCAGCTGGTCTTTGAAGAACTCTTCTTGAGCATCCATCTAAAAAAACAGACCATGAAAAAATTACACAAAAGATAATAAAGTAACAATCCTTTATAAAATTACCAGTTTCGTGCCAAGACCATAGCAATATTTTATAGAATTACCTGTTCCTGGTGCTGCTCATGTAACTCTTGTGTTCTTTCCCTTACCATCCGCGCCTCTTTTTCAATTTTTCTTAGTTGTTCAGACATTACCCCTAATGTATCTTCAAGTGCTTTTGAGTGCATTTTTTCTTTACCAACTCTGTTTTTATAAAAGTGTAGCTGTTGGTTATCCTCGTTCATCTGTTTCAATTGGTTGACGACCTTTTCTTGGTAAGATACTAACTCAAACTTCAGCTTCATTTTCCCTAAACAAACATAATTAAGTCGAGGCACACATAAAAGATGCACAACAGAAGGAACTTCATGAAAGAAGAAAGAAAGACACAGACCTTGAGAATGCTGATTGAAGAGATCCATATCTCTTTTTGTGGCCATGTAGCCATATAACTGCCGCTTACCTCCAGGATAGAATAGATTACGGCGATGATCCCATGCATCTCGGTCAGTACCTTGGTGTTCAAAATGCTTGCTTAGACGCTCAGCCTCTGTATATCCTACAGCAGAGGACTCAAATATCAGGACACTCATACCCCTGTGCCCTCTTGGCCCATAAGAATGGCGGGCCCTCACAGCTTCATAAGAGCCGAAGTACTCAAGAAGCTCCTGGTTTCCCATTCCTGTCCACTGAAAGTAGATTTTCATTTTAGTAAGATTATTTATGGAACAAAACAAGCATACATTAGCGATATTAGTTGCATACTTTTTCATGTTCATCCTGTTCAAGCTGTGTATTCATAATGATAACCATGGGTGGCCATATAATTTCCTTGTCTTTGACAACTTCGTTGAGTCCCCTCCACTGTCCAAATGATTCACCAGCTGGTACAACTGAAGTCCCCCTTCTGCGCAATTCTTCCTCCAAGATTACAGCAAGATCTCTATGAATTTTTACTCTTTTAGACCCTTTTGTTTTAGCATGGGTCACAAGAGACTGTAGACTCTTATACCAGTCGATTGAACCAGGACCATTCTGACAAGCCGGGCAATGCCACTGCCTTGTCGGCTCATTGATCTGCTCCAGTGTCAGGGTATCCAAAGTTGCAAAAAACTCAGAATACCACCTATTCTTCTTTTTATCTTCGTGGCTTTTAGGGCTTTCATCCGAATCATACTCATCACTAAGAAGTTCATCATCAGATTCATCGGCTTCCTCGCTTTCATTGCCACCTTCAACATCTTCTTGCACAGTAGGTTCGGGAGTTGGCACGTTCGCACTCCTACCTGTATCATTTCCCAATTGCCAGGCATTGGCTGGCCTCGAGTTCCAATTCCATCCACTCATCAGTGGTGGAGCAATTGCATTCGATGCGGCATTGTAGTTGCCAGCACCACCTCTGCCACCCATTTGGTTTGACCATGCATTGTTTGGAGGCCTAACCTGTCCGTTGCCCCGTCCACCGGTCCTCTGGGCATCAGATTGACCCCGTGGGATAGGTTTAGGAGTCTGAGTAGCCCATTGCTTAGAAGCAGCACTATTTCCAGCTTTATTTTTGTTTTTTTTAGAGATGACCTCCCAACCATCATCCTGGCTGGAATCCAGGTTCACAGCATGAACTGCCTGATTCAACTGATCGGCATCAAAGTTAGAATTCCCAGCTACATTTTTACCCCTGTTAGGCTGACCATTTCCTCTTATAGAACTCATCTGCAAATCAAATCACAAACTACACATGGTAAAGATAACATTATCAGGATTCTCAGCGAAAAACAATGTGAAAAGAAACAATCATGAACAAGGCAAGAAAAAGGTGTGACGGACGTTTATCAGTTCGCTACACTTGCACGTACTTATTTGGAAATTTGAACAACTCTAACACCTTTACATGCTCTTTACAAACACACACCAAAGGCACGAGACTATTTTAACTAGCAAGACATGAACAAAAAATTTGCATACCAAAGAAAACCACGAATACATCTGTCACTTTTTTCTGGACAGACGGTGGTTGATACTTTCTTTCTATACATTTTTGAGGATTATAAATATATATTTTTCCTTTATAATCGTTTGAAAACTACATTTTTGGTTTTGACTAGTACATAAACAACAAGTTTACGACTTCAATTCATAAATTGAACGCCAACATCAGTTTCAGTTTTAACTATACATACCAACAACATATATAAAAATTACTCGTACAATATAGGCCAAACACACATATACAATACAATGATCAAAAAATAAATAAAAATGTTATATAAATATATATATATATATATATATATATATATATTAAATCATTTTCAAATTGTTGGACTTTTAAAATTTTAACAAAAAGTTCCAGAAAAGAAAAAACAAGAATTTAATGATAAATTGTCAGATCATCCTAATAAACTAAGATCAGTAATAAAATTTAAAACTTTATACATTTTATTTATAAGGGGTTTCTTGAAATTAGATTAAAACCCTAATTAGGGTAAAAAAAATAGGAAGAAAAAAATTAACAAGAAATTATAATTTAAACTAAATAATGACGTAAAAGAACTGCCAGATCATCTTAATAAAGCCAAGCAATAGTAATAAAATTAGGAGGAAAAAAAAAACAGGGATTGAACCGAGTGTATTAAGGGTTTATGTATTTTTTTTAGATTTTATATGAAAAGGGTTGCTTTGAAATTAGATTAAAACCCTACTTATTGTAAAAACTAGTAAAAGGTAAAAAGTATAAATCAAAAAAAAAATAACAAGAAATTATATAAAACAAAAAATCAAGATTTTAAAGTTTAACAGTCAGATCATCTTGATAAAGTCATAAAACGTAGTAAAGTTTTAATATGAATTGTTTGTCATTACCCTTTTATCTAAAAAGGGTTTCTTGAAATTAAATAAAAACCCTGATTAGGGTTTTTAAAATATAAGAAAGTATAAGATCAGAAAATATGATGTTTATATGTGAATCTTGATTTCATGTTCAGTAGGGATGAAATTGATTATCATAACAAAAATTTAATAAAAAAAAAAAGAGAAAATAAAATAGTGAGGGAGTGAAGGGAGTTACCGGAATTCAGGGATGAAAGTAGTATAGAGAGAGAGAGAGAGAACCGGAGAGAAAATTAAGACCCTGTAGATATATTTGTCTACTTATGTATCTTTTTCAGAAAATCAGTGTGATTGACCTTGACTAATTGTAAGATATGTTTTGATACTGTTAACATTTAATTACTTTTAAAGTTATCATAAATAATTATCATCTGGGTATTTTTAAGCCTATCAATTATTTTCTTATCATTATATTATATTATAATAAAATACATATTAATATATATATTATATTATATATATACTAAAAAGCAATGTACAATGTACAAGTCTTTTAAGCATGAAAGGTACAAGCTTTTAAAGCACATACTAATTTTAACCAAATTTCGTTTTAACCCCCTAAATTTTAACCAAATTTCGTTTTAACCCCCTAAAATTTTTATTTTTTAACTTTTACCCCATATCAAAGTTTTCGTTTTCATTTTCGTGACACTAAACTTTTAGGTTCTCATGTTTTCATCAAACAACTTTCACACAGTTACGGTTTTACTTTTAAACATTTGGTCTTTGATTATTTTCATCCGTCTTTTTATACATATGCTTCTAAAGCACATACTAATTTTAACCAAATTTCGTTTTAACCCCCTAAATTTTAACCAAATTTCGTTTTAACCCCCTAAAATTTTTATTTTTTAACTTTTACCCCATATCAAAGTTTTCGTTTTCATTTTCGTGACACTAAACTTTTAGGTTCTCATGTTTTCATTTTCGTGACACTAAACTTTTAGGTTCTCATGTTTTCATCAAACAACTTTCACACAGTTACGGTTTTACTTTTAAACATTTGGTCTTTGATTATTTTCATCCGTCTTTTTATACATATAGCGTTTTCATTATACAATAACTTTTATCATCGTTACGTCTTACGTTCATGCTACATATAAAACATTAATATAGTTATTGTTTATGTTTTTATACATCTTAATATTCTTTTACATTTTTAAAAAGCAATGTACAAATCTTTTAAGTATGAAAGGTACAAGCTTTTAAAGCACATACTAATTTTAACCAAATTTCGTTTTAACCCCCTAAAATTTCTATTTTTTAACTTTTACCCCACATCAAAGTTTTCGTTTTTATTTTCGTGACACTAAACTTTTAGGTTCTCATGTTTTCATCAAACAACTTTCACACAGTTACGGTTTTACTTTTAAACATTTGGTCTTTGATTATTTTCATCCGTCTTTTTATACATATAGCGTTTTCATTATACAATAACTTTTATCATCGTTACGTCTTACGTTCATGCTACATATAAAACATTAATATAGTTATTGTTTATGTTTTTTTACATCTTAATATTCTTTTACATTTTTTTTATTGTATTGCTACATGTTACCCACATCAAAGTTTTCGTTTTCATTTTTATTGACACTAAACTTTTGGGTTCTCAGGTTTTCATCATACAACTTGCACACAGTTATGGTTTTACTTTTAAAGATTTGGTTTTGATTATTTTCATCCGTCTTTTTATACATATAGCGTTTTCATTATACAATAACTTTTATCATCGTTACGTCTTACGTTCATGCTACATATAAAACATTAATATAGTTATTGTTTATGTTTTTTTACATCTTAATATTCTTTTACATTTTTTTTATTGTATTGCTACATTTATCCCCACATCAAAGTTTTCGTTTTCATTTTTTTGACACTAAACTTTTAGGTTCTCATGTTTTCATCAAACAACTTTCACACAGTTACGGTTTTACTTTTAAACATTTGGTCTTTGATTATTTTCATCCGTCTTTTTATACATATAGCGTTTTCATTATACAATAACTTTTATCATCGTTACGTCTTACGTTCATGCTACATATAAAACATTAATATAGTTATTGTTTATGTTTTTTTACATCTTAATATTCTTTTACATTTTTTTTATTGTATTGCTACATTTACCACATCAAAGTTTTCGTTTTCATTTTTTTGACACTAAACTTTTAGGTTCTCATGTTTTCATCAAACAACTTTCACACAGTTACGGTTTTACTTTTAAACATTTGGTCTTTGATTATTTTCATCCGTCTTTTTATACATATAGCGTTTTCATTATACAATAACTTTTATCATCGTTACGTCTTACGTTCATGCTACATATAAAACATTAATATAGTTATTGTTTATGTTTTTTTACATCTTAATATTCTTTTACATTTTTTTTATTGTATTGCTACATTTATCCACATCAAAGTTTTCGTTTTCATTTTCGTGACACTAAACTTTTAGGTTCTCATGTTTTCATCAAACAACTTTCACACAGTTACGGTTTTACTTTTAAACATTTGGTCTTTGATTATTTTCATCCGTCTTTTTATACATATAGCGTTTTCATTATACAATAACTTTTATCATCGTTACGTCTTACGTTCATGCTACATATAAAACATTAATATAGTTATTGTTTATGTTTTTTTACATCTTAATATTCTTTTACATTTTTTTTATTGTATTGCTACATGTTACCCCACATCAAAGTTTTCGTTTTCATTTTTGTGACACTAAACTTTTAGGTTCTCATGTTTTCATCAAACAACTTTCACACAGTTACGGTTTTACTTTTAAACATTTGGTCTTTGATTATTTTCATCCGTCTTTTTATACATATAGCGTTTTCATTATACAATAACTTTTATCATCGTTACGTCTTACGTTCATGCTACATATAAAACATTAATATAGTTATTGTTTATGTTTTTTTACATCTTAATATTCTTTTACATTTTTTTTATTGTATTGCTACATTTACCCACATCAAAGTTTTCGTTTTCATTTTCGTGACACTAAACTTTTAGGTTCTCATGTTTTCATCAAACAACTTTCACACAGTTACGGTTTTACTTTTAAACATTTGGTCTTTGATTATTTTCATCCGTCTTTTTATACATATAGCGTTTTCATTATACAATAACTTTTATCATCGTTACGGCTTACGTTCATGCTACATACTTGAAGTATACATATTATTTATATAGTTTCAGCACTTATTGTTTCTTGTCATTTACTTTAAGTCAATTACTTTATTGTTTATATCCTTATCTGGATCGCATTCTGAACTGGTCTATTTCCAGAATAGAATTGCTTGCCAGTCGGGTTTAACCATCATATTTGGGACTCATAATTGGTATCAGAGCAGATAGGTTGAATTACTATAATTCTATAACCTTTGATCTGCAGAGATGGTTGATCAAGTAATCAATGAAGGTCCTAACCCTAACGCTAATGGTGCTAACACACCCCCTGTTATTAACAACAATATACCACTACATAATGTGCATGTACACTTTCCAAACAATCTTATTCCCAAGTTTGATGGGAACAGTGAAAACTTTATAACATGGAAAGCATACATGCTCAAATATATAGCTGGTGTTGAAAGACATTTGATCGACATTTTAAAAGAAGGACCCTTTGTTCCCATGAATGCTTCTACTGTTGTCAGAAATGCCGATGGGACTCCTAGGATGACACCTAAGGAGAAGGATCATTGGTCTGAAGAAGATCATAGGCTGGTAGACCTTGATACCAAGCTGCAAAATATGATCTTATATGTTGTTCCTGAAACTCTTATGCCCACCCTTGTTTTACTTGAAAACTCAAAATTAATGTGGGAGGAACTTATGACACAGTTTGAAGGCACTTCTGAAACAATTGTCACAAGAAAAGTTGCTTTAAATAAAAGATATGAGTCTTTTTTTGCTATCCCTGGTGAAACTTTAACACAAACCTACATCAGATTTACTAATCTGGTGAATCAACTGAAAGCCTTGGGAGTAACTAAAGACAAAGAAATTTTGTTAGAAAAGTTTTGTGATATTTTACCTTCAAAATGGGAAAATTTGATTTTGGTCTTAAGACAAGGAAAAACCTTGCACAGTCACACTCTTACTTCCTTATATGGAGCCTTCAGATACACTGAAGAGAATAAAGCTGAAAGAGCTGTGGCTGAGCAAGATGCCAAAAATCATGCTTCTACCAGTTCTGTCATGGTTCAGTATTCTGAGCCCCATGGGACTGCTCTACTATCTTCTGAGAGTGATCATTCTGAATCAATGAAGAAGATGGTTTCTGAAATGTTAAAAACTGGTATTTCTGATAATGTTACTCATGGTTGTGATGAGGATGACAATGATGATCTGGTTGTCATGCTGGCTAAAACGTTTAATCGTTTTAAGGCCAAATCTAATCGATCTGGCAAACCATTTGCTTCCAGCGCTTCTATTGATAAGTCCAATCTTGAATGCTTTAAGTGTGGCAAGAAAGGACATTTCATGAAGGAATGCAGATCTAGTCAACCTTCATCATCACAATCTGCCCCTAACCACTCTATTTTTCAGAAATCTGATGATAGCTATAAGGCTAAGTACAAGAAGTTGAAAGCCCATATAGCTCTCATGGCACAAGACAACTCAAGCAATAATGGTTGTATGATTGCCAAAACTGAAAAATGGGAAGAGTCTGATGAGTCATCTGATGATGAGGAAGAAGTTAGGGACATGTGTTTCATGGCTCGTGAAGATCAAGGTCATTTGGTCAAGTCTGATGTTGAATCTGGAAGATGGGTGGATATCATAATGAAAAAGGTTAGTGATTTTGGTCTTGAAAGTGATGAGGAACATAAAATGGATCTTTTGGTTCTTTTAGAGGCTGATATCTCATTTGTTGAAACTGTGCGTTCAGAAAGTTTAAAAATGTTTGAAAGTAATACTTCTGAACTGAACGCCAGTCAGGCCAGATTAAAAGAACTGAAAGATGTTCAGTTGGCTTTAAAAAGTTATCAGTCTATGGTTGCCACTTTGGAATTAGAAAAGAAAGAACTTAAAACCATCCTTGAAAAAGAACAAAAAATAATCAAATCTTGGATGAAATCACCAAACCCAGATGCTGCCATTAAAAACACCTTTGCAAATCAAAGAGCAGCATATGAATCTGGTGATCTTCACTTGGCATCTATCATTACTGATTTAGATGCACTTCCAAAAGTAATGAAACCAGAAATTATTTTTCAAGAAGTTGGCAAGCAGAAAACTGTGACTGATAAGGCCCAGGAACAATCTGAGGGCAAATCTGAAACAACTCAGACCACTATTTCAGAAAAGAAGGCTAAATCCAAAAAGCCATCCCCTCAGTCTTCATCTAAGGTTCCTAAAAGCCAAAAGAAGAAGAAAAATGTCTCCCCCACTGAGCCTTCTACCTCGTATTCAGGTAAGGCTCAGGTGTCTAATGAAGAATCAATTTTGTTGAGGTTAGAGAGTCAGTTTCAATTGTTGTCTAGATAAGTGCAAAGTTGCAATGCACGTTTAAAAAATGTTGAAACCACTCCTCTTCAACCTAAACAAAATGCAAAACCTTTTTCCAAACAAATCAAGCAAAAATCTGAAAAGAAAAAGGTTGAAAGCTCCATCAAACCAACTGTTTTTGTTTCATCTGAAATAATGACTGAGATCCCTTTTGATCCTTTAGTTCCTCCTGAACCAAAGAAACCTGAGACGTCTAAGGGAGAGTCCAGTGAACCCATCAAGAGATGGGTTCCCAAAAAGAACTAATCTTCGTGTTTGTGCAGGGAGACCGAAAGAAGAATATATGGTTTCTTGACAGCGCTGCTGGCTGAACCATGACTGGTTATCAAACCCTGCTGGAGGAATATAGGGTGCAAGAGGGGCCCTCAATAACATTTGGGAATGATGAAAGTGGACAAACTGAGGGATATGGTGTTGTGAATAATGGACAAGTCAAATTCACACGTGTTGCATATGTGAATGGTTTGAAATACAACCTGATCAGTGTCAGTCAACTGTGTGACGATGGCATCAAGGTATTATTTGATATTTCACAAGGCACCATATTCAACAGGGATTGGAAGGTAGTGTTGATTGCACCAAGGAAAGGAAACATTTATATCATTGATATGAATAGTTCACCCAGTGAACAATGTTTCTACACTAAGGCGGATGAGGACACAAACTGGTTGTGGCACAAGAGATTATCCCATCTGAACTTCAAGAACATTAATAAGTTGTCAAGAAAACAACTTGTAGATGGGATACCCTCAATGTCTTTCAATAAAGACAAGCCATGTCCAGGTTGCGAAATGGGTAAGCAGAAAAGAGCTTCATTCAAGACAAAGCAAAATTTCAGTATAACTGAACCTCTTCACATGCTTCACATGGACCTTTTTGGACCAGTGAATGTTCAGACCAGAGCAGGAAAGAAGTACACCCTTGTTATTGTTGATGAATATTCAAGATATTGCTGGGTGATTTTCCTCAGAAACAAGAATGAAGCTGCTGCTGAAATCATTGCCCTCATCAAACAAATTAAACTCAAGCATAAGCGAAAAGTTTGTCAGCTCAGAAGTGACAATGGCACTGAATTCAGAAATGCCACTCTGGAGTCCTTTTGCACTGAAACTGGCATATCTCAGAACTTCTCTTCAGCACGCACACCAGAGCAGAATGGTGTTGTAGAAAGAAAGAATCGAACGTTGATTGAAGCTGCTAGACGTATGCTCAATGAATCTGGTCTTCCTAAGAATTTCTGGGCTGAAGTTGTTGCAACTGCTTGCTACACTCAGAACAGATCTGTCTATGTCAAAAGACACAAGAAGACTACCTATGAAGTACTCAGAAATAGAAAGCCTAATATTGGATATTTCCATGTATTTGGATGTCCAGTATATTTTCTGAATGACTCCAGTCAGCTTGAAAATTTTGATTCAAAAGCTGATGAAGGTTACTTCTTAGGATATTCAACAAATCGCAAAGCCTTCAGAGTCTATAACAAGAGACTTGACAAGGTTGATGAGTCAATTCATGTTACCTTTGATGAATCAAATTCTGCAATCTTCAATAAACCAACTCATGTACCACCCTCAGAAAGTCCAATCAGTTTTGGTGAATCTGATCCTATTGATAAATCTGATCAGTCACCTGAACCTGCTTCTGAACATCTTAGTTCAGAACCAACAAGAATCAAGACAAGCAACATACCATTCTATCCTTCAGTCAGTTTTAAACTACCTTCTGAACTGACTATTGGATCAGATGTACGTGCTGCTTCACCTCAGATATCAGTTTCCACTGAATTACCCCAATCTGAAGAATTTCATGATGCAAGTCATGATCTGCAGGAGGAAGATGATGAGACTGAAATAGTCTTTTCTGAAGATGCTCCTGAAGTAAATCAGAGGATTTCTTGCACTGATATCATTGTTCATCCTGGTCATTACTCTAAGTGGACTAAAGCACATCCAATCGAGCAAATTATTGGAGATTCCAATAGAGGGGTTCAGACCAGAAGAGCCACAAGCGATCAATGCTTAAATGTCAGCTTCTTATCACTGATAGAACCGAAGAAGATTGACGAGGCTATGAAAGACCCAAGCTGGATTGAAGCCATGCAAGATAAGCTCAATCAGTTTAAAAGGAACGACGTTTGGGAACTTGTTCCTTGTCCCAGAAATCTGAAGAAGGATCCAATTGGGACAAGATGGGTCTTCAGAAACAAGATGGATGAAGATGGACATGTAATTCGGAACAAGGCAAGACTAGTTGCTAAGGGTTACTCTCAAGAAGAAGGAGTAGACTTTGATGAAACTTTTGCACCAGTTGCTAGACTTGAAGCTATCAGAATTTTCTTAGCTTTTGCAGCTCATCACAAGTTCAAAGTCTATCAGATGGATGTTAAAAGTGCATTTTTGAATGGTGAATTGGAAGAAGTTGTGTATGTTTATCAGCCACCAGGGTTCATCAATGAAGAAAAACCTCACTGGGTGTACAAACTGAACAAAGCATTATATGGTCTGAGACAAGCACCTAGAGCCTGGTATGATACTCTCACTAAACATCTTCTGAAAAATGGTTTTAAAAGGGGTGCAATAGATAACACTTTGTTCATTTTACATGATAAAAGTGATATCTTACTTGTACAAATTTATGTTGATGATATTGTGTTTGGGTCTACAAATGACAAAATGTGTAAAATGTAACAACTGACAAAAAATCGGGTAAAATTTAAAATTTAATTAATTTATTATTTTCTGAAATATTCTGGAAAGATCAAATTAAATATATAGTTCTTTTATATAATATATGTTGATTAATTTACTATTACGTGTACTATTTAAATTTTTGTTGATCAAACAATATGAACAAACATTTTATGGCATAATAAACTGAACAAATATTTTTTTGATAAATTATGGATAATTATTGCCAAGAACTCAAATAGTTATTTGAGAGTTGCTCGTAAATACTTTTTCATACTTATACTATCAATAACCGTATTTATGAATAGTACCGTATTCATGAATAGTAACGTATACATGAATAGTACCGTATCTGTGAATAGTAATCGTATCTAGAAATTGTATTTATGAATAGTGAACGTGAATAGTACCGTGAATAGTGACTGTGAATAGTAACGGTAAATAGTAAAGGTAAAAGTAAATTTTAAATAGTAAAGGTAAAAGTAAATTTTAAATAGTAAAGGTAAAAGTAAATTGTAAATAGTAAAGGTAGAAAGTAAATTATAAAAAGGGTAATAAAATAAAATAATATAAAGGTGGGACCCACGTCAAATAATTTAAAGTCTACGTTGAATTCTGAATTCGAATAATTTCAAAAGTGAATAGTGCTAAATAGTAAACATCGCTTTCATACTTTATCTCTATGATTAAAATTTATAAAACTTGATCATAGGGATTAATTCATAAAAAGTGATCAACATGAAAGTGGTAGATTTTAATTCGCTGATTTCATAGAAACTTGAATCGTCTCGATTGGAGTCCGTATGAATACTTTAAAGCCAAAACTAATTATTAATATTTTTATTGCTATTTTTATAAGTGTGCGTAGTGTTTAACCATGTAAACTAATGTCTAAGCAGTAGTATAGTTTTGAGTCATGATTTTCACACTAATACAACAAACTTTCATTTACATACAACAAAGTATCAAAATAATTTTGATATAGACTACATATATAGTCACTTATATTCTACATACCCAAATATCTATAATCATAATAATAATAATATCGATCGATATTATTATCGATTCGATTATAATAATATAAAGTTATATAAAGTAATATTATTATATTATAAAGATAAAGTAATATTATTATATTTAAAACGCGTCGAACGAATTCGAACGAATTCGAATTCGTTCGCCTATAAATAGCCGACGATATTCAACCTTAATATTCACACCAACATATATTCACTTCTAAATTTCTCTCTTATAATCACACAAGATTAAGTACGTCTAAGTGATCTTTCTTCTACAACACTAAGGTGAGTTTCCATATTCCCCTTTTTAATTCTTTTATATGATTTATTTTGGGGACTGAGATACATGCATAATAATTATTTTATGTTATATATATACGAAACTTTGAAGAACAATTGCAAAACTATATGATATATAATATACTATGTGAGTTTCCATATTCCCCTTTTTAATTCTTTTATATGATTTATTTTGGGGACTGAGATACATGCATAATAATTATTTTATGTTATATATATACGAAACTTTGAAGAACAATTGCAAAACTATATGATATATAATATACTATGTGAGTCTTCATACTCCCCTTTTTAATTCTTTTATATGATTTATTTTGGGGACTGAGATACATGCAATAAAACTACTTGTTATACTTATATGTATATTTTCAAAGTTATATACTTATATGTATATTTACAAAATTATATATATATATTATATATATATGTTATATATACTATGTGAGTTTCCATATTCCCCTTTTTAATTCTTTTATATGATTTATTTTGGGGACTGAGATACATGCATAATAATTATTTTATGTTATATATATACGAAACTTTGAAGAACAATTGCAAAACTATATGATATATAATATACTATGTGAGTTTCCATATTCCCCTTTTTAATTC
>CM067170.1:23006527-23404027 GCA_034093135.1 Erigeron breviscapus
ATGACCCATTGTCACCAGAAAGGTCTCCTTAAACAAGAGGTATGAGTCATTTTTTGCTCTCCCCAATGAGTCTCTCACTGGTACTTACACCAGATTTATGAGCATTATTAACCAGTTGAGAGGATTGGGGGTTGAGAAAGACAAGGATATACTTCTGGAGAAGTTTTGTGATATTTTACCCACCAAATGGTCTCACATGATCCTGGTCTTAAGACAAGGTAAAACTCTGCACTCTCACACTCTATCAACCTTATATGGAGCCTTCAGATACACTGAAGAGAATCAGGCTTAGAGAATTGTGGCAGAGCAAGATGCCTTAAACCATGCCTCCAGTAGTTCCAATGTGGTCAGTCATACTGTTCCACAATGTGCAGCACTAATGTCTTCTGAGAATGTATTTTCTATGAAGAAGATGATGTCTGAACTTATGGAATCTGGAGAAACAAATAATATCTCTCCAGACTGTGATGAATCTGACAATGATGACTTGGTTGCAATGATTGCTAAAATGTTTAACCGTTTCAAAGCAAGAGCAAACAGGCCCAGTGGACAACATGCATCCAGTACTTCTACTGATAAGACTAATCTGACATGCTTTAAGTGTGGCAGAAAAGGTCACTTCATGAAGGAATGCAAGTCCAGTCAGTTTGTATCCCAGCCTGGTCCATCTGTTTCTTATCAAAAGCCTGATGATAGCTACAAGTCCAAGTACAAAAAGCTTAAGGCTCAAATTGCACTCATGTCACAAGATAATAATAAATGCATGATTGCAACTACTGAAGAAAAGTGGGTTCCCTCTGATGATTCATCAGTCGATGAAGAAGAGGAAAGAGATTGCTGTTATATGGCTCTGGCAGACCAAGAGCATCTGGTGAAGGAAGATGTCACATCTGGAAGATGGGTGGACATTGTGATAAAAAAGGTCAGTGATTATGATACTGAAACTGACCTGAACTAAAATTGGACATTGCTGAAGCTCTTAATTCTGATTTATTTTTTGTTGAAACTGTTAGATCTGACAGAGCTGTAACACCCCAACCACGGCGGAATGATGAGATGTACAGAAAGTCGAGTATTCAAACAAAGGATAATAGATAACATTCACCATAGCTTTAGTTGATAAAAATAATTTACAATGCACAAGCATGTGAACCAATTCCCAAGTACAATACGTCTACCATACTTGGATATTGAGTCCACGAAACAAATAACAAATACATGAGATGATATACTACAATGATCAAGGCGGATTCCATTGCCCGTCACAAGGTTTAATCTTTGACTCCAAAATGCAATGCAACAATCATGATGCATATAATTCCTCAAAGCTTAATTCCTGAAAAGCATGAAGAAAAAGTGTCAACTACGAAAACGTAGTTGGTGAGTGCATAGGTTTACAAGTAAATCTCGTTACATATCCATTTCAAAGTAGTTGAGAAATCCATGGTAAATTATAAAGTTCTCATTTGTCACATTTATCGTGAGAGAAAAATATATCAATCGATTAATCATTCATCATACCAAAACCATTTGGTCATCAATATTTCAATATTGCCAATTTCAACAACTTTCAAGATTCCATATAAGGTCCAATACCCAAACCGTATGTTCAATCCATAATATCCATCAAACAATAATAATTTCCATTCTGCCAAAGGCATAATTCGATGATTATATGCTTGAGCCAATACTACGACCATTTTACATGTCCCAACAACATAATATTTCATTTCAGAGCACAAGCTGTCAATCAAGTGCTTTAATCACAACTGGGGTCGTGCCATGGAAACGACCAATAATATAATAAGATAGTTAGAGCACCGCTCGGGTCGAACTGGCAATGAAGGTGGCCACCAAGGCAGACCAAACATTCCACCGTTACCTATTTAGTGGGTGAGTGGACGACTCCTAGTTGCGCAACCCTCTAACTACAGGCCTCCACTATCGGAGTTAATAGTAGTGTACTGAAGTATCTCAGTTTGACAAAACTCAAGCTCATCGTATAACATATAACACATTGAACATACAATATCCCATTTCATAATCATTCTTTCAAGAATCATTTCATATATATAAAGCCATTTTATTTATCATGATTTTCACCCCGAAAGTAAAACACATAAAAGAGTTTGAAAGGGGGCTATGACTCACCTTGATATGCCGCATATTATATTCACTTATCCAAAATGGGTATTTCCCATCTATCGCTTCCTTGATCAAATATCCGTCATATTCCTCAATCACATTTCGAGCCAAGACTATCCCTACGATAGGACTAATATACGTAAGTTCCTATCTTAAGCCATCACTAAGAAATGCCACTTTCGTTATGTTGTCATAATTTTGGGATCCAAGTATATTGTTAATATTTGCATCTTTTTGGTTGTAGAGAGTGTTGGTGTAAAAGGGTCACTTTCATTATACACGTAGTTATAAGTTGTTAGAATTTCGGTAGCTTGCCTTTGATTATCATGGTTCCCATTGTGTGCTTTGCTTGATTATAATATTTGACATTAGTAACTTCATAATATTAGTATTTATGAATACTTCCTGATTTATGACTATGTATTTAATTTAATATTATTTAATTAATTATTTATTCATTTTCTTGATTTATTAACCAAATAATTCTTTAAAAATACTTTTAAGTACCTCACTTGCCTTTATAATTTGTGGCTAATTATATTTGGGTTATATTATGATTATTATGCTTTTTAACTTAGAATATTGTGATATATATATTTATTTATGTAATTTTTCTATTAATTTAAAAATAGTTATTAATTAGTGATTTTCACTTACTTAATTATTTCTAAATTATATGACATTTGTTCTTTGACTTAAAATGATTTTACTCCAGTAGGGTTTTAGTCACTTTCATCATTGGTTGTGATTATTTAACCAATTTCATGATTTATATAATTTATTTATTTACCTTTTTAATTATCATTTAAATTTAATAATTAATAGAAATTCTTAGAAATCACCACATAACTTTTTGGCTAAAAAATCCCAGGCCTTTTAGGAAACTTTTATCATGGAAAAAATCATATCAATTCAACCTCTCTTGTGTCTCGCTCATTTTGAGGATTCTAAGCTTATAAATCGTTTACCGAAATAGTGATTTTTGCCTCATTTTCCAAGCAATTCAAATGCGTCAAAATGGATTTTCATCCTTATTTCATTATTTACAGAATGTTCATTATATTTTGGTGCCTTAAGTCGTGATAGTGGTGGTGGTGTGATGTGTGCAAATTAAAGCTTTCGGTTAGTGCTTATATGAACCGAATTAGTGATTTGTAGGCTTGTCTTTGCCATTTAATAACCAAGTTAAGTTTTATAACTTTTATTTGACATATTCTCAGTAGGTTTTTATAATACTTTTTGGTTACGAGATTGTTGGAGTTGATTAAAGTTGCAATCTAGTGACTTTTAGCTTATTTTGTTGTGAAGAACTTTTACTTGGAATTTTCTGTTTTAACACTCATTTTCATAAAATGTTGAGTAGTCATTCTTGGTTAGTTGAATTATTTGGACATTGGTGATTTTTATACAGAGACATATATGTGTCCTATATTTATGTGAATTTTGCTAAATTTTTAGACATTGTTTACTACCTCTAAAAATTACCAAACCAAAACTGGTCAGAACAAGAGCTGCTGTGCGACTCAAGATATTTTATAAAAGATTTCTATGATGGACATTTAAGAAAAATCTCCCAATTTTATTTTAAGTTAGGGACACTTTGAACTCAGTTCACACCAAGTTTAAACTTCTGAAACCTATTAGTTAAGAAATTAAAAATCGTCAAAGTTGACTCAACATTAAGACAAAAATCAGTTTTGACCACTTTTGGTAGAAAAATCATATCTTTGGTTTGGTTTAGTGTTTTTGAGTGATTCTAGTTGGAGGTTAATCTTAACTCTTTTATCTACAACTTTTATTTTGAAAGTTTTCTTGAAACGGCCCTCACATGTTCAGTTTATCCGTCCAAAGACAGGAGAATGATTCTGTCAGAAGGTATTTGGGTCCAAACAACTCACCAATGACCATTCTTGCTTTATTAACACACGAGTTCATCATTTACAAGATTAATACTTTATTTTTATATCTCTTAACATCAAATTTCCAGATTATTATACCTCTTTTAACATATTTTTCACTTAATACAAGTTCATCCATCTCATAATCCAACAACAAGATTCAACTTTCTTAGATCTAACATGTATTCATTCAAATCAACACTTTTCAATACCAATCTTTATAGATCTAACTTTCAACAACATAAAAACAACTTTTTAATGAAAAATCTCAGAAATATATTCTTCAAAATATACAAAAACATATAGATCTATGAAAAGGAAAATCACTTTAAAAGCTACTAATCTATAACAACACTTTTGGGTCTTAAACTTGTTGAATCCTAGGATCTTTCTCATAGATTTCGACATGCATATGCATGAGGAGAAAGATCCTATCAACTTGCCTTCATCAAGTGTATATTACAAAGAAAAGACAAGAAGAAAACATAACACGTTTCTGGACAGATCTTCAGTAGTCGAGTCTAGAGCGAGTCCAGTAAATCTGGACTAAATCTGGACCTAACAAACTGTATATGTGCTAATGCATAGTAGCTCTCCAAGGAAAAATCCTACAAACATATCAACCTTAATTCGAACCAACAATCTGTAAATAAAATGACAAGTGCATCTGTTAATTGATTTGAATTCATTTGCCAAAATTTTATTCACTTCATAGCCGTTGACATCCCTCCTTATTTTACTACAAAATAATTGTCCAATAATGTTAATTAAAAACTTGATAGCAGCATGAAATGTGCAAAATATATTAATAATAATAATAAAATAATAATAATAAAATAATAATAATAAAATAATAATAATAATAAAATACAATAACAATAATAAAAAGTTGACCATAACAAACTTAAATGTTTATACCTATGTTTTGGTCAAAAATTATCCAAGATAATCAACCTTGAAGACTTAGATCAATTATGTAACCAAACTTTCGTTCGTGAGGTTAAGGGCTTGTTAAATAATGAGTTTCAAAGATGCGTATTAAATAAAAGACTTGTAAAAGATTTATGTCGACTAAACAAGGAATTAAAGGACAAATATAATCGTAAATAAAGGATCTAAATATAATGAAATAATGCAAAGAACAAGAGATAATGCAGATTATAGTAAAGATCTAATAAAAAACAAGATAAAAGTAAAGATTAAGGAACAAGAACACCGAGATTTGTTATCGAGGAAAAGCCCTTAATCCTTTTGGATCGCCGGCATAAAAACCCCGGGAGGAAGCAATCGTCCCTGCCTTTGTTCTCTTATTAATTATTGTTAAAATGATTACAATGGTGGAACTTAGTTGATCGATTGATGCTAAGTGTGAGAATAAAGATGAGAGTGTAGAGAATTGTGTGTGTGAATACAAGTGAGTAGATATGTTGCCAGAGAGATTAGATGTCCTATATCGATCAACCTTGTTCGTTTATATAGAGCTAGTGTCTAACTAACTATCCGAAATTGTAGGGATCTTCCGGGTCTTCATTATTGAGACGTTGGAGTGTATCTTGACTGGTCATATGAACGTTGAAGTCTTTTTCCCTCATGTTGAATTCAACTAGAAGTCCGATTATATAGCAAGACTAAGTCTTCTTTGCGTGTTGATGAATAATCCCATGTGTGAATTCCTTTTTGCACTGTTAGAGATATTTTCCATAGCCATATATCGATGATTCTAGAATCTGCACAAATATCTCATGTAGAAATAATAATAACAAGTATTTTGTAACATTAGCAATATATCAGTAAGTCATAAAAATATCTATCGATGCCAAGATCCTAACATGTAAAGATCTTAGCTTTTCAAGATATTGATACCTGAAATTTCACCCATAACAATTGTCCCCAAAGTTATTTTAATAAAACTCTTTTTGTTGAAATAACTTTGAAGCTTCTAGAGAAAGCTTTGACCGAAGTCAAACAGATAAATTAAAACTGACTTAAAGATAAGACGCATGCAAATAGGATAACCAAGAGTTACTATTTGACATCCAACAACTTGACGGTTCAATTTCTATCATTTCACCTCTCTATATAAGCCCATAGTTTTACCACTTGTAAATTACAAATAGTATTCTTTTTCTCTTAAAAACATACTCTTTAAGTTATGTCTTCTCTAAAATCTTTGGGGGATTTTCTTCAATAGGTAAATCTCGAATACTTTTGTTATAGTTAGTTTCTTATTATTTCTTACTCATCTTTGTGTTATTTTTCAGTCTTTCACCGAACTAGACAAGAAACAGGTCGCCAAGGACAAGATGAATGAGGATATAATCATGACAATGCAAAGTCTGATTGACTCCTACAAAGAATCTGTTCAGACTGAGAAGGAAATGGCTTTGTAAGTGAAAGCAAGTTTGGAAGCCAAGATCAAGGTGCTGAACACGCTTTAAAAGAGATTTGCATTCAACTTGGTTCAACTCAAGAAGGACTCAAAGATTCAAAACAAGAGTTGGATCGACTGAAGCCAATCTTTGAGAAGCTAAAGGAAGCTGATGGGTCGAAAATCGACCAAGTATAATTTGTTCAGAAATAGTTGAAGTTCAGTGAAGATACTTGTACAGAATTCTGAACCTCTTCAGAATTAAGTTCACTGAAGCTTCACTTCAGTTTCAGATCAGCCAAACTGAAAGCATTCATTCTAAAGTCAAAGACTGAAGACTGAAGAAAGAGAATCATCTCAGAAGCAGAGACCAGAGAAGATTCTACCTGATCGAAGACTGAAGCATCTCAGTGTAAAGTACTTACAACACTTTAGACTGATTACGAGGAAGCCTTTTTTACTTTACACGCCTTTACCCAGTTAATAGATTTGTCTATTAAAAGTACAAGGTTAAGTAAAAGGTTGGGAATAAAGTGTGAAATGTCACATCAAATGACTTTCACACTTAACCTTAAAAGTACGCATGTTAAGGAATTGACTTTAATTTCTTAAATGCTCCCAACCATATTTGTACGGCCTGGTCCACATCAGCATGAACCTTGCCTATAAATATAAAGGCTTCTCACAACTTGCAAATTGCTTGAAACTTTGGCATTGCAACTTGTGAGATATACTCTAAGTAATTCTTACGAGTATTTCCAAGTTATTAGATCACTTGTATTTCTAGGTTGTTTAGATATTTACACTTTTGTGTTTATCTTTGTTCCGCAACAATCTTTGTATTTGTTTATATCAATAAATCAAATACATTGAAAAGTACATCGTGTCTCAATGCTACATACTTGATTATATATATTACTTATATAGTTTCAGCAATTATTGTTTCTCGTTATTTACTTTCAGTCATTTACTTTATTGTTTCTATCCATATCTGGATCGTATTCTGAACTGGTCTATTTCCAGTTAGAATTACTTGTCAGTCGGGTAAACCATCATATTTGGGACTCATAATTGGTATCAGAGCAGATAGGTTGAATTACTTTAATTCTATAACCTTTGATCTGCAGAGATGGTTGATCAAGTAATCAATGAAGGTCCTAACCCTAACGCTAATGGTGCTAACACACCCCCTGTTATTAACAACAATATACCACTACATAATGTGCATGTACACTTTCCAAACAATCCTGTTCCCAAGTTTGATGGGAACAGTGAAAACTTTATAACATGGAAAGCATGCATGCTCAAATATATAGCTGGTGTTGAAAGACATTTGACCGACATTTTAAAAGAAGGACCCTTTGTTCCCATGAATGCTTCTACTGTTGTCAGAAATGCCGATGGGACTCCTAGGATGACACCTAAGGAGAAGGATCATTGGTCTGAGGAAGATCATAGGCTGGTAGACCTTGATACCAAGCTGCAAAATATGATCTTATATGTAGTTCCTGAAACTCTTATGCCCACTCTTATCTTACTTGAAAATTCTAAATTAATGTGGGAGGAACTTATGACTCAGTTTGAAGGCACTTCTGAAACAATTGTCACAAGAAAAGTTGCTTTAAATAAAAGATATGAGTCTTTTTTTGCTATCCCTGGTGAAACTTTAACACAAACCTACATCAGATTTACTAATCTGGTGAATCAACTGAAAGCCTTGGGAGTAACTAAAGACAAAGAGATTTTGTTAGAAAAGTTTTGTGATATTTTACCTTCAAAATGGGAAAATTTGATTTTGGTCTTAAGACAAGGAAAAACCTTGCACAGTCACACTCTTGCTTCCTTATATGGAGCCTTCAGATACACTGAAGAGAATAAAGCTGAAAGAGCTGTGGCTGAGCAAGATACCAAAAATCATGCTTCTACCAGTTCAGTCATGGTTCAGTATTCTGAGCCACATGGGACTGCTCTACTATCTTCTGAGAGTGATCATTCTGACTCAATGAAGAAGATGGTTTCTGAAATGTTAAAAACTGGTATTTCTGATAATGTTACTCATGGTTGTGATGAGGATGACAATGATGATCTGGTTGCCATGCTGGCTAAAACATTCAATCGTTTTAAGGCCAAATCTAATCGATCTGGCAAACCATTTGCTTCCAGCGCTTCTATTGATAAGTCTAATCTTGAATGCTTTAAGTGTGGCAAGAAAGGACATTTCATGAAGGAATGCAGATCTAGTCAACCTTCATCATCACAATCTGCCCCTAACCACTCTATTTTTCAGAAATCTGATGATAGCTATAAGGCTAAGTACAAGAAGTTGAAAGCCCATATAGCTCTCATGGCATAAGACAACTCAAGCAATAATGGTTGTATGATTGCCAAAACTGAAAAATGGGAAAAGTCTGATGAATCATCTGATGATGAGGAAGAAGTTAGGGACATGTGTTTCATGGCTCGTGAAGATCAAGGTCATTTGGTCAAGTCTGATGTTGATTCTGGTCGTTGGGTGGATATCATAATGAAAAAGGTTAGTGATTTTGGTTTGAAAGTAATGAGGAACACAAACTGGGACCTTTTGGTTCTTTTAGAGGCTGACATCTCTTTTGTTGAGACAGTGCGTTCAGAAAGTCTAAAAATGTTTGAAAATAATACTTCTGAACTGAACGCCAGTCAGGCCAGATTAAAAGAATTGAAAGATGTTCAGTTGGCTCTGAAAAGTTATCAGTCTATGGTTGCCACCTTAGAATTGGAAAAGGAAGAACTGAAAACCATCCTTGAAAAGGAACAAAAATAATTAAATCTTGGATGAAAGCACCAAATCCAGATACTGCAATCAAAAACACTTTTGCTAATCAAAGAGCAACATATGAATCTGGTGATCTTCACTTAGCATCTATTATTACTGATTTAGATGCACTTCCAAAACAAATGAAACCAGAAATAATTTTTAAAGAAGTTGGCAATCAGAAAACTGTGACTGAGAAGGCCCAGGAACAATCTGAGGGCAAATCTGAAACAGCTTAGACCACTGTTTCAGAAAAGAAGGCTAAATCCAAAAAGCCATCCCCTCAGTCTTCATCTAAGGTTCCTAAAAACCAAAAGAAGAAGAAAAATGTCTCCCCCACTGAGCCTTCTACCTCAGATTCAGGTAAGGCTCAGGTGTCTAATGAAGAATCAATTTTGTTGAGGTTAGAGAGTCAATTTCAGTTATTAACTAGACAAGTGCAGAGTTGTAATGCACGTTTAAAAAATGTTGAAAGCACTCCTCTTCAACCTAAACAAAAGCAAAACCTTTTTCCAAACAAATCAAGCAAAAATCTGAGAAGAAAAAGGTTGAAAGCCCCATCAAACCAACTGTTTTTGTGTCATCTGAGATCATGACTGAGATCCCCTTTGATCCTTCAGTTCCTCCTGAACCAAAGAAATCTGAGACGTCTAAGGGAGAGTCCAGTGAACCCATCAAGAGATGGGTTCCCAAAAAGAACTAATCTTTGTGTTTATGCAGGGAGACCGAAAGAAGAATATATGGTTTCTTGACAGCGCTGCTGACAGAACCATGACTGGTTATCAAACCCTGCTGAAGGAATATAGGGTGCAAGAGGGGCCCTCAATAACATTTGGGAATGATGAAAATGGACAAATTGAGGGATATGGTGTTGTGAATAATGGACAAGTCAAATTCACACGTGTTGCATATGTGAATGGTTTGAAATATAACCTGATCAGTGTCAGTCAACTGTGTGATGATGGCTTCAAGGTTTTATTTGATATTTCACAAGGCACCGTATTCAACATGGATTGGAAGGTAGTGTTGATTGCACTAAGGAAAGGAAACATTTATATCATTGATATGAATAGTTCACCCAGTGAACAATGTTTCTACACTAAGGCGGATGAGGACACAAACTGGTTGTGGCACAAGAGATTACCCATCTGAACTTCAAGAACATTAATAAGTTGTCAAGAAAACAACTTGTTGATGGGATACCCTCTATGTCTTTCAATAAAGACAAGCCATGTCCAGGTTGTGAAATGGGTAAGCCGAAAAGAGCTTCATTCAAGACAAAGCAAAGCTTTAGTATAACTGAACCTCTTCACATGCTTCACATGGACCTTTTTGGACCAGTGAATGTTCAGACCAGAGCAGGAAAGAAGTACACCCTTGTTATTGTTGATGAATATTCAAGATATTGCTGGGTGATTTTCCTCAGAAACAAGAATGAAGCTGCTGCTAGAAATCATTGCCCTCATCAAACAAATTGAACTCAAGCATAAGCGAAAAGTTTATCAGCTCAGAAGTGACAATGGCACTGAATTCAGAAATGCCACTCTGGAGTCCTTCTGCACTGAAACTGGCATATCTCAGAACCTCTTCAGCACGCACACCAGAGCAGAATGGTGTTGTAGAAAGAAAGAATCGAACGCTGATTGAAGCTGCTAGGAAGTATGCTCAATGAATCTGGTCTTCCTAAGAATTTCTGGGCTGAAGCTGTTGCAACTGCTTGCTACACTCAGAACAGATCTGTCTATGTCAAAAGACACAAGAAGACTTCCTATGAAGTACTCAGAAATAGAAAGCCTAATATTGGATATTTCCATGTATTTGGATGTCCAGTATATATTCTGAATGACTCCAGTCAGCTTGGAAAATTTGATGCAAAAGCTGATGAAGGTTACTTCTTAGGATATTCAACAAATCGCAAAGCCTTCAGAGTCTATAACAAGAGACTTGATAAGGTTGATGAGTCAATTCATGTTACCTTTGATGAATCAAATTCTGCAATCTTCAATAAATCAACTCCTGTACCACCCTCAGAAAGTCCAATCAGTTTTGGTGAATCTGATCCCATTGATAAATCTGATCAGTCACCTGAACCTGCTTCTGAACATCTCAGTTCAGAACCAACAAGAATCAAGACAAACAACATTCCATTCTATCCTTCAGTCAGTTTTAAACTACTTTCTGAACTGACTATTGGATCAGATGTACGTGCTACTTCACCTCAGATATCAGTTTCCACTGATTACCCCAATCTGAAGAATTTCATGATGCAAGTCATGATCTGCAGGAGGAAGATGATGAGACTGAAATAGTCTTTTCTGAAGCTGCTCCTGAAGTAAATCAGAGGAGTTCTTGCACTGATATCATTATTCATCCTGGTCAATACTCTAAATGGACAAAAGCACATCCAATCGAGCAAATCATTGGAGATTCCAATAGAGGGGTTCAGACCAGAAGAGCCACTAGCGATCAATGCTTAAATGTCAGCTTCTTATCACTGATAGAACCGAAGAAGATTGACGAGGCTATGAAAGACCCAAGCTGGTTGAAGCCATGCAAGATGAGCTTAACCAGTTTAAAAGGAATGATGTATGGGAACTTGTTCCATGTCCTAATAATATGAAGAAGGAACCAATTGGGACAAGATGGGTCTTCAGAAACAAGATGGATGAAGATGGTCATGTAATTCGAAACAAAGCAAGACTAGTTGCTAAGGGTTACTCACAAGAAGAAGGAGTATACTTTGATGAAACTTTTGCACCAGTTGCTAGACTTGAAGCTATCAGAATTTTCTTAGCTTTTGCAGCTCATCATAAGTTCAAAGTCTATCAGATGGATGTTAAAAGTGCATTTCTGAATGGAGAATTGGAAGAAGTTGTGTATGTTTATCAACCACCAGGGTTCATTAATGAAGAAAAACCTCACTGGGTGTACAGACTGAACAAGGCATTGTATGGTCTGAGACAAGCACCAAGAGCCTGGTATGATACTCTTACTAAACATCTTCTGAAAAATGGTTTTAAAAGGGGTGCAATTGATAACACTTTGTTTATCTTACATGATAAGAGTGATATCTTACTTGTACAAATCTATGTTGATGATATTGTGTTTGGGTCTACAAATGACAAAATGTGTAAAATGTTTTCTGAAATTATGTCTTCTGAGTATGAAATGAGTATGATGGGTGAACTGACATATTTCTTGGGTTTGCAAGTAAAACAAACCAGTGATGGTATTTTTATAAATCAAGAAAAGTATGTCAGAGATTATTAAAGAAATATCAATTTGATTCAGTCTCATCAAAAGATACTCCTATTTCTGCACCATTAACTTTGGACTCAGATCCCAATGGAAAACAAGTGGATCCCACAAAATATCGTGGTATGGTGGGATCACTTATGTACTTAACTACTAGTAGACCTGACATAATGTTTGCAACATGCCTTTGTGCAAGATTTCAGTCTGATCCCAGAGAAGCACACTTAAATGCTGTGAAAAGGATTTTCAGATACCTTAAAGGTGTCCCCAGACTTGGTCTTTGGTATCCCAAAGGCTCAAGTCTAGATCTAATGGGTTATTCAGATTCTGATCATGCAGGGTGTAAAATAGATAGGAAAAGTACCACAGGTGGTTGTCATTTCCTAGGTGGCAAGTTAGTTAGTTGGACAAGCAAGAAGCAGACTGCAGTGTCACTCTCCACAGCTGAAGCTGAATACATTTCTGCAGCAAGTTGCTGTGCTCAGATTTTGTGGATGAAGAACCAACTAACTGACTATGGTGTTAAGTATACAAGAACTCCAATCTTTTGTGATAACACCAGTGCAATTGCCATTTCTCACAATCCTGTTATGCACTCCAAAACCAAGCATATCGACCTCAGGTATCATTTTATTAGAGATCACATTATTAAAGGTGATATTGAACTTCATTTCATTCCCACTGATAAACAACTCGCTGATGTTTTTACAAAACCCTTGGATGACAAAACGTTTAAACATCTCATCAGTGAGTTAGGTATGCTAAATCCTGTATAGCATCACCTCAGGGGGAAGTGTCAAATATTTTTGTGTTTAAAAGAATTTTTCTCTAAGGGGGAACTTTGCTTTCTGAAAAATATTTTGACTGAAATGTCTCAGAATTTCTGAAATGATTTCAGAATGGTTGTGTAAACTGAGATGGTTCAGATTCCTCAAATCTGATCATGCTCAGATTTTGTGTGTCATTTCTGAAATGAATCAGTCCTTTATAGTGTCTTTTGGATACTTGGTCGTTGTGTGAACACGTGACAGTTACTGTATAACGTTTGAATAAAGATACTTTTTGCTGACGTGTCACACAAGTTGCGCCGTAAATGTAAAAGTAATGATCACTTTTTATTAATGAAAGTTGAAAAGTTTTCCAAAATGTGAGGCCCTAACCGTCTTGCATTAAATGCGGACGTGTAACCCAAAATTATTTCGGATTTCAAACCCGATCAAAATTGATTTCAATTTAAATAAAATTTCTTTTATGGGTTTGAATTTCAAAATTATTTTCATTTTATTTATTTTGGAAAAACCCTTTGTATTCCATCATAAATATAAATACCATTTTCGAAAACAATTCCTTCATTTACTCATCTTTACATTTACTCACAATCATCATTCTCTCTTCTTCAAAATTCCAAAACCCTAAATCATCATCATTTTCAGTTTTCCCTTGTAGAAATTATGGCTAAAGTTTCCCAAGCCAAATCTCTTATAGCTTTCGAATACAAACCAACTAAAGTAGTCAAGGCTAGTGCGGCATGGCCAAAAGGGTTCGATCCATCGACCCTTCGGTTCAATATGAACAATTTTGTGGCCGCACTTAATGCTAAAAACAAAACTTTAATGGGGAGGATTAACAAGTTCTTTGAAGAATCCCCTCTCCATTATGCCTTGACTGCTGATCCTCAAGTATTGTATCATAGATACTTACTTGAATTCTGGTATACTGCTACATTAAGCAAGGATGAAAAATCCATTGCTTTTTCTTTAAAAGAAGGCACCGAGCAGTGTATCATTTCACTTGATGGGTTCCGGGAGGCCCTTCATTTGAACTACCTTCCATCTCCTTCAGCCTATGCAAAAAGGCTTAAGGGAGTTAACTTCAGGGAGGTACTGCACGCCATGGGTCACAATGACATGGTTGATGCAGAGCACAATCTGAAAACATCTGGGCACATATTTTTGTCTGGATTTGGAAATTGTTGGAGATATTTTTGGACTCAGATTGTCGAGTGCCTTGGAGGAAATTGGGGTGGATTGGACCAGATTTCCTTGCCACAAGTTGAAATTGGGTATTATCTGTGGCATGGGATTGAGGTGGACTTCGCTGAGATACTTTTCTCTCAGTTGGTGGCAAAATTAAAAGGAAAAAGAAGTCCACATATCTCATTTCCCAGATTCTTGAGCATCTGCTTCATGAATATTCTTGGAGATGCGTATCATGTTGAGGGGTCTGAGTCTTCAGCGACAGAGTTCTGCAGGGATATTTCAAAGGCATCAACTTCAGAACCTGAACCAGAACTTTCCGCTGCAATGACTCAGGTAATTAATAAAACTGAAACAGCACGACCGGCTGGCTCAGAAAGGTCACCGAGCGGGTCACAAAAGAATGTGAGACCCATTGGTGCACCTGGTGGTAAATTATTGAAGTTGTTTAAAACCCCAGCAACTTCATCTACCCAACCACCACTCCCCTCTTCCACTGACCAACCTGAGGACCTCCCAAAAGGTCCCTCAGGATCTCCAAAGGGCGTTTTGAAACATCGTAAATTTAAGAAATCGTCCTCACTGCCCAAGGACACTAGTGCCGAAGCTCACCCTTCTGGATCTTCCCAACAAGATTCAGAAGAAGGTCAAAAGGGAAACCCACAAGCAGCCATCTCCAAAACTTCTTTAGGAGGAGATGGTGAAGAAAATGTAAGTGTGTCAGCCCAACACACAGTAGAGTCCGTGTCTGCACGTGCACCCCCTGAAACTTCACAAATCTCACACTCTTCTGATGCACGAATTAATGAAGTCTTTAATGTGACACCATTGGAGACTGAGATTCCAGACTCTACGGCCGATGAAGTGATTCTTGCAGATGGTACGAGAATCATTAAGGCAACCCCGTGTCTACTATCACTGCCGATGAAGCTATGGCTGAGCCACACATTTCTGAAGCTGGTGACGATGCATCTGCAGCAGTAGTTGTTGAACCAGCAGCAGGTTCAGGTACTAGTGATCTGAACCAGGGCATATCTGATCAGAATGTTGTCTTGACTTCATTCTGGGATGACGATGAGCCACCTCAGGGGAATCTTGATTCCTTTGCTGATTTTGAGTTTGATGAGGGATTACTGGAGGAGAATCAGTCTTCTGATTCTGAGCCAACCTTCAGCCTCACAAACGCCCCTCCTCCCCCAGAAATCCAAAATATACTTGTTGAACAACCATATCGCCAACCACCAACTTCTCATGAACATCCATATTTTCCACCTGGCTCAACACCTGCATGTTACTTCACCTCGTTTTCAACCACAACTTCAACACTTACACCCACAAATTCACCAAGTACCAAAGCCCATCAGTTATGATGATCAAACTGAGAAAGAGTTGGACTCTGCTACTGAATCTGAGAGTCCAACTGAAATGCAACTGGAGAAGGCATTAGATGGGCTTGGTAGCATTCCCTTTGTGGCTTCTGCTTCTGCACAACCACCTCCTCCTTTGAGTGTGGAAGCACAGTTAGAGAAACAAAATACCGAAGTCCAAAGCCTACTTCTCAAGGTGGAGGACTTAACCAAATCTCTAACTGCCAATACTACATCCCTGGCTGAAATGAAGGGTGCTCAGATGTTTCTTGGCACTGAGTTAACCAAGGTTGCTGGGAATGAGGGATTAGTATCTGGGAAGCTAAATGAGCTGGTACATTCATGTAATAAAATAAGTTCAGCCATCAGGGAAGCCTTCAGACTGACCAAAAGAGATGTGCAAGCTTCAGTTGTTGCGAACTTGACATCTAGTGTTGAAATAATGAAACAAGAAGTTATGGAAGTCGGGAAGGAGGTGAATGAGTTGGTGAAGAAGCCCAGTTTTGATGAGAAGGAACTTGGGGTTTCTCTAAGTGTTGGTATTTTTGAGAAGATGAAGTCTGAGCTATCTCAGGAACTTGTTGCTCAGATTTCAGCTTCTGTGGCTGAAAAGGTTGAAGAGAAGGTCAGATTGATGGTCTCTGAACTCACTAAGGATACAAACAAAAGGGTGGATAAGGCTGTTGAAGATGTACAAAATCAATATCCACTCTTGGTGAAATTCTGACCCTTCTGAAGAAGGAAACTATTGTTGTTCCTCCTCCTCCTCCATCTTTCACTGAAGAAGACAGAAAGCAGCTGAATGAAGTTGTTAATAAAGAAGCACTGAACCTGAACTCTAATTTCAGATTAAGGTCTCAGTTTGCTCAATTGTCTAAGGGTTCTGGATTAGTTTGGTGAAAATGTTGATGAGCAGGGATATCCACTGCATGATCTAACTGCTGATGTCAAGAAGTTAGAGGCACTGCAGAAACAAGTCTCTAATCAGTTCATAATCTGGAGAGAAAACAGAGAAAGGGAAAGGGCACAACATCTTTCGATGGGCACCCTTGACCACATCGATGCTGCAGCTTTGGGTCTTTCCTTAGAAAGATATCAAAAGATCAAACAAGATCCCAGAGTGCAGAAGGCTTTAACAGATATGGCTGATTATGAGTTTGGGAGGATGTATTCACCTCTGGAACAGAAGCTGGAAAGTCTCACATTCAAGATGTCTATTGAAGACTTGGTGAAAATGTTGATGAGCAGGGATATCCACTGCATGATCTAACTGCTGATGTCAAGAAGTTAGAGGCACTGCAGAAACAAGTCTCTAATCAGTTCATAATCTGGAGAGAAAACAGAGAAAGGGAAAGGGCACAACATCTTTCGATGGGCACCCTTGACCACATCGATGCTGCAGCTTTGGGTCTTTCCTTAGAAAGATATCAAAAGATCAAACAAGATCCCAGAGTGCAGAAGGCTTTAACAGATATGGCTGATTATGAGTTTGGGAGGATGTATTCACCTCTAGAACAGAAGCTGGAAAGTCTCACATTCAAGATGTCTATTGAAGACTTGGTGAAAAATCGAATGAGTGAGATGGAAATAAAGAAGAAAGAAATTCTGGCTGAAGTTCTGAAGGTAGAAAAACAATTGTCAAGGCCACCTCCAAAAGCCAAAGTGACTGGACCAAGATCATCAAGGAAACATGAGAAGGATCAGTATGATCATTATCTGAAGCATCGGTCTCATCCAGCCAAAATAGTTGATGTTGAAATAACTAAGGCTGATGGATTGAAGCTATTTGATCTGGTGGTGACCAGAGAAGGAAGGGCAGCAACTGAGTACAATCAGGTCTCAGTTCATGAATTTGGCTTATGTGAGCATAGAGAAATGATCCAGATTCTGAAGGCGAAGCCAAAATCCGCTCTAATTGGTGCATGGATGTCAAGAATACAACAGAAGATGCAAGCCAAGGTAGAGATGGAAAGCAGATTGTTTGGGAGAAAGGATCATTCTCCACTGAAGAGGAAAGCTTCTGAAAGCCCTTCTGGTTCAAGGCCTTCAAAGAAGTAGCTTCCTTTTCAGTCTATCATTTACTTGTATTATATTTACATTTGTAACAAATATTTCAGTTTGTATATATATGTTGCAAATTGTAACCATTAAGTAGATGATAAGTTTAAGTTAGAAAAGTCACAAGGAAAATTCTGAGACATCAATGATCTATAAGATGTACTTAGAAAATTTTTATAACTTAAACAAAACTTGCATTTCAGACTTACAAACATGTATAGATAGAAGTCTGACATGCATGGACTATATCAGAACAAATAGGGGGAATTTGTTGGGTCGAAAATCGACCAAGTATAATTTGTTCAGAAATAGTTGAAGTTCAGTGAAGATACTTGTACAGAATTCTGAACCTCTTCAGAATTAAGTTCACTGAAGCTTCACTTCAGTTTCAGATCATCCAAACTGAAAGCATTCATTCTGAAGTCAAAGACTGAAGACTGAAGAAAGAGAATCATCTCAGAAGCAGAGACCAGAGAAGATTCTACCTGATCGAAGACTGAAGCATCTCAGTGTAAAGTACTTACAACACTTTACACTTACGAGGAAACCTTTTTTACTTTACCAACATTTACCCAGGTAATAGGTTTATCTATTAACAAGTACAATGTTGCGTAAAAGGTTGGGAATAAAGTGTGAAATGTCACATCAAATGACTTTCACACTTAACCTTAAAAGTACGCATGTTAAGGAATTGACTTTAATTCCTTAAATGCTCCCAACCATATTTGTACGGCATGGTCCACATCAGCATGAACCTTGCCTATAAATATAAAGGCTTCTCACAACTTGCAAATTGCTTGAAACTTTGGCATTGCAACTTGTGAGATATACTCTAAGTAATTCTTACGAGTATTTCCAAGTTATTAGATCACTTGTATTTCTAAGGTTGTTTAGATACTTACACATTGGTGTTTATCTTTGTTCCGCAACAACCTTTGTATTTTATTTAACATACTTAATAAAATACATTTGAAAAGTACAACGTATCTCAATGCTACATACTTGAAGTATACATATTATTTATATAGTTTCAGCACTTATTGTTTCTTGTCATTTACTTTAAGTCAATTACTTTATTGTTTATATCCTTATCTAGATCGCATTCTGAACTGGTCTATTTCCATAATAGAATTGCTTGCCAGTCGGGTTTAACCATCATATTTGGGACTCATATTATTGCTAGATGGTTAGTTGTCATTTTTAAAGTTTGGGTTCGATTATTTGACATAAATTTGCCAAAACTTTATTGTGTAAAAAACGTACTCCGCGGCAACGCGCGGGGTCAATAACTAGTTTATCATATAGTTTCAACTTTACCAATAAAGTTGAAAATAATTTGACCATTGCATTAAAATTAATTATCAAGATTTAAAAATCATCTTTAAATATTGACTTTTGTTTTTTTGTTCAATGGTCGATCCTACTTTTTATTTCTAGCAATGAACTAACATAATCGCCTACGTGTTTTATACGTAGTGATCCATTAATAAAAATTCGTTGTTTAACTAGTTAATCCAGTTGTACGATTATTGCTAGAACTTATTTGCTTTAAAAACAGAACCCTTATATCTAAAAAACATGATCTCCGGACTTTCATACCAATTAAGTTAAGAGTTAAACCCAATCGACCCTTATTATATTACTTTCACCATTTAATGATATTAGAGCCACATCTTAAAAAAAAAAAAGTAATGGAGGGAACCCTAGCCCCGGTACCACAATTGGATACCCATCGACTCACCCCGTATGAGCCATATAATGCCGGTACAATACCTCCATCCTAATCCCCACATGATCTGGGCACCCTAAAGGATCGAACTCGCGTATTTAAACTTCACATGTGGGTCTAGGCTTCATTGGTAACGGGTACCTTAAAGAAATTATTTTTTATGTCAAGCGGGGATCGAACCTGAGACCTTAAGGTAATCAAGTGTTTTCCTTACCACTATGCTAACTCCTTGTTGGTTAGAGCCACATCTTATATATAGACTTGTTAAGAATTCTTAATACATAACATGTAATTAAGCGTAAAAAGGAAAAAGCAGGAAAAAAAAAACTCATCTACATAAGTAAATAATTACTTTTTGTGCATTTTGTTATGTATTATAGACAAGAAACATTACACTTTTGTGTAACTAGTTTTTAAAAGTTAAGGGTTTTGTAATGTAAATAAGTAAGAAAAGAGTTGAGGGTGTAAATTAGTTTATTAAGGGCAAATTAGATAATTTTTTATAACTCCTTCCAAAATAGGGGTTCATTAAGAATAATTGAGTCATTTCTAAACTAAGTTTGTGTAAGTGTAACTATTTTATTGAGGTGGATAATTTTTATATGGGGGAAGTGAAGGTGGTTCTGTTAGGCACCTATTTTGGGTGAAATCCCTCTCACATGTTAATTTTTTAATCCATAAAAAACATGGGGGCCCATTATTTATTCATTATACATTTATGGATTAAAAAATTAGCATGTGAGAGGGATTTCACCCAACTTAGGTGTGTGACAACACCACCTTCACTTTTCCCTTTTTATATAGTAGTAAAGAAGTAAAGGTTAAAAATGAAAAACCAAAATACAATTTCTACAACTACGTTACCTAAGTATTTCAAATTATTGTATGAGATGATTTAACAAGCAATAGATAGTAAGTTCAAGTATAAGTAGAATAATAATCGTCTAGTAGAAATTGTGTGTTTTTATTTTCTTTAAATTTGTTTTAGTATATACTTTTCCTTTCAAATTTTTTTCTTTCAATCCCTCTACCTCATCTATCACTCCAGCCTTCCAAAAAACTCCATCAGTGGCTATGAACAAGTAACCTTGTATAGATAAATTTGTTTTTGACAAATGTTGATATTGGAGAATTTTTATAATAATGCGTTCAATGTTTCATAGGTTTGAAAAACAGGAATAATTTCAACATGTCACTAAATCATTTGTGAACATCAAACAACTTATTAATTACTAGAGGGATACGCACGCAATGCGGCGACGACGGGTGATGGTGGCGTTAATGATGTGGTTATTAATGTAAAAATAGTTGACGTAAAAAGATAGTATAGTTAATAAAAAGGGGCACTCGTGAAATATGAGATATGTGTGAAGATATTTAGCTTTATGTAAAATGTTTTAGTCATATCAAAGGCTTAAAGTTTAATCTGACTCAATTTATGAACATTTTAAAGTTCCGTTATAAACGGATAAACGGAAAGACTATCTTTAAGAAATCAATATTGATTTTCTAAAAAAAATGATTATAGAACTTTGATGTATACGACCTAATCAATATTTTTGGTAGTCACTGGCCATATCCATCTACACAATAAGGGTCAAACCCTTACCAACCTTGTACATGATTTTCGTTATTTCTTATTGATTTTAAAACTTGTTATGTTTTAACATTGCACGATACCATGCTAGCTTGGTAGGACTGTATGGATGTTTATGAGAATATAAGTATATAACAATATAATTCAATGGGTCCTAGTTTGAAGAACAACATACAGGCCGTTTGGATGTGTATGTTATATAGTAATGAAGAGGTCAGAGTTTTACTACACGGAAAATATAGCTCTACGTACGCCATAAGAAGTTGTTTTCTCCATTACTTGAATACAATTTATTCATTGACCCAAGTGCAGCAATGATTAATGGACTTCGACCCCATGTACTACTAACAAAACCAAAAAGAACAAATAAGGCTGAGGAAAAAAACAAAGTAGCTCCTTATGTGATACTTGGATCACTTAACAGTAATGTCTAATGGCTTTCAAGCACGATACAAAACTTAAAAAGATGGTCTCAAAAATGTCTTGCACCCAAACATATCAATTGAGAAACATGAAACGAATGGAATTACCGACCACTAAGCACGAGTTCCTCTGTTTAGACTAACCATGCGGTTAGAGCCATCCATCTGGCTACCTCTAGCAGTTGCACCACCATAAGTCCGACCAGACCCTGCATTATCTTGATACCGTGTGCTCTGGTACCCACCTCTAGAACCACCACGGTCCCCCCTTTGATAACCCTGACCAGGCCCATAGGGTCGACCACCTCCATAACCGGACTGCTGCCTTCCTTGCAAGTAAGACTGATTGTCTTGCCATTTGTTGCCACCAGCAACAGATGCATAGTCCTGGCCTTCCCCCCTCCTAGACGGTAAGGACTCCAACCCACCACCTAGTCTCACCCCAGTGGCCCGCTCATTGCTATCTGCGAGAACCGAGAGCTTTTCAGTTAACTGGAAAGCTAGTCCCTGTAATCTGGTTTGTTCGACCTCGTGGAACACAATGCATCGTGTGGGTTGGTCCCAGCTCGCGTGGAGCTCCTCATTGATCATCATCTTACTAACAATACAATGAGTTTGACTTTCTGAAAGGTCAAACATCTTTGAAAGTTGTTCCAGTTTCAAGGTCTCGTATGATGCTGAATAGGTGAAAAGGTAGGTCCTAAGAGCTTCTTCCTTGATCTTGTTTTTCAGCATTTCTAGGACTGTTTCACGGTTCTTAAGGAGTCTCCAGACATCAAGCGAATTGATAACATCAAAGGACTTCTGGAAGTCACCCTTGCTAAGGGCTCTAGTTGCTGCCATAACATGGTCCCTCACGTTTTCAGGCGGACCAGTGAAAGTCTGTCTGTCAATGGCCTCAAGATGACGGCGTAGGGTCTTGCTTATAACTTTGCGCCTTGCATCATGACTGTTTGCTGCCATATTAGGAACCTCTAGCAGCATGGCACATATTAAATGCACAGCCTCCAGAAGTTCGAGGTTGATGTGCATGTGATATGGCATCTGCCTTCTCTTTTCCAAGCGTTCCTGCAAACATCAGTAGTTTGATATTAGACTTAGCAAGATAGATTAAAATAAAAATTGGTTGAAACAGAGTCATATTGATTCATATATCCTCAGAGAGAAAAAACAGCAAGTGACCATAAACACAACACCAACTTATGGGGTAAATAAAGTAAGAGCAAACTATATCAGATAAAAGAATACGCTGGAAAGTTGCACACATTATACAAACAATGGGTTGGAAAATTTTAAAAATCACGGTTTGGCGCTCATCTTAAGATCCTCCATTAAACATATATGTTAAGTCAAAAAGTTTGATCAATAGGCTCAAATAAGATAAACATCTTGCTTATGAAAGTTAAAATATTATTATAACAAAAACTGCTTCCATCAAATCATTGAGCTAAAAAAAATAACCGAATACAGTAAAACAATAATGCAATAGACAAATTCAAGAATACTAAACCCGGCAGTTGGGAACATAACAAGCAGATAACAGACAGAATGGGATTGAGACTTCAAACAACGACACTAATACTCTATTCTTTAGTTTTATTTAATAAGAAAAGCAAAGAATGGATGAGTAACGAAAAGAAGAGAGAGAATCCTTTCTAATCATCCAAATATGGGAGGAAGATTTTTAAAACAAAAACAACTAAAGAATACTTTCAAATCCTATCAATTCATTTCCTTACCATCCTTAATAAAACTCAAAAAGACAACTTAAAGATACCAGTTCATCATTAACAAGAAAATATTATGACCAGTGATAACCAAACAACGTAGTAAACAAAAAAAAAGTAATTATTGATGAGCCCACAAGTACAGTTCAACTCAAGACACATACCTGCTCAGGGGTCTTCTCATGATAACGATTCTGCGAAACACCCTGTGCAAGAAGCTCTTTCACCCTGCCCCCTGAATATAATTCAGAGAGACAGCCATGCCCTTCAACAACAAGACCTGCCCTAAAAGCACACAAACCAAGCTGAGCCATTGACCTGTTAAATAGTATCTGCGTTGAGATATCCATTTGTTGAACACTGTCCTGCAAGTGACTCATTAGCAATAAATCACGAGCTATACAAAACTCATCCAAGATTGCATGATGGTAAATGTCACAAAGCATTGCACGAGCCTTGGTCTTTTCATCACCATGCTTGTATATAAGAGAAACCAAAATGTCCATCAGAGCCCTGCTACTCGTTGGAAAACTAGGTTTTCTAGGCACAATTTCAGGAGTATTCAAAAAAGCCGGTGGACCCACTTTTGAATCAGTGGCTGCTATTTCTTCATTATCTCCAGCTTCTGATCGGTCGGCCAAGTTCCTCATAGCACCATACACTTCCTGTGGTTTGTAATACACAAGTTCAACAAGCTTCAATGCTACCTTCGCTGCAGCCTTGTGATCCCCAACACGTTCTAGATATGTTTGAACATTTTGAGCAAGAACAAAGAACAAGGGCTCATCTTGAAGCCTCGCTACATACTCACGGGTATGAGGGTCAAGACATTGTAGACTCTTAAAAAATTCAATGTCTATCTTCTCAAGAAAAGCTGCCAGGTTTCCCCATATACGAATGGTATCCTTGTAGTCCATTCCCTTTTGGGTTTCATTCTCGTCAGGCTCCACAGTGTCATCAACCAGAATATTTGGGTATTGCTCGAGAATATCAAGTATGACAAGCATATTCTCCACACACTTCTTCCACACGTTTATAGGCATGTGACCACTGAGACCAGGGTTGACATCAAACTGAGCAGAGACAACACTAAACAAGATCTCAAGCTTCTGAGCAGGAGTTTTAGCTACTCTCGTTAAAAATGTCAGCTGCTCAACTAGCTCAAGCCGCCCAGTTCCCTTCCTACCACGAGCAGCAACAACCTCCTTAAACTTCTTGTTCACGGTCTCCCAAGTCACCTGGCTTGGATCCTTAAACTGCTTTTCCATTAGCTTATCTTTCTTATTCATCATCTTCTCCCAGCCAGGCTGGTTTTCATCATTATCCTCATTGTTATCATTGTCATCCCCATCATCGGACTCCGGATCTTCTTTTGTCGGATCGTCAATCTCTGAGCCATCATCATCCGAATCCTCGTCTTCTGATGGCTCTTCCTCTTCTTGATCCTCAAAGCTTTCAGGATTCTCCCTACACTTATTAATCAATTCCTCATACAGCTTGTTATTCTTCTTCAACTTTTGCCTCATAGCATTGAACGCCTTTGCATTGCTACTACTCATCTTCTTCTTTGCCTCCTTATTCGCCATAGCTTGATTCAAAAAATCCTCCAACATCACCAACGCCTTGATGTAATTATTCGGTGCCCTATCAGACTCGTTAACCCTGATAACCTTCTCAAGCTGCCTATTAATCTTATCAAAACTCTCCTGCAAACTAACCCAATCATTAATCTTCATAGCATTCTTCATCTGATCAATAGTTGAAGACAACTCCTCAACCCGCTTGTCCTTCGTAGACTTGATAACACGCTTATGCATATCATCATCATCACTGTCAGTATCATCATTATCAAGATATTTGTTCCTGTCAGGTGCATTCGTAGCTTCTTCTGGTCCATCGTTAACATCATCTTGATCATAATCACTCGCTTCAGACTCGGTCTCACTGTCAGCCTATTTACACATTGAAATCAAAACATATTATCACATCAGCCTAAAGCAATAACCGTCCTAGCTTACATATATATATATATATATACACATATATATACGTATAGTTCAAATAATAACCCAAAAAACTAAATTATTCAGAATCATGAAAACTTTAGGTTGCGTTTAGTTGTAGAAAAACTGAAAAAGTTTTCTAATTTTCCATTTTTTATTTTCTAGAAAATGGGAGGGGGTTTCCATCTCTAGAAAACAAATGAAAATTCTAAAAACGCGTTCAAAATGAGAACATGTTATTTCTATTTTCCATAACAGAAAGCAATAGTACATTTTGAAGACGAAATACCGGGGATGGGAAATGGAAAACATCGTAATATAGTTTTCCAAATTTATGTTATAAAATGGAAAATATGTTTTATACTTTCCTGGAAATCTGTTTTAAAAAACTCTAATTTGATCAGGTTTCCTATTTTCATGTTTCTTGGAAAATAAATTTAGATAGCGAAAAATGTTTTCTACAACTAAGCAAGGGCCTTAACAATACGCTTAATTTAAATGTGATTAAGTCCCTTCCATGTGAAATATAGTGGAGGTCTAAAGAGACCTGAAAAACCGTGAATGGCGTTTTAACTTCACATGTAATTTGATTCACGCATAGTTGTCAAGGGCGCGGGGCGCACTCAATGCGCAAAGGCATCGAATATGGCCTAGGCGAGATGCGCCAAAAAAGCGCGGGACTAGGAAAGAAAAAGCGCACTTATTAAAAAAAAAGAGAAGCAAATGCCATCCAAATTAAACTTTACCAATCAAAAACCAATATCCATTCAACCAAAAGCTTGAAAACAAATTGTTCATAAAGTGACAACAGAAAATCTCAAAACAAGATTGTTCAAAATAGAAGTAAACATAAAATAGAAGAAACAATGGCTGACCTTCAGTGATGAATATATTTTATGATATATATTGAGAGGTATACGTATTATAAAAGGTAATTCAATGAAATATTCTGGATATATATGTTTAATATACTGTATACCTGATATTATAGATTAAAATAACTATAAACTCAAGAAAGGCGTCTTTTCTAGTTTTCTTAGTGGGCCTTGGGCTTAGGATTTTGATGCGGTATAAGTGAAATCGCCTGGGCTTAGCGCCTATGCGCACAAGGCGATGGCTTTTGACAACTATGGATTCACGTCAACGGAAGACATGTTTTAACATTTACTTCAAGCGCTTTCACCTTTTTCATTGTTCTTACTTAAACCTCTGCCGTATTTCACATGCACATACTTAATCACATTTAAAACGACACGCTATTATATGGTTTTTGAACCTTTTTTTGTTCTCCTTCATATAGAGATATAGATATACATACATATATATATATATATAACATAAAGTATCTGATAAATTAACTAATTTCTGCATAATCCAGTTGACAAATATAAATCATGTATCAATAGCAAAACGAACCTGATTACTCCAAAATCTGGACGCCATGTTGTTATCTCTCACAAATTAAACGTAACGCAAATTCTCTGTAAACCTACAGCTGCATACAGTAACGATGAAAAAAAATTACAAAAAATTGTCATAAATTAAAATCAAAATAAACAAATCTCAATAATTATACGCACAATTTCAATATCGTGATAAAATAATCGAAAAAGGGATAAACTTTATTCGATTGAATCTGGAAAAACTGATATAATAAGACGAAATAATATATATCATATAAAGATATAGATATAATTAGAGATATAGATAGCGAAAGATATATATATATACCTGAAGCTGTAAATCGACGATTGCAAAGGGAGTTGAAAGTGTGTGTTTGAGTCGGCGGATTAGGGTTTTTGTGTATGGAGGAAAGAGAGAGTGAGCGTGATTCGATTAGGGGTAAGGTTCTCTTTAGAAGAGTGGTAAAAAAAAATAAAGTTTGTGGTTAATGATTTTAGAGTAAATTACACTTTTCGTCCCTAAACTTGGCACGTTTTTTACTTTTCGTCCCTAAAGTTTAAAAATTACAATTTTGACCTTAAACTTGGCAGAATTTTGCAATCGACGTTCTTTGGCCATACGGCGTTAAGTTTCAGCCGTTAAGTCCCACACGTGCAAAACACGTGAGGGACTAAAAGTGCAAAAGGTGTCTAGTTCAGGGACGAAAACTGAAATTTACATTATATATTGTCATCATCTTCATCTTCTCCGGCTGAGTGGCCGGAAAATTCACCGGAAAACTTAAAATGCCGATATCTCACTCGTTTCTTCGAATTAGACCACGAAACCACCACCAAACTTCTCAAAATTAATTTTCGCACGAATCCTAACCAAAAGATTTCAGATTCAACACTTGCCGGAAAACTCAAAATCTCGCCGGAAAACGAACTGCCGACCAAACTCAACGAAATGAAGAAATCATCACATCAACATGCTCAGAATTCTATCGCGGATAAAACCTTGTGATTTCCAGATCGATTTGAGACAGAAGATCAGTAACATGAAACCATGACGTTTTGTTGCTTGATCTAAATCCAATGTGGAGTGTATCACTAGACTTATGAGAGTCTTCTTTCTCGTTTTGGGGTTAAAAATCAATTTCTACAAGTCTAATCTTTATGGAAGCAGTGTTGATGACCCGAAATTTCTGAGCTAGCGGATAAACTACATTGTAAGTCATACTTTTCCTTTCACGTATTTGGGTCTTAAGGTATTTATTCAAGAGTTGGAAACCAGTATTTGATTTAGTGGAGGCACGACTCTCGTTATGGAAGACCTCGGTTTTATCTAATTGGAGGGCGGGTTACTCTATTACGCTCGGTTTTTGTGACCACGGTATTTTGAGTTTTCCGGCAAGTGTTGAATCTGAAATCTTTTGGTTAGGATTCGTGCGAAAATTAATTTTGAGAAGTTTGGTGGTGGTTTCGTGGTCTAATTCGAAGAAACGAGTGAGATATCGGCATTTTAAGTTTTCCGGCGAATTTTCCGGTCACTCAGCCGGAGAAGATGAAGATGATGACAATATATAATGTAAATTTCAGTTTTCGTCCCTGAACTAGTCACTTTTGCACTTTTAGTCCCTCACGTGTTTTGCACGTGTGGGACTTAACGACTGAAACTTAACGCCGTATGGCCAAAGGACGTCGATTGCAAAATTCTGCCAAGTTTAAGGTCAAAATTGTAATTTTTAAACTTTAGGGACGAAAAGTGTAATTTACTCATGATTTTATATGATATGCTACCACTCAACCGTGAATTAAACTTTACAATAGTTTATGGGAAAATGATATATGATAAATCATCTAACTTAGATGATGTTAACATCATCTAACTTATCCCCATAGTTTATTACTCGTATTTGTAACACATTTTATAACATTTGTCACTTGGTTTGTCTAAATGAATGCCTAAAACCTGGTTCGAACCGGTGAGTCAGACTTGTTCGACTATATATCAGAGGTGTCTTATTCTTTATGAGATCCAAATTGATATATTTTTAGAATTTTTTTCTGGCTTTATCGGGGTTTTAAGAGTTAATTTCATTACATACCCCTAGGGTATGCTAATTTTTCAAGTTTCGCCCCTCTCGTATTTTCGTATCATTACATACCCTTACGGTGTGCTTTTTTCAAGTTTCACCCCTCTCGTATTTTCGTATCATTACATACCCCTAGGGTATGCTTTTTTCAAGTTTCACCCCTCTCGTATTTTCGTATCATTACATACCCCTAGGGTATGCTTTTTTCAAGTTTCACCCCTCTCGTATTTTAATTTCATTACATACCCCTAGGGTATGCTAATTTTTCAAGTTTCGCCCCTCTCGTATTTTCGTATCATTACATACCCTTACGGTGATTTTTTGTATCATAACCCACCCCTCACTCTAACATACGTTAATTGAGCTCTGTTAAGTCCCTCATGTGCGGGGCATTATTGTCTTTTCAACCCAATTTCTTCTCTGACCTCTATCAATCATCATCATCTTCATCACCAAATATTAACAAGTCAAAAAAACCAATGCATACACTTCATTCTATATCTATGTATCCATATCTATATCTATATCTCGATTCATATCGATGAAATACATTCGTTCAATAAAAGCAATACACATACAACTTATCATATCACATATTTATTTATATTCATAAACAAAACAATAACAATTAAATAAATAAAGAAATATGGCAAATGAAAGAAATAACCAAAAAGTTCTAGTAGCAAATTCAACACCAATAATGGTGGGCTGCCTGATCTTACCACCCATTTCTTATTTTTATTTTGCTTTTGTACGACTGTATGAAACAAACACAAACCAAACACCCATTTCCAACTTTTTTTTTATTGTTTTATAACCAACACAGATCTATAACCAAATCAAGGTTATATAAGCTAACCACATTGACAAACCCAACTGCGGTTGGACATAAAGAATACAGTGGCGGTGATGGGATGGGAGCCTTCTCAGCGACGGTGACGGAGATCCGGCGAATGGCAGGTGGTGAATCCGGAGATCCAGATCTGGATCCGATTGATTGATGTGAGTGTGTTTCGTGCTTATGGTGGTTCACGGGTTTTGATAGTTCGTCAGAATAGACGAATGGTGCCAAGTAGGCGGGCAGAGGAAATGGTGGTCGGAAAACACCATTTGTATAAGAAATTAAGAATAGGAGATACATAGATAGAATAGAGAGTGCATAGATTAGATATATATATGTAGTTTTCTTTATATATAGATAAATCTTTTACCCAAAGATTATATAGATAGATGGATATATGTGTATGTATTATGTATATGTATATGTATATGTATATGTATATGTATATGTATATGTATATGTATATGTATATGTATATGTATATGTATATGTATATGTATATGTATATGTATATGTATATGTATATGTATATGTATATGTATATGTATATGTATATGTATATGTATATGTATATGTATATGTATATGTATATGTATATGTATATGTATATGTATATGTATATGTATATGTATATGTATATGTATATGTATATGTATATGTATATGTATATGTATATGTATATGTATATGTATATGTATATGTATATGTATATGTATATGTATATGTATATGTATATGTATATGTATATGTATATGTATATGTATATGTATATGTATATGTATATGTATATGTATATGTATATGTATATGTATATGTATATGTATATGTATATGTATATGTATATGTATATGTATATGTATATGTATATGTATATGTATATGTATATGTATATGTATATGTATATGTATATGTATATGTATATGTATATGTATATGTATATGTATATGTATATGTATATGTATATGTATATGTATATGTATATGTATATGTATATGTATATGTATATGTATATGTATATGTATATGTATATGTATATGTATATGTATATGTATATGTATATGTATATGTATATGTATATGTATATGTATATGTATATGTATATGTATATGTATATGTATATGTATATGTATATGTATATGTATATGTATATGTATATGTATATGTATATGTATATGTATATGTATATGTATATGTATATGTATATGTATATGTATATGTATATGTATATGTATATGTATATGTATATGTATATGTATATGTATATGTATATGTATATGTATATGTATATGTATATGTATATGTATATGTATATGTATATGTATATGTATATGTATATGTATATGTATATGTATATGTATATGTATATGTATATGTATATGTATATGTATATGTATATGTATATGTATATGTATATGTATATGTATATGTATATGTATATGTATATGTATATGTATATGTATATGTATATGTATATGTATATGTATATGTATATGTATATGTATATGTATATGTATATGTATATGTATATGTATATGTATATGTATATGTATATGTATATGTATATGTATATGTATATGTATATGTATATGTATATGTATATGTATATGTATATGTATATGTATATGTATATGTATATGTATATGTATATGTATATGTATATGTATATGTATATGTATATGTATATGTATATGTATATGTATATGTATATGTATATGTATATGTATATGTATATGTATATGTATATGTATATGTATATGTATATGTATATGTATATGTATATGTATATGTATATGTATATGTATATGTATATGTATATGTATATGTATATGTATATGTATATGTATATGTATATGTATATGTATATGTATATGTATATGTATATGTATATGTATATGTATATGTATATGTATATGTATATGTATATGTATATGTATATGTATATGTATATGTATATGTATATGTATATGTATATGTATATGTATATGTATATGTATATGTATATGTATATGTATATGTATATGTATATGTATATGTATATGTATATGTATATGTATATGTATATGTATATGTATATGTATATGTATATGTATATGTATATGTATATGTATATGTATATGTATATGTATATGTATATGTATATGTATATGTATATGTATATGTATATGTATATGTATATGTATATGTATATGTATATGTATATGTATATGTATATGTATATGTATATGTATATGTATATGTATATGTATATGTATATGTATATGTATATGTATATGTATATGTATATGTATATGTATATGTATATGTATATGTATATGTATATGTATATGTATATGTATATGTATATGTATATGTATATGTATATGTATATGTATATGTATATGTATATGTATATGTATATGTATATGTATATGTATATGTATATGTATATGTATATGTATATGTATATGTATATGTATATGTATATGTATATGTATATGTATATGTATATGTATATGTATATGTATATGTATATGTATATGTATATGTATATGTATATGTATATGTATATGTATATGTATATGTATATGTATATGTATATGTATATGTATATGTATATGTATATGTATATGTATATGTATATGTATATGTATATGTATATGTATATGTATATGTATATGTATATGTATATGTATATGTATATGTATATGTATATGTATATGTATATGTATATGTATATGTATATGTATATGTATATGTATATGTATATGTATATGTATATGTATATGTATATGTATATGTATATGTATATGTATATGTATATGTATATGTATATGTATATGTATATGTATATGTATATGTATATGTATATGTATATGTATATGTATATGTATATGTATATGTATATGTATATGTATATGTATATGTATATGTATATGTATATGTATATGTATATGTATATGTATATGTATATGTATATGTATATGTATACGTATATGTATATGTATATGTATATGTATATGTATATGTATATGTATATGTATATGTATATGTATATGTATATGTATATGTATATGTATATGTATATGTATATGTATATGTATATGTATATGTATATGTATATGTATATGTATATGTATATGTATATGTATATGTATATGTATATGTATATGTATATGTATATGTATATGTATATGTATATGTATATGTATATGTATATGTATATGTATATGTATATGTATATTATATGTATATGTATATGTATATGTATATGTATATGTATATGTATATGTATATGTATATGTATATGTATATGTATATGTATATGTATATGTATATGTATATGTATATGTATATGTATATGTATATGTATATGTATATGTATATGTATATGTATATGTATATGTATATGTATATGTATATGTATATGTATATGTATATGTATATGTATATGTATATGTATATGTATATGTATATGTATATGTATATGTATATGTATATGTATATGTATATGTATATGTATATGTATATGTATATGTATATGTATATGTATATGTATATGTATATGTATATGTATATGTATATGTATATGTATATGTATATGTATATGTATATGTATATGTATATGTATATGTATATGTATATGTATATGTATATGTATATGTATATGTATATGTATATGTATATGTATATGTATATGTATATGTATATGTATATGTATATGTATATGTATATGTATATGTATATGTATATGTATATGTATATGTATATGTATATGTATATGTATATGTATATGTATATGTATATGTATATGTATATGTATATGTATATGTATATGTATATGTATATGTATATGTATATGTATATGTATATGTATATGTATATGTATATGTATATGTATATGTATATGTATATATATGTATATGTATATGTATATGTATATGTATATGTATATGTATATGTATATGTATCTGGAATTCAGTATTTGACAAAAACAAAACTCATCTATAATTATTATTTAGACGTATGTCAGTGCGTTGCGGTGACAATAGTGATAGCGGTGACAGTGTGCTGGCGTCAGCGACGGGTGTTGGTGACGGCGACGGTGTGGTGGTGACAGCGACGGGTAATAACGGAGGCGATGACGACAACAATGGCGACGACGGTGGTGTGATTACTAATGTAAAATAAATGGATGTAAACGGAGTTGTGTAGTTATTGTATGAGTTGTGTAACAGTTATAGGTATACTATATGGAGATGGAAAAATATAGGCGACCGATGAGGGTAAAAAAGTCAATTCTAGAGGCTTTTGTTGAAAGGGGGGTGGGGGTTGCTCATTTTATTAATGAGTACGGATAAATATCTTTATGTTTTTATGTTGTTTAATATGTTCAAATGAGTTTATATTTTATATGTATTATTGGATTGTTGGATACGTGCTAAAGTATGCTAGGTTACATGTTTACAATTATTTTTTATTCGTGTACACTTTTACACTTTTACTACCAGTTATTTTTTTGACTTTTTTTACACTTTTAAACAAACATATTCACAACAGAATAATATTAATTAAGCGGTTGAAAGTTCAACGCAAATATACTAAAATAACGTAACGTTTCAACAAGTCAATTGACGCCCTGCAACGCGAGATACGAAATTTACTAGTTTTAATTTATTTGATTGATTTAAATTCATTGGGTATTATGCAAAAAAAATAGACCCTTTAGAGTATTCAAGATATATAATAATTTTTTTTTAACCTTATCTCTATATAACTAAGAGAGGATATAAAAGTGATTATGTGGCATATTCATCTAACTTACAAGTAAGATTTTTGCTTATTTGTCAATCATTAGATAAATAGTATTTATTTAAATATCATTATTTATTTAATATTTAATTTAATCTTACATTACATTCTTAGTAGGCAATTTTAAATAAATAATTAGTTTACATATATAAAATAAATAAATAAATAATTTACGTATAAATTAAAAGGTACGTCTACGATAAGTAAAAACAACATCTTAATCTTAATATATACTATAAGACAGTTGAATTAATGACTTATTAACCAATCAAATCGCTCAATTTCATCAAATTGACTCTCGCTTATGTCATCATTTGATTAACTATAAATTAAAAATCTAATAATCATTATCCAAATATATTATTATATTAGTATTTATATTAATTTGTATAAAAAGTCTCATTAATTTACACTTTTTTGTTTTCCATCAATAATTTATACTTTTTAACCCTGAATACTTAATTTGTATCTATTTTTAGCCATCAACTTGAGAAGATTTTTTTAAATTTTTTAAAAAAAGTTACAAAAATTATTTATTTTTAATTTTTTAAAGTTACAATTGTCACTCAAATCAAAAGTCCTAATTGTTATCTAATTATCATAGGACAAGTGATTGAAAATAAACCTATTCGTGTTATGGGCTCGCATAATGATCAAATACATATACCTGAATGTCAAGTACATGATCACAAGTATGTTTATATTTTAATTCTTAATTATATTTCATAATTTTATCAAATTATGAGTACAACTGGTTTAAAAAATTCTATAATAGATAAGTTATTGTAGCATGTGCCTTGTGGAATGACTACGATGCAAACAATTCCATCAATATGTCTCAGCTAATAATGACAGTGACGAACATGTGATTATTGTACTACAACTTGCAAAGTATAACACTTAGAACCGTATATCTTTAAAATTATAAGCTTTTATATGTGAATTAAATGTATGAAGATCTAATAATGATAATATCGTAAATCCTGTGTCCAGTGTTGGACACGGGTCTAAAATCTAGTAGAGTACTGTAATATAATATCTAAACTAAATTATCTACCCAACAATCTAAACAGAATAGCAACGTTACAATGAGCTTATAAATATGTGATAGTATTATGAAACATTGTATCTTCTATAACAATTAAATATAACCATCATCAAAGTTTTTTTTAATCAGGAATCATAGAAATAATTTAAAATTAGTTGAAATTTTAAAGATTGATCGAATGTGTTTGTAGAGGTTTTTGCCTTTGGGGTAAAGACCAAAATTTAATCCTTGATATTGATGTAAATAATACTATTCTGTGTGATTTAATCTCTTTATATAACTAAGTGAGGATAATTTTTTGCTTATGTGGATGTCTTATGGTATTGCCAAGTAAGCATTTTGCTTATGTGTTAAAAGCCAGTTTATTTCTCTTAAATTTTCCTTAAATATTGCTATCTAATCATCCCTTAAATATTACTTTTTAAATAAATTAATAATTTAACAAATCATAGCTATAAAATAGGAACGTACCAAGCTTGAAAGTTGAGAATTGTATTCCCTAAATTTATGACCATGTGGTATTTTAACTTTTGGATATATTTTTAACATACACATAATATACTTTGTATTGCTTGGGACATGAATACAAATCATCAATTAAAACGTAAACAAATTTTAGATTTTTTTAAAAGAGAGATATTTTTAATAATTTATTTATTAATAATGATAGCTAAAAAGAATAATTATATTAAAATTAAACATTTTGTAAGCTTTATACTTTTATGAAAAGCTAAAAAATATATATTATTTATTGAAAACAATAATAGGATTTTTTCTATAATTTTCAACATAATTAATGATTGAAGTTTTTGTGGGCCAATAATTTTTTAATTTATAATTACAATAACAAAAGTAAAAATTAAAATCAAAATCAAAAGTAAATTTAAAGAAATCGACAATTATGATTGGTCGATAAGTCATTTGTATAATTGTGTCTTACATATGATTTGATTTATCATCTATATCTATATATATATAAAAGTTGTATAAGGAGTTGAAAAATTTGGCGATTTTTAGCCTTTCATTGGTTAATTAAGTTCTTTTAGTATAATGGATCCACTTCCTTTGCTATCTTTGAAGGTTATAAATGTATTAATCCTTTTATGTTTGTGTGGGTTTATTATATCTGTATTGATTTTAATTCTGTAGTTAAATTCAATTCCTGCTGTTATCTTTTATTACTTTTACTGGAATATGTATATATATTGATTGATACGTATGAGTGCATTAATAAATGGGTAAGTTTTATGATGGATGATGGATTGTTCGTTTTCTAGGTTATCTTATATATATAAATGAGTTGCAATCATAAAGTGTTTTGTATTCCTTCCTCTTTAACCGTTTTCATTAAATTAATAATAAAAATAACTATCACCTCCAAATCCATCATTTTCTTCATGTTTTGATGATTGTATCACCCACTACTCATCTCCTTCTTCAGTCAGTTACTACCTTTCATCCTTCTTCCTCTCTCTTCAAGGTATCACATATCTTCTTTATTTACCTTCAATTTGTTAATTGATAATTTATTCACTATATTTCTTTAAGTGGATTATTTGCTGGGTTTTTTTCCCCCAATCAAGGTATGTAAAATTTGTCGTAATTTTATTATATTATTTTTTGGGGTTTTTTTGTTGATGGATTTTTGATGTAGATGTAAAATTGTTAAGTTGTGTTTAATGTTGCAGCAAGTTATTATCAGGGAAATGTGTTGACTTTGATTACATCCGGAACCTGCAGTTCTACATGAATTAATCTGTTATTGTATGTATGAAATAAAGTATAGTTTCATGAGTAATATGTTTTAAAAACTATGGTGTTGCAAGCAGATAAATGCATTGTCAATCTTTTGTAAACAAGATAATAAAAAAACTATCGGACCTCCAAATAGATTATTGGGCTTTTTATATCCTCATATAATCAGTTCAAAATCTTAAATTTTAATCTTCATCTTCATCATCCCCTCCCCTTTTTTGTGTATTATTGATCTTCGTCTTCTTCTTTTATTTTTCTTTTTTTTTTATCTCTTTTTGCAGGTAACCTACAACTTATAAAGAGATATTGACACTCCATCTTCATCAATCAATGGGTGCGTAACCATTTTTTTTATGTTGATGATTATCAATTTTCAATGTTATATTTACTGATTTTGCAGGACATTTCCACGCTATTTGGGTAGTTTCTTGGATATTCCTTTCGTTCTATGAGTTTGGTTGATTTGCCAACCTTCTCCAAGAATATGTGTTTGCTAAGTTGTCTGAAGGAAATATAGGTTCGTAACTATATACTTTCTTTTACATAAAGCATTTGATTTCTTTAACGTCAATTTGCAGCATAGTTTGTTTTGTATATTAGAGACTGGCCAACTTCTATTTTAAAAGGAAAAAAACAAAGCATTTATAAAAAAAAACAGATGAAATGCAATGCAAAAATAGAACAATATGCCACACTTATTAGTTATTACTTACCATGTTGGAGATGATCCCATTGAACTTTTATCATTTAGTGTCTGTTCAATACAAGATCAGAGAATAAAAATCAGTGAAATATTTAGAACAGGTCTATAATTTTTTAGGAGTAGTTTTTAACAGGTCTTTGAACACTGAACACACATCTGGGTAACATTATTCCGCATTCCAACCTTAATGAACTCGATGGCTTCCTCATGCAAAAACGTAAATTTGATATGCAAATTATGAAATCCATATCAAATAGATGCAACTACATAAAATAGATGTAAAAGCTATTGGATCTGCCGAGGGACTTCTGCAACCTTTTTATGCTTTTTATGTTTCAAATGAAATATTAAAGCAAGCAATGTGTTATTAAATGTTGAATTCAACGCCAACGTATCTTAACTACTCTTGGTTATAATGTTATATCACCCAGACACCGCACATAATGCACTGAGATATTAAAGCAAGCAATGTGTTGTTAGATGCTGAATTCAACACCCAAGTGGCTGGTTTCAGCTTTGCAAAGCTAATCCCAGATGGGGCAACACAGGTTGTATTTTGTTTTGCTAACTGCTCAAAAAGGTGAGTATAATGATCAGTTTATAAGGTAACAAGCCGAATCGCTCCAAAGTCAGCCAAAGTGTATTTTTCTCATAAGCCATCCGAATAAGGGGTGCTTTTTTCACATGGTGCAAGGTGGAATGGTCATTGGGAAAAAACGGTCGTCTTTACATTGTTCTCTCATTTGAGGTGTACCAATATGATGTCAGTTCTGCAAATTCTCAAGAGACTGTTGGCTTACGATCCTGCAAGGCTAATTCTGCAGTGACACGAAGGTAGTTTTATTGCCAATTTCTGTTGATCATAATTCATAAGCTTTAAGATTAGCAACCTTCTTTGTCCCAAATTCCAAATAATTCATGAGCTAAGCACTCAATGGTCAACTTTATTTATTGCCACCAGAAGCCTCCTTCTCGGTGCCTTATGGTTTATTATCTTTTTTAGCATCTTTAACAAATAATTATTTTGCAAAGAAAACTGGAGCTGACGATTCCACTTATTGCTAGCAGATTGTCGAGCTTGCAAATCTGGCCAGTCTTATTGATGTTGCCCTTACTGACAGTACGGATTTTTGATAATCCTTCCAGAGTGGGTGGCTTCAAGTGGCCCGATCAGATTACATTCACTAAATGATGTTGCCTTACTGACAGTAAGGATGCAAATCCGGCCGGCCTCATAGTCTCTAATGATTTAAAAAGTTTAGCAGCACACACGAGACCTGAAAATCCAACCAACATTGATGATTTTCAAGATTGATTGGCCTGTTAAAAGTGTGAGTCTACTTTCTCATGTTTTGATCAGATAGAAAATGAATAATGATATGGACTATTTGTGGACCTCCATCACCAGATAAAAGAATGATGGTTTATAAAATGGTGATCACCTATTCTACTTTCTTTAGACTATAATGAGATTCAAAGTCTGGTGCTATTCTTTTGTATTCTTCAACCATATGCTTATTGACTGATATTATTCTACTTTCTTTAGACTATTATTGAATTTGCAGCAAATTCCAGCTCTGATGACAGAACTTGAGAACCTTAGGCAACAGTATCAGCAATGTTTGTTGGTAATTTTCCTACTTTGTGTTGTCATTTTTTTAATATTCAATCTTATAATATTTGATTTAACGATGCTTTAAGATCGCATCTCTCTTGACATTAGTTGAGAACAAAGTATATTGTATGATGAAGTTAATGAACGACTCAATGCCCAATTGTGGGGCCCTTGGCCTACTCATTCATGACGCACGGGAGAAACATCCTTTAATAGTTTACATGTTGAGAAGATGGACTAAGGGAAGATGCAATCGGAATTGGGTCATAGGAACACATACTATCCTGGCTTCTGCTTTAGCAACCGCAGCTATTACAGTGTCACATAGGGTTTTTATTTCATTAGGTTAAAATAAAACATAGAATTAGGTAATTTTCCGGAAATGGTCAGACCAGTAGTTGGCCTATGCTTAGACCCACCACATATAGCACCCAGCATATGGGTGGTCCTGGTTCTGGTCCTATATAGCCTGTTGTTTCTGCTACTGGATTTGAGGTTCAGTTATCTTACAAGTGCTGACAAATTGGGTGTTACTATTGATACTTCATACTATTTGCGACAAAAGATTGCATTTTACGGGTTCATGAAGAATGACTCTCAAACCCGTTTAGGCCATATGGCCAATTTCCTTTTTTGATGAATGTTTTTGCATTACCCATAGCCGTATGAGATAAAAAGAAAAAACCAAAATTGACCCATTTGTTTAACAATGTAGTTTCTAATTTCGTTTTCCCGTTCCGGTTTTCTTATTCCGAAGTAGCTGGATTAATTGATAGTGGAACTGGTCCATGACAGGATTTTTTTGAAAAAAATATAAAATTTGTATAGCTGATACACACACGAGCACGCATGAATTTCGATTGTTAATCATTACAATGTATTCCTGTCACCAAACAAAAATGTGAAAGATAAAGTTACACTTCTAGCTTGGAAGATACGTATAACATGAACCATGGTGGCCCAAAACCATGTAATTCTTGGAGCTATTTTAGTGCAAGCTGGACAATGGTCTGAATTTCAAGTCGTTCTCTGAACCGTTTTAGGACTAATTTGAGATTCCGGAGCAGTGAGCTACCTTTTTTAGGAGTTATTTGGTTTAGTCAAAGACCCGGTTTTAGTTAAACTGCTTTTGGTGAAAACTAATGTGCCTCACCTTTGAGATTCTTTAGCATATCTGAAATATCGCATCATTTGGACGCAAATTTATAATGCTTTAGTACTTATGATGTATACCTAATTATACAGGACACTCGAGCAGAAAGTCTGCCTTATGTTATGCAGTCTGTATTTAACCCATACAATCCTTATGTTGCAGGTGCTATGATAGGAACTAATGGTTCATTTTGATGTCTGCTGAAGTAGATTTTGGATGTCTTTTGAATCGGTAAATCGTTTATACTTTTCCAAAAACATGTTTCATGTACAACTTCCCTTTTTTCTTATCTATCCTCATTGGTTTGGCGCCCTACTGCTATAGAATTCATATTTTAATTGTGGGCCTGTAAATGGAACAGGTAGAATGGTTCGTGTTTAAGCACATTTTACTGGTGAGAAAAATGAATTACTAAACACTAATTAGTAGAGATTTGGTTCAAGGTAGTCTCTAATGGTTAAAATAAAATCGATATGCTATTTAAGGAAAAACACGAAATTACCCCAAAATTTATTTCAGATGCATATAATATCCTAATTTTTTTCCTTTCTTTGAATTGGTATTTGTGTTTACAAATTCAAATATTTATTTGTGGTGCAGCCACTAGATAGAAGATTCGACGTTTGATGTAGACACCTTGACTTTAGAGACAGTTTCACAACCTTAAATTTTTACTTGGTTGACTATGAGAAGATGTGATATAATGATGAAGAGGAAGACACACAGGCCAACAACAATATTTGTTGTGAAAAATGATAAAGGCAGGTTAAACATTCATCACTTTCTGCTATTATCCAATAATTATCAATGGCATATGTTTCTTACTTAGTCACAGGTTAGCAAGGATCCTGGGAATAAGGATATGCAAAACTGAAGGTGTGGGAAGAAGGTATTAAGCCACTTTAGTCCTGTCGAGCCACTGTGCTATGGTACTAACCAGGCTTTTAATGAAGATTAGATGCCTAAAACTGTGGATGAAACTATTCCAGGTGAAGAAGGCACGAGTAGGTATTCATATAGTATTCTGCATTTTTTGCTATGCACATACATGTATGCCTTTGCGATATATATGCTTTAGTACTTATGATGTATACCTAATTATACAGGACACTCGAGCAGAAAGTCTGCCTTATGTTATGCAGTCTGTATTTAACCCATACAATCCTTATGTTGCAGGTGCTATGATAGGAACTAATGGTTCATTTTGATGTCTGCTGAAGTAGATTTTGGATGTCTTTTGAATCGGTAAATCGTTTATACTTTTCCAAAAACATGTTTCATGTACAACTTCCCTTTTTTCTTATCTATCCTCATTGGTTTGGCGCCCTACTGCTATAGAATTCATATTTTAATTGTGGGCCTGTAAATGGAACAGGTAGAATGGTTCGTGTTTAAGCACATTTTACTGGTGAGAAAAATGAATTACTAAACACTAATTAGTAGAGATTTGGTTCAAGGTAGTCTCTAATGGTTAAAATAAAATCGATATGCTATTTAAGGAAAAACACGAAATTACCCCAAAATTTATTTCAGATGCATATAATATCCTAATTTTTTTCCTTTCTTTGAATTGGTATTTGTGTTTACAAATTCAAATATTTATTTGTGGTGCAGCCACTAGATAGAAGATTCGACGTTTGATGTAGACACCTTGACTTTAGAGACAGTTTCACAACCTTAAATTTTTACTTGGTTGACTATGAGAAGATGTGATATAATGATGAAGAGGAAGACACACAGGCCAACAACAATATTTGTTGTGAAAAATGATAAAGGCAGGTTAAACATTCATCACTTTCTGCTATTATCCAATAATTATCAATGGCATATGTTTCTTACTTAGTCACAGGTTAGCAAGGATCCTGGGAATAAGGATATGCAAAACTGAAGGTGTGGGAAGAAGGTATTAAGCCACTTTAGTCCTGTCGAGCCACTGTGCTATGGTACTAACCAGGCTTTTAATGAAGATTAGATGCCTAAAACTGTGGATGAAACTATTCCAGGTGAAGAAGGCACGAGTAGGTATTCATATAGTATTCTGCATTTTTTGCTATGCACATACATGTATGCCTTTGCGATATATATGCTTTTATGATGAGTTGTATGATTATAGGCCAGAGGTTTTTTTAAGCATGTGCCCTTCAATTGAAGAGACTCTAAGTTATAAAGTTATTTGCATTAGTTATATATTTAAAATGGTAATTGTGAGAAACTCCTTCCTAGGCAAAATGGGGTAAAACATGACAGATATGTGCCCTATATAATGTGTGTATTTTGAGGGCCTGGTTTTATTTTTAGTCAAGCCTTTGATTTTCTATAAGTAGTGAGTTCATCAATAATAACAATTGAGATTTTGCTTTACTTTTGGTTAATGGTCACATTTACCTTTTTTTTATATATTTAAAATGGTAATTGTGAGAAACTCCTTCCTAGGCAAAATGGGGTAAAACATGACAGATATGTGCCCTATATAATGTGTGTATTTTGAGGGCCTGGTTTTATTTTTAGTCAAGCCTTTGATTTTCTATAAGTAGTGAGTTCATCAATAATAACAATTGAGATTTTGCTTTACTTTTGGTTAATGGTCACATTTACCTTTTTTTTATATATTTAATTTACCATTTGCTCTCGCTCTCACAAAATAAGTGTTAGATACACAAAAATGCCACAGAAAATGTGCAATTGTTGAACTTTTATATAGTCAGATGTCTATCATATTTTACTTTTACCTTATAAAATTATGCACATTTCATAGGAATGCACTTTGTGGAATGTTATGGGAAACTTGGTAAGTTATTATGTGAGGTTTGGGCCGCGGTATGTTGGTTTTGAGATCTGTTAAGCTTAATATGCGTTAGAGGTGAAAATGAAATCAGAAATGGGCAAGTCATCCGTACTTCACTAATTTAAAGAGGAAGTTTGTGCTGTTTCAATTTATAAAATTGGCATATGGATCTTTTTAATCTATATCTTGGGGACTTGGGCATAATGTTGCGGTCTTTGGGTTATTATGGAGGTTTTGCTAATGGATGATATGCCTTCAAATACCAATTGGATTATATAATATGTAGTGTAATTGATATGCCCTTTAACTATGGACATTTGTAAGTGCTATTCAGAATTTCGCTAAAAGAGACCCGTTGCTTGGTTGCTAATTCGAAATTTACTGGTGGAGCTACAAACTTGGGCACTTGCATCGTGAATAATAACAAATCACCAGTTAATGATTCAGCCCCCTGTTCTACATCACCAATATCTTCGACGCCAGTTTTCGAAAGCTGGAGTTCATAGAAAGGATATGCAGCTTCAGCGAATGAAATACGTACTATCACCACTTACTTGATATCCCATACTAATATAGATTATTTTCATGTAATTCAATTAATGATACGCATGTACATATCGTAAAAATAATTGTGATGAACCTATTTAACATACATGATGAAGCTGGTCAAATTTTCAATGTACAATATCATATGAATTCCCCAAAACAAGGCCAAAAATCATGCGTCACAAACACGTGTTAATGCATGTACAATACTTGAAACTTGGAATCAAAAATCGCCTTAAAAGCAACTCCCAATACCTTCCTAAACGTCCCGCCATGCTTTCAGACCCTTTATCTAAAACATAAATCACAAAAGGTTATAGACGTAGCCGTGCATCGCACGGGCCTTTACTCTAGTTTGATAAAAAAAAACTTCAATAAGTAATTAATGATTGCTTAATAGTTATGGTGTCCCCGTCCATCGGACGGGTATAATCTAGTAGTTATTATATTTGTTATGATAAAAAAAAAAAGTTAGATACAAGTAATACACTTAAATATCATATTTTAACCGCACATTATGAGGTTTGAAGTTTGAACCTTTAATCTTCACATAAAAGACCTTTTGAAAACCTTACCACAAATCTACCTAAGTGGAATTGACGATTGACTATACTCAATGAATGATATATAAATGTGAATTTAAAAAAAAAAAGGATCGAAATTAAAATATTATATTAATTTTTTTTTGTTATTTTATTTTAACAGCAAAAATATCATTAATAGAATGGTACGGTAATTGGAGAACTAACCTAAACTGACAAAAAGAAAAAGCCTTTGTTTAATACAATGTGTGGACGCTCCCCATTACATGACATGTATTATTTCTTTTAGTTTTGTTTCTTTTTTATTATAAATATATAGAAGATAGAATATTTGTTTTTCTTAGTTTATTATAAAAAAAAAAGCCATATAAACTATTAACAAATCAATGATGTCAATGAATCAATGATCCTATATTTCTGCTGGAATAAGGAAGGTCATATGCCCACATGCTATACATGTGAAGATTCATCAAAGCATTAAAACGGAAAAAGAAAATAATAAACAGATTATTGGGATAAGAACAAAAAAATTAGTAACGCTATGCTGGTATTCATAGCTCTAAAAATTAGTAATGCTATCACTTTCTTAAATCTAAATAATTAAATCAATGGTAACCCAAAATCAAGGTTTAAAAGTCTATACCATTAATCAATTATTTCCTTGAGCTTTAGTTCAATGGTTGAAAGACCATCCCCTTGTATGAGGTCTTGTGTTCAAGCCTTGGGGAGGACATAGGAATTAAGTCCCTTTATGAGGACTTGGCTTGAGTATACCCAGGTTCAAGTCTGAGGGGGCAGGGTTTACCCCTATTAATCGTCGTGCCTTCGGGCGGATTAGTAGGGGGTTTTCCCCCATCAGGTATTTGAAATAGTCATTTCTACTTCGAGGGAGCTCTCTAGCGCGGACCCGGTTAAGACAACGTATGCTAGACCTTCCGTTGTCGAATCGCGACACGAAGTTTCCAGCGAAATTCATTTTTCAAAAAAATAAAATAAAATTATTTTAAGGGATTTGTCAAGTCCAGGGTTGTCAATAAAAGAATCATATACATTGCACCCATCCCCCATATGGCAAACAAAGTCTCACCATCATTTCTGTCCCTCTTAAAACAATGCAAAACCCTTAAACCCATTACACAAATCCACACCCACATCATCAAATCGGGCCTACATTCTGACCCATTCATCACTGGACACCTCATTCTCCAATACACTCTTATAACCCCCAACCCAAACACAAACACCCTGCATCATGCCCATTCCATCCTGACCCATTTCCCTTACCCAACTCCATTCATGTACAACACCCTCATTCGGGTTTTTTCCGAATCCGATCACCTCCGTGACTCGTTCGCTACGTTCCTCACCATGCGTCGAAAAAATGTCCAGTCCGATAGCTTTACTTTCTCATTTGTACTTAAAACAGCTGCTAGCATACAATGTAGTAACATAGGTGTTCAACTGCATTGCCTAGGTGTGACAACTCGTAATTAATTTACATCGGGTTAGTCCTAATCTCAATTAGACGGTCATTTGACGTGGAACTTATTAGACTTTTGGACTTTTGACTTAGTCAAATTAGACGTATCTTGTTGACGTAGACTATTAGCTATCTAGATGAATGCCGAGCCTTTAAAATAACTTTAAATTAATATTTAAAGGTTATGTCTTGAACAAAATAATTAGACTGTCTAGACTTAACATTATAAAGTTCACTTTGACGAAACTTTATTGACTTGTCTTAATTAAAATGACACGAGGGAAAATACCTTTACTTTACATTTTAACAAATTAGTCAAACGGTATTTTAATCGTAAGTATTTTACCAAAGTAGGGGTACGGTATATATCTAATATTTGGCCACATGGGCCGAATTGAAATTGAAAGGCAGAGAGGGAAACACCAAACACCCCCATCACCCTTTTCTTTCTTTGTTCTGTCGACCCACACCCACAAGAAACACATATCACCAACACTCTCAAAAATCAAACTCTCTCAATCTCATAGCATAATCAAATCTGATTTTGGGAAAAAGAAGAAATCATTTAACAAGTATTCAAGGCATCATTATCATCACCATCTTCATCTTTACCTCAAGAACATCAAATTTTGGTAAGTAAACCATTTGCTCAAACTTTTGAATTGATTTAAATTCATTTAAAGGGTTTATTTCAGTTATATAATTCGAATTAGAAGCCTATAAAAGTGGTATGAAATTAGGGTTTTGGCAATTAAAGGAAATGTTGATTTAGAATTTGGTATTTGAAATCAAAATGGTTAAATTGGTGAAATGGTTGACGAAAAGAGTTGTTTCCAGACCTATAGATCATGTTTATACTTGTTATAATGAAAGGATTTGAGTTGAAAAACGGTTTGGCTTTCCTGCATATTGCACCTGCTGGTGCTGGCTGCAGAATGAGGCCACTGCGGCGCAGTGGCATGGGCTTAGCCCACTGCGGCGCAGTGCCATTGTACTGGTCCCTGGTTCGATTTAGCCCACTGCGGCGCAGTGAGCATGGTTCTGGCTCACTGCGGCGCAGTGGATACCTTCTGGGAAAATTTTTGCGCGTAAATTTTTAAACGTTAATAACTTGTAAATCCGTAAGTCCAAATAATTTTATTTACTTTAGTTGATAAAATGAAAGTTTGAAACATGTTCTCGGTAAAGGCATTCTAGGATTGATAGCTAAGTAGTGGTACGTAGGATACTTGTCGTCGTGAGATTTGATCCTCACCATTCGTGCTCATATCCTAGGTTTTGGATAGACGTGGAGACTAGACTGCTCTTATTCTCTGACTGCTCATACTTTTAGCCCTGTTATCGCTAAGGTGAGTTTATGGCGCCCTTTTTTCCTTTTACTTTGGGCCTGAAAAGCATGTACTGTATACACGACTACTTTATAAATGATTTGTCTTTGTCTATGCCATGAGATTTGGTAAATTAAATCATTTGTCTTATGTCTTGCCATGTTGACGGCTGTCTGAAAATGTGTATACCTGTCTTATGAAATATTGAACTAAATGACTTTGACTTGCCATGTTGTCGGCTGACTGAACTGTTCTTTGTGTTTGACAAACTAAAATGATCCCCCCTTCACGTAGTTATCACCATTATGAAATTCTGATGGTTGTCTTGTCAGATTTTGTTCCTGACTGTCTTTGTCTGGTCCGCACCCCATTATAGACGGGAGACCTGTGCGAGGTATACTGGTCCGCACCCCATTATAGACGGGAGACCTGTGCGAGGTATACTGGTCCGCACCCCATTATAGACGGGAGACCTGTGCGAGGGAAATTGTCTTATTGTCGGACTTTGGTCTGGACTGTCTTGTCTTAAATAACTACAACAAACGACGATTGATCTTTTAGTCAAACACACTGTAAACTCACCAACTATTTCGATAGTTGATCCTCTCAAATTTCATGCTTTTCAGGTGACCATCAGTAAGTCTTGGAATCGTCTTTGGCATTATAGGGCCAATCTTTTGACTGTGGACGTACAATTAGCATCAGACATTGAGGACTCTCATGCTTTTGGCTTTAGTTGTATTTGACTGTCCAACTTATTGAACTTGTATTCTGTGGGCCCAGTCCCAAATGAGGATGACTTGTATCCGTATTTTGGGGTCCACACCTTGAACGATTGTACTTGTTTTGACTTGTATTGGTATAAATGGATGTAATCTCTATTAACCTTCTGATTAGTGTGCAATTCTTTGTTAACCCTGTATTTCCGCTACAACGGGGTGTGACACTAGGGGTGGTTTACGGGCTAGATAATCATTTATATGTCGCGACGACGCTTATTAGTATGTATTCTGAATGCGGGTTGGTTCAGTATGCAAGAAAAGTGTTTGATGAAATGTCTGAACCGAATGTTGTCGCGTGGAATGCTATGATTAATGGGTGTGTTAGGTGTTGTGATGTAAAGGGTGCGGAAATGTTGTATAGACGAATGCCGGTTAAGGATTTGGTTAGTAAGAACATTATGCTTGATGGGTATATGAAAAGTGGCGAGGTTTTGCTAGCTAAGAAGTTGTTTTTTGAGGAAATGAATGTTACAGATGATGTTTCTTGGAGTACTATGGTTGTCGGGTTTTCTCACAACGGGTGTTTTGATGAAGCATTTGGTCTTTTTGTAGAGTTGCATAGGTTCGGGTTGAGGCCTAACGAGGTAAGCTTGACTGGGATTCTTTCTGTGTGTGCGCAAGCCGGGGCGTTTGAGTTTGGGAGAGTTTTACATGGGTATGTAGAGAAATCCGGGGTTGTTTGGTTACGTTCTGTGAATAATGCATTGTTGGATACTTACGCTAAATGTGGGAATATTGATATGGCTCGTTTAGTTTTTGAAAGGATGCCCGGGAAAAAGAGTATTGTTTCTTGGACAACAATGGTGGCGGGATTGGCTATGCAAGGGTACGGTGAAGAGGCTTTAAAGGTCTTTCATCAGATGGAGGAATCCGGGATTAAACCTGATGAGATAACCTTTGTTTCCATTCTTTATGCTTGTAGTCACGCGGGTCTGACAGAACAAGGGTGTCGGTTTTTTTACATGATGAAGAATCAGTATGGCATTGAACCAACTTATGAACACTATGGTTGTATGGTTGATTTATATGGCCGGGCTGGGGAGCTACAAAAGGCTTACAGTTTCATAACTGAAATGCCAGTTAAACCGACTGCTGTTATTTGGAGAACTCTTCTAGGAGCTTGTAGCATTCATGGTAATGTAGAGTTAGCTGAGAAAGTTCAGATGAGACTAACTGAACTCGAGCCTAATGATGCAGGTGATCATGTTTTGTTATCAAATATACATGCTGTTGCTGGAAAATGGAAGGATGTTGCGACTGTAAGAAAGTCGATGAATAGTCAAAGAATCATGAAAAACCCCGGTTGGAGCATGATTGAAGTCGATAAGATCATGTACAGTTTTGTTGCAGGCGAAGAAGAAAACGAGGCCACGAAGGAGGCTTATAAAAAGCTTAGAGAGATTATGATGAGAATTAGAGTTGAAGGCGGTTATGCCCCAGAGTTAATCGGGAGTGTTTTACATGATATAGAAGAGGAAGAGAAAGAGGATTCAGTATCAATGCATAGTGAGAAACTCGCGCTTGCATTTGGGATGTCAAGATTATGCAACGCAAGTATAAGAATAGTCAAGAATTTGCGGGTATGCAAGGACCGTCATACAGTTATGAAGCTTGTTTCCAAAATCTATAGGTTGGATATTGTATTGAGAGACAGAAGTCGATTTCACTCTTTTACAAATGGTTATTGCTCATGTAGAGATTACTGGTAAAATGATAAAGTAATTATACAGAATGGTGACTTGATATAGTACTCTATTTTGACAAAAAGAAAAAAAGAACATATATACAGAAACAAAAGCTGTTAAAAGAGTCTGATTTGACCAATTGCCTTGACGATGTCTTAAGTTCCAGTGACGGTTACATAACCATCATCATCCTCGTCATCATAGTTATTAGAATCCAAGGTCTCCACTTGTTCACCTTGGTTTGCCATTGCACTTCCCTCTGGCGGTGGGACAGGTGGGATAGGTTGACTGCCATCGTCGATAAAATGTTTTGCTGAATCAAAAAAAATTGAGCAAAAAAATAGACTTGGAATCAGTCATCATATGACGCTAAATGAAGTAAGTATATAAATTGGAGCCAAGAACACTTGAAGAGTATTTACACTTAATACCTGATATCATAATCTTCATTGCAATTGCCTTCGCAAACTGAAATTCTCCTTCGTGAGCACTAATAAATTTACCCTAAAATAGGGTATGTATGCAAATAACGTTAGATGTGAATGGATAGTTATTAGTACGGTCCTTTTTTTTTGTTGCTACGAGAGGTTTGATAATGAACTTGTCATATCTGCCAACTCTTGTAATAAACATATTACATATTTCAACATGTAAATATATGTAATAAGGGGCACTGGATGCAAGTTGTTGTATCTACTGAATCTTGTTTTCCCTATATTCTTGAAAGAAGGACATTATAATGGCAGTTCAATATTTACATACCTACGATATAAAACTACAACTATTCAAGGCTAAAAGTATTGTTTTAGAATATAAATGGCAGGTGCCAAATTTCAAAAAGTACATTAAGAGCTTTACCGATTCCCTGTACACGATTGCCACGAGTTGATCAAGTTTAATTTGATGCCTCAAAAGAAAAGGACGTAAATGCTTCATGTATAGCTGTTTAGCACCCTGTAGAACAACATAAGATTTGATCAAGTTTAATTTGATGCCTCAAAAGAAAAGGACGTAAATGCTTCATGTATAGCTGTTTAGCACCCTGTAGAACAACATAAGATTTGAACATGATTATTTCCTCGAAATATCATTTATGTTGGTTCCTGTTAATATACTAAAAAAGCATGCTTACATCGGTAGTGGGAAGTTGAAGCCAAACTAGAAAAGCAAACTTCATGTGATGGTAAAGGGGAACCCTGAAAAACCACCATTAGATGTGTACCATCATGAGATTCCGTTAAACAAATTGGATTAAAAGTGATACCATGATATAATTTTGTCAGCAAACGTCTCTGCAATGCTAAAAGTCCCATATGCTGCAACCAAATGAAATATTGTTAGATAGAAAGAAAGAAGGATAATACTAAAAATAGTTGATGAAATATCTGATACATGTTAAGAGAACTTCTGTTGAAGTAGGTCACGACATCACAAACCTGCCCAGTATACAAGGCACTTTTGTTGCTCAATTCTATTGCGTGACTCAATTGCTTTAAAAGTAGAGTAAACAGGTATAATAACTCCCACAGAACAGCTGCAGAAAGAACACACTATGCTAAGTATAAGGTACATATTTTACGCATTTTTATTAACATTAAAGGACTTGAGAATAATCAACTTAAGTAACTGGAATATTCTAAAATTCAGAATAGATAAGATAATAATAAGTCCTATTCAAATTAACTAAAAAAATCCTTCTGATTCTATATCAGGGGCAATGATTGAATGATATGACGTCTTATTCAAATTAACTGAATGAATACATAAGTATTCAAAATAACCCTACAACTCTGTGCAATCATTACCATGCGGTTTTTAGGACTACGTTGGAACCAAGTGGGCAAAGAAGCAATCGCAGACCAACCTGCACCAATGATAAATCGCATGAGTAGTTGCATTCAACATGCAAGATGGAAGTTATCCTGTAGATCCTGTATTCATGCCTGTTCGAAATGCACATAACAACTCCTCTCATAACCTGAATCACTCCCCATTCTAATATACCATGGTTCGATAACCATGAATATTATGCTAATTGTTTTAGTGATAAACAGCTTTTTTTCTTTCCAATATCCATGTTTGACAGTCATATGTTTCAAAGAAAAAGATGCAACAAATCTATACAGAAATAAAGAAATTTATCGTTTTCTTTCAAAGAACTCTTTGCCTATATAATGTACAACATTTAGCTTATCCGTTAAAGAACTCTTTACCTTTACCATTCGATCATGTTAAAATAAATGGAAGTCTCAATCGTCTGATACATTTTAATCATGCATGATTCCATTATATACAAAACTGAGTGATGATTTTGCATCATAAGCCAATTACATTCACAAATTGAGGAGATAATTCTGTATTAAATACCAGATTGTCGAAAATGGATTCAACTTCCCAGTATAGATGAATTCATATATCTATATCGATTAACCTTGTAAAATTAGACACCCTAATTCTAAGGTTTGTCTAACTCTAACTTGTTCGATAAGAGGCGTATTTAAGGTGCACATTTAGCGTATCGAGATCTTTTTTGGAAACCTGAAAGGGGCATATAATACCCAAAAATGTCTTTCAAAATTCTTCTTTATGTAAAACACAAGAAGAATGTCGGTGCATCAAATTTATCCTAACAAAATACGGTCAAAATTAAAATGCATTGGTACATTGAAAGCCAAAAAATTCATAAATATAAAACATTGATGAAGGTTAATCATAAAAAAACAGTCATTGATGAAGTTTAAAGAAACAAATTCATTTCAATAACAACATCCTTGCAATTTGAGCTTCCTCTGTTTATCTAATTATAATTTTTAATGCATAATAACATTGTTCAATTTTAATAACTAAAACATATATCAATTATAGGATAATCTATTAAAAAAAAAAACACAAAATTACAGATTCATTAAAGGTTAATAATCATTATAAAAATTGAAACAAAAATCGCATGTATGGGTGTTTAGGATTGATTACCTCGTGTGGCATATTTGGGCCTAAAATCGACATCCTCCTATGATAGGAACCTGCAATCAGATTCTGTTTCCAAACCTCCTTTTGTAAAACAAATAAGTAGTATTAATGCTTTCTTGAGTTTTTTGAGAGAAAGAAAAGAAAAGAAAAGAACACAAGGGATTACAAAGTTAACTGTGTTCTTTGAGTTTAATTGAAGGATGGAAATAAAATGAAAAGTTAATTGTGTTCCATCCTTTAATTTAAGGATTTAAGGATGGAAATGAAATGAAACTAAAGAAAACGGAAGGATTTTTTTAGATGATTTTGTTTAAAAAAGTTTTTTCCTATTTTTTGGGTGATTTGGAAGGAAGATAAGATTACTTGAATATTACTTCCAATCAATTCTTTTCTTTTTTTTTTTTGTTTCTTTTCTAAATTTAATGTTGTCGGCTAGATCCCCCGTTGTTTTCCAGCCCTTCAAGTTTGTTGTTTTATTAAAAACTTCATTTATCGTCAGTGGATTGGTGGCACGTTGGTAATTAATACTTTGAAACACTTAGGTGGGTTGGCCAGGGTATCTTCTAAATCCACTATGTGGGCCCCGGAGGTGAGTTTTCCCCAAGGTCTCGGGTTCGAGTCTTGAGTTTCTCATCTCAAGGTATTTTCCATGAGGAGGGGGTTGAAGGTCCAGCAAATCGCTGGTTAAAATTGCCTCCAGCACGTCTGAATCGAAACTAACTTTTTAAAAAAAAATTAATACTCCTTGTAATTAGTCATCTGGGTTTGGTACCTGCTCTTCATATATGTGTGGGTTACATATGGAAGTCCGGGTTCAATCATAAGCATTCGTGATAGTTTGGGAGAAGTAGAATAATTTGCCGTTTAAAAAATAAAATTAAACTTCATTTAAACAAAATATAGTATGTTGAACCTGCCAAATATGATAAAGACAAGGGACTCTTATACCTTGTGATTTGTAGTATTACCTATTAAGAAAAGAATTTTCCTCTGTCTCATGCTTTTCTTTATATGAAAAATGAAATGGTCAAAAAGTGGTTTCAGGTTGATTATGCCTGATCTACTTTTCCATATTACCCAAATCACTTGCCCCACCCATGTTGTCACTTGCCTCTAGTCGACAGATATTACGCTGAATTCCAAACATCATGATTCATTCTACCGATACAAAGTACAGTAACATTAGATACACAGATCAATTGATACGTGTCGGCCTATAATGACATATGTTTAACTATGTTAATTTATTTATGTTATATTAGTTTGTAGTGGTTACGTCTACTTGGTCAAATATGAGGATAAATAGCAGTTAGCATATTACACCACTACTCCGACTTTTATGTTCCAATTAGTAGCAGTTAGTTTATTGCATCTCTTTAGTTTGTAAGGCTATATATAGCCATACGTAGTTCTCTGTTAAAATAGGAATGAATGAAATGAAAGTTTAGTCTTTCTCTTGTCTCTTTAATTCTTGGAGTCTCACCCACTCTACGGGTTTTATCTTGGGAGTTTGTAGGTTTTCTCCGTAAACCTATCATCAATCTCATCTAAGTTGTTCATTTCCATGCCCAAAAAATCCAAAATACCATACACAGGCTCGGCTTCTGAATGATATGTGTCACCAGACGTAAAACTATGAACTTTGCCCCCAACATGAACCCAACTACAACCCGCAATCTTACTAACCTCATTACCTCTCATCTTTTTCCGAATCCTCCCCATATCATCCCATTGTCCTTCTGATGCATAAACGTTAGCCAACTGCACGTACCTACTTCCACTGTCTCCCCCAATCCTCAACAACTTTTCTTCTGCTTCTCGTGCTAGTTCAACATTCCGGTGCAGCCTGCAAGCACTCAAGAATGTTCCAAGTATTACCACATCTATTTAATATATATTTAATGAAAAAAAATTGGATTATTATACCATTAAGATAAGATTTTAAACACGTCACATTTATTTTTTCGTTTGGATTTTTATCCCTTTTTATCTCCTAGAGTATTAAGATAAGATTTCATCATGCCTTTTAAGTTTTAAATACGTGACATTTATCTTTTCGTTAGTATTTTCTCTTTTTTTTCTTTCCAGTAATAATTTTTTTTAATTTTAAATAATTTGAATACTATTTTCCTTGCATGATTAGTTGAGGGATGAACTTTGCATGCTAATTCTAAATGATTTGTTCTCGGATTATAAGAAATGGATGTGTTTTGCAAGCTTCCGAAATGAATTCGTGTTTGTTCTTTTAATGTGATTCTTTACCTATTTTTTTAAAAGTATATATTAATTAAAGTTCATAAGTTATCCGTGTAACTACTTTTATAATTATGATTTTTATCTTTTTTTTGGTAATATAACGACATGAGTTTTCTTTTTCAATTATACTCTATTTTTTTAACCGCTAAGAATATGGAAAGTTTGAAAGTTTTGATATTGCACAATCAGGAAACCCGTAAAATTGTTATTTAAAACTAATGTAATTTTCAATGAAATATTAGTAGATTTGTAATTGTAATTTCTATATGTACTTTAATGATTTTATTAAGTTCTATTTTTGTTTAAGTGTTTTTTAAATGACAAACTTACGAAGTTAAATTAATTTATCATTCTCCGTATGAATTATTATTATGTGTATGTTGTATAAAGTTTTTATATGGAGATATATTTTAAATTATTAAATTTTTATTTTTAACGAATAATTATCATAATTATATTCTTTTGTACGGGTTTAATCTAGTAATAAATATATAACGTTTATATGGAAAAAAACATAAAAAATAAATAAAAATAGAAAAATATGTATAAAAAGACAAATAAGGACTCGGGTCCAAAAAACCAACCACGTTATAGAAAAGGCACAAATCTAGGGTTTTTCTAACAACACAAATACAACTTTCTTAAATGGGCCAAAATCCAACAATATCAATTTCATTATCATCCATGGACATCTAATCTAATCTAATCTAATGATATTATTATTATTAGAGTCAACAAATTTAAATTCCAATCTTTTTTTCTATTAATAATTTATTATCGAATCCATCCAGTTTTCCCTATTTTACAAGTCCATAAGTCAATTAAAAATTTCCCCCAAATATATCTCTCAATTCAATTCAAGAATAATTTACATACACAAAATATTGCAGCAGAGCCTTTGAAAAGAAAATGGATGGAGGTCAACAATACAATCCCAGAACTGTTGAAGAAGTTTTTAGAGATTTTAAGTCTCGCAGAGCTGGCATCATTAAAGCCCTAACCACTGGTATATATATATATATATATACTATATTATTGTTATTGTTATAATAATTCCTCTTTTTTATAAAGAAAATTCAATTTTGAGCTTATGTAATTCTTAAGTTTTACTAATTTGGTAAAAACTTTTGTTTGTTTTGCAGATGTTGAAGAGTTTTACCAGCAGTGTGACCCTGGTCAGTATTCTTTTTCTACTGTGTTATATATGTATATGATATGTATATATGTAATAATTTGTATCTGTGAAGTAATTTATGGCCAATTAGGGTTTAAGAAAGTGAAGATTGTTAGTATTTCTGAGGATAAAGTTGTGAACTTTGAAAAGGCAGTTTTACTCGTATGCATGTTCGAGTGTTGAAATTTTGAATTGAAGTAATTTTTTAGCTAGAAAGTTTGAAATTCGGAAAGTTAAATCGATTTTACATTGGTATAACAGTATTTTTTCTCTTGAGAAGTTGTAAAGATGGTAGCTTTTGCAGTTTTAACTCAAACCCAAAATTTGGAACTGCTGCAATTTGATTTGGATGGCAGGCCTTCCTCCTTCTATTGTTTATTTTTCGGTTTAAATAAGGAGGGTCATCGTCGTTTTAGTGTCCGTCTGGTTGTATTATCGATTTTCGATAATGTAATTTCCAGCATTTTACTAGTTTTATACGAGTACTTATATATGTAATAATTGCCTTTCAGAAAACAAGATCAAAAGTTATCCTAACCAAACCTTAATAAGTGTGGTTTCCGTCTTGATGTCTATACTCTATACACTGTCTTTTGATGCAAGAGTTTTCCTTACATTTAAGGTTATCCTAACCAAACCTTAGTAAGTGTGGTGTCCATCTTGATATTTAATTATCTATACACTGTCTGTTGATGCAAGATAAGGTCTTCGTTTCATTTAAGGTTTAATGTTTTATGTGTCTAGTGGACCAAGTAAGTGAAATCTTGATTTTGATTCATCTGGATGCTATTTTGTTAGATGTTAAAGTCTGAATTTGTCTTGGATTGTTAAGAGCATCTCAAATGTGAATGAACTTTATTACACTTATTAGTGTAAAGTTGCTTAATTTTTCATTTCTGATGTTTATTTAATTTTGACGCTAAAATAGCATGATGATTAGTAATAATTATAGTGGAAGCTCTTTTAACGATAAGCTACTGAGTATACGTAAAACTAAATAGTTAATCCAAGTATCTGATAAATGAAAATCTTAATATTAAATCATGTGGTTCAAGGCAAATTTATGAAAATGCAAAAAATAAAATAAAATTGGGTGGAAGAACTCTATTGGGAATTAAACAGAGGATTGCATGAAACCAATAACACTAGCGATTTTACATATAGCTTTATGATTGCATTTATAACAAAGAATAATTGTACCAAAACTGAAAATATGAATAAGTGGCGGTATCTGGAGTCTAATTTGGTACCTGATAAACAAATAACACGGCTGCAGACCAGCTACGCTAGAATGCTAGTATGTTCAAAGCTGACTTGACTTTTGTTTAAATACTTCAAACAATGTATGGAGATTAAGTTATGTCGAGGCCTAAAAACATTGAGGTACCTGTGCGGTCGCCCATCCCACAGATTCCCAGATCCAGGCCTGTATATGGATTTATGTAATACAATTGCTACATATATAACGTCAAGATTAATAAGTTAATTATATAAAAATAGTTTACATTTCTCACAACACCTCTTAAATGAGTTAAAATTTGGCATGCAGTATTATCCAATTGTGGTACTGGGGCTAGGGTTCCCCTATTACCCCTTTTTTTTGATATTTGAATATTTGTTCATTGTTGTTTTTAAAGAACTTTTATTAATTATAAACAGTCTTATCAATAAAGTTTAAATGATATAAGAATATTATTATACTATGTATTTTGCATTTATTAAACAAATTTCCGTATGCGCATTGAAGCAAATCTTTTTTGAGTACAAGTGTACTCTAAACAGTCACTTTCTTACACTAGTTTAGGATAAAGGTAGCAATTTACAGCTGCAGATTTTACATCCCAGATTAAATATTGGATTGCTGTTGGCTTGATTGACAAACCTGTTGCTTGCTTCGTACTGAAGTTGCTTGAGGGCACATGTAATGATGATATTCATGCCCCTTTTTTTCTTTCTGGGATGTGGTGCTTCACAAGGTATCGTATGGCAACAGTTTTTTTTAGTAATTAGAAAGAAAGTGTAAACGAGTTAGAACAACCAGGTTGGAGTGTCCAGAACTCCAGAACCAATCGGGGCTAAATTTACCATAACATTAGTTTTAAACTGTAAAGTTGACTGTTTTGTTTTGGTTGCAACTTGCAAGGTTTATAAAAGTGGTTTATGAATCATAACGTTAGCATTTTTAGATCCAATGATGCCCAATCTCTTTATTTCTAGTTTACATCTTATATCTTTGGGACCCAAATAGTCTGTTTAAACAACTTTCATATGCTATCAACTAGATATCAGTTAGCACAACTCAATTTAGTCACACCACAACATCAATACCCCATCCCACAAATATGCGGGGTATGGGGGCAATTTATTCACATAAAATTGTGAAATGGAATATGAGCCATAAATGTCAGAGTTACCAAATGAGGGCTCATTGTTTCTCATATTATCTTCTTAAAACGATTATAGTTAACCTACACAAATATTTTCCCATCAAAGTAATCTGTACTAATTTTGACATTCTCGTTTAACCAATTTTGCTTATAGTCTTTATTCAGACATCGTATTTCTTTTTTAAGTTTGTTTCCACTCTGTATCTATGTGTAAGCATATGTGGTTATATCTGTACACTTATACTAATTTGTTATACATCCTTCCTCCCTCTTTATATCATTATGTATAACTTTATAGGTAAATGTTATTCTCTGCCAAATTCTTTTCCGTTGATCATTACTATCTTCGGTCATGACTCATGATAGCAGATTAAGACCTAAATCTATTGTTTCAGTTTTGTCAATAAAATGTAAAGATTATCTATTTCCTTGCCTATTATTTTCATCTTGTTTTTTTTTTAATGTCTGCTGTGTCCAACAACTTACTTTTCATTATTTTGTTTTTTGGAACATAGAAATGGTAATGATAGTCTATCCTCAGCACTTCAGTTTCCATTATCTTGAACTCTAGGATACAAAACATTTTTGAGTTTTACATTTATGGATAATTATAGTTAAAGTTTGTGTTGGATTTTGCAGAAAAGGAAAACCTGTGTCTATATGGATTTCCTAATGAGCAGTGGGAGGTGAATTTGCCTGCTGAAGAGGTACCTCCCGAGCTTCCAGAACCTGCACTGGGAATTAACTTTGCTAGAGATGGGATGCCAGAAAAGGACTGGCTAGCTTTAGTTGCTGTACACGGTGATGCATGGCTTCTGGCTGTGGCCTTCTACTTTGGGGCTAGATTTGGATTTGACAAAGCTGATAGGTAATTCCTTCTTATTTTCTTTCTTTCTATCATAAGCTTGTGAGGTACCGAGTCTGAACTGGCATAGATTATATTTTGTGGATAGATCAAATATAACTTCTAATTGAATGTAACCTTTTATATTTCCTGTTGACTTATGTCATATGAGTTTGATGCTATCATCTGACCATCTTTCTGTTACTTCGGGCTGAATGTATCAATTGGGATGCAGGAAACGCCTGTTCAACATGATAAATGATCTCCCAACAATTTTCGAAATTGTGTCTGGGGCGGCTAAGAAGCAAGTGAAGGAGAAGTCATCCGTGTCAAACCATAGCGGCAGTAAATCAAAGTCAAACTCCAAGGTTCTTTTCTTTATTTTGATATTTTCAATATGCCTTCCCTTCGTTAATCGTTGTGAAATCCATTTACTTGAACTACCCTTGGCCTTGATTTGGCATGGGATGGGGTTTCTCCTACCAACATAGACTTGGCAGGAAATTAATTCATGGCAAATAAAAATGATATATCAGGCGGGTGGGTACCAAGTCAAAACGTACTTTAGGTGTTAAATGCTCTTTCTAAGTATGGGTGGGTATGCGTGCGCTGGGGCGTGGACTGGTTGATGTTCACAGACTTCTTTTTGTCCATTCTTGAATTTTTTTTTGGATAAAGCCTTTAAGCGTTAATCCATAATCATAATTATATAAACAACATTATTTCATTTGTCATATGAATCCTTGAATTGAATAATTTAGTAGGTTGTGTGTATTAGATGCAGACTTTGCGAACAACCTGTTTGGCCTGTCATCTTTTAGGTAATATTTTCTGAAGTGACCCATTATACTGTTTGAGACAAAACATAACTCGAATCGTCGACCTATTCGCAAGTAAGTTGGTCGAATACTTGAATAGCCACCTCTGCAAAGAAAAAGGAAGAAACGAAACCACTAGCCTTCGTTTTTTCCTTCTCAACTCCAAATGTATAATATTATGCTTTCATGATCGGTGGCGAGTCGATAACCTATTTTTTTGTCCATTAAAGGCAAAAGGCCCTGAACAGCCTAAATTTGCAAAAGCTTCGACACCAAAAGATGAAGATGAAGAAGATTTGGATGATGAAGAAGAAGATGAGGAGCAAGGGGACACGTTATGTGGCTCATGTGGTGAGAACTATTCGTCTGATGAGTTCTGGATCTGCTGCGATATATGTGAGAAGTGGTTCCATGGTGTCTGCGTCAAAATAACTCCAGCAAGAGCTGAGCATATCAAGCAGTACAAATGCCCAGCTTGTACCACCAACAAGAGATCACGTCCATGATTGTGCATCACTGGCATGAAAAGAAGAGTCTTGAAGAAGTTGTTTGGGGATCGATTTAAACTAATCGTTAGCTGTTGTGGAAAAGATGGAACTTAAGCCAGTCCTAGGGGTGCTTTGTAGGTGTTAAATGTGCATTTCATTTAAATTAGTGACAGGTTCTTAATTTTAGTTTTTAAGTAGAATTTTCATGTGCAAGAGAACTTTTTATTTGTTATAATGGAAGATTGGATTTCATGTGTTGTTATATTGCATGTGTTTATAATATTTGTTGCACTTTCATGTGTTGTTATATTGCATGTTTATAATACATTTTTTGCCATTTCTATAGGTTGTTAAAGCGTTCAATTCGATACATTTGCTTGAAACTTGAATTATAAGGTTCTAATGCTGTTTAAAATGTTATCTAAAATGCTAAAATGTTTTATAGTCAATATGAAAACAAACGAGTCATCTCATGCTCATACACTCGTACCTTAAACCAATGTATTAAGACTTAAAAAAATACAGTTAGAAAGACAATGCATAAATGTGAAAGAATCCTATTCTGCTCAAAAAGAATTCTGCCAAATCAATTTTTCAGGCTAGGCGGTAAATCTCATTTTCATTTCATTTAAACCTGAAAATACAAAAGAAAGAAAGAAATATAAAAACACTTTAGAATCTCTTTCCCTCCTTTACCTGACCAAATCTCCAAATTTTCAATAATTAAAAATATTTCATCCATTCAAATTCAAACCCAAAACTTATTTCATTTCATTTTTATATGTGGGTGCTTGAAATTTTTGTTTTCGGATCTCTTTATTGTTCGCTTTTTTAATGGATAAGTAATATAAAGTATTCTTTTTGGAAACTATTTATTTGTCTATTCTAATAAAAAAAGAAACACTTTTTTATAAGCATGAATGTATTTGTTTTTTTTTAAACCAGGAAAACACTTAATGGACTTATGGTAGAGCAGTCTCAGTAAAATCTATTGTACATATGTACTTAAATATAAATAAATTATATTATTATGTGAAGCTCTTATTTAGATGGATCCGAAAACCAGGGAGGCTTAGAGAGGGGAAAAACCCGAATTATTTATAAAAAATACTTTTATATATTTGAATTCACTAGGAGTTAGCGACATTTTTTTCCTCGTCTCGGCCTGAGTACTTGAATACTGAGGGTTGTCACTGCCGAAAATTATAAAATAAACCGTAATCCGTTCCTTGCAATCTTTATAAAAATTAAAAAGTACGAAATCCATTCTTTTTAGAACAAAAAGTACGAAATCCATGTTATAATTTATAAACCGAAATGGATAAAAATGACAGTTCTTTTGTACCATACTAAATTACTAATCATGAATATCGAAATCGTATTTGCTACATAACAAAAGAACTAGTATATGGATTAAAAATAGAAAGTACTGATAATGCAGGGGATATAAATGTAAATTCCTTTAGCTCTGAAAACAACAAATTTGATAAAATGGCTAGGCGGTAAATCTCATTTTCATTTCATTTAAACCTGAAAATACAAAAGAAAGAAAGAAATATAAAAACACTTTAGAATCTCTTTCCCTCCTTTACCTGACCAAATCTCCAAATTTTCAATAATTAAAAATATTTCATCCATTCAAATTCAAACCCAAAACTTATTTCATTTCATTTTTATATGTGGGTGCTTGAAATTTTTGTTTTCGGATCTCTTTATTGTTCGCTTTTTTAATGGATAAGTAATATAAAGTATTCTTTTTGGAAACTATTTATTTGTCTATTCTAATAAAAAAAGAAACACTTTTTTATAAGCATGAATGTATTTGTTTTTTTTTAAACCAGGAAAACACTTAATGGACTTATGGTAGAGCAGTCTCAGTAAAATCTATTGTACATATGTACTTAAATATAAATAAATTATATTATTATGTGAAGCTCTTATTTAGATGGATCCGAAAACCAGGGAGGCTTAGAGAGGGGAAAAACCCGAATTATTTATAAAAAATACTTTTATATATTTGAATTCACTAGGAGTTAGCGACATTTTTTTCCTCGTCTCGGCCTGAGTACTTGAATACTGAGGGTTGTCACTGCCGAAAATTATAAAATAAACCGTAATCCGTTCCTTGCAATCTTTATAAAAATTAAAAAGTACGAAATCCATTCTTTTTAGAACAAAAAGTACGAAATCCATGTTATAATTTATAAACCGAAATGGATAAAAATGACAGTTCTTTTGTACCATACTAAATTACTAATCATGAATATCGAAATCGTATTTGCTACATAACAAAAGAACTAGTATATGGATTAAAAATAGAAAGTACTGATAATGCAGGGGATATAAATGTAAATTCCTTTAGCTCTGAAAACAACAAATTTGAGTAAAATGGTAGGCGCCTAATCTCATTTTCATTTTGAGAATAACTGTACTTTTTAAAAACAGAAAACATTTTTAAAACTCTCTTTCCCTCCTCCTCCAATCCCAAAATCCGAAACTTCCCAAATTACAAATCTTTTTCCATCCCTCCAAACTCAAACTCCGTCAATCAATTCTTATATATATATATATAGAGTACCATTCATTTACAAAACACTACATAAATATTCAAGTATATATATATATATATATATATATATGTTCTTTCTCCTTCGGTCTTAGATTAGAAAGATGGAGGGAATAATCCCTTTAATCCAAAATCATGATAACAACAACAACAATAATAATAAAGAGAACATCCCTCCATTTAATCATAAGCTCGGCGCCAAGACAACGTTGAAGTTGAAGAAGAAAAAGAAGCAAAATGTCTTCTATAGGAAGCCACTTATGGATATCACTAATCTCATTATTCAATCTCCAGTGAACGTGTCTCGTGTGCAATCGGGTGGTTTTAGTACTAATTGTAGACCGATGACGACAGGTAGCATTCGTGTTGTGGTCGATGAGGGACGGGGCAGGTCCTTGAGGTTTAATTTTAGATAAACAAATCGAAATGTAGTATGGATTTCTACAAGACTAGATACATATATTCCAGCCGTGTACGGGTGATTGTTGGTTATTATTGTTCATGGAAAAAAATAATCAAAAATAATTTACAATCAGTTATTTATTGATGAAATTAGAATATCGTTTATTTGGGTATATTATCTGGCAAACTAGGTGAATGGTCACGCTTTGTTGCGGGCATAAATCTATAATGTTAAGCTAACAATGTTTATGCCTTCAAAAAAAAAAAACCCAACAATGTTTATTGAAAAAAAATGATATATACAAAAATTGCTTTTTCTATATATAAAAATGAGCATTATTATAGCATAACATCCTATGATTGGCAAACAAATAAATACTATATGTATCAGTTTTGTTATGAATCCACTATTTTTATGAATGAATGTTGCTAATGTTAGTATTGAACTTGTCAGAAGCAAATTTCTGGCTCCATTTTGACAAAAACTGCATATAATTAATACTGACTGGACTTTAATGTATTTATCGTGAATTTGGCATCAGTCTTTGTATAAATTGAATCGATGCAAAGACTTTTGCTGGAATTGACATGCTAGAAAAAACAAATAAAAGGGATTATGAATTTATGATATAAAGCCTAACGATTATCGCCCTACGCACATGGTACGACAAGGACGGTTTGTTGGTATATATACCTCTGGTCCCTCACCTTTTTTTGAACTTCATACTCTTTTAGTATACATATATATATATATATCCATAAATCATCATCAATTAGTCTAGTGACTAGTGAGTAATGACAATGACTGAAGTATTCTCAATTTTCTTTTAAATAAAAATTTTAAAAGAGAAGAAAAAAAAACCCGTTATGTTGCTAAATTTGAGTCAAAAATGACATATCATCCCATGGTAATTCGAGTAGAGAAAACCTCCTATGTCTTACACTTTTTGTTTCTACAAGTTTTCCATTACTTCAAGAGAGTTGATATCATTGGATCCAAGTCGAGGTGAGCCAAGATTGCTTTGACAACGAAGTTAAAGTACTAATTTTCACGCGGAGCTTTCATGATGTTAACACAGCTTTGGTTAAAACAAAACTCAAAAATGAGTTTGAATTAGTCAGAGAAAGAATACAAAAATGATCATTGGTCAACTCCAATTAAATTACATATACAACTGAGATAAAAAATCATTTTTTTAGAGTAAATCTAAAAAACAAACCATTTATCTACAACGTTACAAAATAAACAATGTAGTAATCTAAAAATAGAAACTACGTATAATAATACATGGACTACTTCTATACTTAACTTTACAGGATAATGTTACCAATAACCGAAACAACCGTTAACCGGTGATAACCAACCGCCTATATGTTCTCTCTTCAAAACAGTAACAGACACGTGTCAATCATTACCCGATCCCCCAAACCCTTCATTTTACGCCCTTTCTCTTTCGAGCCGCCTCTGTACCTTAAAACACACACTATCTACACACACAAAAAACACACACTTTATTTATCGAATCTTTCAATTTTCATGCTAATCAGACGATGGTCTCCGTCAACTCACCGGTGAGGCCAACATCACCCTCTGCATCCGTCAACCGCCGTCAGATATGTTCGATCCGTTTCTGGTAACTCATGTTCGTTCTCAAATTTGCTCCCGTAAAAGGAAAAAAGAAACTGTTTTTATTGATTATTAGCTAAAAATAGGATTTGGGCCTGTGTTATTTATTGTTGGGGATGTATACGTATTAGCTTTTTTGTTGATTTTGTATTGTAGGTAAGGTGTTTGAAGAAATGTCTGAATGAGAAGTGTGGTTTTTTTAGTATAGATATATATATTTTATTCATTGATGTGTGTGTGAGTGTAGGAAAGGTGTTTTCGGGTATTGGGTTTATTTGTTTGTAGTATACCTATAGGTGATCATTTTGGGTGAGTTTATAGTTAGGATAAGGTGGCGAAAATGAGTTTAGGAGCGGCGGAAGATGATTCAGGAACGGAGATTCATCTCCCTGCTGACATTGATTGGGAGATGCTAGATAAGTCGAAATTTTTCTTTTTAGGTGCTGGCTTGTTTTCGGGTGTTTCTGGGATGTTGTATCCGATTGTGGTGTTGAAAACGCGTAAACAAGTGCTTGTTAAAGATATGCCTTGTATAAAGTTGGGTTTTTCGATTTTGAAACATGAAGGTTTTAGGGGTTTTTATAAGGGTTTTGGGACGTCGTTAATGGGTACGATTCCTGCTAGGGCACTTTACATGGGGGCGTTGGAGATGACAAAAAGTAATGTTGGTTTTGTAACGGTGAAGATGGGGTTTTCTGAGGCGAAAGCGGCTGCTATTGCTAATGCTGCGGCTGGGTTAAGTGCAGCTATGGCAGCACAGTTGGTTTGGACACCAATAGATGTTGTGAGTCAGAGACTAATGGTTCAGGGTGCAAATAGTGCTCATCCTAGTACATTGAGTGCCTTTAGATACAATGGTGGGATTGATGCGTTTAGGAAAATTATCCAGACTGATGGCGTTTGTGGGTTATACAGGGGATTTGGGATTTCAATCCTGACATATGCTCCCTCAAATGCTGTGTGGTGGGCGGCTTACTCCATGGCTCATAGGGCGGTTTGGGGTGGGATCGGTTGCTACTGTTTGAAAAAAGAGGGAAATGGTGGTGGTGGAGTTGGGTTCACTCCAGATTTGAAGGCTGTAGTGGCGGTGCAGGGGTTGAGTGCAGCAATGGCTAGCGGGTTTTCAGCGGTGGTTACGATGCCATTGGATACCATCAAGACAAGACTACAGGTTTTAGATGGAGAAGGTAGTAACGGGAAACCTAGTATTGTGCAAACGATAAAGAATTTGGTGAAGGAAGGTGGATTGAGTGCTTGTTACAGAGGGTTGGGGCCAAGATGGGCCTCGATGTCTATGTCTGCAACTACAATGATCACCACCTATGAGTTCCTTAAGAGGCTTTCTGCAAAGAATCAAGATTGCCATGCTATGGGTTGAGGAATGAAGACTTCATCTATACGGTAAAGAAACACTACTTTTCATGACTTACCTGATTTATAGAAAAAAGGTTGAAAACAGAAAGGTAAAGTAAAATAGGAATAATAAGGGGACAAGGGCTATGTTATCATTGTTTAAAACTTGTTTACCTCATCCTTTGGTAGCTTAGCTTTAAGATCAGTGCTGGCCAGGTTGGTAGTATACGAATGTAAATAACTGTAAATATGCAAGTGCAAGTTGCTATCTTGTTCAAGGCTCTTGTTAATGTTAAATCTGATTTTCTTTGTCTGTGAAAGTTTGAATCAGAATCAATATGCCTACTGGGGTCTGCAATCTGATCACCACCATATATACATACATACAATTATACAAACACATATACGCACTTGCATATACATGTATACACATGCACAATCAATATGCCTACTAGGGTCTGCAATCTGATCACCACCATATATACATACATACAATTATACAAACACATATTCGCACTTGCATATACATGTACACACATGCACACACATTTATAATGATTGTGTATACTCTCTGGCCATATATACTGCAACGTCCTATGCACAGTTTCTGCCAAAGGCCATTGTACCTTGAAAGCTCATGATTGCCATCGGTGATGCCACAACCATCAGATGCTTCTTCTCCAAGCAGTTTCTCAAGTTCACATTTGTAAGCAAAAAAGCAGAGTGGGTTACTCGAATCATGATTTTGCAGTCAACCTTCCCAGATTCCAAACTTTTAAAGTTCGACTATGGCCTCCACCAGAGATAGATATGTTTCACAGACACGTGCGGGATGGTTCTATGCTGTGCCACGGTTTGAGCTGAATGGGGTTGGACTTTCTCGAGCAAAGCATAACTCAGGGTTGGAAAGCTGTAGTTTCACTATCTCAGCATACCCATTCATAGATGGGTCGTTTTGGGTTAAAATTTCTTTTATCGAATCAATGTACTACAGTGTTGTAGTTTTCAAGATGCTTTTTAGAAAATGTCTCCACTCTTAAAAACCCATATTAGATGTGTGTTTGCAAGTTCTATGTAGAATTTGATGCTTAGAAATCTTTTGCACGGAGAATGATTCGGAAGAACTATATCACAGAACACTAGTCAAAAAACTTTGGCAAGGCTATAATCACCTCAACTGTAAGTTTGAGGCTTTATAAGTTGTGAGCTACTAAGACCCTTCCGCCATGGGTTTTAGTTGAACCGGGAAGATATCTAAGTTGTTCATTCCTTTCTGTTTTTGGGACGATTCACTTGTCTCTATCTATAGTATATATATTCATAAATCAAATGAATGTAAAACACTAAAAGTTCCCTCTAAAAACCTTTTGCTGCCTGAAGTAGTAGGTTTTAATTATCACCGAGTCAACTTAATCCAAACTTTTATCTAATGAAAAAGACCTTTTTGTTGGGCTATCACATAGCATACCCAATATAACAATTACATGTTATTTAGCTGAACCATGAAAGAGATATCTCACTGCCACAAAAACGGTAGTATATTATTAAGATTAATCTTCAAACATATCTGACTTTAGTGTTTATATTACTTGTATGTATATATGTATATCGGTATATTTATTTATACATATAAATGTGTACATAGGCACGTTAAGACACGCTGGTTTTTATACTTGATTAGCATGGGTTCATACTATTGGAACCAGGACCTGTCTCTTTCTAGGAAATAGTAGTCTCCTGAAACCCCTCAAAGCAATTGCGATCAACCGAATGGTGTGTCCAACAAGTAGAAGAGTCAGCAACCCAATCCATACGACCACAATACCTTGTGCTATAAGCCTGAATAACTTTGACTCCGGGTTTGGCGTCAAAACCCATATCGAAACCAAATAAGCAAGAGACATAGATGTTGTAGCAATCCACATAATAACCATCAGAATCCACAAGAAAAATCGATGTTTTAAGCATGGTAATCCACTAATAAGCAACAAGATGATGCTAAGAGTTGAAACAAAGCCCACAGTGTTGCAAATCAGAAAGATGTGGTACAAATCTTGATGAGTGGATGCCATGACAGCAAGTCCAGCCTTTGGATCATTATTGTTTGAGTCTCCTTGCCAAACGCCACTCGGAGGATTAGTACCAGCTTGAAAGGCCATGGTTGCTATCAATGATGCCACAACCATCAAAGAATTCCGTTTCCTGTCTAGCCAGTCTTCATAGTGTGACAAGTGATCTGTTGAGTGAGAAGAAAAGGGCAGCGTCTGATGAAACTCTGGTCTGTCTAACTGCATTTTGCTTCTTGAACTTTTAGGAACTTGTGCGAATGAAGTCTGTGGTTTTGCCGCAACCCCTCCTGCAAGAGTTAGGGATTGCATGATATGTTGGTATTTCAAGTCTCTTGTAACTTGAGCTAGTATATCCATTGGTGTTTCCCCCTTCGTATTTGTTGCGTTCACTTGTATTCTTGCATCGAGCAGTAAGAAGTTTATAATCTAAGAAATGTTCAAAATAGAACGGATTAGTTATACATGTAAAATAACAATGAAAACCTTCCCACACGTTAGCCCTGGGACGGTCTTTTGTGGATGGCCAAGCTAAGGTTAGCCGAACAAACCAAATTTTTTAACTTTGAAAACCACTTGTTTTTTTTTTGCAAGAATTCATATGTTTGATGTAAAAGAATTTAGTAGGCACACCTGAATATGTTTGTCAGCAACAGCTAGGTGCAGTATAGTATTGCCATAAGCATCCTTCGTATTTACAAAGTCGTGATCACCTATAGTCTCTATTAAGAACTTCAAAACCTCAAATTGGCCATGCTTTACACACAAGTGCAAGATGGTGTCTTGTTGCACCATGGCTCTTGCTGCGTGAGGCCGAGCTTGCACCATTTCTTTCACAACATCAAGATGTCCTCTAATGGCTGCAAGGTGGACAGGATTTCCTCCATCACGATCACGTGCATGACATGCCTCAGGGTTACCCGATACCAACGCCTTGACTATTTCAAAGTGGCCTTTTGCAGCGGCTATATGAAGAGGCAAGTGTTTTTGTGAATCACACTCGGTAGCAAGATGTGGATTTCGTGTCAAGATCTCCTTGACAAAATCAGTATGTCCAAGCGTGGATGCGATATGTAGAGGCATGTCGCCTTGACGGTTTAGTGTAACTCTATTAAGAATTAAGGGATCTTGTTGAAGCAACATTAGTAAGGTGGATACATTTCCTTCTAATGATGCTTCATAGAGAAGTTCCTCCATGTTCTCAAATTAATACACAAAACAAAAGATAGATCACTATATATATATATACGCACACATTGTCTCTCTTTTTAAGTCAACCTTTAAACTTATATCAAGTCCAGTTCTAGGGAAGGTGGAACTATTGAAATTTATTGATATGTTTAGAGTAATTATTATATATATATATATACATTTGAAGAAGCCCTTAACTACAGTAAAGTTAAGGGCTTTTTCAATTTGTGCCACAAAGTTTTGTTTTTTAGATTTTGGCCCCAGTCTTATATATAGAAATTTTTAATTGTTTCTTATTTTCGCCACAAAACTTTTACATTATCTACTTTTCACACAAACCTTTTCATTTAAATTTTTGTATTTTTCAGTTTTTGCCACGAAACTCTTACTTTTTTCTATTTTTGACATAAACTTACTTTATCTAGATTTTTGGGTTTTTAAGTTTTGCCAACTCACTTTTATTTTTTCTATTTTTCACACAAACTTATTTTCTCTTCTTTAGTTTAAACGAACTTTAATGTTTCCGTACTTTCGTCACAAAACTTTTACATTTCTTTAATTTTGACACAAACTCATGTTATGATAAGCGAACTTCAGTTGTTTCTCACTTGCGCCACCAAACTTTTACCTCTTCTATTTTTGACACATACTTTGTTTATCTAGATTTTTGGATTTTTCAATTTTTTCCGTACGACTTTTACCTTCTTTTTTTTACACAAACTTATTTTCTCTTCTTTAGTTTAAATGAACTTTAATGTTTCGTACTTTCGTCAAAAAACTTTTACATTTTTTTAATTTTGACACAAACTTATTTTTGTTCATTAGTTTAAAGGAACTTTAATGTTTCGTACTTTCGTCAACAACTTTTACTTTTTTATTTTTGACACAAACTTATTTTTGTTCATTAGTTTAAGGGAACTTTAATGTTGCCGTACATTTGTCACAAAACTTTTTGATACAAACTTATGTTATCTAATCATGAGCTGTAAATTTTACGTATCGTTATGTTTCCCGGGGCAACGCCCGGGTAAGGGCTTTTTCAATTTGTGCCACAAAGTTTTGTTTTTTAGATTTTGGCCCCAGTCTTATATATAGAAATTTTTAATTGTTTCTTATTTTCGCCACAAAACTTTTACATTATCTACTTTTCACACAAACCTTTTCATTTAAATTTTTGTATTTTTCAGTTTTTGCCACGAAACTCTTACTTTTTCTATTTTTGACATAAACTTACTTTATCTAGATTTTTGGGTTTTTAAGTTTTGCCAACTCACTTTTATTTTTTCTATTTTTCACACAAACTTATTTTCTCTTCTTTAGTTTAAATGAACTTTAATGTTTCGTACTTTCGTCAAAAAACTTTTACATTTTTTTAATTTTGACACAAACTCATGTTATGATAAGCGAACTTCAGTTGTTTCTCACTTGCGCCACCAAACTTTTACCTCTTCTATTTTTGACACATACTTTGTTTATCTAGATTTTTGGATTTTTCAATTTTTTCCGTACGACTTTTACCTTCTTTTTTTTACACAAACTTATTTTCTCTTCTTTAGTTCACGAAACTTTTATATTTTTTAAAATTTTTATACAAACTTATTTTCTCTTCTTTAGTTCACGAAACTTTTATATTTTTTAAATTTTTTACACAAACTTAATTTTTCTAGATTTTTGGGTTTTTCAATTTTTGTCACACAACTTTTACTTTTTCTATTTTTGACACAAACTTATTTTTGTTCATTAGTTTAAGGGAACTTTAATGTTGCCGTACATTTGTCACAAAACTTTTTGATACAAACTTATGTTATCTAATCATGAGCTGTAAATTTTACGTATCGTTATGTTTCCCGGGGCAACGCCCGGGTAAGGGCTTTTTCAATTTGTGCCACAAAGTTTTGTTTTTTAGATTTGGCCCCAATCTTATATATAGAAATTTTTAATTGTTTCTTATTTTCGCCACAAAACTTTTACATTATCTACTTTGTATACAAACTTATTTTCTCTTCTTTAGTTCACGAAACTTTTATATTTTTTAAATTTTTTACACAAACTTAATTTTTCTAGATTTTTGGGTTTTTCAATTTTTGTCACACAACTTTTACTTTTTCTATTTTTGACATAAACTTACTTTATCTAGATTTTTGGGTTTTTAAGTTTTGCCAACTCACTTTTATTTTTTCTATTTTTCACACAAACTTATTTCTCTAGATTTTTGGGTTTTTCAATTTTTGTCACACAACTTTTATTTTTTCTATTTTTCACACAAACTTATTTTCTCTTCTTTAGTTTAAATGAACTTTAATGTTTCGTACTTTCGTCAAAAAACTTTTACATTTTTTTTTTACACAAACTTATTTTCTCTTCTTTAGTTCACGAAACTTTTATATTTTTTAAATTTTTTACACAAACTTAATTTTTCTAGATTTTTGGGTTTTTCAATTTTTGCCACGACTTTTATATAATTTTTTACACAAACTTAATTTTTCTAGATTTTTGGGTTTTTCAATTTTTGTCACACAACTTTTACTTTTTCTATTTTTGACACATACTTTGTTTATCTAGATTTTTGGATTTTTCAATTTTTTCCGTACGACTTTTACCTTCTTTTTTTTACACAAACTTATTTTCTCTTCTTTAGTTCACGAAACTTTTATATTTTTTAAATTTTTTACACAAACTTAATTTTTCTAGATTTTTGGGTTTTTCAATTTTTGTCACACAACTTTTACTTTTTCTATTTTTGACACAAACTTATTTTTGTTCATTAGTTTAAGGGAACTTTAATGTTGCCGTACATTTGTCACAAAACTTTTTGATACAAACTTATGTTATCTAATCATGAGCTGTAAATTTTACGTATCGTTATATTTCCCGGGACAACGCCCGGGTATAAATACTAGTTAATATTAATCATATTTTTAATGTCTTTATTTCACTTTGCTATTGCACTAAAAAATTGATTTCGTGTCACTTTTAAGTCATTCGTTCTGCATAGAGATATAAAGTTACTAGTAACTAGTAATTTCTCAAGAGATCAGGATCGATTAAAAAAAACCAAATTTGATAACGAAGAAAAATAGTACTAGTACTAATGACATTAGCCTAATACTTGACTGCATATTCTTTATGCTTTGATGACTTTCCTAGAAATTTAAAGGCTTCGGGGATTAAGGTGTAAAATATATAGTTAGTGCCTTTCTTACATTAATTTGTTTAATCATTCACATAATCATCTCAACATAAGGCATTAAAAATGGTCGAGTGTTTCGACGACGCCATTATTTAGTAACGAACGAGTTAAATTATTGATATGAGTGTAAAAAATTATCAAAAAGGCAGAGAAATCATTATTTAGTGATGTTGGGGGATCTTGATCTATTCCTCCTTCTTGTGTCTGTGATCCTTTAGAGAAAACCTGTGACAAGGGTTAGAAATAAATCACCGTGTAACACGGGTAAGAAACCAATGACCGGATATCTCTTTGTATCGTGATATCACTTTCCGAAAACAACAATTCGACCCTATCTGCCTGAGTTACACGAATTTTGTTTTGGGATAATACAAAGAGTAATGTTCTAGATTTTGGCAGAAATCAAGAACCCGTTCGCTAGAGAGCACTTCGTGTTTTGACTATCTTCTCATGTATCTTTTCTCTATTATTTAAGAGATACCCAAACTATATACATCAACCATAAATTGTTGATCACTGCATAATAAGTTAGCAGCATATGAATATATCATCTCTCTCCGTAAAACCATAAATATATATGTCTCACTCTATATAGAATGAAATGTTATAGATATCAATAATTACGTATGTCTCTTCAATTAAATATAATCGAAAAAACTAGTCCAAGTAACTTAGGTTTCTTTTCTCTTTTGCTTTTCCGAATCTCAAGTGACTGATCAACAGCCTTTTCAGAGAATTCATCATTACAGTCCTTATTGGTTACATTGGTTCTAGGAACCATATCCTTTGCTCTAGGTATAGATGAGAAATTATCCTTATCAAAAATTGCATCCCTTGAATCAATTGTAAATCTAATTGATACAAGTCCAATAGGTTTTATAACATAAAACCTATACGCCATGGCCATGGAATGTTCAACATATCCAATAACATGCAATTATACCTCTTTCACCAAAACTTATCTTCTTGGGATTAGATAGTTTTACGACAGCCCTACAACCCCATACCCAAAGATAATTCTAATTTGGTTTCTTTTTATACCAAAATTCATAAGGTGTAATCTTGTTCCTTTTTATTAGGAACTCTATTAAGCAAATAACAAGTTGTTAGCACAACTTCCCCTAAAATCCCTTACTCAAACCTGAACAGGATAACATGGATAATCTCAACGGATTGAAAATATATTTGATAAATATAATTACCTCCCCTATCCGTTCTAAGTCTTTTTATCAAGGCCTTTAGTTGCAATTCTACTTTAAACTTTACATATTTTAAATTTACCCAATGCTTCACCATTAGTATGTAACAAATAAACATAGTAAAATCTAGAAGCATCATTAATAAATTTCTCAAAATATTTATTATTCATTACAGTAGAAGTAGCATGCAAATCACATAAATCACTATCTATAATTCTAAAATTTCAAAATCATATTTCATATTTTGAAATGGTCCATTTCCTTAGTGATCTTTGTCAACATACAAGTTTTACACTTTTTCATTATTCATGTCAAAGACCATTATTAATTCATCTTTAGACATTTCTTGCATCCTTTTAAAGTGTACATGTCTTAGTCTAGCATGTCAAAGAGTAGAATCATTTATGCTAGAAGTTGACATAAAACCAAAGTTGACATTCATGTGAATAATTTCAAGTCTAAACATTATGTTAACCAACACCAACAAGCATGCCATGTTTTGACTAAAAACAAACTTATCAAATTTAATAATTGTTTATAACCATAATTATTTAATAATTGAAATCAAGTTTTACGAATTAGTTGTGCATGCAAAACATCAAGTAAATTAGTAACTTTCTAGAACTAAAATTCAAATTTACACTTTTACATCTATGAACAGGGCAGTTGACTCATTTCCCATATGAGAACTGATCCATTAGTCACCGACTCGTAAGTATTTAACCAACATCTATCCTTATACATATGGGTTTTAGTACCGAGTCAACACATCACGCAACATCATCATCTAGCACAAAATAAACCTCAGATATATATAAAACATAATAATTCTAAACCGAATCATTATATATATACTGACTTTTCAAGTCTTGGTAATTAAACCATTTCCTGAACCGCTTGTGCCAGATTCATTGGTATTTTTATTACCAACATTAACTCTGCATTCCCGTTTCAAGTGTCCAAATTTACCACACTTCCAACAAGTCAATTTAGACTAATTATTGGGATCAGCTTAGTAAGCTCCTTGATGTTTACGTTTCCTTTCTTGTCATTATATCCGATGGACTTTTATGTTCCACCATATTGATAGAAGACGTACCAACAACATTGTTGCTATTTGGCTTGTCAATATCCTGCGTCCTGAGGGATTCCTCAATACGCAAATGACCACCCAACTCAACAAGAGTTAACTCCTCCTTTTTATGTTTCAAAGAATGTTTAAATTCTTTCCAATAAGGAGGGAGTTTATCAATGACAATAGAGACTTGAATAGTCTCATTCATGTTCATTTTATACTGTGTAAATTTACCAAGTATCCGAATAAACTCATAGTATTGTTCCATGACAGGTCTAGAATCGACCATCTTGTAATTATTAAAATTACTTACTAGGAACTTTTTACTAGAGGAATACTCAGTCATATAATCGGTCTCTTAAGAGTCCCTAGTTCTTTAGCATATTCATGGTATTGATAAATATCAAAAGAGAATTAGTCATACCATTGAGGATTAAACCTCAAGCAACATAGTCGTCGTTCACCATTAGCTCCAGCACATGAAGTGCTCAACACATAAACCACATTCACGCTTGTTAGGAACAAATACATCTTTTTCTGCCATCTACGAAAATCCATTTCCTCAAACTTATCAAGTTTGGAGAAACTAGCCATCATGTACTTCAAGCCGTCATTGATTTCACAAAATTGTTGTTTTCGATTGTTGGGGGATCTTGATCTATTCCTCCTTCTTGTGTCTGTGATCCTTTAGAGAAAACCTGTGACAAGGGTTAGAAATAAATCACCGTGTAACACGGGTAAGAAACCAATGACCGGATATCTCTTTGTATCGTGATATCACTTTCCGAAAACAACAATTCGACCCTATCTGCCTGAGTTACACGAATTTTGTTTTGGGATAATACAAAGAGTAATGTTCTAGATTTTGGCAGAAATCAAGAACCCGTTCGCTAGAGAGCACTTCGTGTTTTGACTATCTTCTCATGTATCTTTTCTCTATTATTTAAGAGATACCCAAACTATATACATCAACCATAAATTGTTGATCACTGCATAATAAGTTAGCAGCATATGAATATATCATCTCTCTCCGTAAAACCATAAATATATATGTCTCACTCTATATAGAATGAAATGTTATAGATATCAATAATTACGTATGTCTCTTTTTTTTAAATTCTTTCCAATAAGGAGGGAGTTTATCAATGACAATAGAGACTTGAATAGTCTCATTCATGTTCATTTTATACTGTGTAAATTTACCAAGTATCCGAATAAACTCATAGTATTGTTCCATGACAGGTCTAGAATCGACCATCTTGTAATTATTAAAATTACTTACTAGGAACTTTTTACTAGAGGAATACTCAGTCATATAATCGGTCTCTTAAGAGTCCCTAGTTCTTTAGCATATTCATGGTATTGATAAATATCAAAAGAGAATTAGTCATACCATTGAGGATTAAACCTCAAGCAACATAGTCGTCGTTCACCATTAGCTCCAGCACATGAAGTGCTCAACACATAAACCACATTCACGCTTGTTAGGAACAAATACATCTTTTTCTGCCATCTACGAAAATCCATTTCCTCAAACTTATCAAGTTTGGAGAAACTAGCCATCATGTACTTCAAGCCGTCATTGATTTCACAAAATTGTTGTTTTCGATTGTTGGGGGATCTTGATCTATTCCTCCTTCTTGTGTCTGTGATCCTTTAGAGAAAACCTGTGACAAGGGTTAGAAATAAATCACCGTGTAACACGGGTAAGAAACCAATGACCGGATATCTCTTTGTATCGTGATATCACTTTCCGAAAACAACAATTCGACCCTATCTGCCTGAGTTACACGAATTTTGTTTTGGGATAATACAAAGAGTAATGTTCTAGATTTTGGCAGAAATCAAGAACCCGTTCGCTAGAGAGCACTTCGTGTTTTGACTATCTTCTCATGTATCTTTTCTCTATTATTTAAGAGATACCCAAACTATATACATCAACCATAAATTGTTGATCACTGCATAATAAGTTAGCAGCATATGAATATATCATCTCTCTCCGTAAAACCATAAATATATATGTCTCACTCTATATAGAATGAAATGTTATAGATATCAATAATTACGTATGTCTCTTTTTTTTAATTTCTTGTCTCCGTCTAGTTTGCATGCATGAATATACATATAAATACACCAAGTTCTCATGAGTAGTTGGCATAGACATCAAACAAGACTTTGCCATGTGAAATTAAAATATGAAAATGACAGGATGACATATTACGTGTGAATTCAAGAAATGTAATGGGTGTATACTTTCCAAATCATTATTGATTTTTCCATGAGCTTTGTAAAACATGACAAACTACTTTTCCATTTTCAAATTTGTCTGCATGCTATAATCATTCACTCTTTTGAAGAGTTTTACAAAACATGTCTTGCAAATTTTCTACGTCTTTTGTCAAAAGGTGGAGTTTAGACAAAATCATAATATTTTGTCAAAGTGTAAATTGATATCAATTATTAAACATTTACGGATCAAAGAAATACTGTTTTTGGGTCCGGGATGTCATGCACTTGATAGGTGTACACTCCGTACCTTCAAACCCATATCCAAGTGTTATAACCATATCCCTCAATTACACTAAATTACTAACAATCCTCCCCAATTTAGTGTAATTCCTATACATGAGAAAATAACCAAAACAAAACTTACGCGTAAATGAAAATGTCCTGAGGATTGAATTTTCACTTTAGTATATTACACATTCCAAATATTCGAGAATCGGGGTGTTCTAAGAATTGAACCCTTCAACCCATTTGAATACCTGAAAATAATATACACATAAGCTTTCAAATACTTTAAAGCTATCCTGACGCTATTCAAGCCATGCGTCCATATCCATTCATGAATGTATCCAAAGCTAAAAGTCCAAAGCTTTCATGAAGCGGCAAAACTTGACATTCATATAGGTAGTTCTACTTTATTCATACACCTGCTATTGCACTTTTTCAAAGGAACTATTAAGAAGTTATACTTCAACCTAACCATCTGCAGGTCTGAGCACATACCTTGGGATGATATGAAGAAACATGTGCTCCAATTTCTAAGTATAAGCTTTCCACATTGAATTCAACTTCTGATTAATATCAAAAGGGAATTGGGTATCTTACAATTAGAAATTTAGGTGGACTTTAAACCCATCCCTTCAGCAGACTTATTAACCAAGTCTCTAGCCAATCCCTTCGTCAAGTGATCAGCTAAGTTCTGTTGTGATCTTATAAACACTATAGAAATCACCCCATTCATGATAAGTTCACGAATCATGCTATGTCTAACACCTAAGTGTCTAGACTTCCCATTGTACATCTGGCTATAAGCCTTTGCCAATGTCACAATACTATCCCAATGGATAGAATTGAGTGCTATAGGTTTGGATCACAATGCCACAATGGAACCTCATAAATCAAGTTTATTAGCCATTCTACTTCTTTACCAGTAGCAGCTAATGCAACAAACTCAGATCCCATTATTGAGTTGGTAATACAATTTTGCTTCTTGGAATCCCAGGAGGTAGCACCTCCCCAAGCAAAATACCCAACCAGATGTTAAAGAATGATCAACATTGGTTATACAACTCACATCAGTATACCCTTCTAGAACCGAAGGAAACCCAGTATAAGATAAACTATAATCCATAGTTTTCTTCAAATATATCAGTACCCGCCTAATTGCTTGCTAGTGATGAGTACTAGGATTACTAGTATACTTACTCAATTTTCCATAGCAAATGCAATGTCAGGCCTTGTACAAATCATGTCATACATCAAGTAGCCAACCACCTTGGAATATTCAAGTGGTGATACAGCTTATCCTTGTTAGGCATCAACTTCACACTTGAATCCATAGGTATACTTAATCAAAACAGTTGAATTTCTTTAGAACATTCTCAACATAATGAGATTGACAAATAGAAATTCTTTTGCTTTCACGTTTGATCCTTATACCAAGGATAACGTCAGCCTCCCCATTTCATGGGGAACTTTGATGACAAAATTATGTCAACCTGATTTTGGTCAATTCCAAATACCAGCATGTCATCAACATATAGGCAAATGATGACTCCTTTACCAGAATCATCAAATTTGCTATATACATACTATGTCTAATATTCTTTTGTGTATTAATAAGATGTATTATTTTATATACAAATAAATCAATACATTTACCTACACATACATAAAGTCACAGGTATGAGCGAGTAAACAAGGAATATAGGTCACCTAATCAAAATATATATTAACCAATACAATACATATCCAGGCAATATTCCTACACATAACTCGCTCAACCCAACCCGTTCTAGAGCATAAGAAAAACTACCATCCATACGTAATAATCCACAACACAGGGGCAATAGGAATATTGGTAGAAACATCATCCTTGGAACCTTCAATTAAATATAATCGAAAAAACTAGTCCAAGTAACTTAGGTTTCTTTTCTCTTTTGCTTTTCCGAATCTCAAGTGACTGATCAACAGCCTTTTCAGAGAATTCATCATTACAGTCCTTATTGGTTACATTGGTTCTAGGAACCATATCCTTTGCTCTAGGTATAGATGAGAAATTATCCTTATCAAAAATTGCATCCCTTGAATCAATTGTAAATCTAATTGATACAAGTCCAATAGGTTTTATAACATAAAACCTATACGCCATGGCCATGGAATGTTCAACATATCCAATAACATGCAATTATACCTCTTTCACCAAAACTTATCTTCTTGGGATTAGATAGTTTTACGACAGCCCTACAACCCCATACCCAAAGATAATTCTAATTTGGTTTCTTTTTATACCAAAATTCATAAGGTGTAATCTTGTTCCTTTTTATTAGGAACTCTATTAAGCAAATAACAAGTTGTTAGCACAACTTCCCCTAAAATCCCTTACTCAAACCTGAACAGGATAACATGGATAATCTCAACGGATTGAAAATATATTTGATAAATATAATTACCTCCCCTATCCGTTCTAAGTCTTTTTATCAAGGCCTTTAGTTGCAATTCTACTTTAAACTTTACATATTTTAAATTTACCCAATGCTTCACCATTAGTATGTAACAAATAAACATAGTAAAATCTAGAAGCATCATTAATAAATTTCTCAAAATATTTATTATTCATTACAGTAGAAGTAGCATGCAAATCACATAAATCACTATCTATAATTCTAAAATTTCAAAATCATATTTCATATTTTGAAATGGTCCATTTCCTTAGTGATCTTTGTCAACATACAAGTTTTACACTTTTTCATTATTCATGTCAAAGACCATTATTAATTCATCTTTAGACATTTCTTGCATCCTTTTAAAGTGTACATGTCTTAGTCTAGCATGTCAAAGAGTAGAATCATTTATGCTAGAAGTTGACATAAAACCAAAGTTGACATTCATGTGAATAATTTCAAGTCTAAACATTATGTTAACCAACACCAACAAGCATGCCATGTTTTGACTAAAAACAAACTTATCAAATTTAATAATTGTTTATAACCATAATTATTTAATAATTGAAATCAAGTTTTACGAATTAGTTGTGCATGCAAAACATCAAGTAAATTAGTAACTTTCTAGAACTAAAATTCAAATTTACACTTTTACATCTATGAACAGGGCAGTTGACTCATTTCCCATATGAGAACTGATCCATTAGTCACCGACTCGTAAGTATTTAACCAACATCTATCCTTATACATATGGGTTTTAGTACCGAGTCAACACATCACGCAACATCATCATCTAGCACAAAATAAACCTCAGATATATATAAAACATAATAATTCTAAACCGAATCATTATATATATACTGACTTTTCAAGTCTTGGTAATTAAACCATTTCCTGAACCGCTTGTGCCAGATTCATTGGTATTTTTATTACCAACATTAACTCTGCATTCCCGTTTCAAGTGTCCAAATTTACCACACTTCCAACAAGTCAATTTAGACTAATTATTGGGATCAGCTTAGTAAGCTCCTTGATGTTTACGTTTCCTTTCTTGTCATTATATCCGATGGACTTTTATGTTCCACCATATTGATAGAAGACGTACCAACAACATTGTTGCTATTTGGCTTGTCAATATCCTGCGTCCTGAGGGATTCCTCAATACGCAAATGACCACCCAACTCAACAAGAGTTAACTCCTCCTTTTTATGTTTCAAAGAATGTTTAAATTCTTTCCAATAAGGAGGGAGTTTATCAATGACAATAGAGACTTGAATAGTCTCATTCATGTTCATTTTATACTGTGTAAATTTACCAAGTATCCGAATAAACTCATAGTATTGTTCCATGACAGGTCTAGAATCGACCATCTTGTAATTATTAAAATTACTTACTAGGAACTTTTTACTAGAGGAATACTCAGTCATATAATCGGTCTCTTAAGAGTCCCTAGTTCTTTAGCATATTCATGGTATTGATAAATATCAAAAGAGAATTAGTCATACCATTGAGGATTAAACCTCAAGCAACATAGTCGTCGTTCACCATTAGCTCCAGCACATGAAGTGCTCAACACATAAACCACATTCACGCTTGTTAGGAACAAATACATCTTTTTCTGCCATCTACGAAAATCCATTTCCTCAAACTTATCAAGTTTGGAGAAACTAGCCATCATGTACTTCAAGCCGTCATTGATTTCACAAAATTGTTGTTTTCGATTGTTGGGGGATCTTGATCTATTCCTCCTTCTTGTGTCTGTGATCCTTTAGAGAAAACCTGTGACAAGGGTTAGAAATAAATCACCGTGTAACACGGGTAAGAAACCAATGACCGGATATCTCTTTGTATCGTGATATCACTTTCCGAAAACAACAATTCGACCCTATCTGCCTGAGTTACACGAATGTTGTTTTGGGATAATACAAAGAGTAATGTTCTAGATTTTGGCAGAAATCAAGAACCCGTTCGCTAGAGAGCACTTCGTGTTTTGACTATCTTCTCATGTATCTTTTCTCTATTATTTAAGAGATACCCAAACTATATACATCAACCATAAATTGTTGATCACTGCATAATAAGTTAGCAGCATATGAATATATCATCTCTCTCCGTAAAACCATAAATATATATGTCTCACTCTATATAGAATGAAATGTTATAGATATCAATAATTACGTATGTCTCTTTTTTTTAATTTCTTGTCTCCGTCTAGTTTGCATGCATGAATATACATATAAATACACCAAGTTCTCATGAGTAGTTGGCATAGACATCAAACAAGACTTTGCCATGTGAAATTAAAATATGAAAATGACAGGATGACATATTACGTGTGAATTCAAGAAATGTAATGGGTGTATACTTTCCAAATCATTATTGATTTTTCCATGAGCTTTGTAAAACATGACAAACTACTTTTCCATTTTCAAATTTGTCTGCATGCTATAATCATTCACTCTTTTGAAGAGTTTTACAAAACATGTCTTGCAAATTTTCTACGTCTTTTGTCAAAAGGTGGAGTTTAGACAAAATCATAATATTTTGTCAAAGTGTAAATTGATATCAATTATTAAACATTTACGGATCAAAGAAATACTGTTTTTGGGTCCGGGATGTCATGCACTTGATAGGTGTACACTCCGTACCTTCAAACCCATATCCAAGTGTTATAACCATATCCCTCAATTACACTAAATTACTAACAAGTGATGGCTTGTAAGAGGCAAATAGAAATAGAAAAGTAAGTAACAATAATAACGTGCAACTTTTTTTTTTACATAACTTTGTAGTTTTATAATTGTGTTAACTCTTTGAACAGCAAGAGATTAGGATCGATTATGAAAATCAATTTTGATGATAATATAGAAAAATAATACTAATGACGTTAGCTTAATACTTGACTGCATATTCTTTATGTTTGATGACTTTCCTCGAAATTTTTCGGCTTCGGGCTTGAGGTTTAAAATATATTTGCAAGTGTGGAGTGTATGATTTACCATAGTTAAACATAAATTTCTGATAGTGCGTTTTCAAGTACGTCGACGTCGTTGAATCCACCACTATATGTATGATTTTATACTATAAAACTTGAATAATTAATCGATTACATATATATTGCTCAAGTAATAAATTTGGAGTGTTGAATTCTATTGATATAGAATCAAACAATTATAAGTTCGTTTCGGATACAAAGAATGATAAACAAATCAGATGAATGATAAATTAGACCATCACACTGCACAAGAACTATGTGCAAATTAAGTACTATAAATTATAAAGCTCATCAATATGGAGTGATGGTTATTAAAGCATTTTTATAACCAAAATTTTGCATTTTATTTCATGTTTGATGGTATTGATATTCAGCCATACATTGCAAAATTTAACAAAGTTTTTATAAACTATCAAAAGCCATTGAATTGATATGTGTGTACTATCATACATACAAAATAAACTGTGAATGGTATAAGCTAAATGTTTTCTACAGGTTATCGTTTATGGACATTGGACTTAAGGAGGCCTTCTTTCCGGTGAATGGTAGCTTTTGGAAGATTTCCATCAGTCGAAAAATGTGTCCTGCAACTAGAAGAGTCATCAAGCCGACCCCAACCAGAACGATACCATTCACTATATTCTTGAATGTCTGTGACTCGGGTTTTGGTGTCACAACTGATATGGCAACCAAATAAGTGAGTGACATAGATGTAGTAGCTATCCACATTATAACCAGAAGAGCCCACAAGAAAACCCGACGCCTCAAAAAGGGTAACCCGCTAATAAGCAACAGGATAATGCTAAGAGTTGCAACAAATCCCACCGTGTTGCAAACCAGAAAAACATGGTAAAGATTTGGATGATTATATACCATGCCCGACGGGCTGGATCAGTGGACGACCCATCTTGCCAAACGCCACTAGGAGGATTAGTACCTGCTTGAAAGGCCATGGTTGCTATTAATGATGCCACAACCATCAAAGTATTTCGTTTCTTGTCCAACCAGTCATCGTCGTTCTTCAACTCTTTTTTATTATTATATTGTCTCGAGCTTTCTAACACCATTTTGCCTTTTGATCTATGAGGGATTTGTCCAAACAAGCTTTCCTTTTTTGAGTCAAATGCTCCTGTTCGTGTTAGGGACCGTCTGATTTGTTGATCTTTCATATCTCTTGGACCTAAAGCCAATATGTCCAACGCTTTTTCCCCATTTTCGTTTGATGCATTGACTTCTATTGTTATATCAAGTAGCAAGAAGTTTGTAGTCTAACATATGTACAAGATTTAGAGTCAATTAGTAATTGATAGTAGTATTAATCAATCTTGCAAAATGAGCAAATGTTTGCGTTATTAGTACCTCAATTTGTTTGTCAGCAACAGCTAGGTGAAGTATAGTGTTACCATAAGCATCCTTAGTGTTTACAAACTCGTGATCACCCATAGTCTCGATTAACAGCTTCAAAACCTCAAGTTGGTTATGCTTCACACACAAGTGCAAGATGGTCTCTTGCTGCACCATGGCTCGAGCTGCATGAGGTTGAGTTTGCACCAGCACTTTCACCACTTCATATTGCCCCTTAGTGGCTGCAAGATGAAGAGGGTTTCTCCCATCACGGTCACGTGCAAGGCATGTCTCGGGTTTAGCCTTTGCCAACGCCTTTACTATTTCCACACGGCCTTTTGCAGAGGCTAAATGAAGAGGCAAGCGTTTTTGTGAATCACACTCGGTAGCAAGATCAGGTTTTCGGGTTAGGATTTCCTTGACAAAATCAATATGTCCAAGCATTGACGCAACGTGTAGAGGCATGTCGTCATGACGGTTTAAGTTCACCTTATCAAGAATGAGTGGATCTTCTTGAAGTAACATGAGCAAGATGGTTAAATTTCCTTCTAATGATGCATCATAAAGAAGCTTTTCTCTTCTCTCCATGTCTTAGTTCAAACAAAGTAGCTCATACATGGAAGATGTTTGCCATCTATAATTTTCCTTATAGTTTTCTAGTCAATTTATGGGGATGGAAGATTCATTCCAACTGAAACTTCTTTGAACAAGTCGCATATTGTTTGTTGAATAATTGACACAATTCTTTACCAACTGCTTATGTAATTTACTCTTCATTTTGAATTTATATATTAGAAATTTGAACAATTTGTTCAAGGTTCACTAATACAGACTTTTTTTTTTTTGTAAAAGTGGGGTTTTTTAGAAAGATTTTGAAAAACTAATATACCCGATGTTCCCAACGCCTGTGAGTTCACACCTATACAAAACCAAACTAGAAACCGGAGTTCCCACCTGTTTTTACAAGCTTCTTGTTTGAACACCTGTTTTTGCAATATCTTTCCATAAATTACACCATATTGCAAACAAATATAAAATAAATAACAATATACCCGGGGCTATCTATGCGATGTTTTGTAGAAATATCATCTAATGTTACTATCTTACTATATTATACTGACTTGTATATTCAATATCTATTTTCATTTCACAATTCAACTCGCTCTTTTCCATCGTCACAATCATCTAGAAATTGATTTGCTCCTCATTTGAAACTATTGATATAATTCTTATGCAAGCAGGATAGGCCCATATTGAGCTTCCACAGTCATCAATAACACAGAGGTGAAACATCAAACCAAATTATCATATCATAAAAGCAAAACTCGGTAGGCACACAAGGAACATCATGTAATGCTTACGACTTACCGACTACATTAGACTTCTAAAACGAAAAACAAAACTTGAGAAAATACAACACATGTGAAACATTTCACGTACGATTTAACGCATATTGAACATTTGCACAGGCCATTTGCGTTTTTGACCATCAAAACCAATAGCGCTTACCTCCAATGAAATATCAATGGTACGATGTTCAACACCACGTGCTATGCTGATGCGTAAATCCATTTTGATGGCTGGTTTGATCTCGCTACTATCCATTGAGGAAGTCTCGTTGACTGACATATTGGATGCTAGTGAAATTGGTTCACGGAAAGTGAGTAATGTTTGAGACCAGTGTGTTGGAGGGGTGTATGGTGATGTCGACAAAACAGTAGGGTTTTCTTTGCAAAACCTGATTGTAAATGAGGTATCAAACCATAAGGCGACTCCATAACACTTAGTTATGGTTGGTTCTACCTCAGATGAATTTGATGACTTCCGTTCTAGCTGAACGCATGCAGTGAAATCAACTTCATCGTGTTTCATCGTCACCAAGTCGAAAGCCTGGTACAAAAGGAATAACATGAAATCTTGTTGACATAACATAGCTAAACCAAAAGACTGAAAAATGAAAATGTGGGCATACGATCTTTAAACGGGTCACCAAAATCTTTTATTCTTCTATCAACTAGTATGTTACATATGGTTACAAAAAGCTGTATAAACTCGTGTACCCATTTGATCCGCCCTTTTGACAAGTGAAAGATGAAGCATAAGCCCGTATAGATCCATTAAAAAATAAATGGGCCGAAACTGCCAACTCCACAAAATAACATTCGATAGAAGAGCGGCCATAACATGTATTTTACAGATACTTGGGTCACTTCCAATAACATAACATCTGATAGTATTAGCATTACAAGTTTAGAACAATAAAATAACAAGTTAAACCAACCTGGAGAAGAGCAGTATCCGTCACCAAATTATTTGCATCTACCACATCAACGATGGGAAAATGAGCAGCATCTCCAACCAGTTCGCTACCGATAGAAGACATGTTGAATCCGTAAACATTTTCCCAGAATGGGATGCTGGTAGCACCTTTTCCGAATCCAGCAACAAACTAAGATATAAATGAAAAAGAAAAGAAAAAAAAACAGTTAGCATAACTTTTCTAATCAAAATTCAGCAGAATTAAGAAGCCTAGAGTTACTAACCATGGTAGCTGTATCCGGAAGCATAGCACCTCCAGGCTTTAGCCAATGATCTCGTGCAACAAGCACTGAGCTGAGCATTGACTCGTAAAGTAGACAGTACCCCATCCACTCACTCACTAAGACATCGATACTCTGGGGCTCAATTTGTCCAGATTCAATAAGATCTTCGACCATTCTATTGATGACTTTAATTCCTCCACTTCCCTGATTTAGTGCCTGATTCCACAGCAGACCGTTGTCTTTTGCAATCTGCAGATTATAAAACCACAACAAAAATCCATAAACAAGGAGATAATCCTTAGGCAGAAAACATGAGAAGAGATGACAAAGTAGAGGTGGTAATTGGCAGGCCTGGCAGATCGGATAACGGGTCAATAACGTTGGTAAAGTTTGAAAGTGTCGCCTTGAAACACACTGCCCAATATCTTGTTAATATTCTATAAAAACTTAGTGTAGCAAATGCTCACAGTGATTATATTACTCCAACAATACTAACATTCTGAATAAAAGAAATTTAGAGGGTGTTTAATGCAGGTATCTGAAAAGCACTTTTCATCCATTTCCTTTAAAACTTTTTTTTATTTGATGAGATAGCAGATACCCCAAATTGTCCCATTCATGTGTAAACAGGTCGAAATAGCCACCTCAAAAGAAAACCAATGCTACCTGAGAGGCTACTGAAGCCATCTTATCACTTGCTTCCACTGCATTTACTACTGAGGCCCCTGCTTGGGCTGCAAACAGACTAGTAACCATAAAAATTAGAATTAGACAAGTTGTATAATGGGAGGAAGAGTCGAGTATGTATAAATTAAGGATCTCACCTTAGTATCCCTGTACCACAACCAACATCCAAAACAACAGCACCCTTTAAAAGAGATGGATTGTCTACAATAGCTTGTCTATAAGCATCCGTCCTTACCTATATAACATAACACACTACCACTCAGTTCTAGAAAACAGAAATAAACTGAAAAACAATTCAACAAATTATAGCATATAATTTCAGGGAGTAACCCATACCTTATCACTTATCATCTCTTTGTGTATACCAAATGAACTATATGAGCCAAAATAGTCCTTATTCACAATCATTATTTCACGATCGGCAACATTGACAGAAGAACTTCTTGATTTTTTATCTGAGCTTGCCCCGTTGTTTTCAGATATAGAAGCAACCTCGTTTACTGAATCCTCTTTGCAGGATTCCAGAAGCTTAGAGTTAAGAGCATACGCTTCTAAATCAGTTTTGTCATCAATGCTCATGTTTTCTAAGCCGTCTATACTTCTGACCATGTGATCATTATCATCAACATCATCTATTTCTTCATCTTCATCAAAACTATACAAGAGATGGTCTTCTTCCATATATGGTTTAAGGTACATATCATTGTCCCATGGAAGATTAGCGAGCTCAAAAGCCGATGGTTCATGTAGATGATCTTGTAACTTTTGCCTAGACTCACAAGTACTTCCACAGCTCCAACACCGATTCTGCGCCACCTGTTAACAATAATAAACATGTAAGTAATACTTCTATATAGTACTCATACCAAAATAATCACTCTTCACCAAAAAAAAACTTGATATGTTCTAACAGTCATAAAAAAAATACTAAAGTTAGAAAATTTGATATTGTTAGCTCTCAATGATACTACAGTTACTGCTATTGGCAAACAAATTTTACCTGTGATCTAACATAATTGATTAGCTTGAAACAGCCGTAAAAATCCAACTTCATCGTCTTCTTAATGTTTCCAAAATCAAAACGATGGCTCGACCGACAATGTTCAAACAACAAACTACTTGAATTGTATTTAGAATCACAAAACAAACATAACATTTCTGAATCAACATCATCTTCCCCTTCTTCTCCATCACCAGTCCAATCATCCCAATTCTGCTCTCCTTCTTGTTCATCATGATCATCCTCATCATCAAAATCTTGTAAATTATGCAACATTTCTTCTTCTTTTTCTCCATTCAATGACTCGAGATTCTTGTTAAGTGGACCCACCATTATATCTTAATATCCAATACAACAATTAATCAAATTTATAGATAAAGAGTACTAAAAAACTACTAAAATTGAACTTGCATTGGGATTTATCTAATTTTAGGACTATTAATACAAAAACCGAAAAGGGTGTGCTTGTATTTAAGTGAAATTATGGAAAGTAAGAAACTTGGGGAAAATTAACAGAAATTAACAATAATTGATATACATATATATAGCATATAAGAAAAAAGAGATAAAATGAATACCAGTTGAGTGACTATGAAACAGAGGTTGACTAGGGTTTTTGGCCCAGAAACTATACAGAGAGATACAAGATATAGGTAATATCCCCCTTAAACCCTAGCAAACAGATTTTAGTGACAAAAAATTCCCATTTATACCCTTTTTTACTTTATATATTTTTATATTTACTTTTACTTTGCCTTTTTACAGTAGTATATGTTGTTACGCAACAATTCATACGACGGCTATGTTAATAAAATTGTTACCTTGATGTTAAAACTATGGAAGTAGGGTCGCGTTTGGTGATGGAATCCAATATAATTGGAACTGAATTTTCCTAGTATATTTAATTGTCAAAAGATGAAAATTTATTCCATTGGAAAGTAAACATTCTTTAGAAATTCTCATTTCTTGTGGTTATTAGATAAAATTTTATTTCTTCCCTGTCTTGAATTTTTAAAAAACAAACAACATTACATCAAATTACATTATTTAAGATTTTAATTCCCTTAACAGATTTCATTCCTTACAAAAACATTATGTGAACTAAATACGCCCTAAGTATAACATTCAATTCCGTCAAAAGTTAAGTATATAGTTACATACAATAAAAAAATTTCTATAGATATTGTTTTGTTACACTTACTAGGTGAAACCCCGTGCGTTGCATCGGACTATTTTATTTTCTAAGTAATTTATCGTAAATGACATGCAATTAAAAAAAAAATTATTGCTTCAAGTAAAAAGTTATACACATCATAAAATACACATTCATACTGATTCAACAATAAAAATATTTAACAAAGCTAAAGGTGTTAAATTTTAAAGCACTTTCAGATAAGAGACTGTTAAGAATAAAAGGCGAACCTCATTAGATATATCTTGATTACTTGATATGAACCTGAATTACTGGATAAACATATAACCTTGAATAGCCTTCGATTTTCATTACTAAATTAGAGGAGTATTTGCACCAATACTACAAAGCTTTCTTCACCTGAAAACTTTATAAGGAACTCCCTGGACTAACTTTTTTCACTCACTATTAGTTTTAGAATAAATTTAGAAAATTATGTCTTTAGGTTTTGTAAAAAGTCTTGTCAAAGTAGTTGTATATCCATAAACACTTTTTGCACTTCAATTTCTACGCGTATGCATCATATGATATGGTTCCAATAACTAAAGTAACACAATATGAAGACAATATATAACTAATGCATTGGCTCATTGCAAAGATAATTTGCATCAAATATGAATTAGAGTAACCCAGCTACACGATATTCAAATATTAAGTTATTTTTTTGGCATATAGGAACATAAGAAATTACATTACAATCAAACTACATTGTATATGTTAAGATGTTTGTCCACTTTTACAAAACACTACCTCGTTTAAACACCTATAGACCCTCGTTGAAAGCAAATTCTAGTTGCAACAAATAATAAATCTACTTTTTATGATTTTATGAACACAACTCGTCGTATGCCTAACATTTTCCAGCCCGTATTTATATTCCTACATGCATGAACATATTGAACACGTATAAAATTAGCACACGTACACTAACACCTACTCAAATAGACATAGTGAATCACCCATTATAAGGATATCACAAAATAATATGAATACTCAACTACGTTAGGATGCTTGAAGTAATCAACTGGTTGACCACCTTCAAACGTTTGGTCGCTCATTACTCCCTGATCTTATTACTATTTAGTTACAATTTCTATACAAAAGTTAAACCAAAACAAAAAAATCCATATAAAAGGAACAGAAGTCGTAATTGAGTCAACAAAACAGGTTTAGGTGTGTCTCATCTCATATGGCTTTCTTTCAAAGACCATGAAATTGATTTTATAAAATTAATTTGTAGAGTTTATAAGAGCATTCACAGTGCCCAGGACTCATCCTCCAAGGACTAGTCCCTGTCAGTAGGGATGAGCAAAAGACCCGTAAACCCGAACCCGACTCGGAACTGACCCGGAACCGACCCGAACTGACCCGGCCCGTGTGTTAAGCCTTTCACTCAATTTTGTAACACCCGAAATTTAAAAACATGGGTTTTCAAAAACTTTCACCTAACGGTGTTAAAAGATGCGGAAGAAAACTTTAAAAGTTCAAAACCGATATAAACTGTTCGGTTTCTGCATTTATTGGTGTTACATGTCATACCATAAAATAAGTCTAAATGAAAACCCAACGGTTGCCCAACACAAAACAACCGTCAACATAGTACTACATAAATTCTGCATAATATCAAAATGCAAATGATGTCTAATGAGGTGTAGCATCTAAGGGTAGCTAAAGCCATCAGCATGCTATCTACCCACTCCTCGCCCTTCATGCCTCATCTATCCTTCAAGCTATACCTGAGGGAACCACACATTTCAAGAAACAAGTGTTAGCTAACGAATTAGCTAAGTAAGATATCACTAAAGTTATAAAGCTTTGTCCAATTAAAACATTTCTACTTTGTTGACAAAACATTAAGGCACAACCCACATAACACACACACATACAACCTGCATATCAACTTAGGATGAATCACCCTAATTGTGTCTATCCTTCTTTTATATCACACATAATCACACGTATCTTCGTTAACTGCATATAAGTGTGCCCTGCATCACACCCGACTAGATGATCAGCCAAAAGGCTACTCATCGTACGTCGTTAAGGAATGGCAAGCCAATCCCGGAGTAATCCATATATGGAGGCGGGTCAGACCCCTCGTATTACTCGCCCTGCATTAAATGACCATGTTGCAAGGAGCCACCCAAGCAACCTACGTTCACGCACTCGCTGGGCTAGGGCAAGTACGGGTTAAGCTTAACACTTCCCTGCATTATAAATTTACGAGCTCGGTTTCACACATTATTAGTTTAGGCAACACACAACCTAAACAAATACATACATTTCCTTCATTTTGTTTGGGCCCTTAAACGTGCAAGTGACATGGCAGCCTAGTAAATCTAGTGAACTAGGTGAACGAGTCACATAAGCATGCACACATCAAGAATCTACATCATGTCTACATTTCAAGCATTGCAATATACTACATAATTTGCATAACAATCGCTACATTACTCCATACTTCATTTCACTACATTTGGGACTGCATATTAGGCTCATGGTGTAACACCCGTTTCGTAAAAATATGGATTTCCAAAAATTTTCGCCTAACGGCGTCAATAAAGCGGAAACAGTTTATTAAAAACCTCAACCAATGAAAACAGTTGAGAAACATAAGTGGTGTTACTAATAGCATCAAATCAGTAATAAAAGAAATCCATAAGATTGCCCAACATAAAGCAACCATAACATAGTCATTACAATAGTTCCATAAAGGAAATCATTAACATTAAGTCTATGCGAAGTTATTGGGTAAACTAAAGCCATCTTGATCATCTACCCATCTCTCGCCAAAGCTTCACACGACATCTCACGGCTTAACCTGAGGGGTGTCAACACATAAGAAGAAACAAGTGTTAGCTAACGAATTAGCTAAGTAAGATATCACTAAAGTTATAAAGCTTTGTCCAATTAAAACATTTCTACTTTGTTGACAAAACATTAAGGCACAACCCACATAACACACACACATACAACCTGCATATCAACTTAGGATGAATCACCCTAATTGTGTCTATCCTTCTTTTATATCACACATAATCACACGTATCTTCGTTAACTGCATATAAGTGTGCCCTGCATCACACCCGACTAGATGATCAGCCAAAAGGCTACTCATCGTACGTCGTTAAGGAATGGCAAGCCAATCCCGGAGTAATCCATATATGGAGGCGGGTCAGACCCCTCGTATTACTCGCCCTGCATTAAATGACCATGTTGCAAGGAGCCACCCAAGCAACCTACGTTCACGCACTCGCTGGGCTAGGGCAAGTACGGGTTAAGCTTAACACTTCCCTGCATTATAAATTTACGAGCTCGGTTTCACACATTATTAGTTTAGGCAACACACAACCTAAACAAATACATACATTTCCTTCATTTTGTTTGGGCCCTTAAACGTGCAAGTGACATGGCAGCCTAGTAAATCTAGTGAACTAGGTGAACGAGTCACATAAGCATGCACACATCAAGAATCTACATCATGTCTACATTTCAAGCATTGCAATATACTACATAATTTGCATAACAATCGCTACATTACTCCATACTTCATTTCACTACATTTGGGACTGCATATTAGGTCTCATGGTGTAACACCCGTTTCGTAAAAATATGGATTTCCAAAAATTTTCGCCTAACGGCGTCAATAAAGCGGAAACAGTTTATTAAAAACCTCAACCAATGAAAACAGTTGAGAAACATAAGTGGTGTTACTAATAGCATCAAATCAGTAATAAAAGAAATCCATAAGATTGCCCAACATAAAGCAACCATAACATAGTCATTACAATAGTTCCATAAAGGAAATCATTAACATTAAGTCTATGCGAAGTTATTGGGTAAACTAAAGCCATCTTGATCATCTACCCATCTCTCGCCAAAGCTTCACACGACATCTCACTGCTTAACCTGAGGGGTGTCAACACATAAGAAGAAACAAGTGTTAGCTATAAAGCTAAGTAAGATAACACCAGGTTTAAGCAAAACATTTCATCCATTAAACACGTCACTTTAAAACATTACGTCATTTGATTTAGGCATTTATATCACCACATAACGTATCCATATCACATATAAGCATAGAGTCCATGACCCTAAGTGTGCCTAATCAATTTCGTCATTTCATCTCATCTCATTAATTTGTGACTAGGTCACCGTTAAGTTGTAACCGAAGTTACCGTTAAGGAAAGACAATGTCGATCCATGAGTAGCACGTTATGTTCACGACATTAGGTGGGTCATCAGGCCACCCGAACTACTCGCCACATATGACTTGTTGCAAGGAGCCACCCGAGCAACCATTTTAACGTACCCTCCCACATACGGGCACTACGTACTCTCCCACATGCGAGCACGACGTACTCTCCCACATACGAGCACGATTTATACGTACCTATTACCACCGCCAGGCACGGGTTATGCATAACTCTTAACGTCTAATTAGCTCGAGCATTTACCACGTTTAGTTTAGGTTTCCACATTAATCCTAAACTAATCCACATCTATCATCTTTTCACGTTAGGGCCCTGAAAACGTGCACGTGTCATGGCAACCTAAAAAGGTCTAGTGTTCTAGATGAACAAGCCACATATACATGCACATATCATCATTACATCATATCGTTAACCACCATTCATCATAACATATCATATCGTTAAACAGATCATCACATATCATATCATAAACGTATTTACGGGGAAGCATTTTAGGCATAGGCATCGTCATCTTTAATCCCCGTATACCTCCCATATCAACCCAACCACAATATAGGTTATACATTACCGTTATGGAGGTTATAGTTTATGAAACCATTTTTTGTTGCACCCTCAGCGTGACAAAAGTAGTGTATCTTACCTGGTAGTAGTGTACGCGAGCAACCAAACAGCTAACAGTGCTTAACAGTAATCCCCGACACCTATCGTACGTTAATATATGAAATATAAGTCATTTGGGACCTTAAATGGACTTTAATACGAATTTAGTTTTGTTCTTACGAACTTAATCCCAGAAAACGAACTTAACTGTTTTCTGATAACAAACGAACTTAGTCTTCTTTTAAACGAAAATAGCTTGAACGAAGTTAAACTTCGTTTTTCAAACGAATTTAGCATTCCAGAAACGAATTTAACACTTAAAACGAATTTAGACTTCCATTAGGCCAAAACGAGTTTAAGCTTCACTTATACAAACGAATTAACGAATTTGGCTCTTTCGAACGAATTTAACCTCAAACGAATTTTATCTTCGTGTGGCAAACGAATTTAGAACCCACAAACGAACTTAAAGTTCGTTTTGAACCTCAGCTGAACCAGAAAACGAATTTCATCTTATTTTCGTCCAGAAATCATAAAACGACTTTGTTCTTCATTTTTCCAGAAATCAATCGACTTAGGCTTCACCCAAAACATGTTTTTGACATTGTTAAACATATTTTGATCATAATGATCGATTACAAACTCGTTTGATGTCGTTTTGATCATAATGATCGGTTACAAACTCGTTTGATGTCGTTTTGATCATTAATTTGCTTAAACATATTTTGATCATAATGATCGATTACAAACTCGTTTGATGTCGTTTTGATCATTAATTTGCTTAAACATATTTTGATCATAATGATCGATTACAAACTCGTTTGATGTCGTTTTGATCATTAATTTGCTTAAACATATTATGATCATAATGATCGGTTACAAACTCGTTTGATGTCGTTTTGATCATTAATTTGCTTAAACATATTTTGATCATAATGATCGATTACAAACTCGTTTGATGTCGTTTTGATCATTAATTTGCTTAAACATATTATGATCATAATGATCGGTTACAAACTCGTTTGATGTCGTTTTGATCTTTATTTTGCTTAAAAACACCTATTGGGGATACATATAACACACTAAAGCACTTTCGCACACTACAAAGGCCTTTTACACATCATTTAGTCCACTTTATTGTCACTCATTAAAGATAATTAAATCTCACATATAGGGCACATAAACATATAAACACGTATTTTTCACATAAACATATCACGGACTTAGAATTTGACCTAACGACGTTAGAACGACGTTAGTCAACATATACGATTAAGTTTTTTCACATAAACATATAAACACTATTTTTCACATAAACATATAAACACGATTTTTCACATAAACATATAAACACGTATTTTTCACATAAACATATAAACACATTTTATCACATAAACATATAAACACATTATCACATAAACATATAAACACGTATTTTTCACATAAACATATAAACACATTTTATCACATAAACATATAAATCTCACATTATCACATAAACATATAAACACGTATTTTTCACATAAACATATAAATCTCACATTATCACATAAACATATAAACACGTATTTTCACATAAACATATAAACACGTATTTTTCACATAAACATATAAATCTCACATTATCACATAAACATATAAACACGTATTTTCACATAAACATATAAACACTATTTTTCACATAAACATATAAATCTCACATTATCACATAAACATATAAACACGTATTTTCACATAAACATATAAACACTATTTTTCACATAAACATATAAACACGATTTTTCACATAAACATATAAACACTATTTTCACATAAACATATAAACACTATTTTTCACATAAACATATAAACACGATTTATCACATAAACATATAAACACGTATTTTTCACATAAACATATAAACACATTTTATCACATAAACATATAAACACATTATCACATAAACATATAAACACGTATTTTTCACATAAACATATAAACACATTTTATCACATAAACATATAAATCTCACATTATCACATAAACATATAAACACGTATTTTTCACATAAACATATAAATCTCACATTATCACATAAACATATAAACACGTATTTTCACATAAACATATAAACACGTATTTTTCACATAAACATATAAATCTCACATTATCACATAAACATATAAACACGTATTTTCACATAAACATATAAACACTATTTTTCACATAAACATATAAATCTCACATTATCACATAAACATATAAACACGTATTTTCACATAAACATATAAACACTATTTTTCACATAAACATATAAACACGATTTTTCACATAAACATATAAACACTATTTTCACATAAACATATAAACACTATTTTTCACATAAACATATAAACACGATTTATCACATAAACATATAAACACGTATTTTTCACATAAACATATAAACACATTTTATCACATAAACATATAAATCTCACTATTATCACATAAACATATAAACACGTATTTTTCACATAAACATATAACACGTATAATTCCATAAAGTTCTGGAGGTAATTCCAGTTGAAATGCCTGTTCATTAACCTTTTTAATGATCTTAAAAGGTCCAATGAATCTAGGGCTTAGCTTTCCTCGTTTGCCAAATCGTAATACACCTTTCCAAGGCGACACCTTGAGTAAAACCATTTCACCTTCTTTAAAATCAAACGGCCTCCTTTTCTTATCGGCATATGACTTTTGCCTTTCGCGAGCAATACGCAGGGCTTTCTTTGCAACATTAACTTTATCGGCCGTAATTTGTACTGATTCGGGTCCAGCCAACTGCTTTTCCCCGGGCTCCAACCAACAACTAGGAGTCCTACACTTTCTACCATATAGCATCTCATAAGGTGGCATTCCTATACTTGCATGATAACTATTGTTATACGCAAACTCGACAAGAGGTAGGTGTTTATCCCACGAGCCACCATAATCCATTACACAAGCTCTGAGCATATCTTCGAGCGTTTGAATAGTCCTTTCACTTTGCCCATCGGTCTGCGGGTGATAGGCTGTGCTCAGACGAACTTGAGTACCAAATTCCCGTTGAAAACTCTTCCAAAAGTTGGAAACGAATCGAGCATCACGATCGGACACAATCGATATCGGAACACCATGTTTAGTAACCACTTCTTTAATATACAATGTAGCGAAATTTTCCATAGGAGCATTCTCACGAACTGGGAGGAAATGGGCACTCTTCGTTAATTGATCGACAATAACCCATATCATATCGTGACCACGAGGCGTTCTTGGAAGCTTGGTTATAAAATCCATCGTAATACGATCCCATTTCCACTCAGGGATCTCGAGTTGCTGAAACTTCCCGTAAGGCTTTTGGTGTTCAGCTTTTACTTTAGCACATGTCAAACACTTCTGTACGTACATCATCACATCGTTTTTAATACTGGGCCACCAATAAATCGGCTTCAAGTCCGCATGCATCTTTGTGGCACCAGGGTGTACAGAATACTTAGTCTTGTGAGCTTCGTCCATCACTAACTCACGATTGCCTCCATATAGAGGAACCCATATTCTACCTTTGTAAGTTCGAAGACCGCGACTATTTTCTTCCATTTCAAGTCTATTTTTCTTCTTTTTCCCAATAGACTCCTCTTTCACATTCTCCTCCTTCAACGCTTCAATTTGAGCTAATCGAATAGGTTCCATTAAGTTCGACTCAACCTTCGTAATCATTGCACATAACCTACTCTTCGCATATCCTTTGCGGCTCAAGGCATCAGCAACCACATTAGCTTTGCCTGGGTGATATTTAATCTCACAATCATAATCCTTTAATAACTCCATCCACCGTCGTTGTCTAACATTCATGTCCTTCTGAGTAAACACATACTGTAAGCTTTTATGATCCGTATAAAGGGTACACTTCGTACCATACAGATAATGTCGCCACAATTTCAGAGCAAAAACAACAGCAGCCAGCTCAAGGTCATGAGTAGGATAATTCCGCTCATGTGGCTTCAGCTGTCGAGAGGCGTAAGCGATAACTTTGTCTCGTTGCATCAGTACACACCCTAACCCCGTGATGGATGCGTCACTATAGACAACTAAATCATCGGTTCCTTCGGGTAAAGCTAAGACTGGAGCTTCACACAACTTCTTTTTCAACGTCGTGAAGGCTTTTTCTTGAGCATCGGTCCATACAAACTTCACACCTTTCTTCGTTAATTCAGTCATTGGCTTGGCAATGCGCGAGAAATCCTGAATAAAACGTCGATAATAGCCAGCCAAACCGAGAAAACTCTTAATTTCAGTAGGAGACTTAGGCTGCTCCCACTTCGACACCGCTTCTATCTTCGAAGGATCTACTTTTATACCATCAGAGGAGATGACATGGCCGAGGAAATGAACTTCCTTTAGCCAGAACTCGCACTTGGAGAACTTAGCATATAGCTTTTTCTCTCTGAGGACTTGAAGGACAGCCCTCAAATGCTCTCTATGTTCCTCTTCCGACTTTGAATACACAAGGATGTCGTCGATGAAAACGATAACGAAATGATCCAAAAATGGTCGACAGACACGGTTCATCAAATCCATAAACTTCGCTGGAGCATTTGTCAAACCGAATGGCATGACAAGGAACTCGTAATGACCATAACGAGTTCGGAACGCTGTTTTGGCTACACTTTCCTCTTCAACCTTCAGTTGATGATAGCCAGATCGTAAGTCGATCTTCGAAAAATAGGAAGCACCTTGAAGTTGATCGAACAAATCATCAATGCGAGGGAGTGGATACTTATTCTTCACTGTTCTTTTATTCAGCTCGCGATAATCGATACACATACGCATGGATCCGTCTTTCTTCTTTACAAAAAGGATAGGAGCACCCCATGGAGAGGAACTCGGACGAATGAAACCTTTATCTAAAAGTTCCTGAATTTGGGTCATCAGCTCCTTCATCTCCGTCGGAGCTAATCGATAGGGAGCTTTGGCTACAGGAGTAGCACCAGGAATGAGATCAATAGAAAATTCAACCTCACGATCAGGAGGAAGACCTGGAAGATCTTCAGGGAAAACATCAGGAAACTCGGAAACAACCTCGACATCAGAGACTGTAGGCTTCGCGATACGAGAATCGATGACATAAGCTAGAAAATGTGACTTAGTTTGCCGTATACAACGAAGGGCTTTCATCATCGAGATCACCTTAACATTTCCCGGCTTCTTGTCACCATAAACACAGACACCTTTACCGTCAGGGGTAGCGATACGAACTATTTTCTTTGAACATAAGACGACAACATCATTCTTAGACATCCAATCCATACCGAGAACAACATCAAAACTGGGAATAGTAGCTGGTAACAAGTTAGCAGTAAACGACCGACCCTCTATCTCTAATGGACAATCGGAGTAACCTTCCCGTATAATAGACGTTGCACCGTTAGCCACTTCTACTTCTATAGGACATCGTAAGGGACTCGTAATCATGTCTAATTTAGGAGCAAACAGAGTAGACACAAAAGATTTGTTCGCACCAGAATCAAATAACACATTAGCAAGTTTGGAGTTAACAATAAGGGTGGCAGTAACTACCTGGTCGTCTTCTTTGGCCTCTTCAGCCGTCATCTGATAAGCACGGGCTTTGGCTTTGGGGGCTTCCGCTTTCTTTCCCTCACCTTTCTTCATTTGGGGACAATCGGCAATACGGTGCTTTGTATCTCCACATTTATAACATCTTGCTTTATCAGTGCATTCATCAAAAGTATGACCCTGTGCTCCACACCTATTGCACCTGCGGGTCTTAGCAGAACACTGACCAGAATGAAAAGCCTTGCAGCTAGAACACCATTTTCCATCCTTGTCTGTCTTTCCCTTATCAGAGGACGAAGATCCCTTGAACTTCTTACCAAAACGATTTGACCCACCAAACCTCCTCTTATTGCCAGACTTCTTCTCATCCTCTTTCTTTTCCACTTTCTTATCCGCAGCAAAATCATCATCAAGCTTCTTAGACTCTTTGATAGCTTCAGTTAGAGTCTTATGCTGCCTGCATATACCTCGATAACTCGGAGGCAAACCATCAACATAGCAAGCAACTTGATCTGCATCAGTTCGGAATAAATGACCCACGAACTTCATCTTCTCCATAAAGGAACGAGCATAATCATTGATTTTACCCACTTCAGCCGTCAAGGCACGAAACTCTTTTTCCATTTTGCGCTGCTCATGAACTCCAATATACTCTTCAATAAATTTCTGTCTGAAGTTAGCCCACGTAATAGCAGATACCATAGCTGGAGTCATCGAAATGGTAATGCTCTTCCACCAGTCCCGAGCACCTTCTTTCAACATCCTACTAGCACACAACACTTTCTTATCCTCGGGACAATCACAAGCTTCAAAAACCATCTCAGTATCATCAAGCCATTCCATGCAACCTACTGCATTAAGTGTTCCATAGAATTTCTGAGCTCCACACTTCTGGAAACTTTCAAACTTGAATCGAGGGGCGTGAACATCATTAGGAGGAACCACATTAACATTAGCATGGGGAATAACGACATCATCGACCGGTGGCTCAGTGTGGTGAGAAGGCACAGAGTGACTGTTACCAGTTCCTTCTGCGTTAGCTGCCAACGCCTGATTCAACTGTTCTTGCGTTTGGGCCAACTGGGCCTGAAGAGTTAGCACAAGATTATACATCTCCGCCTGATTGGGAATCTGATCCACCACTACATCGTTAACTCTCGGAGGATTGCCAGGTGGTGGAGGCATCGGACCCAATGAGCCTGGTTGATTAACACGGCGGGGGTTCACACGATTCACATTAGCATTAGCAGCATTAGAAGCACCTGCACCCGGATGGACAGGTGGAGTAACGCTAGCAGTAGCTCCGTCGCGTTGGATGTTGCGGTTGCGAGTGTTAACCATTTTCCTTCAATAAAATGGTGGAGTCGATAAGCGCAAAATAAAACAAAAAGCTCGTTGAGATAAGGCTAAAACATATCATCGTAACGTAAACATCTCGTAAGCCCTATCACACTCGCACTCATCCCAACCCATCCTACATCACATGTCATCACTAGCTAAGGCATCCTACGAGTACCTAGCATGCACATCTTAAGTTTAAGTCCAAACCCTATGGTCAATAGGCCTTGGTTCACTTAAACTACTTCTCTGATACCAAATTGTAACACCCGTTTCGTAAAAATATGGATTTCCAAAAATTTTCGCCTAACGGCGTCAATAAAGCGGAAACAGTTTATTAAAAACCTCAACCAATGAAAACAGTTGAGAAACATAAGTGGTGTTACTAATAGCATCAAATCAGTAATAAAAGAAATCCATAAGATTGCCCAACATAAAGCAACCATAACATAGTCATTACAATAGTTCCATAAAGGAAATCATTAACATTAAGTCTATGCGAAGTTATTGGGTAAACTAAAGCCATCTTGATCATCTACCCATCTCTCGCCAAAGCTTCACACGACATCTCACTGCTTAACCTGAGGGGTGTCAACACATAAGAAGAAACAAGTGTTAGCTATAAAGCTAAGTAAGATAACACCAGGTTTAAGCAAAACATTTCATCCATTAAACACGTCACTTTAAAACATTACGTCATTTGATTTAGGCATTTATATCACCACATAACGTATCCATATCACATATAAGCATAGAGTCCATGACCCTAAGTGTGCCTAATCAATTTCGTCATTTCATCTCATCTCATTAATTTGTGACTAGGTCACCGTTAAGTTGTAACCGAAGTTACCGTTAAGGAAAGACAATGTCGATCCATGAGTAGCACGTTATGTTCACGACATTAGGTGGGTCATCAGGCCACCCGAACTACTCGCCACATATGACTTGTTGCAAGGAGCCACCCGAGCAACCATTTTAACGTACCCTCCCACATACGGGCACTACGTACTCTCCCACATACGAGCACGATTTATACGTACCTATTACCACCGCCAGGCACGGGTTATGCATAACTCTTAACGTCTAATTAGCTCGAGCATTTACCACGTTTAGTTTAGGTTTCCACATTAATCCTAAACTAATCCACATCTATCATCTTTTCACGTTAGGGCCCTGAAAACGTGCACGTGTCATGGCAACCTAAAAAGGTCTAGTGTTCTAGATGAACAAGCCACATATACATGCACATATCATCATTACATCATATCGTTAACCACCATTCATCATAACATATCATATCGTTAAACAGATCATCACATATCATATCATAAACGTATTTACGGGGAAGCATTTTAGGCATAGGCATCGTCATCTTTAATCCCCGTATACCTCCCATATCAACCCAACCACAATATAGGTTATACATTACCGTTATGGAGGTTATAGTTTATGAAACCATTTTTTGTTGCACCCTCAGCGTGACAAAAGTAGTGTATCTTACCTGGTAGTAGTGTACGCGAGCAACCAAACAGCTAACAGTGCTTAACAGTAATCCCCGACACCTATCGTACGTTAATATATGAAATATAAGTCATTTGGGACCTTAAATGGACTTTAATACGAATTTAGTTTTGTTCTTACGAACTTAATCCCAGAAAACGAACTTAACTGTTTTCTGATAACAAACGAACTTAGTCTTCTTTTAAACGAAAATAGCTTGAACGAAGTTAAACTTCGTTTTTCAAACGAATTTAGCATTCCAGAAACGAAATTAGTCTTCTTTTAAACGAAAATAGCTTGAACGAAGTTAAACTTCGTTTTTCAAACGAATTTAACCACAAACGAAATTAATCTTCTTTTAAACGAAAATAGCTTGAACGAAGTTAAACTTCGTTTTACAAACGAATTTAGAACCCACAAACGAACTTAAAGTTCGTTTTGAACCTCAGCTGAACCAGAAAACGAATTTCATCTTATTTTCGTCCAGAAATCATAAAACGACTTTGTTCTTCATTTTTCCAGAAATCAATCGACTTAGGCTTCACCCAAAACATGTTTTTGACATTGTTAAACATATTTTGATCATAATGATCGATTACAAACTCGTTTGATGTCGTTTTGATCATTAATTTGCTTAAACATATTATGAACCCTAATTTATCAAAAACCCTTTATAAAATCAGATTTGATTCGTTATAAAACATCTTTAGATCTGAAAATATAGACAACGAATCATGGATTACCTGTAGCAAATGATGGTCGATCCAATTCAATACAAAACACTCGATTCGATTGACCAAAACTTGAAGATTTTGCTTAAGAAATCTATTAGGAAATTTAAGATACTTTGTATGTGTGTTCAATTAAGTTAATTGCTGCCAAATAACTCTAGATTAGGTTAATCCTAACCTAAACCCGTTTTTAACTTTACACCTTTGGCAAAACTAGTCCCTGGACTTCATATTGACTTTATTTCGCTTAAAAACACCTATTGGGGATACATATAACACACTAAAGCACTTTCGCACACTACAAAGGCCTTTTACACATCATTTAGTCCACTTTATTGTCACTCATTAAAGATAATTAAATCTCACATATAGGGCACATAAACATATAAACACGTATTTTTCACATAAACATATCACGGACTTAGAATTTGACCTAACGACGTTAGTCAGCATGAACAATTAAGTTTTTGTCACATTAAAGATCATTAAATCTCACATATAGGGCACATAAACATATAAACACGTATTTTCACATAAACATATAAACACGTATTTTTCACATAAACATATAAATCTCACATTATCACATAAACATATAAACACGTATTTTCACATAAACATATAAACACTATTTTTCACATAAACATATAAATCTCACATTATCACATAAACATATAAACACGTATTTTCACATAAACATATAAACACTATTTTTCACATAAACATATAAACACGATTTTTCACATAAACATATAAACACTATTTTCACATAAACATATAAACACTATTTTTCACATAAACATATAAACACGATTTATCACATAAACATATAAACACGTATTTTTCACATAAACATATAAACACATTTTATCACATAAACATATAAACACATTATCACATAAACATATAAACACGTATTTTTCACATAAACATATAAACACATTTTATCACATAAACATATAAACACATTATCACATAAACATATAAACACGTATTTTTCACATAAACATATAAATCTCACATTATCACATAAACATATAAACACGTATTTTCACATAAACATATAAACACGTATTTTTCACATAAACATATAAATCTCACATTATCACATAAACATATAAACACGTATTTTCACATAAACATATAAACACTATTTTTCACATAAACATATAAATCTCACATTATCACATAAACATATAAACACGTATTTTCACATAAACATATAAACACTATTTTTCACATAAACATATAAACACGATTTTTCACATAAACATATAAACACTATTTTCACATAAACATATAAACACTATTTTTCACATAAACATATAAACACGATTTATCACATAAACATATAAACACGTATTTTTCACATAAACATATAAACACATTTTATCACATAAACATATAAACACATTATCACATAAACATATAAACACGTATTTTTCACATAAACATATAAACACATTTTATCACATAAACATATAAACACATTATCACATAAACATATAAACACGTATTTTTCACATAAACATATAAATCTCACATTATCACATAAACATATAAACACGTATTTTCACATAAACATATAAACACGTATTTTTCACATAAACATATAAATCTCACATTATCACATAAACATATAAACACGTATTTTCACATAAACATATAAACACTATTTTTCACATAAACATATAAATCTCACATTATCACATAAACATATAAACACGTATTTTCACATAAACATATAAACACTATTTTTCACATAAACATATAAACACGATTTTTCACATAAACATATAAACACTATTTTCACATAAACATATAAACACTATTTTTCACATAAACATATAAACACGATTTATCACATAAACATATAAACACGTATTTTTCACATAAACATATAAACACATTTTATCACATAAACATATAAACACATTATCACATAAACATATAAACACGTATTTTTCACATAAACATATAAACACATTTTATCACATAAACATATAAACACATTATCACATAAACATATAAACACGTATTTTTCACATAAACATATAAATCTCACATTATCACATAAACATATAAACACGTATTTTCACATAAACATATAAACACGTATTTTTCACATAAACATATAAATCTCACATTATCACATAAACATATAAACACGTATTTTCACATAAACATATAAACACTATTTTTCACATAAACATATAAATCTCACATTATCACATAAACATATAAACACGTATTTTCACATAAACATATAAACACTATTTTTCACATAAACATATAAACACGATTTTTCACATAAACATATAAACACTATTTTCACATAAACATATAAACACTATTTTTCACATAAACATATAAACACGATTTATCACATAAACATATAAACACGTATTTTTCACATAAACATATAAACACATTTTATCACATAAACATATAAACACATTATCACATAAACATATAAACACGTATTTTTCACATAAACATATAAACACATTTTATCACATAAACATATAAACACATTATCACATAAACATATAAACACGTATTTTTCACATAAACATATAAATCTCACATTATCACATAAACATATAAACACGTATTTTCACATAAACATATAAACACGTATTTTTCACATAAACATATAAATCTCACATTATCACATAAACATATAAACACGTATTTTCACATAAACATATAAACACTATTTTTCACATAAACATATAAATCTCACATTATCACATAAACATATAAACACGTATTTTCACATAAACATATAAACACTATTTTTCACATAAACATATAAACACGATTTTTCACATAAACATATAAACACTATTTTCACATAAACATATAAACACTATTTTTCACATAAACATATAAACACGATTTATCACATAAACATATAAACACGTATTTTTCACATAAACATATAAATCTCACGATATAGGGCACATAAACATATAAACACGTATTTTCACATAAACATATCAATTTTTATTAAAATGACATTCACTATCATACCATGAACTAGTGATAATTGCTCATAGACAAGCAACCGTTTGAAAATCACATATGTATCCAACTAGTACCACTAACGAAGAATACACATGCCACCAATATCATAATAATATATATAAAGGAATTAAATCATCAAGATCTCGACACAACGATAATTGAAATCAACTTTTTGAATTAAAACATATAGCAATCACATCATTCGTCTAGTTTCATCAAGGTGGATGATTAAAAGATTAGCCACTCATGATTAAATTGAAATAACAATCAAAATAAAGGAAAAACATGATGTACCAATCGTTTGAGAAATAGAAATTGCAAGACAATAAAATAGATACGATCTAAGTGGGTGCACGTGAATCTTCAATGAATCGGAAGATGATGAAATCTTGATTCGATCCTTGAAGGTGTTCCCTGAAGTGCAGCTCTTAGAAAGAAAACTTGATACTTTGGGAATTAGGTTTTGTTTTCTATTTATTCCCCCCCAAATCTGATGCAAAAGCTGCCCAAAACCTATCAGCCCGTCACCCCACTGCGGCGCAGTGGTATCCACTGGACAGGTCGTTCACTTTCAACATAACTCACTGCGGCGCAGTGGTTATCCCCTGGTCACTGGGTCGTTTGTCTTCAGTTTGACTGCGGCGCAGTGGGCACATGCACTCCCCACTGCGGCGCAGTCATATTCCACTGGACAGGTCGTTCACTTTCAACATAACTGACTGCGGCGCAGTGGGCCTTGGTCACCCCACTGCGGCGCAGTCCAAAAGCTCTGGTCCGGCCAACACTTCTTCAACTTGAAAACTTGCCAAAATATTCTATCTCCTCCAATTAAACAACTCTCGATCTCACGAATCAACTTCTTGGCCAAAAATCAACCGAAAATTCAACAAATGAGCGCGTAACCTGCTAAGAGCCTGAAAACACTAACAAACACCATAAACGTGCCAAATGCATACAAAATCAACATAAAACACTTAATAAAAAGGCCAATAATGATGTGGGCGATAGGTCTAAATTGGTCACATCAAATCCCCCCACACTTGAGCATTGCTTGTCCTCAAGCAAATCCGGAATTAAAGCAAAAGTAATCCTTGGCAATGAAGCTAAATAAACAATTACGAGTATCAAAAAGAAGCAACACCAAGTATGTCAATGACAAAAAGTTGGGTGAAGCAGTTTTAATCTTAAATGAAAACTCGAAATGTTTGACAATATCTGAACAATCCACAAGCCTCAATAACACGACTAAGCACAAGTGAAACAAATGAACCTATCAATATCATTCTACTCCAACAAACTTACTTTTGGGGTTGAATATATCAAGAATCACTCATAGCACGGTCGTGATGCATATCTTACCATAGGCTTGAACAAGGATCATAGCTCCACCGACATGGCGTAAGCACCGAGTACATCATCAAAATAGGCATATAGGACGGTTGTATAGTTAAGCTAAGGTATATATAGTGGATATTTACAAAGGAGAATGGGAGTGTAGGTTAGAAATGAAAGGAAACAATCAAAAGTATAAGGTATGTATGAAATATGTACAAAATAGTCTAATCAAAACCCGTACCATTGATTGCCAACAAACCATCAACCCATAAGATGTTATCCCGCTAAGACACCACAAAAGTAACCAAGCAACCCCGACACCATTGTGGTGTATCAACTTCAAACAACTTATAACCAACCAAGTCTTCCATTCTTAATGATACAACAAAACTTCTAGACATATAAAAATGAGAAGTACCCACTAGTAGCCCAAGTTCTTTTTTCTTCTCTTTTTTTTTTCACTTTTTCATTTTTTTTTTTTTTATTTTTTTTATTTTTTTATTTTTTTTATTTTTTTTTTTTTTGAACCACTTTTACTCTACTAGTAGGCACCCTCTTGCAATGATGATCATGTCTAAAACACTTACTTCCCTTTGAACAATCCAACACATTCCCATAGACCAAAAATATTCCACCGACACCCCATTGAAGCTCTCCCAAACCGTCCAAACAAACCAATGACAATCAATGGCCCCCCAGATTAGACTATCGGTATAGTAAGGTATAATTAGGTAAAGTTTACATAAATGAGTGGATATATACAATGGAAAAGGCTAAGTTAAAAGGATGTATAAGAAAGGTTTACAAAGAAAGGAAGGATGTATATGTAAGTGAGTATAAGTATAGTAAGGGTATGAATATACAAAAGGAAAAGTGAAAAGAAAGAAAGAAAAGTATGGGTCAAACCTATATGCCAATTCGTCATCCGATGTACTTTTATCACAAAAGTGATCTCACTGCGGTCTCGTCACGATCACAAGGCCAAGTTCTAGCTCAACACATCACCGACACACTCAAATCAAAGAAAGAAAGAAAGAAAAGTATGGGTCAAACCTATATGCCAATTCGTCATCCGATGTACTTTTATCACAAAAGTGATCTCACTGCGGTCTCGTCACGATCACAAGGCCAAGTTCTAGCTCAACACATCACCGACACACTCAAATCAAAGAAAAGAACCCGGAAATGGAATAAATTAACCTCAAATTCGCACATCTTAGTGCAAAGTTCGAAATGGAACCCTTACTCTTGGATAAAAACCCAAAAGCCTAAGAGAGGGACAAATTACAAGGCAATCAAACCAAAACCGTAAACACCTAGCACATCTATAAATGAACAATGAATCTCACAACTTTAGGTGTTTGGGAAATTTTGAGTATGCAAGTGATGTAATCCACAAGGATAAGCCCAATAACCGTTCAGAACACATTTCGCCGATTTAAAATTTTACCAAGGAAAAATTTGTAGTAAAATTGCTCATTAAATTATTATGAATTAAGTGACAAAAGCAATTTACCACAAGGACAAGCTCAACACAAGTTTCAAAACCATATCAACTTCTATCATCCCGCCAAATTGAAACAACCAATTCTCAAACATGCACATCATAGTTCAAAGTTCAAAATAGAACCCTTACTCTTGGATAAAAACCCAAAAGCCTACGAGAGGGACACATCCACAAGAACGGCTAAAATCACAATGGCAAAACAACAAAAGAGATAGACCCGGTAGCTTAAACCTATTTGCCACCCCCCACACTTAAGATGGACAATGCCCTCAATGTCCATATTCGGTCAAACAACGGTAAATAGGGGTAAGCAACATAGAATAATCAGAACACATACCGGAGTAAGGACACATCCCGTTTTGAAACAAGTCAGTCGACCCCGTGTCACAAATGGCGCTTCCGAAAAAGGAAGAACACTTTGCTTGGCGGGGGAAACAAGTTGTACCAAAACGGAAAGTGCGAGAGTAAAGATGAGACAGAGTAAAGATGAGAAGAGAATCCAATGGGTTATCCCCCCACACTTGTGTTGTACAATAGCCATCAAATTGAGAAATCCTGCTTCACTTGCACCACAAATAAACCACATATCCAAACATATCAAAGTACTACTGTTTTTATGCAGAAAAATAAGAAACGAAAACAAAACAAAAGAAAAGAAAGTACAATGTCTCATCACCCCGTAGCGGCGCAGTCATATTCCACTGGACAGGTCGTTCACTTTCAACATAACTGACTGCGGCGCAGTGGGCCTTGGTCACCCCCACTGTGGCGCAGTCCAAAAGCTCTGGTCCGGCCAACACTTCTTCAACTTGAAAACTTGCCAAAATATTCTATCTCCTCCAATTAAACAACTCTCGATCTCACGAATCAACTTCTTGGCCAAAAATCAACCGAAAATTCAACAAATGAGCGCGTAACCTGCTAAGAGCCTGAAAACACTAACAAACACCATAAACGTGCCAAATGCATACAAAATCAACATAAAACACTTAATAAAAAGGCCAATAATGATGTGGGCGATAGGTCTAAATTGGTCACATTATACATTTTAGGCTTTCAAACCTCACACACAATCACACTTTTACTACATATATGCATTAAATCTACTATAGACTTAACGGCACACTATGTTGACTTAACGACGTTAGTCAACTGTTAAATAAAAAGTTTGGGATGTTACAATTTTCAGGTTCGGGTCGGGCCGGGTCAAAACCCGAAAAATCCCGGTTTGACCCGTTAAAACCCGAAAAATCCCGGTTTGACCCGTTAAAACCCGAAATATGCATTAAGTAATGATATATATCATCTTCTGAGTGAGGAGTACAACACCAAGTTGGCGCGAGAAACTTTGGTTGGTGCGAGAGAGGAGAGGGAAGCCTAAAATGATAGACTAGGAGAAGATGAAAAAGAAACTCTAGAATAGTTCTTCGACATTCACTTATTAAGAGATATTGGTTATGATACAAGGAGGAGCTGAGGCGGATCTAGAAATTTGGTCTATCGGGGGCGAATTTTTTTTTATAATGGCATAAATACATGGCATATTATCCGCTAGACGAATTATTTATAATGGGGAAAAAAAGCCTGAAAACAACTACATAGTAAAGTTTCCCCAAATGTAATCAGTAAAATAGTTCTACTATTTTGATGTTATTAACACAAAAGACATCAAATGAAACTACGATCGATAAGTCATCGATAACTAAAAAATTCCAAACTACATAACTAATGTAATAAATAGTTAATCATTTACTAATTCATGACCTATAAGTAGCAAATTTAAAATACTCAGCGAATTGAAAATACAAAAAAAAGTCCATAATAGTAAATTAGTAATATCACAAATTCAAAGCAACATATTTTACATAGTTGTCCCTTAATGACAAAAAATTTGATCTAAAATAAATTAAGTATTAATCTTATGATGATACAACAGTATAGAAACTAAAACTAAAAACATTATTTAAAGAAGCTCACTAAACTTAAGTAAAAATTGTCGATAACAATACATTTGAGAGTTGAAGGGAGTTTTTATATTTCTTGCATCCCACATCGTTGGTATAAAAGAAATTCACTAAACTTAAATATTATATAAGAGTTAATGACATAAATCGTCCCTGTGGTTTACCTAAATAGTCACCTTTCGTCCTTTAAAATCAAAAACCTCAAGGACAGTCCTTTATAGGAGGATAAGGTTCACGTTTGGTCCTTTGACTATTTGACTGTCAACTTCTCTCCGTTAAACCCCTCACGTGCCTCCCACGTGAGGGGTATTCTAGTCATTTTCACTCTAAAGGACGATACGTGACTATTTAGGTAAACCACAGGGACGATTTATGTCATTAACTCTTTACAAAAACCTGATATTTTTTCATCTTTTTGTTTCACTTACTTAAAGCCTAGTTATTCTTAAATTAAATACATTTATACACATACATAAACACAATAATACATATATCTCTATTTGAAGATCAATCTATCCAATTTCATTCATCCATTCAAATGAAACGGTTGCCTTTAATCAAAGGCAGAGAACACAACAAAAAAAGAATGAATGAAGATGGGGATACCACCACTTTCCTGCCAACCACCGCTGGGCTTTTTCAGGCCATCAGACCGTCGAATCTTTCAGGCCATCTGCTATATATATCTAAATATAAATGGTGACGACGGAGATGGGGAGGCCGTCGTTATGGTGATCGGATTTTATAGATATAGGTATAGATCTGGATATAAATATCGATCGGAGGTGGGGTGCGGTGGTCGGATTAGATATATATGGATCCAGATATAAATGGTGACAACAGATTTTATAGATTTAGATACAGGCCGGCGGTGTGGTGCCCGACGGATATGCGAGCACAACAACATGTGGGTCTCCGTTTGCGGCTGCCAGATGTGGTGTGGAGGGTCGAGTGGGGGGTGACGTTGGTGGTGGTGATGAATGGGTCTGACGGAGTTGGTGATGAGCAGGGCTGACGGCGGCGGTGAATTGTGAGGTGCCGACGGTTTTTGGTGGTGTGGTGATTAGCGGTGGCGGTAGTGTGGGTCTTATATGGCAGGTGGTTTTCTGATGGGGTGATGGAGGTGTGGGGTAGGTGTTGTTGATGTTGATGTCCGGCGTGTGGTTTTCCGGTGAGGTAGCCGGAAACTCCAAAAACAGTTTCAGAAAAAGGTACAAACTGTAACTTAGAGAGAGAGATAATGATAGAGAGAGAGGGTGACAGAATGAGATATATGAAAATTTTAGAGATATATGTATAGATTTATACTTAGAAAGAGATAGATGCAGATGTATAGATATATCCATGTATATGTATAAGAAGATGTGTTATAAAGGTTTAAAGGGATCCTGTAAAAGAAGAGGATGATTTTTTTTTTGTTATTATTAAAATAATTAATTACACCTTTTGGTTTTTGTAAAGAGTTAATGACATAAATCGTCCCTGTGGTTTACCTAAATAGTCACGTATCGTCCTTTAGAGTGGAAATGATTAAAATACCCCTCACGTGGGAGGCACGTGAGGGGTTTAACGGAGAGAAGTTGACGGTCAAATAGTCAAAGGACCAAACGTGAACCTTATCCTCCTATAAAGGACTGTCCTTGAGGTTTTTGATTTTAAAGGACGAAAGGTGACTATTTAGGTAAACCACAGGGACGATTTATGTCATTAACTCATTATATAATGAGCAAAGTATTGATGAAACATTACTAAAGAAAAAATAATTCCATCCACTTTTAAATCTTTTCACAGTAGTTGAGGGCACACACATTTTAAGCCGAGGGCACCTTAACAACTTGGGCTTAAAAACTGAATAACCTTCAACACAATCTCATTATTTCATAAGAAGTAATTGGGGGCATTACCCCCCGTAAGTAGTAAGCTACATCCGCCCCTGAGGAGGAGTGTTTTCATAATGAAAACTTGATGATGACAACTGCGCTCGACTTGTGAAGATAAGTAAATGAGATGATTTGTTCTTTGCCAATGGTCGTATGGACATATATATATGGGAAAATATATATATGGGTTATTATAAGAAGGTGTTAGAAATATGGATGGAAATGGAAGTAGGCTCGTGTATATCTGTAAATAAATTAATAAGTTTATATGGATGACAGTTAGATAATTGTGACCATTCTTTCCTTTTTTTATCATTTATTTATTTATCTAATTATGTCTGATATTGAAGTAATTAATATGTATAGAAAAAGACAAAGAGTTACATTTTCAAAGTAACTCACAGCCTTCCCAATATAATAACAATTCAAGCTTTTCTTTCAAGAAAATAATCACCCTCACTTGTCGTCTTCATTTCTAAATGAAACACACTTTTACAGTCATCACTACTAGGTGGGTGTTTGAGATTGCGTTATAAAGTGATTATCTTGATTATTACGTTTGTAAAACGCAAATAATCTAAAAAAGTGTTTGTCTGAAAAAGTGATTATCGACTATGAAAACGCAATTTTAGATAAGCATGTACCTGCATGCTTTTTCAAAACGCAGTTTTGAAAACGCATAATCTATTTTGAAAACGCAGATTTTGTTTTGTAATCGCAATACCAAACACCCCTATGTAGCATAAATTCACAAACATGTCTTCTTCACCTGTAACCCACAACTCGACACCAACAGGTCATCATCTCCAAACCTATAACCCATAATCCAAATCAAATGATCATCATCATCTTCTTCACCCAAATTTCGGGTCAAGCCTTAAAGAACCGAACCCGACCCGGTTAAACCCGGCCCCGCCCGGGAGGTTAACGGGCCGGGTCACGGTTCCGTTTTTCATGCAATCACGGGTCACGGGTCATGCCGATTCGGTCCGGGTCGGGTCGGCTTTCGACCCGTGCACACCTGTCAGCACCACATCAGCCCAAGGACTAACCAAGGACTAATCCCCCAAAACACCCACAATGCCAGGACTAGTCTAGGACCCATTTATTTATTTTTACCTTTTTAACCCAATATTCTACCATCTATTTAATTATACACTTTTAACCCTCTAACTTATACAACTTCAATTTTTTAATAAAAACACACTTAAAAATTTCATTAAATAAAAAAACATACAATACAATACAATAAAACATACATAATACTAACACATTACATAATATTAAAACATACATAATACTAACACATTACATAATATTAAAACATACTTAATACTAACACATTACATAATATTAAAGCATACATAATACTAACACTCGGAATAGTCCGAGTCCACAGTACTGTCGCCGTCATTGCGATGAATGTACCGATAGGGTTCAGGAGACCCGGCAGTGTCGCCGGGTTGCGGAGATGCGTACTCCTCCCCATGGTCAGTCAGGTAATCATCAGGACGACCACCACCGATAGTGCCTTGCCAGAATAACCCGTGGTCTAGAGTGGCGTTTAAAGTGGTAGTGGCAGCGGTAAGCTGGAAAATAGTTTGATTCAGCCAGTCGATCTTCTGTCGAAGATAAATAATATACTCATCTTCGACGGCGTTACGAGCATGGCCTGCAGCTTCAATTCGTTCAATTTCGGCTGTGATTGCCGCTTTGTTGGAAGTTATGCTCTCAATCACATTGTTAACTCCAGATCTGTGTCTATCATCGTTAAGCATGTGACCCTGCATGCCCATTTTTGCATCGTGGACGGTCATGTTTGGTATGCTATTTGCCATGGTTGTTTTGAAACTGTGTGTTGTGAATGTGTGTTATTTGCTTAAGAAGAGTGTGTTTTTTATGTAGAAAATAAGAAGGTAAATGGTTTGTATATATATATGATAAATAGGGACCAAAAGTGTAAAATTTCTAAAATAATGAAATCTGTCCGTTAGAGGGACTAAAGGTGTTTTGAAAACTTTCAATTAGCCGTTACATTTTGTTAGGACCAGTTTCAGTGAAACTGGCCAGTCTCCAGTTGCACCTGGAGACCAAGAAGATTTGTCCAGAAATATATTGAAGTCTAGTTGCATCGTACAGTTAACGCAACTGAAGACTTCCTCCAGTTGAGAACTGACCAGTTGAAGAATCCTTCCGGTTGGAGTCGAAGACAACAAGTGGAAGATAGAGAATGACAATGGCAGCGAAGCCCAGTTGACATTTTAGTCAGTTACAAACTGGAGATCGTCAGTGGAAAGCTCTTACAAAGCTTTACACTGATTACGAGGAATTGACTTTTATGCTTTATATGCTTTTACCCGGATAATAAGATTTATCTTATTATTTAAGTACAAAAAGGTACATAAAGTTGGTTGAGTAAAGTTGCTTTATACTGCAACTTTACACTGCATTTTAAGGAATTAAATGTTATTCCTTAAATGTTCTCAACCATATTTGTACGGCCAAAGTTAACATCCCAATGTTAACTTTGCCTATAAATACAAGTCATTGCACAACCAAGAATAATACTTTATTTATTAGAAGTTCCCACTTTAGTATATCAATCTTGGGCAAACTCTGTCCTTGACTTTTGTCGATAGTCATTGTAAAACAAACAGATATCCGACGAAATAAGTTTAATGCTAGGTTATACCCCTCTTTTTGACAAAATAATATTAGATATTAATAAATGAAAACTTAGTACTACTGTTAATGCTTGTGTGTTAAAATATGATGAATTTAATATTAAAGTTAAAATTACAAACATCAACAAAGTATGTATATATCTCATTATATGCAAACCGTGTAAATAAAAAATTATGTATAAATTCATCACATATAAATGGGTTTTGAAATGATAAACTAAAACGATGAATGGTGTGTCATTTAAGGCTTAAATTTTTTTGAAAACTTACAATCTTATAGTTTTATAGTAGTTATTAAGTGTGAACAGTTTTATAGTAGTTATGATACGCAAATCATAATTAAACTATCAATTTTATTTTTTATTTGTATTAATGGAAAAATCTTCCCAACTATCAATTTTAATAAAAGCTAACAAATTTGAAATAAATAAGAAACCTATGGATTATATCTATTGTGAGTTGTTATTTCATAAATATTTGAAATAAATTATTTATGTGTGGATTAAAACACTGTTTATTAATTCCATAGGACATTACCGGAGTTAAGGTTGTTTATTAATTATGAATCTCAAAAGATTGTCATTTCATAAATTATTTATGTGTGGATTAAAACACTGTTTATTAATTCCATAGGGCATTACAGGAGTTAAGGTTGTTTATTAATTATGGATCTCAAAAATTAAACAAAACATCATGTGGTTCAAATGGCAAATAAGCTTATATCCCAACATGGAGGTTGTGGGTTCTAACCCCACCTTTGGCATTTTTAGACTAATTTTCATAAAATATGACTTTAACTCTATGTAGTGGCTGAATAAGCAAAATAAGTGCCTACGTGAATGCTGACATGTTTTTGGGATCGATATGGTGACGCCACATAAGAAAATGTTGACGTGGCGAACTCAGAGAGTGTTACGGGAGCACTTTCTGATAGCCTTTTATATATATAACTAGTTAAAAGTTTAAGAGTTAAACAAACGATTAGGTAGTATTGGAATGAAACCATGATAATAAGGCAGATAAGGTCGGATGTAGCCGTTGATGTAAATGGGTGCATAAACTCTATCTATCGTACTTAGTAAAGCTGGTTATATTTATTTATTTATATATGTTGATATCTAATTTTTCACTAAATTATTAAAATAGGCGTAGAATCCCAAATTGACGTTAAATTTGGTTAGGGGTAGCAGTGTGACTCCCTATATACTGTGGTAAAGAAAGTAACTACATTTTTTTAACATTGGTTAGACGAGTTGTCTCATGCTGCTTAAACTAGGTAATTATACAAAATTTATGCAGATAAAAGGTAGAGTAGAATTAGCAGGATAGAATGTCTTAAAGACATATAATACAAAAGCCAATAATTGGAAGTTTCCTTTATAAGTATATGCCTAGACTTAAGCTGAGAAAAAATAATAATAATAATAATATCATTCAAACTAGCCATAGGTAGAAACAAGAATTTTAACCCCGGGCGTTGCCCCGGATCGCCGTCGCATCATGCAAACATACATATAGCATTACCCAAAAGTTTGGACACTTAAAGTTTACTATAAGGGGTAGAAAGTTAAAATATTGGGCTGCCAAAGTTGGAAAAACCAAGAGTTCGACGACAAAAGTTAAAAACCTTATAATAAGTGATAAAAAGTAAAAAATAAAGATTTGATGATTAAAGTTAAAAAACTTTTGTAGAAGTAAATTATACTTACAACTTTGTAAAAGTAAATAAAGTACATTTAAGTTTCTATAAAAATTTTGGACTAAAGTCAAAAAACCAAAAGTTTAGTGGTAAAAATACGAAACTCAAAAAGTATACTATCGTAAAAAAAAAATAGCTGACGTAAGCACCGGTACTGTAGAGCTACAGTAAAAGCTACAGTGCTCCATGCCACGGGAATTGTACATATATAATATAGAGATAGAGATGTGAGTTTGAGTCGTTTATTTCAACCATTTACTAACTTATTGTATTTTGATAAAAGCCATATAACACAATAAAATATTTTATGAATGTTTGTAACTGTTTATTTGTTTATTTTATGAGGCATGCACATAAGATACAATTAATGTATCAAGTTATTTTTTTTTCCTAAATAAAAACAAAAAAAAACAAACCAACATTGTTCTTGAAAAATACTCCGTATAATCTTCATCTTTTAAAAAAATATTTACCATTATCCCGTATTAAACAATCAAATAGAGGTGATCCTTAGGGTGAAAGAGTGTGGTTGTCAATTTGTCAAAAATTGGCAAGTTGGCTACCAATGAAAACTTACAAGCCAAAATTTAGGGGGTGCTTGGTTGGAGATTTTAAGGGGTAAGGAATTATAATGATAATCTTTGAAAGTGCTTGTTTAAATATAATGTAGTTAATCATTATAGAGTACGGGGTAATGGAGCATTCCCCACTAATTTGAGGATTATGGGAATCATTATAGGATAACTGCCATGTTTATTATTTTTTTCTCTATCTTTAAACTACCTTCTTACGAGTAGTTTATTAATTCTTCTTTCTAACGTTGTTGGCTACAAACAAAATCACATGATTCCATCTTGTGAAAATCAATATCTTCCATGAAACAATTGAGATGATTTATCAGTGAATTTTAATTAAATTACTAATAATAATAATATTAATAATATTTCAACTAATTATTATTGAAAAATATATATTACATAATAACATAAAAAAATTTTAAAAAGTTTAAATAAACATATTATAATGGGGAAAATGAAGGTGGTGCTGTTAGGCACCTAAGTTGGGTGAAATCCCCTCACATGCTAATTTTTTAATCCATAAAAAACATGGGGCCACTTATTTATGCATTATACATTAAATATTAAAAAATTAGCATGTGAGAGAGATTTCACCCAACTTAGGTGCCTAACAGCATCACCTTCACTTTTCCCATATTATTATACTTAAATAAATTATAAATTAGAATAATATTTTCATGAAGTGAACCAAACAACATCAATGACAAAGATAATGTTCATTGCATTCCTTAGTATTATCATTGCCTTTCCCTTTACCATTCCTCAACTTGAACCAAACATTCCCTTACTAATGTTTAGCAATTTAAAAGGGTGGTGTACAAGTCTTGACCAAAACTAATCAAAACTGGCTTCTGACCATCAATGCTTATTGTAATCCTTTGATGCATGCAAAAATAAACCAAAAAGAATCACAAACGGATCCACTAGGCCGATTCTCCAATTTCTCGCCAAACACAAAAAAGAATCACAAGCAAGGGGGTGAGGAACCACACCTTGCCAATAAAAAAAACCGATCATACCTTTCACCCTTACACCATTATGTTTTTAACCTTACATCGTCAAAATAATGACTTTGACCTGTTTGTCCTATAAGAGATTAGCCACTTCCATCATCGCAACCGTTGATGACCCATTTTCATCTTCTGAGGTTCTTTGTCTCTTTCTTCGGAATTTGATAATGGATATTGGATACAAAGGTATGATTTGATGTAACAAAAAACTTGCTAATTTGATGATAGTTAACCTTAACCAATCTAAGACATTATTTGATCCAACAGTTTAATGACCAAAAGGATGACCTCAAAAGTTTAAAAAGAAAAGGGAAAATTTGCTAATTCGATGATAGTTAACCATAAACAATCTTCTTTCAAGCTTTGAGTTTGTGGAATCATCATAAACACACAATCCTTCGAGTATTGTTTGTGTATTCCAAATTACCATTCCAAATCAGCATTGAAGTGGTCGAGATGTAGTTAGCTATGGCCAACATCGTCAGCAACCGGCATCATTTCAATATATACATCATGTTCTTTAAATTGACATTAGACAAAAGTAGTTTTTTACTTTTTTTGTAGTCTAAATATTGAATTGTGTTATCTAGTCTGATGGTGTTACAAGTCTTTTGTTACGTTGAAAAGATGATCGAATCATGTATTACAATTGGTTACTTCAACACCTGTTCATTCGGGTTATATATTTTGGAGTCTGATCCATTTTCCTGGTTATTGGTTACATTTACGAGTAATATATTTTTTTGAGGTTCAAGTTCCTATATTCTATTCTACATAATAAGACATAAAACTAAACATGAATTTTCTCGAAAAAAGAAAGTACTACTTGGTAACTAATATCATTTCAATATATATATATATATGGGGGATGGGAATATAAGGCTGTTAGGTACCTAAGCTTAGGTGTGGAACACTCACATATTGTTTTTTTAATCCATAAAATTCATGGGGGCCCAAGCATTTATTCATTAATAAAAAAATATTAAAAAATTTGTATGTGAGGGGTTCCACACCTAAGCTTAGGTGCCGGACAGCCTTATATTCACTTTTCCCATATATATATATATATATATATATATATAGTTTTAGGTAAAAGTAAAACAAGTATTAAAGTAAAACAAACAAAACAATAGGTTTCTCTTCACTGAAAATCACCGTGCATCATTAAAAATCATCGTGCATCAATTGCTTCGTGAATCTTCGTGCATCAATTTAACCATGATCTAAGGGTTAAGATCTTGTCTTATTTGTTTTACTTTAATACTTGTTTTACAATACTCAACCCCTATATAAAAATTATCAATAATAATAATAATAATTAGCTAGAGGCTTCCCACTAATTTCTTGTGAATCTTATTAATTTCTAATGGAAGTGATGTTTTTTTAATAATAATAATAATAATAATGATAATAATAACAAGAGGAAAAAAAGAGTTCTTCAGTTGACACAAAGTTGTGCAGTTAAGTCATGGATATCTATGAATGCCCCTAAAACATGATACAAGTACCCAACCTTTTGGGGGAAGAAAAAACTAAAATTGCTAGAAAATTGTACTCCAGACAAAATTACCTTCTGTGTAAATACAATTTGGAAATTCTGGTAAATGGGAGAGATCTTACAAACCTTTTACGGCGACTATGTCTCTTAACACTCTCGTGTTTCAAATTGTCTGAAGAAGAGTCTCTTTGAACTTCCCGAGGACTTTCAGGAAAATGACCAGTGTTCCGAGTGAATAACGCAATAAAGAAGCCCTCTTTATCCTTCACGGGATCCGTTCGGAGTAGATGTTGTGCTGCAAATCAGATAAACAAATGCACTGATTATCATCTTCCCATGAGACTGTTAACTGTTAAATTAAAACCAATATAATATAAAGGGTTTAAGCTATAAATTGGTCATATACTTTTTGTTTTGTTCCAATGTAGGCAATGAACCCCAAAAAAATTTAAAAAACCAATGTAGGTAACATAGTTCCCGATTTTGATGATGATGTGTTATATGATTAGTCCACGTAAGCTTTTCTTTTAACAAGATTTGAAAGTATGTTACCTACACTTCAAAAAAATCTACTTATTTGCCCACTAATAACAATTACCAACTTATTAGCAGTTTAGCAATTCTTTCATCCACAAGATTGTTCATTGTTCTACACATTGATTATTAATAAAAGTGCTTTAGATGCTTAAATATTCATGAATCACCCAGCTGAAGGTGTTAATCTTGGAACTAGAGGGGAGTATTGAACTTTATCATGGCAAATCAGCTCATTTACTTATTAATGGGTTGATTTTGGTTATATTTTATCTCAAAAAAAGTAAGACAGGACCAATAACGATATTCAGCTAAAACGGTAATGAGTCCAATGGGTTGAACACGTCAAAAGTCACCCAAAGTGTATGTCTAGTTGCTAAAATGTATTATTTAGAAACTTAGACTATGATTGCCACAATAAGTCAATAACATACCCTTGCTATCTTATAGGATGCAATAATAATTTACACAAAAAGTTAAAATGGACAATCCATCCAGCAAATTAATTATTTAACAAATGGTTGTTACTAAAGAGTTACAAGACTTACATCCATCAACAACCGGGAGACCACGACGGGGCCATTGTGGAAATGGAGTTGTAAGTTGAAAACCGTAAGAAACAGCAAGAGGTAGCACTGATTTAACGACATCTTCATTCTCAATTTGGTGAATAGAACATGTGCTGTAGACTACTCTCTCAACTGTTGGAACTGAAAAGAGTAAGGAAAAAAAACTATTATGCACCGAAATGAGCTTTTGACATTGCAAACTTATTAGATTCAACATTGATGGTCCAATACTCCAATTCAATGTCTAAGTGATGCTATCACCACATGAAGAAAACTTCACTATTCCCCTATCAAGTTCACTTTGAATTGATCTCTATCCTAGTAATTAGAAAGCCACATTAAACGTTAAATTGGAAACAGGTTGAACAATTGAACCAACCCATCTATTCAAAATACACAAGTATAAAACCTCCTGTTTCAAACATAAGATTATCATTGTAACAACGTATATATATTATTCGTCTACAAAACACTAACCACTAGTAAAAATTATGATATAACACAGTGGCAGAAGTTGAACGATTTTAATGGGAAGGCCAAACAAATTTTTCCGGTAATATTTTATATTAATTACATGTCCAGATTAAGTACTTGTATTTACAAAAATCAAAAATTGGGGGCCCAAAACTCCCTATGGTCTACACTCTACACTATGTTCGGCCTATGGTGGGTCGTCCAAACCACCCGGCCTGACACCATTTTGACTAATCACCAAACTCACCCAATTTACCACCACTATGGCACTATGTAAGACCATATATTGGATATTTGGATTAGAATTTTCACATAGCATTATAATTTAATAAATCGGTCAAATTCAAACTTACAAGAAAGTGCATGAATTAGAGCCTTCTCCTGGAAAGCAGCAAGTTTAATAAGTCGGCCTACATCACCACCATCAGCATCACCTACCCAGCATAATCATAAGAGGATAAATGCACCAAAATTTAGTAAACAGACAATAAACTAGAGTCAGACCTAAAACTAGTCACTTGATGTATGAAGAACAAAGATTTGAATGGAGTTTCCAACTTTTATCAAGTATATTATCGTAAAAATGAGCGGGTTAGGTAAAGACATAAACCAACTATGGATCAATTCACAAACTCTATTTTTCTTTTCTTTTCTTAATTAAAATGAATAACTAATGAGTTAAATGTCAATAATTAATACGATTACTATATTATAACAATTACAACAATACTAAAAAAAATTTTGACAAAAATTTTTTTAGGAGGTCCATATTGGGAACTTTGGACCTATTTGACCCGTTTTCATATAAATTATTGAGTTATTTTACTTATTTAACCTATCTAACCCATTAGAAATAAACTATAACCCATTTACCCATCAGTTGGTCGCAATTGTTACATCTAAAGATCAAGTTGATGCAAGGTTAGGAATTTACCTGAGGTATGTGATGGGAGCAGATGATCCAATCTATCAGCAGCAGTCCCAGATCCAGAACATGAAGGGTCTAACAGTATAGCACGAACCTAAAAGTAGGCAGCAGAAAACAGGTAAATAAATCCAGTGACCAACAGATGATGCATAGATTCAATAGTAGAAAAATGTGATCCATTGCCAAAGGAAGTAAGTATCTAATTGATACCCTTTCAGTCGTTTTAGTTTCTACAATAAAAAAGTAATTAGTACCTTTGAATACTTGTGATCTTCAGGATTCAAGTTCAAGAAGTTCTCGTGCAAAACTTCCACGTCTATATATCATGTAAGGTCTAACAAATTAGAAAAATAAACCTGCCTGATAAACTAAACCTCCAGTGATAATACAATTTTACAAATTACAAGTTAGAAGCACGGAAAATCAATAACCATATATAATACTAATGAGGATACTAGCAGCACCCGCCAGCTCTTTGGTGTGTTCCAAGCGCTTAACTCTATCTTTATTAAGTTCGCAAGCAACAACTTTTCCCTCTCCTTTCATAAGAGCAGCAAGGTGTACAGTTTTGTTTCCAGGGGCAGCACACGCATCAATAACCTTTAACAAGAAAATGAGTCAGATAATTGCAGTTTAATCAAGAATAGACAAAATTCTTAAATGATCGACTATATACACAAATATAACTCAAGCATAAGTACCTCCCATCCTGGTTTAGGTCCGAGGGCAGCCGCTACCATGGAGCTTGCCTTACCCTAACACGCAAAACATATGTTATAACATTGATGTAATCATAGATAATCATACAAACTGCAATGGGAGGTTATGAAATCTTACTTGCATAAATACACTTCCATTTGTCACTAAAGGATGCTTGTGCAAATCAGTCCCTCGTGGGAGCACCAATAAATCCGGAATCATGTCATCCTTCTGAACCTGTAGGAATTATCAGCAAAACAAAGTGAGCACCGAGCAAGCAAGAAGAAACAATGATAATGATTTTTAGATATTGAAACAAAAAATAATGATCATATTCATATGTTACCACATGCTCTTTTCCGAGTTCAAACACGGCGGTTTCAACATCCAGTTTCAGAGTATTAACACGGACATATCGAGGTTTTCTAGCATCGTCTGCAACATAACAGTAAGTGATGCTCATTGTAGCACACAAATAAGTAGACGGAACATTAAGAGTGTTTTGCTAACAAAATAAGGAGGTGTTGGCCTCTTTCAAAAAAAAAAAAAATAACAAAACAAAAACATTAGCAAGAGGAACAGATCTTAGGACACACACCATTAATATGATATTCAGCCATCAAATCTTCTATACGTTTTGCTCCCTTTCTCACTAAGACCTTTGCAAGAGCTGACTGTAGTGGACCTTTCCTGAGAATGAGATACTTTTCTGCATCTCCTGTTAGAGATGCATCCTATAAAGGTCGTCGAAATCACAGTAATTAATTTAGGAAAAGTTTGATACTTGACTACTTGTCCACTAGTATCCATGGTAAATTCAGGAGTAGTTATTAAAATTAAACAAATCAACACAACAAGCAACTGCATAAGGTAAAGAAGGTGAGGCGCTAAAAAAGTTGTAGATATTTCAAAACAAAAGTCAAGGTACCTGTCCAAAAAGAATGTCATAGGCAATTATGTACATCAACTCCCCTTGCCTCTGCATCAATATAATAAGAGCAGCAACAAATTAGTACCAACGGTTAAGGTCAGTTTGAGTTCTTGATTAACCCCAAAAAGAAGATAGTTCTTGGAAATTCACCGTCTACCTTTTCAAGCATCAATGTTACGGTAAAGAAACACGTTATCAAAGGGAAGAAAAAAAAAGGCTTCTACAGTTGTATTACCTTCCATTTGCTGTTTAGCACATTAGCAGTCTCCATTACATCCTTGATGATCGGAAGATCTGTGAATATGAAAACATAAGAGCACGTCAACATAAATCTAGACCAATCAGTAAAAATATATTGCTTTTAATTGTGAAATAACTTTTTGTAGATAATCAGGCTACAAATGGCTACCACATCAGTGTTACAAAATGGAATATAAGACCTTGAATACTTTGTATTTTCCTATCTGACAACAAAATATGATAAGCTCCAAAATAAATGTAGTGTTATTAAATACTCCATCCATCCCAAAACAATCATTCCACCTTAAGTTGGTAGTAAATATTTTGGAATAGAAGGAGTAGTGACGTGACGGTATGTGCACAGTTATCGGCTGTGCTACCATTTGAGCTATTCCTTGTGGGGGGTCGACAATTGCTCGTGCCACAAAAGCACCCGAGGTCAAGGAAAAGGGCTTACATTTAAGGGTTTACATATATAATATTTAATTTCACAAGGTTACTTTTCCGACAACCCCAGTGAGAGTCGAATCTAGCTCACCTAGCAACAAACTCAAATGATTGCCCAACCAACTGATACTTCACCATAACCAACTACATACCCAAAAGGCCAAAACTATAACAATTCATATATTTCTTCTTCACTAAATACTATTATTATTATCATGCATGTTAACATGTAAGCCCATTTTTATAAAATTATATATATATATGATTATGGTAAAAGTTAATTTATGGACACTTTTAAATTAGGGACACTAGGGACACTTCTCAATCATTCATTTTTCACCATCTCCGACCACCACCACCACCATCATCTCCGACCACCACCATGATCCTCCGGCGACGGCGACCACCGCCACCACGACTACTTACACATGTGTAAGTTATACAACCACCATCATCTCCGACCACCACCATGATCCTCCGGCGACGGCGACCACCGCCACCACGACTTACACATGTGTAAGTTACAACTTACACATGTGTAAGTTATACAACCACCATCACCACCACCACCACCACCATCATCTCCGACCACCACCATGATCCTCCGGCGACGGCGACCACCGCCACCACGACTTACACATGTGTAAGTTACAACTTACACATGTGTAAGTTACATGTCCCTAATGGTCCCTAATTTAAGATGTCCCTAAATTAACCCACCCCTATATATATATATATATATGTAAATTCAGAAAACAGATTAAATTTGAGGTTTAAAATAAGAAGGAAAAGGGCTTACATTTAAGGGTTTGGCAGACTAAAGCAAATGTAGCTTTTTTGTTTCGAATGGAAGGACTATAAACTAATGTTTTTATTGACCCAACTGCTTTTCTTTTTGCGTCTCCCTGCAATACGCTTTTCAACACTTTGGCGGCTTCACGGCGCGCGAAATATGATGACCGCTCGACGTTAGTCAGCCGACGGCTCTTTGGCGCAGCCGCCGCCGGAGCTGGTGGTTTGGTAGGTTTTAGCATCGCCTTCTTTTTCTTATAACTGTTATTGTTTTTGCTTTTCACCATGACTAACGAGCTGCTGCGTAGGTTGAAACCTGAAACGAAGAAAGAAAGATGTAATTATATAAAGAGTGTTTTCAGTTTCGGGCCAGGTAGAGTCGGGCGCGGGTTACATGGGATTTAGCAATAATGGGTCCGGTTCACGTTGGGCCTTAAAGCCTAAAAGATGGTTCACATGGGTCCGGTTCACGTTGCTTTTCACCATGACGTACAGAGATGGTGATCTTCACTATTTTTTTATTGTACATCACTAAATATGTTTCACATTATCGTATTGTACAACACATTAATGCATGTTTAGTGGTGTACGGTTAAAAGTTAGTGGTGTACAGATCATGACCCGTCATAGGATACTTAGTTTTGAGGTTTTGAAGATCTATAAAAATATTAGTCATTCAAATTACTTTCAAAATGAATAGAATACGAAGCATGTTTAACACAAATTTATGAAATAGGTCGATCTAAAGTATTACAGTAGTATATTGAGTCCAATCATTATACATAAACATGCTGATGAACTCAAATTTACCATTTGAAAAAAAAATATGTGGCTGTTAAATACCTAAATTTGGATATAAATCCCTTCACATATTATATGAAACCTCATGAATTATATAATACATTTGTTTAATTGGATGTTTAAAACTTGGCACATATCTTATCTTTTAAGATAGTTGTATTCCGTATTGATATATTAGTTGTTAACATTATTAATTTTTTTATAAATCATATATATGAAACTTAGTATAATAATAGTAAAATATATAATGAGATATATATATATATATATATATATATATATATATATATATATATAAGAGAGAGAGAGAGAGAGGAAAGATAATTGTAGTACAAGGGTAAAAAAAGTATAAAAGTACAATCTCCAGCCGTTGGATCAAAGCTTTGGACGGCTCAGATCTTCCTTCTTCCTCCTTCTCCTTCTCCGGCCAGCAGCTTGCTTCTTCTCCGGCGAGACTGCCGCCGCCAGCCACCACCTTCTTCTTCTCCGGCGAGACAACCACCGCCACCACCATCATCTCCGACCACCCCAACCACGGCGCCGGCGCCGGCAACAAGGGCTTCGCCCGTACCGTAGCAAACCGTCACCATCTCTTGGATCGCCGCCCATCAAATTCATACAATTCCCATATGCGTCCCTTGACGGTCAGCTTAGAACGAATAAGGGCCACTGGCCCATACCGTATCCACCCGAAAACGAACTTGATTCTCGCCGGAAAGTCGCCGGAGGTGGTGGCGGTGGTTGTTCGCCGGAGAAGAAGGAAGAAGAAGGAGGTGTGGCGGTCGCCGGAGAAGAAGGAAGAAGGTTGTACTTTTTGTACTTTTTTCCCCCTTGTACTACAAATAACCCACCTCTATATATATATAATCTAAAGATTAGTATTTGATTACAATTAGGTAATTATGAATTAGAAATCTTTTTTTAGTTACACCAAAGTGACACATGTCGTGCAAGGAATGCGCCAAGTGTCGATCAAAAACCTTTTTATATTAAAACTAAAAATTAGTATTTGATTACAATTAGGTAATTATGAATGAGAAATCTTTTTTTAATAACACCAAAAGTGACATATGTCGTGCAAGGAATGCGCCAAGTGTTGATCAAATAAATACACAATCCTGTTTTAGTATATTGGTAGATAGGTTTTAAAATCATTATAACCAAGGATTGGTTCGACTCATACACAGTTCCATTACAAAGACAAACTATTAACCAAATGCAAATAAGTCCAAAATAAATAAAAACATCGTTTACATGTTTTGTGAACATATACAATAGTATAGTATTCAATATATTTTAGGTCCGCAATTCTTTGTATGACATAAATTTTCTCTAGCATCACCTTGTGGTGGACACTGGACGTTGATCATGGTATACGTGGTTCAAACAATTACTCTAGCTTTGCGCTAGCTATTTACTGTACATACATAGGAATTAATATGATTAACATTCAACCTCAAGAAATCAAGAGGCGACATATATATTTACGAGTGATATCAAACTTTCTTTTGTTTATTCATATAGTTATTATATTTGAATTGATATCATATCATATACCAGTATATATATATATACTTTCTCAAATGATAAACATTGATCGACATATATACATATGCGATGGAATTTATAAACATATCACGTACGTACTGTATCAAACTTCAATCATTCAATTTGAAGATTTTAATATCTTTCCAACGAGATTCCATATAATCGGAAGCGCCCACTCCTGAGTAAACTCCACACTTGAAGTAATGAGAAGTTCCGCCACGTCCGGGGCCTTGGTGTTTAAGAACCCCGTCTATGTAAACTTTGACAGTGTTGCCTTTCACGTCGTGTATAACGTTTAAGCGAAACCACTTGTTGTATACATTAGAAAGAATAATGGTGCTGGTGTAATAGTTAAGATTACTATTGGATACTATAAGCATTGTAGTTGTCGCAGTTGGTGGTTTCGACCCAAATATTTGCATTATGCACACACCATTCGTCCCACGTGGCACGTATCCTTGAGCTTCAAATTGCCATACACCCGAAGAATAATCATAACCCTTCAATTCCAATAAAAAAAAACAAACAAAATTAAAAGAAGATAAGTTGTTACTTGTTAGTCTATATATGGCATTTACAATATTACATATATATATAGAGAGAGAGTTTTGTATCAAAATGAAGAAAATTAAGAAGGATGACTAATTAAATATTTAGTGTACTTGAATTCGGATCTCAGTACGAGGGCTGGTTTTGCTTCCTCTTGAGTGAGGTTTGTCCGACTTCATCACCCAAAGCTTGTGGACTCCATTAGAGAATTTGTATCGACTACTGACTGGGACATCATAAGGTTTCTGGATATCGAAGTTGGAACGATCCAATGGCTGTGATGCAAACCCTACGGTGGTATTAAGTGATTCGTAGCCTACGGCTTTGTATAGGAATAGAAAGATAAGTGAAAAATATAACCCAATGTATGTGTGAGAATTCATCTTTTTTTGGATGATTATATGTGAGTTTGTTGACCTATTTATATTAAGCATTACATATAGTGACGTATAAGTCGTCTTCAAGGTGAACTAGTGTTATTCTCACATATTTACAAAAAGTCTTAATTTGAATTAAGTTTGAATCTGATTAGGTAATATCTCTGATGGGGTAGGAAAGAGTTAGGAAACGGGCACACACCCAAGTTAATTACACACACTACTAACCAAAATAACTTGTCATTCCAAGTAATATGCACATAAAAACCTTATCCATTTATATATAGTGACTTATTATAAAATAAAACGGTTTTTTGACCTCCCTATATACGCTTGTGATATTAGTATTCAAAACTCTTCCGTACCTTGCGAAAAAACCGATCCTTGTTTACCAACCACACATTGTCTAACCAAATCAAATTATCTCTCGATACGTTCCTCAAAAAATCCGATTCGGGCGGATTCTTCCTCCAACTAACGAAGAGATCTTGGCGGAATTGCCACATATGAAATTGAGCACAATTTTGCAAAGAAATAGCCCACTTGTTTCTCGAGAAGAGATGGGAAACATGCTCAATATCATTTGATTGAATAGTTGACCCAGCCCCTTGTTGTTTGAAAAAACCCTCCACTTCAAGTTCTTTATGTTTCTTTTTGATATATATATAAAGTAAAACATAAATTGAATTTGGATATTACAAATTATAGATGAAAATGTGAAATGCCTTGACGAGGAACCAGCCGCCGATCAATGTGGACAAACTGATAACCGATAAATATACCAACATTAGTATTAAGTATTTAGATGTTCAAGATCGAATTGGTATTTCGTGCAATATTGCCACAGGTTTTTCAAAACATATACGCATTTTTTTAGAGAAGTAAATGAAATAATATGATCTATCTATATCATTATTATAGTAGTGTTTTTTAACCATGTTTGTACGTTTGAATTCGTAATTAGTTAAGTTCATTAAGATATACTAGTACTCCACAAATTTTTCTGCACATATATACTTATTTGATAGTTATGTTCATCAATAAATATAAATAGATATGTTTAATTCACAGAGATCGAATTGAATAGCTTATTTAGACTGCCTTAGAAGAAGAATTGTAGCAAGAACGTGCGTACATTTCATAATGTATATTGTTTTGTCGTTCAAGAAACAAACAAATTAATTTGATTTTATATAAGTTAAAAGAAACAAAAAACAAAGAAAGCAGTTTGTTTGAGTGAATATACCATCAAATTAATTAGTTAACAAAGTATCAAGCAAAATCCAACTTAAGCTCAATACTAAGATTTTTCTTGCTTAAAACTCTCTCGTATAACATACAAAAATAGGGGAGAGAAAGGAGACACCGTTTGAACATTGGAAGCCATGACATTTTTTTTTACCTAATTAATAATGATTTTCTCAACTCTAAACAAAACAAAATGCGACCAAAACAAGTGGTGGCACCAGCTTGTGCTCATGATGTAGCTAGCTTTGCGGCCGTTTAAGTTAAACCAAAGAATAATTATGTGCGTCCTTTAGCTGAAAAACGATATAAATTAGATTACCTTTAAAAATTTATTACCAGAAGTAGATATATAGTTTTAAACATGCTCTCGAACTGAATAAGAAATCGTAGGTACCAAATAAAAGTATTAATAAACATATACTATACATACATTCAATATATTTCTAGTATCCTGTGTTGGCGACCTTTGAACATAATCATCAAACACCGGGGGGCCTTTGAACATAAATTATAAGAAACAGAAAAAGTTCAATCGTTTAAAACCGTGATCGCTTTGAACATACATACATTCAATATATTTCTAGTATCCTGTGTTGGCGACCTTTGAACATAATCATCAAACACCGGGGGGCCTTTGAACATAATCATCAAACACCGGGGGGCCTTTGAACATAATCATCAAACACCGGGGGGCCTTTGAACATAATCATCAAACACCGGGGGGCCTTTGAACATAATCATCAAACACCGGGGGGCCTTTGAACATAATCATCAAACACCGGGGGGCCTTTGAACATAATCATCAAACACCGGGGGGCCTTTGAACATAATCATCAAACACCGGGGGGCCTTTGAACATAATCATCAAACACCGGGGGGCCTTTGAACATAATCATCAAACACCGGGGGGCCTTTGAACATAATCATCAAACACCGGGGGGCCTTTGAACATAATCATCAAACACCGGGGGGCCTTTGAACATAATCATCAAACACCGGGGGGCCTTTGAACATAATCATCAAACACCGGGGGGCCTTTGAACATAATCATCAAACACCGGGGGGCCTTTGAACATAATCATCAAACACCGGGGGGCCTTTGAACATAATCATCAAACACCGGGGGGCCTTTGAACATAATCATCAAACACCGGGGGGCCTTTGAACATAATCATCAAACACCGGGGGGCCTTTGAACATAATCATCAAACACCGGGGGGCCTTTGAACATAATCATCAAACACCGGGGGGCCTTTGAACATAATCATCAAACACCGGGGGGCCTTTGAACATAATCATCAAACACCGGGGGGCCTTTGAACATAATCATCAAACACCGGGGGGCCTTTGAACATAATCATCAAACACCGGGGGGCCTTTGAACATAATCATCAAACACCGGGGGGCCTTTGAACATAATCATCAAACACCGGGGGGCCTTTGAACATAATCATCAAACACCGGGGGGCCTTTGAACATAATCATCAAACACCGGGGGGCCTTTGAACATAATCATCAAACACCGGGGGGCCTTTGAACATAATCATCAAACACCGGGGGGCCTTTGAACATAATCATCAAACACCGGGGGGCCTTTGAACATAATCATCAAACACCGGGGGGCCTTTGAACATAATCATCAAACACCGGGGGGCCTTTGAACATAATCATCAAACACCGGGGGGCCTTTGAACATAATCATCAAACACCGGGGGGCCTTTGAACATAATCATCAAACACCGGGGGGCCTTTGAACATAATCATCAAACACCGGGGGGCCTTTGAACATAATCATCAAACACCGGGGGGCCTTTGAACATAATCATCAAACACCGGGGGGCCTTTGAACATAATCATCAAACACCGGGGGGCCTTTGAACATAATCATCAAACACCGGGGGGCCTTTGAACATAATCATCAAACACCGGGGGGCCTTTGAACATAATCATCAAACACCGGGGGGCCTTTGAACATAATCATCAAACACCGGGGGGCCTTTGAACATAATCATCAAACACCGGGGGGCCTTTGAACATAATCATCAAACACCGGGGGGCCTTTGAACATAATCATCAAACACCGGGGGGCCTTTGAACATAATCATCAAACACCGGGGGGCCTTTGAACATAATCATCAAACACCGGGGGGCCTTTGAACATAAGTTATGTACTGCTTGTGGGTTGTGACGGTTGATTATGACCAATTGACGAGTAATATATATAGGGAGTTGATTTGCTCAAGGTAATAATTACTATGTACAAGGAATATATTATCAAATGACTTCAATGCCCCTAATCTTATTTTTACTAAACCCCCTTTTACTTATAATCCTTTTACTTATAAACGGTTACCGTAATTTCGTATAGATATATCATTAGTCCAGTGTGCACCTTTAAGATGATGGCAAGGGTTCATGCTAATATAATGTACAAATTAAAAACAAAAAATGAAAAATAATGACAAAATAATATTTTTCTCAAATAAAACAAATTATGTTACGACATTAGAAAAGAAGGGGAAAAAAGCAGCATAAAGAAAAAAACAAGTTAAGTTAACAGACCATGAAGAAAGGAAAAAAGCAAATAATTTACAGTAACATCCTAATATTTCTCAAACATAATGCATGTCTTATCAATAAAATTAAAAACAAATAAATTTTTATAGAAGTAAATGAAATCATTCATAAAACAACAATAACCTAACACTAAGACTAAAGTAACGTGAATCTGACCCTAACACTAACCTAAAGTAACGTGAATCATTAGATAGATATACAGAATCTTGATGAATTGTTACTGAATAAAATGTTTGATCGGTAATGCCGCCAACGGTGTAATTTTTAATATCAAAAAGGTTATGATAGGGTGGACATATTTAGTTTTTGAACTAATAATATATCTATACAAAATTACGGTAAAAGTTTATAAGTAAAAGGGGATTTTGTAAAAATAAGATTAGGGACATTGAAGTCATTTGATAATATATTCCTTGTGCATAGTAATTATTACCTTGAGCAAATCAGCTCCCATATATATATGTTTGTACAAAAGAATAATTTTACTCCTAATCTTGAACTGACTTTTTCAGGCCTTCAGGGTAGGGATGGCAATGGTAATCCGATCCAATGAACATCCACCCGATCCGATCCATCATTGGTGGATATGGATGAATATTGGATTTGGAGCGGATATGGATGTTTAATGGAGTGGATATGGATGGAAGTTTATCATCCATGGATGTCATCCATTAACCCGAAATTAATTAAATTTGTTATTATTATTTATATTATTACATATATAAATGCACATGTGTTTAACATATTTTACATTTTCGTTAAATTTATATATGACTTGTAACTTTTGAGATGGTGTGTTCCTAAAATCTGCAACTAGTAGTAAGTATTCAATATTTTAGACTTTTGGATTGCAAAAAGTGCGGAAAACATTATGTCTTTTGGTTGTATAAGCTATAAACTAGTGATTTTTGATTGTATGATATAGGGAAAAACCATGATTTGTGATTTTTCAAAAGTTGGAACAACATATTTATTGATAACAATCATGTTTTACTGCATATTTGAAGTTGTTTTTTTGTTGCGAAAAATAATTTAAGGACATCCAATGGATATCCATTTATCCATCTAATCCATTGGATATGGATATGGATGGATGAAAACTTTTTAAATGGATATGGATGTGGATATGGATGATAGAAAAATAAATGGATATGGATATGACGACATCCGATCCATATCCGATCCATTGTCATCCCTACTTGAGGGTCTTGCAAGGTTGAGACAATTGACTTTTTGGTGTTATGGACCAGCCCATAATAGATACGAGGCCCAAAAGGCAGATCAAAATGGCCGCCAGACTTATGGTCTTATGGATTAATTTCTAGCGTATTGTTTCATTTTGCAGTTGTTCCTTTCCTTTTTTCCCCCTTAAGGTAGCAACGGATAAATGGGTAACACATCCCATGCGGATGTGCCTTCATCATATTTGTATGTGTCAGGATTCGAACCTGAGAACCCACATCCCCACCCAAAGGAGGAAACCACGTTTCCTTTCCTTTAGCATGTGTCTTTTTAGATAGTCTTTTTTCCTAATTAGTCTTCTTAATTGTTGTCACTTTCTTTTGGAGAATCTCTACTCGTCTATAATTTCATGGGAGTCTGGCCTGTTCAAAAAGGCTAACATTTGGTTTGACGTTGTAGATTACACAAAATTATCACCAAGAAATATATCTTCTAATCTTATCTTGGTTATCTGAACAATTTTTGAGTTTAACAATATATATATAATCCCTTATAAAGCATATTGACCTCTCTATTTTAAAAAATTCAGCATTTTTTATACCCAAAATACCCTTATTTCTTAATCCTAATTTCCCTATACACCTAATCTATACTTTTATACTATTTAATAAATGAAACAACCCTCCCTTTAAAATTTATGGAGGAATTATCTAAAATACCATTAATGATTAAATTACAATGTCAGTCATTTATCCAAAATATCTCCATTAACCTTTTACATCAATAACCTTTACATCAATTATCTACACCACTCGACGCCGTCTCCACCACCAACAGTCGCCCCCACCACCACACCGTTACCGCCACAACCACCGCCGCATTGCACGGATACCGTGCTAGTCTCAAATACGAATGTTCTTTAATCGTGCCATACTTTTAAGATCGATAGCTAAAGTCTTTGAAATAAGAAACAATTAAAACATCAAACACAACATATATACACAAATGTTAAATTTAGGGGGGAAAATGCTACATGATTGGTTTAACATGATATGTCATCCTTTTAACCATAGGCGGAACTACACCCAAGTTAGGGGTAGCCCGAACTACAGGTCCGCTAGATCCACGTAGTGTGGATTTTTTTTAAAAATGATGTATTTTTTATTGGTGATACGGGTCAAACAAATATGGGATACCCGTCAATGTAACTGATTCTAAACTTTCAAAAGATTATCCTAATAATAAAACTCATGAAGACGTACTTGTGCAAGTAAATAATAAATGAAAACTACCAAAGTGCAAAAAATTATTAAAAACTTATAAAAATAGCCAAAAATCCTAAAAAAATTGCTAAAATCATAACAATTTAGTCGATATCGTTATTTTATGTCAATATAAGGACAACGATAAAAAAATTTGTGTTCCCCGTCCCTTTCAATTCTGGTTCCGCCACTGCTTTTAACTAATGTTTTCTAGGTGATCGTATCTACACAATAAGTTTAGCTATACACATAGAATATGTTTGACACGGTTATGTATTAACCTATGTATACTTGTTGTTTATGATTAAAATTCGTTGCGTAGATATCAACTTCTATTGTTGTACATATACATAGTTAACTATAAAATATATCCCCTTAAATTAATACTACTAGGCACTAGCTAGTATAAGTTTTAGTACATCTTTTAGACATTAATTTGTATATTCAATACTTGGTCAACACAAAACATCAATTAAATACCATATATGCATCTTTGTATTAAGTCTTACATTAACCATCTTAGAATAAAGGCAATGTACATACACCGTGTGAACTGAAGTGTGAACCAACGACGTGCCTAAGCTAGAAAGCTTAATTGACGTACGTAGCTCACAGAGATTTAAAAAATAAATAAATAAATAAATGAGAGAGAGAAAAAACAAAAGAAAACCCAAAAGATTCAATCTTACATATAAACATTTACTGTATGATTAATGGCGCGCATACGCCAAATAACAGATACACCGTCTTAAAACTATAGTAACAATTTAAGAAAAGTTTAGATTTTACGTACAGTTCAATTTTTGTTCAAATAACAGTTTTATCTTACAAATTTATTTAACTAGTAAAATTAGGCCCCGCTTTACGGGGCTTCAACTGTCCAGTTGAAACACCTATTATTCTAGTGTAATTAAGTTGAATTTTCAACCGTTTAATTAAAAAACATTATGTCACCTATTATTCTAGTGTAATTAAGTTGAATCTTCAACCGTTTAATTAAAAAGCATTATGTCATTGATAGGTTTCTTTCAAATATATATATAAGGGCAAAAGCACATTAGGTTACTTCTGTGCATTACGTGGTATCAATTATTGTGGTTAGATTTTGTTATTGATGATGAATGTGTCGCTATATATGTTAGTAAAAGCTTTGACATATGAAATACATATTTGTCTAAAGTAAATACCACAAACGTTTATAAAAGTTTGTAGTAACGAATACATTAAATTTATATGTGCAATAAACCAAAAGTTGTCAATATATTAGTTAACACTACAAAGGAGAAAAGTACGATAAAAGATAATTGAATATAAGTTTTCAACATATTAGTTAAAACCACAAAGGAGAAAAGCGCGATTGAAATAAAATAGTGGTACATAATGGTATTGACAGACAACTAAAAACATAAAAAGAAAATATAAATATATGTCTATGTTTGTTATATCAAACATAAAAAAGAATATAAATATATGTCTATGTTTGTTATATCAAACATAACTAAATATAATAAACTCGCGTAAAAGTTAGGATATTAGACACATATGTTTTATTTAATAAAAAAAAAGCAGACTGGCAGACAGCTGCGCAAGAAAAACCAAAAAAGGTTGCGACGTGGTAAAATCCGAAAGGTAATACGGGGCGAGACAAAATAAAAGCAAGTAAAACCATTATAAAAAATATGGATAAGTTAAATAAAAAATAGAGATAGACAATGATAAACCCGCAAAAACGTTTGACATATTAAATATATACGTTTAAAAAAAAAATTAAGCAGGCTAGCAGGCAGCTGCGCAGCTACCTGCACCTTTAATATATATGTTTAAAAAAAAAATTAAGCAGGCTAGCAGGCAGCTGCGCAGCTACCTGCCAGCCTGTTTCACTGTTCATCATTTACTGTTCATGATTCCTTCTCGTTAATAAAGGTATATAATGCGCAGCTACCTGCCAGCCTGTTTCAATGTTCATCAGTGTTTACTGTTCATGATTCCTTCTCGTTAATAAAGGTATATAATATATAATATAATACGCTACTTCTTTGATATCTATATATGATATTTTTATTTATAACTTGAGATAACATGAAAAATAATTAGACTACGTACTTATTCCTATAATTTCAATATATTAGTTAACACTACAAAGGAATATTAGTTAACACTACAAAGGAATATTAGTTAACACTACAAAGGAGAATATTAGTTAACACTACAAAGGAATATTAGTTAACACTACAAAGGAGAATATTAGTTAACACTACAAAGGAATATTAGTTAACACTACAAAGGAGAATATTAGTTAACACTACAAAGATAATTGAATATTAGTTAACACTACAAAGGAATATTAGTTAACACTACAAAGGAGAATATTAGTTAACACTACAAAGGAATATTAGTTAACACTACAAAGGAGAATATTAGTTAACACTACAAAGGAATATTAGTTAACACTACAAAGGAGAATATTAGTTAACACTACAAAGATAATTGAATATTAGTTAACACTACAAAGGAATATTAGTTAACACTACAAAGGAGAATATAGTTAACACTACAAAGATAATTGAATATTAGTTAACACTACAAAGGAATATTAGTTAACACTACAAAGGAGAATATTAGTTAACACTACAAAGGAATATTAGTTAACACTACAAAGGAGAATATTAGTTAACACTACAAAGGAATATTAGTTAACACTACAAAGGAGAATATTAGTTAACACTACAAAGGAATATTAGTTAACACTACAAAGGAGAATATTAGTTAACACTACAAAGGAATATTAGTTAACACTACAAAGGAGAATATTAGTTAACACTACAAAGGAATATTAGTTAACACTACAAAGGAGAATATTAGTTAACACTACAAAGGAATATTAGTTAACACTACAAAGGAGAATATTAGTTAACACTACAAAGGAATATTAGTTAACACTACAAAGGAGAATATTAGTTAACACTACAAAGATAATTGAATATTAGTTAACACTACAAAGGAATATTAGTTAACACTACAAAGGAGAATATAGTTAACACTACAAAGATAATTGAATATTAGTTAACACTACAAAGGAATATTAGTTAACACTACAAAGGAGAATATTAGTTAACACTACAAAGGAATATTAGTTAACACTACAAAGGAGAATATTAGTTAACACTACAAAGGAATATTAGTTAACACTACAAAGGAGAATATTAGTTAACACTACAAAGGAATATTAGTTAACACTACAAAGGAGAATATTAGTTAACACTACAAAGGAATATTAGTTAACACTACAAAGGAGAATATTAGTTAACACTACAAAGGAATATTAGTTAACACTACAAAGGAGAATATTAGTTAACACTACAAAGGAATATTAGTTAACACTACAAAGGAGAATATTAGTTAACACTACAAAGATAATTGAATATTAGTTAACACTACAAAGGAATATTAGTTAACACTACAAAGGAGAATATTAGTTAACACTACAAAGGAATATTAGTTAACACTACAAAGGAGAATATTAGTTAACACTACAAAGGAATATTAGTTAACACTACAAAGGAGAATATTAGTTAACACTACAAAGGAATATTAGTTAACACTACAAAGGAGAATATTAGTTAACACTACAAAGGAATATTAGTTAACACTACAAAGGAGAATATTAGTTAACACTACAAAGGAATATTAGTTAACACTACAAAGGAGAATATTAGTTAACACTACAAAGGAATATTAGTTAACACTACAAAGGAGAATATTAGTTAACACTACAAAGATAATTGAATATTAGTTAACACTACAAAGGAATATTAGTTAACACTACAAAGGAGAATATAGTTACATACAAAGAAATTATTTTAAGGGAAGTGATATTCGTACCATTTTTTTTATGGATGTACCATAACTGCGCATTACCAGCTTGTACAGTCAGTTATACAATGTGTACATTGTGGTATATTAATTAAAAATGGTGGTACGAATATCATTTCCCATTGGTAAATCTTAATGATGTCATGCAGACTTAATTGATACTAGCACGGTACCCGCGCAATACGGCGGTGGTTGTGGCGGCAACTGTGTGGTGGTGGGGGCGAATGTTGGTGGTGGAGGCGGCGTCGAGTGATGTAGATAATTGATGTAAAAGTAATTGATGTAAAAGGTTAATGGAGATATTTTGGATAAATGACTGATATTGTAATTTAATCATTAATGGTAATTTAGATAATTCCTCCATAACTTTTAAAGAGAGGGTTGTTTTATTTATTAATAGTATAAAAGTATAGATTAGGTGTATAGGGGAATTAGGATTAAGAAATAAGGATGTTTTGGGTATAAAAAAGTACTGAATTTCCTAAAATAGAAGAAGTCAATATGTTTTATAAGGAGTTATAGATATAGATAGATAATGTGGACTAGAAAAAACAAACTACTACAATTGATCTTGATATCTACTCATGCATTTTCAAACAATTTTTGTCCGTATTGACATGTGATCCCCTTTTAGTCAATACAAGAAGGGTACCCGCGCAATGCCGCAGAACGATGGCGGATGATGGTGGCGTTAACGGTGTGGTTATTAATGTAAAGATAGTTGACGTAAAAGAATATTATAGTTAATGAAAATGGGCACTCGTGAAAATAAAATATTATGATAATGATCTTTTTTTACAAAGTAAAAGACAAACTTATTAGAGTATTTCTGGTATAACAATACTTATTTAATATGAGTAACTATAATTTTAAGGGTAAAAATGGTATTTCAAAGGCGGAATATTTAATGGAAAAAAAAGGCTTTTGCTTTATAAAGTACTAGATGGATGCCCGCAAGATGCTGCAGCAAAAATAGACAACGTGTGAGGAAAAAACACCGTTAATTTTAAAACAAACATTTGTTAAGGGTACGTTTAAATGGATGCAACTATCAAACTCTTAAAAGATTTTCAGAAAAAGTGCAACAATAATATTTTCATTGCAATCCGAAGCCATCGAGTACAACAACAATACGTAAAAGCTAAGCAACAACAAAGTAAGATAAAATATGAAACCAACAACTTGTAGAAAAGAAGAATAATTTGTCCAATGAGTTGATAATCATAATAGAACAATCTGTATGAGTGGTACACTGGTACCATTGACATAAAACACATAACAAACAATACATAATTACATATTACTATTTAACTGATAACGACATTTAATCTTAAAAAAGAAACCAACTAATTGAACACAAAAATACTTGGAACACAAATAATGGATCCATGACAGAATACTCGACCTATGAACACATATAATGCATCCATGACAAAATCGAATACAATTAATAGGCAGAGAACAATGCATATGTACGTTTGACAACGTTCTTATTCTTCAAAAGTAAAAAATGATCCACTCTATCGATCAATCACTTGCAGTCTCACTTTTCTTTTACTTTAATGATGGACGGTAGCGGATATATATCAGCTAACGGTTTTTATAACTACAAACACACAAAATCATGATATCTAATCTAAATAAAAACAAATAAGTACTAATATTATATTTACCAGATGATGATCAATGACTTACAGTCCAATCTTTGCTAGTGAGCAGCTCAACCTTACTATATCTCGCAGCTGTCTTACCATTATGGGTACGACGACTGATTCTCCGGTTTCATTCTTGTGTCGCCTCATATCCTACACAACGTACTATCATCAAAGGTTACATAACAATTACTGAAAATACAAAGAAAGAATGATTAAAAATGGTGTTCGTAACATGATCCAGCATCCATCATAGTCATACTCATATAGCAACAAAGTGTGTGCAGTGAAGAAATTTTTTTTATTACAAAAATGGATATTTTCATTAAAAAAACTGATTACTACGACAATGAATATTTTCATAGATGCAGACCTTTTAAGCAATTATTTTCTTTGGTATCCCTAACATCAGTGGCTGCATTAGCAGATTAATAAAGACTAATAATATGACTGGTTTCATTCTCCATAAGCAAAACAAACTCTCACTCAAAATTCAGATGCACTTGAACCTAAATAGACCAAACTTTGAAACGTTTCCCATCCAAGGTTGATCCATGAATCAATATAGGAAATATTAACGGTCCAAAACATATTATAGTTAAACACAAATTCAAAAGCAATTAATCCACCATTACTGATTCATGAACCTGGGCACTATCTCTTGTCTGAGCATCTTTCAATAATAACATAATTATACTATAGTTAAAATGAACCAAGGTTAGTGATGAGCGTCCATTTTGTGATTATTTCCTATATCATTAGGCCGTGTTTTGATGCTTAAATGAGTCTAGAAATGTGAACTTTTGGTACTTAATTGGATGACATGTTATGATAGGTTCACAAGGCGTGCAAGTGAAGGCAAACATCTCTACTCAACTTAACACGAAGCCACAAGACATTTGGACGAAGACTAGCAAGCGGAACAGGAAGAATTTGAGGTCGACATGGAGCAAGTGACCATGTGTTAGTATTTTGGGCATAACTTCTTCATACGGACTCCGTTTCTGACGAGTAAGCTAATCCACGGAAAGGCGAGAGAAAGATCTACAACTTTCATGTTGATGTCGAAGACCAGCGCCGCTCACATAAAGCTCTAGCGCCGCTGGGAGTTCTTGAGCGCCTCTGGGACATCATGAGCGCCGCTGGGAGTGCTTGAGCGCCGCTGGGACTTTCCCAGCGCCGCTGGGAAAGTCGGTTCAGCTAGGGTTTGGTCCGAAAAACCTATAAATACCCCCCTAAACCCTGATAGCCGCAGCATACTTCCTCCAGACGACTTTGGGGGCTGTTCTAGGGTATTTTCATCAGATCTAAACCCTCGTAACACCTCCATATCATCCGGAAGATCAAGCATCAATTATCAACAACAATTATCATTCAACAAATAATTATTAGGTCAAATTAATTAGGGTTCGTGGTGTTGATTCGAAGGAGCGGCATTAAGGACTGCGTAACTTCGATATCCCTATTATTAGTTTGATCTCTCTTTTACTTTTATTATTGTTATTAGGGTTACAACTGCAAGACTATTTGTTTGACAATTATTATTATGGATTTATTTATATTAATGATTGTTAGGTTTATTTGTCTTGTCATGAGTAGCTAAGTAGTTTTGCATCTATTTGGATAATGTGATCATGCCGTTTTTTTTTTTTATCCAAAAGCAAGTACGTTTTTTTTTTTTTTTTTTTTTTTTTTTTTTTTTTTTTTTTTTTTTTTTTTTTTTTTTTTTTTTTTTTTTTTTTTTTTTTTTTTTTTTTTTTTTTTTTTTTTTTTTTTTTTTTTTTTTTTTTTTTTTTTTTTTTTTTTTTTTTTTTTTTTTTTTTTTTTTTTTTTTTTTTTTTTTTTTTTTTTTTTTTTTTTTTTTTTTTTTTTTTTTTTTTTTTTTTTTTTTTTTTTTTTTTTTTTTTTTTTTTTTTTTTTTTTTTTTTTTTTTTTTTTTTTTTTTTTTTTTTTTTTTTTTTTTTTTTTTTTTTTTTTTTTTTTTTTTTTTTTTTTTTTTTTTTTTTTTTTTTTTTTTTTTTTTTTTTTTTTTTTTTTTTTTTTTTTTTTTTTTTTTTTTTTTTTTTTTTTTTTTTTTTTTTTTTTTTTTTTTTTTTTTTTTTTTTTTTTTTTTTTTTTTTTTTTTTTTTTTTTTTTTTTTTTTTTTTTTTTTTTTTTTTTTTTTTTTTTTTTTTTTTTTTTTTTTTTTTTTTTTTTTTTTTTTTTTTTTTTTTTTTTTTTTTTTTTTTTTTTTTTTTTTTTTTTTTTTTTTTTTTTTTTTTTTTTTTTTTTTTTTTTTTTTTTTTTTTTTTTTTTTTTTTTTTTTTTTTTTTTTTTTTTTTTTTTTTTTTTTTTTTTTTTTTTTTTTTTTTTTTTTTTTTTTTTTTTTTTTTTTTTTTTTTTTTTTTTTTTTTTTTTTTTTTTTTTTTTTTTTTTTTTTTTTTTTTTTTTTTTTTTTTTTTTTTTTTTTTTTTTTTTTTTATTATTGTTTTGCTAGATTAATCAATTAATGTTTTTATTATTTTAGTTTTAGTTAAATCGTGACAAACCCCCAAAATCCTAGAATTACACCTAGCTACTTTCTTAGACATAGTCCCTGCGAACGATCCTGGTCTTACCTATTTACTATACTATGAACGAACGGGTCCACTGCCCGTGAGTGAGTGTGGTAGAGAAGTTAACCTTGTACTTTATAAATTTAAAACTTATTAGGAATTTAAGTTCACATTCTCTGCACATCAAGTTAGATCGAAAACCGCATTAGAAACTCAAGTCCCCAAAAGGCCTTTCATAGCAAGAACATATATTTCATTATAAAAAGTTCATACCATAAAAGTACTCTGTCAATAAAAATTTTAGTATATAGATGTGTTTACCTTGGTACCAAATGGACCTTACGGAATATTAATATCCAGAATATCTCTTCCCTATTAACACAAAAACAATAATCAAATAAGAAAACGGAAATCAACACATATATGCATACAGATTAATACCTATACATACATATATACATATGCATATATACACATAACTTTTAAGAATAACTTTGAAGCTCATCCTCATGTTAATGAACAGTCGCAATGGACATCACATCTTCCACCTTTTTCGTGACATTTCCTGTCATTTTTAATATATAATTACACAAAATTAAAATTCAGATTGCAATGGTGTCTGGCATTTTACTAAAAATAAGTATGACAATCAACAAAGTTGAAAAGGCTATAATTTTGGAGGTTACCAAAGATAAATCAATCACAATATATACCAAAGATAGATAAGAAAAGATATACATTTGGTAGTTGACTCTGTATGAAAAATATAAAAAACAACATTTAATACCCATAAACATGGTCAAAACACAATATGACGGATTCAATTGATTTTTCAGAACCAGTTGGTTTAATACCCATAAGCAATGATGAATTCAATCAGCAAACCAATATGGAAAAATTTCAAAAGGATGCACTGAAAAGCATAACCTGTTTTTGATGGCGTATTTCCTCTCCCCACTGGATATATGAACCTATTAAAAAAGATGTGTTACCGGAATCCTCCATGGGGTGGTAAGATGATGAAGAGGAATCCGGCGTGTTCTGGGATTAAAGAGGAGGTTATGGGGAAAGGGGAGGGAAGGGATAAACTGAGCGTGTGTGTGTTTTTTTTGTTTGGAGGGGAAAGGGGAAAACACAATTCGGTGAACTACCCACGAATTTCGAATTGGTTCGTGCGAACCGGAATCGGGTTCGAACGCGATCCTAATCGCCTTTGGTTCGCGAATTCAAGATTGAAAATGGCGATCCGAAAGAAGTGATTTTAACGAACCCAAAAGGGCTGGTTGGGCGAATTTCATTGGTCCGGTTCGCAATCTAATAGGTGTTGATTCAGCGAACTGGATCTTGAAGAAGAAAAAAGAAGATTTCTTTGGCTGTTATAGATGTTGATTTCACCATTGATGTTGCAGGTACCAAATGTTAGGACCCGTGAGTGGGTCACCCTCAAAAGGGAGAGAATGTAATTGTTGCAAACTAATATTCTGCTTTCATTAATGGAAGTCCACAAACTTAAAGAAACACAATACGTGGCCATGAATGAGAACTAAAAGGAGAAATAACTACCAACTAATTGTTGATAAACATAAAGAAACAGAAGAAATGGAAATATTCAGTGAATTGTCCTCTCAGTCTTGTAAATAACGTGCAGGCATTTTACTTTCTCTTTTGTTGGCAATAAGCCCATCATCTTGATAATCCATTGGTGAGCCCACTTCCAATTGCTGGTCTACATCAATGCCGCCCTCCTGAAACTCTACCTCGTCCTCGAGGTTGGAACAAAAGCTAGGGTACATCAACTGAAATTCATCCCAGTCCTCCCAAGTTGCTGCAGATAGGTCTTCATCCTTCCATTTAATCAGTAATTGCAAATCCCCTTGCGCATTGTATCGTTTTCTAATGATTTCTTCGGGTTGGGTATCTGGTTGCTGAGGTAGCTGAGGCTCGTCAGGTTCTTCTGGGGTTGTTGCTTGAGTAACACTCGGTTTGAGCAGAGAAACATGGAAAACGGGATGGATCTTCGAGTGCTCTGGTAACTCTAAACGATACGCAACACTACCAATGCGTTCAACGATGCGGTAAGGACCAAAATACCTTTTAGACAACTTATGGTTGTTCTTGTTGTCCACTGACATTTGACGAAACTTCTGTAGTTTGAGGTACACAAAATCATTGACGGCAAATTCTTTGGCAATCCGATTTTTGTTAGCTTGCTTGACCATTTCATTCTTGGCAGTCATGAGGTTGTTTTTGAGAAGCTCTAAAAGCCGATCATGTGCCTCCAATGAAGATTCAATGGATGCATTGTTGGTTATGCCCAAAGAATAATCATGAATTGCTCGAGCTTCCCGACCGAAAACAGCTCGATATGGGGACATGTTGATGGCTGTGTGATGAGATGTATTATACCAAAACTCTGCCAAGTACAGGTACTGAAACCATTGCTTTGGTTCGTTGTGCACAAATGCTCTTAAATACGATTCGAGGCACCGATTTACTACCTCTGATTGTCCGTCACTTTGAGGATGGTATGCGCTATTGTGGTGTAGTTTGGTGCCAAGTTGATGAAAGAGTTGCTTCCAGAACCTGCTAAGAAAGATGGGGTCTCTATCGGATACAATGGAGTTGGGTAGTCCATGTATCTTATAGAATTCCTTTAAAAATATGGAAGCTAACGAAGAGGCAGTGAAGTTGGGAGCTAAAGCAATGAAATGGGCAGCCTTAGTAAGCCGATCGACCAAGACCCATATCGCAGATTTGCCATGAGAAGGAGGTAATTGGGTTATAAAGTCCATGGAGATGTCCACCCAAGTGTTAGATGGGATGGGCAGGGGTTGTAATAAACCATAAGGTTTGTGGTTTTGGGTCTTTGTCGTTTGGCACACGTTGCAACTTTTGATAAAAGCTGTGACATCCCGTTTAAGGTTGGTCCAAGAAAAATGGTTGGCGATCCTTCGAACTGTGGCGTTGATCCCCGAGTGCCCGCCCAAAGGAGAGGAATGAAATTCTTCTAATAGTTTAGTTCGAAGTGTCGTAAGATTGGGAACATAGAGTTTACCATTGAGAAAGAGTAGCCCATCCTGGAATTTGTGGTAGAGAAAAGCAGCCGGGTCATCGTTCACTGCCTTGACCAGTGTTTGCCCATCAACATGTTGTGACCAATATTCCTTAAGTGGTTCCAGCCAGGATGCACATGGAAAGGAAAAAACAAGTGTTGCTGGCTCTTCTAAGCGACTCAATGCATCTGCTACTTCGTTGTCTTTTCCTGGCTTGTAATGTTGGTTTATATAACAATTTATCGAATTAAATCACAAAGCACGCAACGGAAGACAAGATCTATGTAATCAATTAATCAACCAAGATAGAAGACGTGTACCTTAAATTGAAGAAAATAAAGCTAGAAACTTTATGAAAAGTTTAAAATAAACTTCTCTACGATTGCACACACAACGTTGGAATGATGTATGCTAGTACTTGATCACGAACCGAACAACCTTTGTTATTATCCCTAATAATCGAAACAACCAAAACCCGAAACCCTTTGTATTTTGGAGGTTCGGCCGAAGCTAATTAGAGGAGGGAGAAGAAGTAATGAGGGCTTTTCCTTTTTCCTTTTTATATCCAAAACCCTTTTCGTATTTGACATAGATTAGGATTCGTATTAGATATAAACTAGGATTGTGAAAAACAAGTTAAGTTAATGAGTTAAAACTCATTAACAAAACCGGCCCCTAGAACATTCTAGAGCCTTCATTTAGTGTTTCCTAATTGTATTCAAATTACAATTAATCCTTCTTCCGTTAACACCGTTAGTCATTTTCCGTTAACTATTAACATTTAACAAACGGTCGTTAGTTCAATTCGTGGTCTAATTAATTAATAAACTACATTTAATATATTAATCAATTATAATTACATTCACGTTGAGGTGTGACCCCGTAGGCTTAAATCATTTCTGAACATACGTTCATTTTTACGTGATCATACACTAACAGCTCCCACTTGAGCTCGTAACAAATGAAGGTAATAACATTGGTTAGCGTCTAGCAACACGCCAATGCTCCCAGAAATATTTAAGTATAGTTTCTTAAAGTATATTTAAATGGTTTAGGCATTTACTATCCCTTTGTTCAAATACCGTGTTAAACATGAATACGGATCAATGTCATTTCATGATTTAACGATTTTGTTTCTCATTCCATAACTAATTAATGATTACCAAATATAATCGAGAACCATCTGGATTTATTTGGGCACGGCCATGCAAACATCTTAATTAGTCCTAATGAGGGCGCCAATGGTATCATACTTCAACTTTTAAGTTGAAGGAACAAATCCTGTATTGACTACACGTGTCAGTCATCATATTTCAATACACTTACTGAAAATAGCCCTTTATGTACTCCCTTATTCAGGAGAGTTAGAACTATATCAAGTAAGTACAATCCATACATGCTGACCTGCTTGTATCTCAAGTCAAAGGATCAATAAAGTAACCATTTACGAATTTCACTTAATGACGCTGATCCATAAAGTGATAAATTCGTTAGTGGGGTAGTCCGATATGCATCAACTATGGACATCTTGTGAGTTTGGTGGGACCATCCATTATATATTCCAAGAATATAACCAATCGCTCAGATTTGTCTTAGTTTAATTATATTCCCATATAATTAATCGACAATGGACAATTTAGAATATTTATTAAAATATTCAAGGATTAAACATGCAAATATAGGACACAATTTAATATTGAATGAAATCAAACATATCAAGTACTTTATTTCATTATGGAAATATAAATTGTTTAACATCCCTTATCCAAATACCGAAACAACAGATCTACATGAAATAACTAGCTAATTTAAGTCCTATGCCCTGGGCATGCCTTTCAAGCTTGGGCCTAGACAAAGCTTTTGTGAAAGGATCAGCTAAGTTAAAATCTGTGTGAACTTTGAGTAATTTGATTTCACCTAGTTCGATCTGCTCACGAACATAGTGATATCGTCTAGCATAATGTCTGGCACCTTTCTGAACTCCGGGTTCGTTGGCAATGATTAATGCACCAGTATTATCACAGTACATATCAATAGGTAAGTTACTTGAGGGGATCACGTCAAGCCCGCTAATAAACTTCCTTATCCAGACTGCTTCCATTGCAGCTTCTGAGGCGGCAATGTACTCAGATTCTGTTGCAGACATGGCAACTGTGGATTGCTTTTAGCTCATAGCATTCCACCGTGTCTTCATTTAAATAATGAAGACGTATCCCGACTGATATTCTGAATCATATTTATCAGTCTGAAATCCAACATCACAGTATCTATTCACTTTGAATTCTGGATCAGGATTTCATCCATACACCAAGAATAATTCTTTAGTAGCACACATGTACTTAAGAATATTCGTTACAGCAATCCAATGATCCTCTCCAGGATTTTGCTGATAATGGTTAACTATATTTTGCGCGAACGCAATATTAGGTCTAGTGCATCTTACCGCATACATAATAGATCCCACAGCCGAAGCATAAGGAACTCTTCGCATACGCTCCACCTCATTAGGTGTAGAAGCACCGTTCTTGCTAGATAAGTTAAGTCCTTGCATGAGTGACCTTATCAATATAAGCACTTTGACTTAGTCCAATTAACCGCTTTGATCTATCTCGGTAGATCTTGATTCCAAGAATAAATGCCGCTTCTCCTAAATCTTTCATGGCAAAACACTTTCCAAGATGGGATTTAACATCTTGCAACATTTGAATGTGTTTTCCTATGATCAATATGTCATCAACATACAAGACAAGGAAAGTAACATTACTCCCACTAGCTTTGCGATATACACATGGCTCATCGGGATTTTGAACGAAACCAAACTTTTTGATTTCTTCATCAAACCGCTTGTTCCAACTTCTTGATGCTTGCTTTAGTCCATAAATGGACCTTTGAAGCTTGCATACTTTGTTGGGATGTTTTGGATCAATAAAACCTTCAGGTTGATCCATATAGACTTCTTCATCCAAGTAACCATTTAAGAAGGCAGTCTTAACATCCATTTGCCATATCTCAAAGTCATAGTACGCAGCTATGGCTAAGAGAATCCTAATAGCTCTAATGTCCGCAACTGGAGAAAAGGTCTCATCATAGTCAACACCGAAACGTTGAGTATAACCTTTCACCACGAGACGAGCTTTATAGGTGTGTACATTTCCATCCATGTCCGTCTTCTTTTTGAAGATCCACTTACACCCAACAGTTTGAGCATTTTGTGGAAGATCAACCAAGCTCCAGACTTGATTGTCTTTCATGGATTTCATTTCCACCTTCGTAGCTTCAAGCCATTTGTCAGATTCCGGATCTGATAATGCTGCTTTGAAATTCGGAGGCTCATCGAGATCTCCTAAAACGTCTTCTTCTACCATTAGACATAGTCTTTCAGTAGGACGTCTTGTCCTTTCGGACCTACGAAGTAGAATCGCTTCATCATCATCATCAACTTGAGGTTCATCACTTTGAACATTTTCCCCCCCAAGTTGATGATTGCTAGGAGCTTCAGAAGGTGACACATCTTCCTCTTGAATCTGATCAAGTTCTACAATCCTCCCACTGTTCTCTTGTACTAATTTCTTTTCAAAGAATTCAGCATATCGAGCAACGCGAACAGTATTTGTGACAGAATTATAGAAGTCGTAACCCATCGTTTCCTTAGGGTATCCGACAAAGATGCACTTAGTAGTTCTGGGTTCAAGTTTGTCAGGTGTATCGCGCTTCACAAGTGCCTCACATCCCCAGACTCTTAAGTAAGACAGATTAGGAACATTTCCATGCCATAATTCATATGGTGTCTTGTCAACCTTCTTGGTTGGAACCATATTGAGAATGCGTACAGCAGTCTCAAGAGCATAATCCCAAAATGAAAATGGGAGAGTTGTACGGGTCATCATTGATCTTACCATGTCTAGCAAGGTTCGATTTCTCCTTTCAGACACTCCATTATGTTGAGGAGTGTATGGAGGAGTAAGCTGTTGGACAATTCCACACGCTTTCAGATAATCCTTAAACTCTTGGCTTAAGTATTCACCACCTCGATCCGAACGTAGAATTTTGATGGTTTTTCCGAGTTGATTCTCTACTTCATTCTTAAACTCTTTGAATATTTCAAACACTTCATGTTTATGTTCAAGCAAGTAAACATAACCATAACGACTGAAATCATCCATAAAAATGATAAAGTAGCTAGCATCTTTCCTTGACTCATGTCTAAATTGGCTACATACATCCGAATGTATTAGTCGAAATAGTTCCTTAGCCTTTTCCGAATTTATGCGGAAAAAAAAAAAGGTATTCTTGTCATCTTGCCGAAAACACAAGACATGCATTTTTCAAATGATTCATCATTTGATTGTAAGATCCCTTCACATTGAAGTCTTTCAATGCTTTTCTTGCTAACGACAATTCAAAAGATACGCATTTATCAAATGATTCATCATTTGATTTGTAAGATTTCTTCACATTGAAGACTTTTAATGCGTTTCTTGTCAAAACCACGCATTTTTCAAATGATTCATCATTTGATTTGTAAGATTTCTTCACATTGAAGACTTTTAATGCGTTTCTTGACAAAATTAAACAAGATGACAATGTCAAAGATAGGTAGAGTCCAAGTTAAACTTGACTCCTTTTGCTATTGAATTATCATTTGAATCTCATCAACACTTATAATTCAGTTAAGAAGATACTTGAAGAACTGGTTAAACCAACTTGCTTCTTCTTCTTATTCAACTCAGCTAGATACTTAGGACAATTCCTTTTCCAGTGTCTCACTTTAGCATAGTGATGACAAGACTGGTCTTTAGCCGTATGCTCCTTTTTCTAAAGGGTCTTTTAAGGTTTTAAGACTAAACACTTTTGTTTTCTCTTACCAAAGTTCTTGCCTTTAGCTTTACGGTTGTTTTGCTTTCTAAACCATTCCCCCCTTGATCACAAGGACTTGGGGTATCTCAGATTTCTTGGAAGGTTTTCCTCATACTCAATCAACTTGATATGAAGTCCAACTATGCTATGCAAATTGTAATTGTGCACAAACTTCTCAAAAGTCTCCAATGCCAATAACAATCAGCAGAAGATTCGCATAGTTTAACCTTTCCAAAATGCTCAAAGTAACTCTTCATCTTGTGTACACGAGCATTCACCGGTTTCCCATACTCGTGTTCAAGTTATGGAGTGACTCAATTAGCTCAAGTAATTCAACTCCAACTTGTTTTCCATACATAGATTTGAGTTATTTGATCATATCACAAGGATTTTGCAATCCGAATTGCTTTTTGAAGCTCAGGAGACATGCTTCTAGCATCAAATAAGCAACCTCAATATGTCTATAGTACTGAGTATTTTATGCTTCCAACTGCAAAGCAGTGGCATTCGCATCAGGAATAGCGGCATCTGAGTTTCAATGACACGTGTTTTCTTTTCAACCTTTAGAACAATTCCTTATTGACAAAACATCCATTGAAATTGGTTTTAGAAAGTTTTCCCTTTCTAGCATCGACCTAAAAGCCGATTGGTGTATGTTTTGTGAAGGATTTGTTGCCTTTTACAAAACAGATTCAAGTTCAATTATCGGTATTTTCGATAATTAATCCTTAAGAAATTAATTACCCAATGTTTATTAAATAAACAATTAATTTCATTAAGGCTAGGATCCAATTGACATACAACCATTTCATCAGTTGATCTGCTAGAAATGATTGCACTCAAAAGGTAAGTGACGAGCAATAATTGCATTACTTGTGCAATTCCTAGTGAGTATGGGACCTACATTTAATGCGATTCATCGCTTATGATTCCAACTTGATTCATCAAGGGATCATTATGTAGTCATGTTTTGTCCCATCTTTTGCCACGGGTCAAGGTCTCACCGCTTAACTCGCTTTAAGTCGTCCAACTAAGAACGCACAAAATTGACCACCACTGTGTACCAGTGAATGGGTTTCGCCATGGAGACCGCCATTTCACCACTGTGTACCAGTGAGTTCGTCCATAGAACGCCATTTGACCACCACTGTGTACCAGTGAATGGGTTTCGCCATGGAGACCGCCATTTGACCACCACTGTGTACCAGTGAATGGGTTTCGTCCAACTAAGAACGCACAAAATTGACCACCACTGTGTACCAGTGAATGGGTTTCGCCATGGAGACCGCCATTTCACCACTGTGTACCAGTGAATGGGTTTCGCCATGGAGACCGCCATTTGACCACCACTGTGTACCAGTGAATGGGTTTCGTCCAACTAAGAACGCACAAAATTGACCACCACTGTGTACCAGTGAATGGGTTTCGCCATGGAGACCGCCATTTCACCACTGTGTACCAGTGAATGGGTTTCGCCATGGAGACCGCCATTTCACCACTGTGTACCAGTGAAGTCGTCCAACTAAGAACGCACAAAATTGACCACCACTGTGTACCAGTGAATGGGTTTCGCCATGGAGACCGCCATTTCACCACTGTGTACCAGTGAGTGGGTTTCGCCATGGAGACCGCCATTTCACCACTGTGTACCAGTGAAGTCGTCCAACTAAGAACGCACAAAATTGACCACCACTGTGTACCAGTGAATGGGTTTCGCCATGGAGACCGCCATTTCACCACTGTGTACCAGTGAGTGGGTTTCGCCATGGAGACCGCCATTTCACCACTGTGTACCAGTGAAGTCGTCCAACTAAGAACGCACAAAATTGACCACCACTGTGTACCAGTGAATGGGTTTCGCCATGGAGACCGCCATTTCACCACTGTGTACCAGTGAGTGGGTTTCGCCATGGAGACCGCCATTTCACCACTGTGTACCAGTGAAGTCGTCCAACTAAGAACGCACAAAATTGACCACCACTGTGTACCAGTGAATGGGTTTCGCCATGGAAACCGCCATTTCACCACTGTGTACCAGTGAGTGGGTTTCGCCATGGAGACCGCCATTTCACCACTGTGTACCAGTGAATGGGTTTCGTCCAACTAAGAACGCACAAAATTGACCACCACTGTGTACCAGTGAATGGGTTTCGCCATGGAGACCGCTATTTCACCACTGTGTACCAGTGAATGGGTTTCGTCCAACTAAGAACGCACAAAATTGACCACCACTGTGTACCAGTGAATGGGTTTCGCCATGGAGACCGCCATTTCACCACTGTGTACCAGTGAATGGGTTTCGCCATGGAGACCGCCATTTGACCACCACTGTGTACCAGTGAATGGGTTTCGTCCAACTAAGAACGCACAAAATTGACCACCACTGTGTACCAGTGAATGGGTTTCGCCATGGAGACCGCCATTTCACCACTGTGTACCAGTGAATGGGTTTCGCCATGGAGACCGCCATTTCACCACTGTGTACCATTTAAGTCGTCCAACTAAGAACGCACAAAATTGACCACCACTGTGTACCAGTGAATGGGTTTCGCCATGGAGACCGCCATTTCACCACTGTGTACCAGTGAGTGGGTTTCGCCATGGAGACCGCCATTTCACCACTGTGTACCAGTGAAGTCGTCCAACTAAGAACGCACAAAATTGACCACCACTGTGTACCAGTGAATGGGTTTCGCCATGGAGACCGCCATTTCACCACTGTGTACCAGTGAGTGGGTTTCGCCATGGAGACCGCCATTTCACCACTGTGTACCAGTGAATGGGTTTCGCCATGGAGACCGCCATTTCACCACTGTGTACCAGTGAGTAAAACAACAGCCCCATGTGTTCTTGACAAATTGGATGGCAAATGACTTAAGTTTATTGGGTCAATCAATTTGATGTGTGATCAAAAAAATTATGTTTGAAGATTCATGCATATCTTCTAAACATAATATGTTTATAAAATTCAATTTTATTGCCTTTAAATACAAAAGAGCTCGGTAGCTCCATTTGAACTCACAAAGAAGCGCAAGGGCAAAGGTATGCGATAAACGCGATTTAAAAACCCGCCCTTTTAGGAGGCTAGCGCACTCCGACTTATACCTCTCTTAGAGTTTGTTCAAATGGGTGAGCCGGTGTATCTTTTGATTTTAGGGCACCAATTTTATAAACAAAATCTTATTTCAATATATTTAGTCAAGTTTATTTTTCCAAAAACAATTTTGCACACAATTTTCATAAAAAAAGCAAAATTAAACTTACTAAATTCACAACTTAACAATTAAGGTAATCAACCTAATTTGGTCACTATGGTATAAGATTGGCTCCTCTTTCATATGGAAAGAGACCACATACATCAAGTTACCTTGATTGCGTAAGCCAAAATATCTATAACAAATTTATCTACCATAAAACAGGATGCTGATCTGGAAAATCCAGCAGCTTCACGACCAAATCTGGCCCTTAAGAAGGCCGAACTGGGCCTAGCACAAAACATAAAAGTTGTAGCCCTATGAGTCAAGCATCTACTGTAAAGATTTCAGCTTCCAACTCCTTACGGTTAATTAGTTATGATTTTTTTTAGTGAACTGGTGTCAAACAGAAACTTTCACAAAACATAATCATATTGTCACACAATTAATTATTCAATTATCTAGCATAATTAACCCTAATGATCAAGATTTCATATCAATATATCTAAGTAATAATCATGAAAATTTTTGCATGAAAAATTCATGATTTTTACTTCTATTTAACAATTAAATAATTAAAGGTACACCATATATACATGCAATTTATCACATAAACATGTAATTAATCAAAACTTGGATTAGGAACCCTAAAAAAACAAATTTTTTTTTTTTTATTTTCTGGAAAATTTCGAACCATATATATATCTAATAATATAAATATTATTTGTTTCTTATTTAAATAATGTAATTATAATATACAAAATAAATTATATATTCTAAACATATATAATCAAGTAGGGATTATATATATATATATATATATATATATATATATATATATATATATATATATATATATATATATATATATATATATATATATATATATATATATATATATATATATATATATATATATATATATATATATATATATATATATATATATATATATATATATATATATATATATATATATATATATATATATATATATATATATATATATATATATATATATATATATATATATATATATATATATATATATATATATATATATATATATATATATATATATATATATATATATATATATATATATATATATATATATATATATATATATATATATATATATATATATATATATATATATATATATATATATATATATATATATATATATATATATATATATATATATATATATATATATATATATATATATATATATATATATATATATATATATATATATATATATATATATATATATATATATATATATATATATATATATATATATATATATATATATATATATATATATATATATATATATATATATATATATATATATATATATATATATATATATATATATATATATATATATATATATATATATATATATATATATATATATATATATATATATATATATATATATATATATATATATATATATATATATATATATATATATATATATATATATATATATATATATATATATATATATATATATATATATATATATATATATATATATATATATATATATATATATATATATATATATATATATATATATATATATATATATATATATATATATATATATATATATATATATATATATATATATATATATATATATATATATATATATATATATATATATATATATATATATATATATATATATATATATATATATATATATATATATATATATATATATATATATATATATATATATATATATATATATATATATATATATATATATATATATATATATATATATATATATATATATATATATATATATATATATATATATATATATATATATATATATATATATATATATATATATATATATATATATATATATATATATATATATATATATATATATATATATATATATATATATATATATATATATATATATATATATATATATATATATATATATATATATATATATATATATATATATATATATATATATATATATATATATATATATATATATATATATATATATATATATATATATATATATATATATATATATATATATATATATATATATATATATATATATATATATATATATATATATATATATATATATATATATATATATATATATATATATATATATATATATATATATATATATATATATATATATATATATATATATATATATATATATATATATATATATATATATATATATATATATATATATATATATATATATATATATATATATATATATATATATATATATATATATATATATATATATATATATATATATATATATATATATATATATATATATATATATATATATATATATATATATATATATATATATATATATATATATATATATATATATATATATATATATATATATATATATATATATATATATATATATATATATATATATATATATATATATATATATATATATATATATATATATATATATATATATATATATATATATATATATATATATATATATATATATATATATATATATATATATATATATATATATATATATATATATATATATATATATATATATATATATATATATATATATATATATATATATATATATATATATATATATATATATATATATATATATATATATATATATATATATATATATATATATATATATATATATATATATATATATATATATATATATATATATATATATATATATATATATATATATATATATATATATATATATATATATATATATATATATATATATATATATATATATATATATATATATATATATATATATATATATATATATATATATATATATATATATATATATATATATATATATATATATATATATATATATATATATATATATATATATATATATATATATATATATATATATATATATATATATATATATATATATATATATATATATATATATATATATATATATATATATATATATATATATATATATATATATATATATATATATATATATATATATATATATATATATATATATATATATATATATATATATATATATATATATATATATATATATATATATATATATATATATATATATATATATATATATATATATATATATATATATATATATATATATATATATATATATATATATATATATATATATATATATATATATATATATATATATATATATATATATATATATATATATATATATATATATATATATATATATATATATATATATATATATATATATATATATATATATAATATATATATATATATATGTATATATATATATATTTATTAAATTGTTTTATGACAAAAACTCTTCATTTGAAAAAGTAGTTCTATGACATGAGATTTACAAGAAATGAAAAAGTTTGTAAACATGCAGACAAAATTCCTAAACTAAAGTTTGTAAACATGCAGAAACGTGAAAAGCAAATATCATGTGGGCTCCCTTTTATTTCTTCAATACATTCATGATTGAAAGGCATGATATTATAATATATGTGTATATCATGTATGCACACTGTACACCAAAGTCATCATGTGCAATGTAAGAATAGAAAAATCAATTATGATTTGGAAAGTCTACATGCTGTCGATTTCTTGTAAGATATCATGTTGTCGTTTTCAACTTTCATTTCAACATAAATCATATTTTATGAATATGCCATCTGCTTGCATGTTTATATATATGTATACAACCATGCATGAAAATAAGAAGTAACAACATATACGTTGTGAGCTTTTGAGCTTTCTTTAACAACATTTTGGGTGTCTCTATAATATAGAGAAAAGATACATGAGAAGATAGTCAAAACACGAAGTGCTTTCTAGCGAACGGGTTCTTGATTTCTGCCAAAATCTAGAACATTACTCTTTGTATTATCCCAAAACAAAATTCGTGTAACCCAGGCAGATAGGGTCGAATTGTTGTTTTCGGAAAGTGATATCACGATACAAAGAGATATCCGGTCCAATTGATTTCTAACCCTTTTATTTCAGGAATATTTCCTCCAACAATCGAAAACAACAATTTTGTGAAATCAATGGCTTCTACGATGAAGCACATGACGGCGAATTTCTCCAAGCTCGATAAGTTTGAAGGAATGGATTTTCGTAGATGGCAGAAGAAAATGCATTTTTTCCTCACCACCATGAACGTGGTTTATGTGCTGAGCACTCCTTGTCCAGAAGATGGTGATGATGCTACTGTTGATCAGATTCGGAAAAGGAGCAAATGGGAGAATGATGACTACATTGCTCGAGGATTAATCCTCAATGGTATGTCTGATGCTCTTTTTGATATTTACCAAAACCATGCTTTTGCTAAAGGACTATGGGACTCTTTAGAGACCAAGTATATGACTGAGGATGCCTCTAGTAAAACGTTCCTTGTGAGTAATTTTAATAATTACAAGATGGTCGATTCTAGACCAGTCATGGAACAATACAATGAGCTCATTCGCATACTTGGTCAATTCACACAACATAAAATGAATATGGATGAGACTATTCAAGTCTCTAGTATCATTGATAAACTCCCTCCGTCGTGGAAAGAATTTAAACATTCTTTGAAACACAAAAAGGAGGAGTTAACTCTTGTTGAGTTGGGCAGTCATTTGCGTATTGAGGAATCCCTCAGGGCGCAGGATATTGACAAGCCAAAAAGCAACAATGTTGCTGGTACGTCTTCGGTCAATATGGTGGAACATAAAAAGTCCACCGGATATAATGGCAAGAAGGGGAAACGTAAACATCAAGAAACTAACAAAGCTGGTCCCAATAAAAAGACTAAATTGGCTTGTTGGAAGTGTGGCAAATCTGGACACTTGAAACGGGATTGCAGAGTTAATATTGGTAATAAAAATACCAATGGATCTGGCACAAGCGGTTCGGGAAATGGTTTTAACAACCAAAACTCGAAAGGTCAGTATATATATAATGATTCATTTGAGAATTATTATGTTTCATATATAACTGAGGCTTATTTTGTGCAGGATGATGATGTTGCGTGGTGGGTTGACTCGGGTGCTAATACCCATGTGTGCAAGAATAGATGTTGGTTCAAGACTTACGAGTCGGTGACTGAAGGATCTGTTCTTCATATGGGAAATGAGTCAACAGCCCCAGTTCTAGGACGTGGAAGTGTGGATTTGATTTTTAGTTCTGGAAAAGTTGTTTCTTTATTTAATGTTTTGCATGTACCACAAATTCGTAAAAACTTGGTTTCTAGTAGTATTTTAAATAATTGTGGTTATAAACAAGTTATTGAATCTGATAAGTTTGTTTTGTCAAAACATGGCTTGTTTGTTGGTTTTGGGTATTTATGCAATGGAATGTTTAGGCTTAACATTAATCACGAAAATGTCAACTCTGCTTTTATGTCAACTTCTAGCATAAATGATTCTACTCTTTGGCATGCTAGACTAGGACATGTACACTTTAAAAGAATGCAAGATATGTCTAAAGATGGATTAATACCGGCTTTTGACATGAACAATGAAAAGTGTAAAACTTGTATGTTGACAAAGATTACCAAGAAACCATTTCAACATGTGAAACGTAATTCTGAAATTTTGGAATTAATACATAGTGATTTATGTGATTTGCATGCAACTCCTACTTTAGGGAATAATAAATATTTTGTGACTTTTATTGATGATGCTTCTAGATATTGTTATGTTTATTTATTACATACTAAGGATGAAGCATTAGATAAATTTAAAATATTTAAAACTGAAGTAGAATTACAACAAAAGACTTTGATAAAAAGGCTTAGAACGGATAGGGGAGGTGAATATATTGATCAAACATATTTCCAATCCGTTGGGATTATCCATGAGACTACAGCTCCATATACACCACAACAAAATGGTATATCAGAAAGAAAGAACAGGGTCCTTAAAGAAATGGTTAATTCCATGTTATCCTATTCAGGTTTAAGTAATGGTTTTTGGGGGGAAGCTGCGCTTACAGCTTGTTATTTGCTTAATAGAGTTCCTAACAAAAGGAACAAGATTACACCTTATGAACTTTGGAATAAAAAGAAACCAAACTTGAATTATCTTCGGGTATGGGGTTGTAGGGCTGTTGTAAAACTGCCTGATCCCAAGAAGAAAAGTTTAGGTGAAAGAGGTATAGATTGCATATTTATTGGATATGTTGAACATTCCAAGGCTTATAGGTTCTATGTTATCGAACCTAATGATTCATATGCGGTTCATTCCGTAATTGATTCAAGGGATGCAATCTTTGATGAGAATCGTTTCTCATCTATACCTAGACCAAAGGATATGGTTCCTAGCTCCAATGGAACCAATAAGGATTGTAATGTTGAAGTCTCTGAAAAGACTGATGATCAGTCACTTGAGCTTCGGAAAAGCATAAGAGAAAGGAAACCTAAATCATTTGGACCAGATTTTCAATTATACTTAATTGAAGGTTCCAGGGATGAAGTTTCAACCCAATATTCCTATTGTTTCAATGTTGAGGATGATCCTAAAACATTTGATGAAGCAATGAAGTCTCAGGATGCTGCCTTCTGGAAAGAAGCAATCAATGATGAGATGGATTCCATCATGGGCAACAACACTTGGGTGTTGGCTGATCTACCTCCTGGTTGCAAACCATTGGGTTGCAGATGGATCTTCAAGAAGAAGATGAAGGTAGATGGAACTATTGAAAAGTTCAAGGCAAGGTTGGTCATTCAAGGCTTTAGACAAAAGTCTGGAATTGACTATTTTGATACTTACGCTCCAGTGGCTCGTATCTCTACCATTAGACTGCTGATTGCTTTGTCAGCAATTCACAATCTGGTCATTCACCAGATGGATGTAAAGACAGCATTCTTGAATGGTGACCTGGAAGAGGAGGTTTATATGGACCAACCTCAAGGCTTCATCATGCCTGGTAATGAAAGCAAGGTGTGCAAACTTGAGAAATCCTTGTATGGATTAAAACAAGCACCTAAGCAATGGCATCAAAAGTTTGATGAAGTGGTTTTGTCAAATGGTTATCATTTAAACCAAGCTGACAAATGTGTATATAGCAAATTTGATGATTCTGGTAAAGGAGTTATCATTTGTCTATATGTTGATGACATGCTGATCTTTGGGACTGATCAAAATCAGGTTGACTTAACAAAAGAATTTTTGTCATCAAAATTCTCCATGAAAGATATGGGGGAGGCTGACGTTATCCTTGGTATAAGGATCAAACGTGAAAGCAATGGAATTTCTATTTCTCAATCTCATTACATTGAGAAGGTTCTAAAGAAATTCAACTGCTTTGATTGTACTCCGGTGAGTACACCTGTGGATCCAAGTATGAAGCTAATGCCTAATAAAGGTGAAGCTGTATCACAACTTGAATATTCCAGGGTGATTGGCTGCTTGATGTATGCCATGACTTGTACAAGGCCTGACATTGCATTCGCTGTGGGAAAATTGAGTAGGTATACTAGTAATCCTGGCACTCATCACTGGCAAGCAATTAGGCGGGTACTGAAGTATTTGAAGAAAACTATGGATTATAGTTTATCTTATACTGGGTTTCCTTATGGTTATAACACTTGAATATGGGTTTGGAGGTACGGAGTGTACACCCATTAAGTGAATGACATCCCGGACCCAAAAGATTGTTAATAATTAATTGATCACGTAGAAGCTAATAATTGATGGCATTTATTAAATTGTTTTATGACAAAAACTCTTCATTTGAAAAAGTAGTTATATGACATGAGATTTACAAGAAATGAAAAAGTTTGTAAACATGCAGACAAAATTCCTAAACTAAAGTTTGTAAACATGCAGAAACGTGAAAAGCAAATATCATGTGGGCTCCCTTTTATTTCTTCAATACATTCATGATTGAAAGGCATGATATTATAATATATGTGTATATCATGTATGCACACTGTACACCAAAGTCATCATGTGCAATGTAAGAATAGAAAAATCAATTATGATTTGGAAAGTCTACATGCTGTCGATTTCTTGTAAGATATCATGTTGTCGTTTTCAACTTTCATTTCAACATAAATCATATTTTATGAATATGCCATCTGCTTGCATGTTTATATATATGTATACAACCATGCATGAAAATAAGAAGTAACAACATATACGTTGTGAGCTTTTGAGCTTTCTTTAACAACATTTTGGGTGTCTTTAAAAGAAACAATAATAAGCTGAGGGTAGTGTAGTTTTCTTATACTACTGAAACTACTCTGTATTTAATAATCAACCAATGTGTTTGATGTGCTTAGTTTGGGTGTCTCTATAATATAGAGAAAAGATACATGAGAAAATAGTCAAAACACGAAGTGCTTTCTAGCGAACGGGTTCTTGATTTCTGCCAAAATCTAGAACATTACTCTTTGTATTATCCCAAAACAAAATTCGTGTAACCCAGGCAGATAGGGTCGAATTGTTGTTTTCGGAAAGTGATATCACGATACAAAGAGATATCCGGTCATTGGTTTCTTACCCGTGTTACACGGTGATTTATTTCTAACCCTTGTCACAGGTTTTCTCTAAAGGATCACAAACACAAGAAGGAGGAATAGATCAAGATCCCCCAACATGTAGTACCCAGTTAAACCTAAGAATGCTCTGAGTGTTGTCATTGAGGAGGGTGTCGGCCATGACTGAATTGCTTCGAGTTTTTCAGGTTCTGCTTTGACACCTTCGGCTGAGATTAAGTGACCCAGAAATGGCAACTCTTCGGCAGCAAAAATACACTGAGATCTTTGCGCGAAACTGGTTAGTGTGAAGTGTTTTCATGACGAATTGAAGGTGCTCATAGTGGTGGGCAATAGAAGGGCTGTAAACCAGAATATCGTCAAAGAAGACGAGCACAAACTTGAGCAAAACAGAGCGGAATAAGTCGTTCATGGCAGATTGGAAGGTTGATGGTGCGTTGGTAAGCCCAAAGGGCATGACGAGAAACTCGTAATGACCATCCACAGTTCGAAATGCTGTTTTATGTATGTCTGTTGGTGCGACTCTAATCTGATGATAACCTGCACGAAGGTCAATTTTGGAGAAGTATTTGGCTCCATACAGCTCGTCTAACAATTCGTCTACTGTAGGAATTGGAAAGCGGTCTTTGATGGTGATGGAGTTAAGTGCACGGTAATCAACACAGAATCGCCATGATCCGTCTTTCTTCTGGACTAGCAGAACAGGTGATGAATATGGGCTAGTACTCGGTTGTATGATACCATCTTTCAACATCTCAGTAATCATCTCTGTCATCACTTGTTTTTGGTAGTGAGGATATCTATATGGTTTAACATTAACAGGTGTGGTGTTTGGCATTGTAGGTATGAAGTGATCATGTGGTCTCGTGGGTGGCAGGCTATGGGGAGGCTCAAAAAGGTTGCTGTACTGAAGTAACAAGTTGTAAATGTTTGGGTCGTGGTGGTGGAGATCATTGTTTGTAGTTGTGGGGTTGGGTTGGTTATGGAAAACAATGGTATGCAGGGATGCAACTGCGGAGTGTTTAATAAGTTGTGATAAGCTACTTGGAGTAATGACAGAGTTAAACGATTCACCTGTAAGAGTGAACTGATGACCACCATGTTGAAACTGAATGAATGGCACTGAAAAGTCTGCAGTCACGGGTCCCAAGGATGCAAGCCATTCCATGCCAAGCACAACATCTGCCCCGTGAATGGGTACAATGTAGAATGGTATCTCAAATCGCCGTTTGTGTAGCCAAATAGGTGCATTGGAAATAAAACCCGAGCATTCCAAGTGTTCTCCATTGCCGACCTTAACGGGGAAAGGGATAATACTGGATGTCGGTATGAGTGAGAGGGTTGCTATGCGTGGTTGTATAATGTTGTGGGTACTGCCCGAATCAACTAAGACTGTGACTGGTGTGCCTTGGATGTATCCTGTGACGCGTAGTGTGCGCGGGCAGGCTAATCCATAGAAGGCAGCAGTGGATAGTGCCATGAAAGATGGTGTTGCTGGTGTATCACCTGATGTGCTAGTGGTGATGTTGTTGTCCTGTTGTGGTTGCTCAGTGTGGTCATCATTCTCCATGAGAATCAAGAATTGAGGTGGGTTACATTTATGACCGGGGTAGTAGCGTTCGGGGCATCGAAAACAAAGACCCTCAGCCTTTCGTTTCTGAATGCCTTCAGGCGATAATTGAGTAAGAGGGAGTGGACGTGTTTGGTGAGATGTGGAAGTTGTGGCAGTTACATTTTGTTTGGTGGGTGGTGGTAGTAAGGGTTGGCTGACATTTGAGGAAATAGGATTTGTGGGTTTAAGGTAAGTTGAATTTGTTTTGGGTGTGTAGAGGTTTTTGGTTGGTTGCAGGGAAGCAAATTTGTCTTCAATCAGTCTTGCTAAACCCATGGCTTGGTGTAAAGTTGTTGGTTTATGCAAAGCTAATTCTGCCTGAATCTCATGCTTCAACCCAGAGATAAAGCAATTCTTTAATGCCTCGTTGGATAAACCGATCACACAATTACTCAATCTTTCGAATTCTGCTTGGTACGCTTTAAACACTACCAGTTTGCCTGAGTTTGAACAACGCCGCCTGGTGATTCTCATACTCCGAGGGTCCAAAACGGAGTTCTAATTGTCTCGTGAAAGTGGTCCATGTACCCAACAGGTTGTTTTTGGCCAAATTTTTGTACCAACTAATAGCCTCTCCGCTGAAGTAGAACCCGGCAGTTATGATTCGTTGTTCATGTGGTACTGTATAGTAGTTGTCTGCTTGAAAAATCCAGTCTACTGGGTTAGTTCCATCGAAAATTGGTAGGTGTATTTTGGGTGTCCTGGCATGGTTCTGGTTATCAGGTGGTGTATCTTTTAAAAATTTGTTTTGAATATAGCACTTCTCCGATTTCTGTTCTAGAGCCGAGAGAAGAATGCACACTGCCTATCCCTCTTTTATGGCTTATAAGGAGAGTCTACGGTAAGCAAGAGAGTCCACAGCACCTAAGCTATTCACATATTAGGATTGGTTAGTAGTCTTTGATTATGAGACTAGGGAAAGTGAGACCATAGCCCTAAGCTCTTCTTTAATTGCTTATAGTGCACTGAACTGGGAAAGAGAATGAAAGATTGATTATTGTAAGCAAGACCCTAATCTAAAGCCAGAATCAAAGGCATTGCCACGGGGAAGTGAAAGGTGGCATGAAAGTAGAATCAGATTCTCAGAAGCAGACTGTCTTGAATTCATGTCATGCTTGAAGACTGCTTGAAAGCTAATCCTGCCTTCCTTCTAGCTTGACTGACAGCAATTCCACCGCGGAAGGATCCACGAAAGCCCTCGCTTGCTACAGCTTTCTAGCTACAGATCTCCCATCTTCCATCTTCATCTACCTATCATGACAAGGAAATTCATCTAGCATTAGTGGGACTATCGTTCACTGCCTTCCCTCTGATCTACCAGCTTAAACCCTGTGTTTCTTCCTACTATCGTTCACTTCCATACCTCTGATCTACATATTTATTAAAATAAATTGCTTAAATTATTGAAAATACTTAGAAATTTTAGAGTATTCAAGATTCGAATTTAATATTGTATTTTAAATTTGGTTCACCGAATTGGAGCGAACCAAAATGAGCCTACCCCTCATCGAACCGAGTTCAAAGACCTAGCGAATTGCGAACCCGAAACGCGAACACGAACCGGAGCGAACCACGAATCATGTGACTATGGGGGAAAACATGTGGGGGCAAATACGGTATGTCAAATGGATATCAGAAGGAGATAATAAAAGATGTCAAGGGCAATTATGGTATTTTAAAGACAGAATTGTTTAATGCGGGGATGGGGGCTTTTGCTTTATAAGCGAGTAGAGATAGAGATTATTATAGATTATATATTATGTCTAGTCACTACATACAATCAATTTATTTACAAAGGCCGTCGGGTTGTTCACAATCGGATATCCAATATTTTGGATTTGAATACTGAATTATCTGCAATTATGAATATCCGAACTTTTAAGATCTTTATATTTATCTTTATATATACTAAACAAGGGCGGTTCCATGTGTTGGTCAACTAGGTCCACGAACCAACGTTACATCGGAAATTTTTATAACAAGCGTATAGAAAATTATAATTGGACACATGTTATTCAAGGATGCGGACCTAGGTAAATTATAAAGTAAGTCTTTTGAATCATTTGAAGTTAATAAATTATAATTAGATATACATATTTTTCTATTCCTATATCAGTTAGTTATAAAATAAAACAATTTCAAAAAAAAAAAAAAAAAAAAAAAAAAAAAAAAAAAAAAAAAAAAAAAAAAAAAAAAAAAAAAAAAAAAAAAAAAAAAAAAAAAAAAAAAAAAAAAAAAAAAAAAAAAAAAAAAAAAAAAAAAAAAAAAAAAAAAAAAAAAAAAAAAAAAAAAAAAAAAAAAAAAAAAAAAAAAAAAAAAAAAAAAAAAAAAAAAAAAAAAAAAAAAAAAAAAAAAAAAAAAAAAAAAAAAAAAAAAAAAAAAAAAAAAAAAAAAAAAAAAAAAAAAAAAAAAAAAAAAAAAAAAAAAAAAAAAAAAAAAAAAAAAAAAAAAAAAAAAAAAAAAAAAAAAAAAAAAAAAAAAAAAAAAAAAAAAAAAAAAAAAAAAAAAAAAAAAAAAAAAAAAAAAAAAAAAAAAAAAAAAAAAAAAAAAAAAAAAAAAAAAAAAAAAAAAAAAAAAAAAAAAAAAAAAAAAAAAAAAAAAAAAAAAAAAAAAAAAAAAAAAAAAAAAAAAAAAAAAAAAAAAAAAAAAAAAAAAAAAAAAAAAAAAAAAAAAAAAAAAAAAAAAAAAAAAAAAAAAAAAAAAAAAAAAAAAAAAAAAAAAAAAAAAAAAAAAAAAAAAAAAAAAAAAAAAAAAAAAAAAAAAAAAAAAAAAAAAAAAAAAAAAAAAAAAAAAAAAAAAAAAAAAAAAAAAAAAAAAAAAAAAAAAAAAAAAAAAAAAAAAAAAAAAAAAAAAAAAAAAAAAAAAAAAAAAAAAAAAAAAAAAAAAAAAAAAAAAAAAAAAAAAAAAAAAAAAAAAAAAAAAAAAAAAAAAAAAAAAAAAAAAAAAAAAAAAAAAAAAAAAAAAAAAAAAAAAAAAAAAAAAAAAAAAAAAAAAAAAAAAAAAAAAAAAAAAAAAAAAAAAAAAAAAAAAAAAAAAAAAAAAAAAAAAAAAAAAAAAAAAAAAAAAAAAAAAAAAAAAAAAAAAAAAAAAAAAAAAAAAAAAAAAAAAAAAAAAAAAAAAAAAAAAAAAAAAAAAAAAAAAAAAAAAAAAAAAAAAAAAAAAAAAAAAAAAAAAAAAAAAAAAAAAAAAAAAAAAAAAAAAAAAAAAAAAAAAAAAAAAAAAAAAAAAAAAAAAAAAAAAAAAAAAAAAAAAAAAAAAAAAAAAAAAAAAAAAAAAAAAAAAAAAAAAAAAAAAAAAAAAAAAAAAAAAAAAAAAAAAAAAAAAAAAAAAAAAAAAAAAAAAAAAAAAAAAAAAAAAAAAAAAAAAAAAAAAAAAAAAAAAAAAAAAAAAAAAAAAAAAAAAAAAAAAAAAAAAAAAAAAAAAAAAAAAAAAAAAAAAAAAAAAAAAAAAAAAAAAAAAAAAAAAAAAAAAAAAAAAAAAAAAAAAAAAAAAAAAAAAAAAAAAAAAAAAAAAAAAAAAAAAAAAAAAAAAAAAAAAAAAAAAAAAAAAAAAAAAAAAAAAAAAAAAAAAAAAAAAAAAAAAAAAAAAAAAAAAAAAAAAAAAAAAAAAAAAAAAAAAAAAAAAAAAAAAAAAAAAAAAAAAAAAAAAAAAAAAAAAAAAAAAAAAAAAAAAAAAAAAAAAAAAAAAAAAAAAAAAAAAAAAAAAAAAAAAAAAAAAAAAAAAAAAAAAAAAAAAAAAAAAAAAAAAAAAAAAAAAAAAAAAAAAAAAAAAAAAAAAAAAAAAAAAAAAAAAAAAAAAAAAAAAAAAAAAAAAAAAAAAAAAAAAAAAAAAAAAAAAAAAAAAAAAAAAAAAAAAAAAAAAAAAAAAAAAAAAAAAAAAAAAAAAAAAAAAAAAAAAAAAAAAAAAAAAAAAAAAAAAAAAAAAAAAAAAAAAAAAAAAAAAAAAAAAAAAAAAAAAAAAAAAAAAAAAAAAAAAAAAAAAAAAAAAAAAAAAAAAAAAAAAAAAAAAAAAAAAAAAAAAAAAAAAAAAAAAAAAAAAAAAAAAAAAAAAACAGTATATTTGTGTTGAACATTCAACCGTTTAATTAAAATTAGTTTGTTATGAATATGTTTGTTTAAAAGTGTACGATAAATGAAAAAGTAACTTATAGTAAAACTCAAATGGATGCGATATGACAAAATGCAAGTAGTAGTATGAAGCGTGCCCAAACTGTTCATATGCATTACCTTAATTTTAATTAATTAATGGTATGGTTATTTGATCCTTATTAAGTTTTTCACGTATTTTTAATACAATTTATAAAAACATGAATAAATATTGAATGGGAAAAAGTAAATTACATAACCCACTAACCAACTATCCATACACTGTTTCACAAAACGGTGAGTTTTTTTGTTTTTCCTTCTATGAGTTTATCTATTTCTTTCTCTCTCCCTTTATGTTTTTGTTTTTGTTTTTTTTTTGTTTTGTTTTTGTTTTTGTTTTTGTTTTTGTTTTTGTTTTTGTTTTTGTTTTTGTTTTGTTTTTGTTTTTGTTTTGTTTTTGTTTTTGTTTTGTTTTTGTTTTTGTTTTTGTTTTTGTTTTTGTTTTTGTTTTGTTTTTGTTTTTGTTTTGTTTTTGTTTTTGTTTTGTTTTTGTTTTTGTTTTGTTTTTGTTTTTGTTTTTGTTTTTGTTTTTGTTTTTGTTTTTGTTTTTGTTTTTGTTTTTGTTTTTGTTTTTGTTTTTGTTTTTGTTTTTGTTTTTGTTTTTGTTTTGTTTTTGTTGTTGTTTTGTTTTTTGTTGTTTTGTTTTTGTTTTTGTTTTTGTTTTTGTTTTTGTTTTTGTTTTTGTTTTTGTTTTTGTTTTTGTTTTTGTTTTTGTTTTTGTTTTTGTTTTTGTTTTGTTGTTGTTTTGTTTTGTTTTTGTTTTTGTTTTGTTTTTGTTTTTGTTTTGTTTTTGTTTTTGTTTTGTTTTTGTTTTTGTTTTGTTTTTGTTTTTGTTTTGTTTTTGTTTTTGTTTTGTTTTTGTTTTTGTTTTGTTTTTGTTTTTGTTTTTGTTTTTGTTTTTGTTTTGTTTTTGTTTTTGTTTTGTTTTTGTTTTTGTTTTTGTTTTTGTTTTTGTTTTTGTTTTTGTTTTTGTTTTTGTTTTTGTTTTTGTTTTTGTTTTGTTTTTGTTTTTGTTTTGTTTTTGTTTTTGTTTTTGTTTTTGTTTTTGTTTTGTTTTTGTTTTTGTTTTGTTTTTGTTTTTGTTTTTGTTTTTGTTTTTGTTTTGTTTTTGTTTTTGTTTTGTTTTTGTTTTTGTTTTGTTTTTGTTTTTGTTTTGTTTTTGTTTTTGTTTTGTTTTTGTTTTTGTTTTGTTTTTGTTTTTGTTTTGTTTTTGTTTTTGTTTTGTTTTTGTTTTTGTTTTGTTTTTGTTTTTGTTTTGTTTTTGTTTTTGTTTTGTTTTTGTTTTTGTTTTGTTTTTGTTTTTGTTTTGTTTTTGTTTTTGTTTTGTTTTTGTTTTTGTTTTGTTTTTGTTTTTGTTTTGTTTTTGTTTTTGTTTTGTTTTTGTTTTTGTTTTGTTTTTGTTTTTGTTTTGTTTTTGTTTTTGTTTTGTTTTTGTTTTTGTTTTGTTTTTGTTTTTGTTTTGTTTTTGTTTTTGTTTTGTTTTTGTTTTTGTTTTGTTTTTGTTTTTGTTTTTGTTTTTGTTTTTGTTTTTGTTTTTGTTTTTGTTTTTGTTTTTGTTTTTGTTTTTGTTTTTGTTTTTGTTTTTGTTTTTGTTTTTGTTTTTGTTTTTGTTTTTGTTTTTGTTTTTGTTTTTGTTTTTGTTTTTGTTTTTGTTTTGTTTTTGTTTTTGTTTTGTTTTTGTTTTTGTTTTTGTTTTTGTTTTTGTTTTGTTTTTGTTTTTGTTTTGTTTTTGTTTTTGTTTTGTTTTTGTTTTTGTTTTGTTTTTGTTTTTGTTTTGTTTTTGTTTTTGTTTTGTTTTTGTTTTTGTTTTGTTTTTGTTTTTGTTTTGTTTTTGTTTTTGTTTTGTTTTTGTTTTTGTTTTGTTTTTGTTTTTGTTTTGTTTTTGTTTTTGTTTTGTTTTTGTTTTTGTTTTGTTTTTGTTTTTGTTTTTGTTTTTGTTTTTGTTTTTGTTTTTGTTTTTGTTGTTGTTGTTGTTGTTATTTATTTAATTATTTAAATTATAAATTATCTTTATCTTATCTTATTTTATCTTTATTATACTAAAGATAGTTGCTCTAATAATTTATTAACCAATCACAACTTTCATTACTTTTGTTTTTAATTTTGACTTTAATTTACATTTTTTATTTTTCATCACAATTTTACACTTTTTAACCAATAATTCCAATATAATAAATCAAAATAATAGCTAATATATACCAATAGAATAATACTAATATCCAATAGAATAATAACTAATATATATCCTAATAATTGTTTATCTTATAAATACAAAACTAATTAGTTAAAGATAAATAAATTTAATGTAAATATATTAGATTTTAAAGTATATTGTACAATTATCTTTTTTGAATTTTTATAGTATTTGTCATGACACATATAAAAATTTTTTAGCTTTTATAATTCAATGTTTTGTGTATGCCCATATATATATACGGGCCCAAAATCTAGTAGATATTTATTTTGAAACAAAAGTTTGTATCTAATTTCAGTGGTTATATACTAACTTTAAAAAATTTGTAAGTATTTAAATGATAATAATAGGAAAAAAATGTTGATGAAATTAGGGGTGTTCACGGACCGGTTTGGTCCGGTTTTGACTAAATCTCAAACCAAACCGGCATTCCCGGTTTTAACATATATTAAACCAAATCAGACCAAGTATGTTGTCAAACCGAACCAGACCAGACCATGTGAGCCGGTCCGGTTTGGCCGGTTTGACGGTTTTAAATTCTTATTTCCCTTTCTTTTATTTCCATATAATCTTGTGTATATTTGTAGACAAGGAGTCATAACGAACACTTAAAGTTAGAACATTTATGACATTATTAGAACACAATATATGTTTGAGCCAACAATCAAAAGACATTCATCATTTAATATTTTTCATACAGATTCCACATAATTTAATTTACACGAGAAAGTTTAATTTCTCCAAAAACATACAAAGTCGAAGCAAAATATTTACATAAAGTATATTATATCCATTGTAGTACCAACACAATATCGTAAAATACATGTACATATATTTATCCTTTTACTAATGGCTAGATATCATCAAAAATTATATACATATATACTTTTGGTCCGGTCCGGTTTATGACGGTTTTTTCTTTGTTTAAACTGTAACCGAACCGATGAACCCGGTTTTTCAAAACTTAAATTGTCAGACCAGACTTTAGCAACTCAATCCGACCAAACCAATCCAGATACCCCAGATTGGTCCGGTTTTTACGGTTTGACGGTTTGATGAACACCCCTAGATGAAATACTTAAAACTACAACTAATTAAGGTATATCTACCAATAAACTAAAACATGATTGAGATGTTCTTGAAATGACATATGGCGTAATCTTTGATCGACACGTGTCTTTTAATTTATTTATTTTATTAAATTAGCTTTTTTAATTGTATATAGATTCAATTTCCTTATTAGACTTAGAATTAAACTCTAACTCTTAGCTTATTAATACAAAAGACATTATAACCTTATTTGATTAATCGTTTTCTCATTAATAAATTGTTTCTTTTTCTTTCTCAATTCTTCAACTACTATAACTTATATTACTAATAACGAGAACGGTACCCGCGCGTTGCGGCGGTGATGGAGGTGATGGCGGGGTGGTGATGTAATGGCGGTGGCGGTGATGGGGTGATCTACCTGACGGGCTCCGCCCTTAGCCGTACGGGCTCCGCCCTCGGATTTAAAAATTCGTTGAAAGTATATCGAATGACCACTCTAATGAAAGAGCATGAAATTTTAAGAACACCCATATATTTTTATAATTAATCGATGTACGGTTTTTGAGATAAAAGATTTTGAATGAATTAGAAGAATAAAATGATTTATGAAGGGGAGAGAAAAAAAATGATTGGTTGAGATTTGAAGAGAGAGAAATGGTATTATAATTATTTTAGTTAAGGGATAATGACCTATGAGTGTATTGAACTATGACAAAATGTCTATGAATTGATCTAGTCGGGGTCTATGTTATGTAATTAACTTCCAAAAACGTCCTAATGATGCATGTTACCGGCTAATCTACAGGTAGTCGGTTACCATCCATTTTTTTAGACTTTTATGGCTAAATAAATAAAAATTTAACATAATAATATAGTAAATTATCATCCCCATCCTCGACATCACCACTTCAACCCCCTGCCCAATTTCCTACAAGAAATGACGATACAAAACCTCACAACAAAGACGATCAAAAAGGGGCTCCATTTACCTATTTCGTTGTCCCCATTTATATAAATGGAAGTGCGAAACACACAAAACCCATTTGTATTAGAAATAGATCTAACCCCATTATCCAATGATTCATAAGTATAATCTGAATCAAGGGATTTAATCAAGAAAACAAGATACAACAAATATGCCAACAAGATAGACCATCATATTCTTCCCCTGGATCTTCTAATCGGAGTAGTAGCAGTCGGGATAAACTACAAAAATGGCTGGCAGTGCCTGAGTTTTGAGGAAAGAGGGTTATTGTACAGATTGGATCAATTCATAAACGAAACAGAATCAAATGGTAAGGTTTTTCTAACTGGGGTGAAATTGGGCGTCGTAAGTGGCGGTTCTTCTTGTTTGGAAGTGGGATGATAGTTGATGGTGCTAAACTTCTGAGAAGATGGGTGGTAGTATGGCCTATAGATCGTGAAAGATTGAATCCTTTTTCTCCTTGCAAACCCTAATGGTGGGCTATGAACGGTGGCGGCCGGAATGGCGGAGTTGGCCGGAAAACATAAACCCACAAGATGATGATGTTAAACCACCACCACTGTTTGTGTAATTTTATGAGAATGCGATTTTAATTTTTGAGATCTTTGATTTTTGGGTATATGAATGTGTTAGGGTTGATCGGAAAAATGGGGAGGTAGGTGGCGGCCGGAAGATCTGATTATATATTTACAGTACTTATATACATATATGTTTACAGAACTTATATTTATCTATATATGTTAAATAAATTAATTAATTGTTAAGATCAAAAAATAAAGGGAAAAAAATTGGTGACCGGCCTTAGCCTGTAACATGCATCATTAGGATGTTTTTTGGAAGTTAATTACATAACATAGACCCCCGACTAGATCAATACATAACATAAACATTTTGTCATAGTTCACTACATCCACATGTCATTATCCCTTTAGTTAAATATAGAATAGATAGGAGAGATATTTTGGAGAAGTAAATGTTAAAACTTAAAATCAATATTGAAATTTTAAGTTCAATGTTGAAAATCAAACATGAATTTGCTTTATAATATAGTATAGATAAGTTATTAACATGAAGACTTCAAAAATTTGAGTTTACGATCCGAAATCACAAGACTATTTGCCGTCATCCACTATGCTTACAAGTTCCGATTTTGATGTGATTCTAAAAATTTAAGGTAAATCCAAAACTCTAACTAAACATATATTATATTTATTATTACTGTTTATTATAATTTAGCTTCGATCATCGATTTACTTTAACCACAATTTATTTCATACTCACGAATCATGTATGAAACATATTCGAATTTCTTTATATATATAATATATATAGCTACCGTACATCGTACGAGTATTAGGACTAGTATCCATATATAAGAAGAAAATTATTAATATTGGATCCATAACGACGTGTTTAAGTAAGGGCAAATGTAATACGAATAGTATTATTTTCAACAACTAAAACATGTATGCACATATGTTAGGTCCAGATTTACTGGACTCGCTCCAGACTTGAAGACTGGAGCGTCACTGAAGATTTGTCCAGAAATAATAGAAGACCAGTGAGCTATTTACTTGTACAGGAAATCTGGAATCCTCCAGATTAGCTCACTGGACTTCACTCCAGTCAAGATCGTTTCTACTGAAGACATTCTCACTGAAGTCAAAGACTGAAGTCTGAAGAAAGAAGACTGACAAGCAGTGGAGCCCACTGACAGTATTACCAGATCTCCTGACTGGAGCCTTTATCAGTGTTCTAGACCATACAAGTCTGAACACTGATTACGAGGAATTGACTTTTTGCCTTTACACACTTTTACACGGACAACTCATTTGTCTATTGATAAAAGTACAATACGTGTGTAAAGGTGGTTGGTTAAAAGGATGACAAGTCACATCAACATGACTTTATCCTTGTACTTTAACCAATGCATTTAAGGAATTAAAGTAGTTGCCTTAAATGCATGCAACCATATTTGTACGGCATAATAAATTCACTGTTGAATTTATTTGCCTATAAATACAAAGTTATATACCTCGTACAAATTATTTTTTTGCAATTTGGTGAACTTGCTAAAATACTCTCGATCTAAATAGTTATACTTCACAACTTTAAGTATATCGATCCAAGGAGATTATTTAGCAAGTATAGATCACTTGTAATTCAAAGATTGTTTAGATAGTTACATACTTGTAATATCTAGGTTCCGCAACAATCTTGTATTTTGTTTATCATCAATAAATAAAATACACTTGAAAATTACATTTGTGTTCCATCATTTATTTACTTGTTAAATATTGCTTTAAGTCATTATTACTTTATTTATATTCCTGCATTTGTTTTTAAAGTAATACTAGTCCAATCTAGTTCATACTTGACTTGTTATTTTACACTCGTGGGTTAAACCATCGTGTGAGGGACTTTACAATTGGTATCAGAGCAGGAGGCTAATATACTTGCCTAGATCTGTTTCACGATGGCCAACCCAGAAAATACACAAGGTAATCCCGAACCTAATTTTAATGAACCACCACCCGTTCAAAATAATAATCCTCCACCTCCTCCTCCTCCTGCTTCTCCACCTGTTCTCCTCTCTCCTCCTCCTCCTACTTCGGACGCATCGGCTTCCTCCTCCTCCTCCTCCTCCTCCTCCTCCTCCTCCTCCTCCTCCTCCTCCTCCTCCTCCTCCTCCTCCTCCTCCTCCTCCTCCTCCTCCTCCTCCTCCTCCTCCTCCTCCTCCTCCTCCTCCTCCTCCTCCTCCTCCTCCTCCTCCTCCTCCTCCTCCTCCTCCTCCTCCTCCTCCTCCTCCTCCTCCTCCTCCTCCTCCTCCTCCTCCTCCTCCTCCTCCTCCTCCTCCTCCTCCTCCTCCTCCTCCTCCTCCTCCTCCTCCTCCTCCTCCTCCTCCTCCTCCTCCTCCTCCTCCTCCTCCTCCTCCTCCTCCTCCTCCTCCTCCTCCTCCTCCTCCTCCTCCTCCTCCTCCTCCTCCTCCTCCTCCTCCTCCTCCTCCTCCTCCTCCTCCTCCTCCTCCTCCTCCTCCTCCTCCTCCTCCTCCTCCTCCTCCTCCTCCTCCTCCTCCTCCTCCTCCTCCTCCTCCTCCTCCTCCTCCTCCTCCTCCTCCTCCTCCTCCTCCTCCTCCTCCTCCTCCTCCTCCTCCTCCTCCTCCTCCTCCTCCTCCTCCTCCTCCTCCTCCTCCTCCTCCTCCTCCTCCTCCTCCTCCTCCTCCTCCTCCTCCTCCTCCTCCTCCTCCTCCTCCTCCTCCTCCTCCTCCTCCTCCTCCTCCTCCTCCTCCTCCTCCTCCTCCTCCTCCTCCTCCTCCTCCTCCTCCTCCTCCTCCTCCTCCTCCTCCTCCTCCTCCTCCTCCTCCTCCTCCTCCTCCTCCTCCTCCTCCTCCTCCTCCTCCTCCTCCTCCTCCTCCTCCTCCTCCTCCTCCTCCTCCTCCTCCTCCTCCTCCTCCTCCTCCTCCTCCTCCTCCTCCTCCTCCTCCTCCTCCTCCTCCTCCTCCTCCTCCTCCTCCTCCTCCTCCTCCTCCTCCTCCTCCTCCTCCTCCTCCTCCTCCTCCTCCTCCTCCTCCTCCTCCTCCTCCTCCTCCTCCTCCTCCTCCTCCTCCTCCTCCTCCTCCTCCTCCTCCTCCTCCTCCTCCTCCTCCTCCTCCTCCTCCTCCTCCTCCTCCTCCTCCTCCTCCTCCTCCTCCTCCTCCTCCTCCTCCTCCTCCTCCTCCTCCTCCTCCTCCTCCTCCTCCTCCTCCTCCTCCTCCTCCTCCTCCTCCTCCTCCTCCTCCTCCTCCTCCTCCTCCTCCTCCTCCTCCTCCTCCTATTTGTATTTAAAGTAATACTAGTCCAATCTAGTTCATACTTGACTTGTTATTTTACACTCGTGGGTTAAACCATCGTGTGAGGGACTTTACAATTGGTATCAGAGCAGAAGGCTAATATACTTGCCTAGATCTGTTTCACGATGGCCAACCCAGAAAATACACAAGGTAATCCCGAACCTAATTTTAATGAACCACCACCCGTTCAAAATAATAATCCTCCACCTCCTCCTCCTCCTCCTGCTTCTCCACATGTTCATGTGCACTACTCGAATAATCATGTTCCTAAATTCAATGGGAGCAGTGATGAATTTGGTACGTGGAAAGCTAGGATGATATTATATGTTACTGGTATTGAAAGGAAGATGATGAAAATTATAAATGAAGGACCCTATGTGCCTAGACTTCCTATCAATGCACTCCTTGACCCAATTGGATCAAGAAGTGGAAGGGAAAAAAGGGAGGAACACTGGTCCGAAGAGGAGAGGAGATTGGTAAATCTTGATACCATCCTTAAAAACATGATCCTCGAGCTGTTCCAGAAACCCTAATTCCCACACTAGTTCTCTATCCCAGTGCTAAAACCATGTGGGATGAACTGGTGAACCAGCATGAGGGAGGTGATGATACTGTTGTTACCAGAAAGGTCTCCCTAAACAAAAAGTATGAGTCATTTTTTGATCTCCCCAATGAGTCTCTAACTGGTACTTACACCAGATTTATGAGCATTATAAACCAGTTAAGAGGACTGGGGGTTGAGAAAGACAAGGATATACTTTTGGAGAAATTTTGTGATATTCTTCCCACTAAATGGTCTCACATGATTCTGGTCTTGAGACAAGGTAAAACCTTGCACTCCCATACTCTGTCAACATTGTATGGAGCCTTCAGATTCACTGAAGAGAATCAAGCCCAGAGGATTGAGGCTGAAAAAGATGCTTTAAAATCAAAATTAAAAGAACTTCAAGATATTGAACTGGCATTTCAAGCACAAGTTTTGGTAATTGAACAGCTGGTTCAAGAAAAACATGACCTGGAAATGATTTTCAAAAAGAAAAAGACCAGTTCCCTTCCTAAGCCTAAAGTCCAGTCAACTGGAAAGGCTCAGGTATCATCTGAAGAATCTATTTTGTTAAGGATGGAGAGCCAGTTTCAACTACTGGCTCGTCAAATTCAAAGTTGTAATGCAAAATTAAACAATTTTGAGGGTACTTCATCTGGCCCTAAACATAATACTAAACCTTTTTCAAAGAAAGAAAAAATTATTCTCCAGTTGAGAAAAAGAAAAACAGGTCATTAAATCATGGCTAGAAAAAAGAAAGCCATATGATGCTGGAATAAACCAATTTCCATCCCAAAAACGTGCATATCTGGATGGAAATACTCATATTGCAGCATTAATACCAGTTATTGACCGGTTACCAGAGGAGGTTAGACCAAGTACCATTTATGATGAACCTTCCACCCCAAAAACTTGTACTATACCAGCTCAACTATCAGAGGTTAAGACTGAAGCATCCCAGATGACTGCTCCAGTTAAAAAGGTTAATCAAAATAATAAATGCATGATTGCAACCACTGAAGAAGCATGGGTTCCCTCTGATGATTCATCAGTTGATGAAGAAGAGGAAAGAGACTGTTGTTTTATGGCTCTGGCAGACCAAGAGCATCTGGTGAAGGATGATGTCACATCTGGTCGATGGGTGGACATTGTAATTAAAAAGGTTAGTGAGTACGATAATGAAACCGATCCTGAATTAAAATTGGACATTGCTGAAGCTCTAAATTTTGATTTAATTTTTGTGGAAACTGTTAGATTTGACAGTCTTAATGGCTTAGAAACAGATTCCTCTGAAATCGCTGCTTTAAAATCAAAATTAAAAGAACTTCAAGATATTGAACTGGCATTTCAAGCACAAGTTTTGGTAATTGAACAGCTGGTTCAAGAAAAACATGACCTGGAAATGATTTTTCAAAAAGAAAAACAGGTCATTAAATCATGGCTAGAAACAAGAAAGCCATATGATGCTGGAATAAACCAATTTCCATCCCAAAAACGTGCATATCTGGATGGAAATACTCATATTGCAGCATTAATACCAGTTATTGACCGGTTACCAGAGGAGGTTAGACCAAGTACCATTTATGATGAACCTTCCACCCCAAAAACTTGTACTATACCAGCTCAACTATCAGAGGTTAAGACTGAAGCATCCCAGATGACTGCTCCAGTTAAAAAGGTTAATCAAAATAAACCTTTGCCCCAGACTGCTTCTAAAGAACCCCAGGTTCAAAAGAAAAAGTACAGTTCCCTTCCTAAGCCTAAAGTCCAGTCAACTGGAAAGGCTCAGGTATCATCTGAAGAATCTATTTTGTTAAGGATGGAGAGCCAGTTTCAACTACTGGCTCGTCAAATTCAAAGTTGTAATGCAAAATTAAACAATTTTGAGGGTACTTCATCTGGCCCTAAACAAATACTAAACCTTTTTCAAAGAAAGAAAAAATTATTACTCCAGTTGAGAAAAAGAAAAAGGTTTCAAAACTATCAACCCAGTGGTCTTTTCAACTAAGACTACTGTTGAAGAAAGTGAACTCAACCAGATAACCCCAGGGATCCATAAGGGAGGATCCAGTGAACCCATCAGTCGATGGGTTCTCAAATCTAACTGATATATCTGGTGGATGTGCAGGGCGATCGAAAGAAGTTTATCCGGTATCTTGACAGTGCAGCTGGCAGGACGATGACCGGATGTAAGACCCTGCTGGAGGAGTTCGTAATTTCTGATGGACCCTCAATTACTTTTAGAAATGATGGTTGTGGAAAAACTGAGGAGTATGTTGTTCTGAACAATGGACAAGTCAAATTCAGACGAGTTGCATATGTGAATGGTTTTAAATATAACCTGATCAGTGTCAGTCAACTGTGTGATGATGGCTATCAAGTTCTGTTCAATATTGTTCATGGCATCGTATTCAACAAAGACTGGAAGGTGGTATTGATTGCTCCCAGAAGAGGGAATGTGTATGTGATGGATATGGAAAGCTCTCCTTCAGAGTAGTGTTTTTATACTCAAGCTGATGAAGACACAAACTGGTTATGGCATAAAAGGTTATTTCATTTAAATTTTAAAAATATTAATAAGTTATCTAGAAAACAACTGGCAGATGGGATACCTTCAGTTTCCTTCAAAAAGGAAAGGCCATGTCCAGGATGTGAGATGGGGAAGCAGAACGTGCCAGTTTCAAGACCAGGCAGAACTTTAGCATAACTGAACCACTTCACATGCTTCATATGGATCTCTTTGATCCAGTGAATGTTCAGACTCGTGCTGGTAAAAGATACACCCTGGTGATCGTAGATGAATTCTCCAGATATTGTTGGGTGATCTTTCTCAGGTCTAAAAGTGAAGCTGCTGCTGAAATCATCACTCTTATCAAGCAGATTGAACTCAAGCATAAGCGAAAGGTGTGTCAGTTAAGAAGTGACAATGGAACAGAATTTCAGAATGCAACTCTGGAGTCATTCTGTACTGACACTGGCATCTCCCAGAACTTCTCCTCAGCAAGAACTCTAGAACAGAATGGAGTTGTCGAAAGAAAGAATCGAACGCTGATAGAAGTTGCCAGGAGTATGTTGGCTGAATCTGGTCTTCCTACCAGTTTCTGGGCTGAAGCAATTGCTACTGCTTGCCACACCCAGAACAGGTCTGTCTACATCAAAAGACACAAGAAAACAGCCTATGAAGTCTTAAGAAATAGAAAACCAAATATTGGTTACTTTCACGTTTTTGGATGTCCAGTGTACATTCTGAACGACTCCAGTCAGTTAGGCAAATTCGATGCCAAAGCTGATGAAGGGTATTTCTTAGGCTATTCAGCTATTCGCAAGGCCTTCAAAGTCTACAACAAGAGACTGGAGAAGGTCCATGAGTCAATACACGTTACATTTGATGAATCGAATAATGCAATTAATAGAAAGCCAGTCTTTGATTCTCCCCCAGAAAATCCAATTATCTTCTGTGAATCTGATCCCATCAACTGCAAAGATTCACCTGAAGAAGTTTCCAGTCATTCTGACTTGGAACCAGCTCAAAAGATGAAAACCCCCAGTAATACACCTTTCTATCCTTCAATAAGTTTCAAACTACCCTCTGAACTTGTTATTGGATCAGATGTTCGTACTACTCCCCCAGTATCAGTATCAGTTGAAATTATACCAGAAATGCCTTCAAATGAAGAATTTCATGATGCAAATCGTGATCTTACTGATTCAGATGAAGATGTTGAAATAGTCTGGCAGGATCCTCATCCTGAAACTCAATTGAACTCTTGCACTGATATTGTTGTCAGTAACAATCTTGGTCAATACTCCAGATGGACAAAAGCTCATCCTATCGATCAGATCATAGGTGACTCCAGTAGAGGGGTTCAGACCAGAAGAGCCTCCAGTGATCAATTCTTATATGTCAGTTTCTTATCACTGAATGAACCAAAGAAAATTGACGAGGCTATGGAAGATCCAAGCTGGGTGACTGCTATGCAAGAAGAGCTTCACCAGTTTGAAAGGAACAAGGTTTGGTACCTGGTCCCTTTCCCAGTTGGCAAGAAAGAACCAATTAGGACAAGATGGGTCTTCAGGAACAAGGTAGATGAAGATGAACACGTAATCAGAAATAAGGCCAGACTGGTAGCACAAGGGTACTGCCAGTCAAATGTTGATTTTGATGAATTATTTGCTCCAGTGGCTAGACTTGAAGCAATCAGAATATTCTTAGCATTCGCTGCTCATCATCAATTCAAGGTCTACCAGATGGATGTAAAAAGTGCCTTTTTGAATGGAAAATTAGAAGAAGAAGTGTATGTCAGACAACCACCAAGTTTCGTTGATGAAAAGCATCCTCACTGGGTATATCGTCTGGACAAAGCACTTTATGGTCTCAGACAAGCCCCACGTGCCTAGTATGATACTCTGACTAGACACTTATTGAAAAATGGTTTTAAAAGAGGTGCAATTGACAATACATTATTTATTCTTCGTGAAAAAGGTAATATTCTGCTGGTACAAATTTATGTTGATGATATTATTTTTGGGTCTACTGATGAAAACATGTGCAAGAAATTTTCTAAAATCATGTCCTCTGAATATGAAATGAGTTTAATGGGTGAATTAACATATTTTCTATGACTCCAGATTCAACAAACCAAAGATGGTATTTTTATTATTCAGGAAAAATATGTTAGAGATCTTTTAAAGAAATATGATATGAACTCTTCACCATCAAAACCCACTCCAATTTCTGCACCACTGACACTTGACTCAGATCCTGATAGAAAACCAGTGAACATCACTGTCTATAGAGGCATGATTGGTTCACTGATGTATTTAACTGCCAGTAGACCAGACATAATGTTTTCAACATGTTTATGTGCCAGATATCAGTCTAATCCAAAAGAATCTCATATGGTTGCTGTAAAGCGCATACTGAAATACCTTAAGGGTGTCCCCGGTTTGGGTCTTTGGTATCCCAAAGGCTCAGGCATGGATCTAATGGGTTATTCAGATTCAGATCATGCAGGTTGTAAGATAGACAGGAAATCCACTACTGGTGGATGTCATTTCCTTGGTGGCAAACTGGTCAGCTGGACCAGTAAGAAGCAAACTTCAGTTTCATTGTCCACTGCTGAAGCTGAATACGTGTCTGCAGTCAGTTGTTGTGCTCAGATACTCTGGATGAAGAACCAGTTGCTTGATTATGGTATTAAATATTCGAAAACTCCTATATTTTGTGATAATACCAGTGTCATTGCTATCTCAAACAATCCAGTCATGCATTCAAAGACAAAGCACATCGATCTCAGGTATCACTTCATTTGTGACAATATTATGAAAGGTAACATTGAACTCCATTTTATTCCCACTGACAAACAACTCGCTGACATTTTTACTAAACCACTGGATGTAAAAACATTTGAATATCTTGTTGGTGAGTTAGGAATGTTAAACCCTTAAATCTGGAACCTTGGTATTGAACGCCTTTGTGTATTATCAGGGATCCTTGATTTAAAGATTTATACATCTATGACTGCTTAGATATTGAACGCCTTTGTGTACTATCTTTGCATTAATAGATTTATGGATCAACATTCCAGGGGGAAGACTCAGGCCATATACTTTCTTGTCCTTAAAATGTTTTAATTTCAGGGGGAATTTATTAATTTATTTTCTCACTGGACAAAATTTTCTAGAAAATATCACTGGTACCTTGTAAATATGCCCCTCTCACTGGTAATTAGATAGGTTGAAGTGCATGTTTGAGGTAACTTCTGTCTCCTTGTAAATGTGTCCCTCTCACTTATCTGTATTAGTTGATGTGCATGTTTGAGGTAACTTCTGTCTCCTTGTAAATGTGTCCCTCTCACTTATCTGTATTAGTTGATGTGCATGTTTGAGGTTGCCAGTCTCTTTCAAATGGTTTTCGTTGGTACTTTACTGGAGTGTCCCTCCAGTGTACCATCAGTGCATGCATCACTGGCCTAATCCACCAGTGATACTGGAGTATCCAGTCAACCTCCAGATGCACTGAAATGAGTCATGTTATGTCAGTCATAATATTTTAATACTTGGTCTTTGTGCGTGCCACGTATGCAAACTCTTGAAAAGATATTTATCTTATTATCCTACGTGGCATGTAATTTTTCAAACCTAATGATGGAACTTTTTATCTTGGGAAGACAAAAGGAACTAGTGGGTAATGTTTGTGGGCTGTAAACCGTCACACATTTATGTGTGATGTGATGTATTTAATGCGGATTTCAAAATCCGATCAAAATTACATTTGATAAATTCAAAAATAACCGTTTGAGTTCCACACTCCCTCTCCTATATAAATATCCACATTCACTTTTATTTTCATTTACTTCGAAAATCATTTACTCCCAATTCTTCAAATTCCTTCATTTACTCCATTTTTCATTCAATTTCCAATCATCAATCTCTCTCATATTTACTTCATAAAATCTTCATAAACCCTAAATTTTCAGTTTCATATCATCTATCTACCAAATAAAATGGCCCCTCGACAAACAACTTCTGTCAAAAATATTCTCGCTGCTGAATATGCTCCCGTTGCCAACATAGTAAAGGCACCTCATATTACTTTAGAGGTAAAGGCGATCAGAATAAATATGAATAATTGGATGGCTAGACTCTCTAGCACCTCTCATGCTCCCACTTCTCTCATTGGACGACTGAATGCCTTTTTCCTCAGTTGTCCACTCTACGGTGCTCTTACTCTCAATCCCGGAAAAATGTATCACGATTACTTATGTGAATTTTGGTTTACTGCTGTGTATGTTGAAAACACTCAATCCATCAACTACACATTGCAACAAGGCACCAGGGCCTTAACTCTCACTGTTGACTCTCTTAGAGATATTCTTCACTTGAATTATTTGGCTGAAAATGAGATGGCCATTACTCTCCCTACTGGTCTAAATTACAGGGATGTGTGTAGACTGATGGGACATACTGATATACTCGATGAGCATGGCCAGTTATCAAGAAAAGGCACCATCTACATGAGCAAGCTTACAGACTCATGGAGATACTTCTTCACTCATCTTGTTGAGTGTTTGGGTGGCAGTTCTGGAGGGTTGGACCAGATAAATCAAATGCAACTCCAGATTGCTTACTGCCTATGGTTTGGATACAGGGTCGACTTTGCTCAGATTTTCTTCGATGACCTTGTTGAGCGTCTAAAAGTGAAAGGTAGAAAACCTCATATTCCATATATTCGTTTTCTGTCACTTGTTTTTCTAAGAGCTCTAGGTGATCAGTATGATTACGATACAAACCATTTTTCTGTGTGTGACTTTCTGAGGGAGTTGACTTCATTAAAATCAAGAGCTGGTGAGGTCGAAATTCCTGTAAATATGCTAAACCATTTTAGAAATGATGCAACCGATGCATCATCATCAGATGAGCCAGAAGAGGCTCTAGGTGGGAACCAAATTGGTGAAGGGCCCTCTGGAGTCCTCAATGCTGAAATAGTGCAACCAATAACCCAAGTGGCTCCTGACTCTCATCAGACTGAAATTGTTGTACCTCTAGAACTCCCCACTCGACCAAGAACTTCCAGACGTCTTAGGAAGGATGGAGTTCAGGTCAATCCTAATAGAGCCGAATCGAGCCATCCAGATTCCTCCCAACAGGAGTCTGGAGATGTCTTAAGAGAGAACTTACAAGTAGTCTCTCTTGAACAAACTGGCGTTACTGGAGCCTCACCTCTAGTAATTCCAGTCTCTCATTCTTCTGCTGGTGATATCATGAATGAAGATGGGTCTCTTATTGTTGAGCAGGAGGAAAATGTTGTACAAAATATTGAGCAGGTGACTGGTGAGCAAGATGCTCAGTTGGATTTAAATAGAGCAGTGGATGATCAGACAGTTGGGACGACTCCAGATTGGGATGAGGTAGATTCCCCAATGTCTGAAGGTAATATGTTTGATGTCAATATGAATTTTCTGGGTGATGAAGTAGAAAATGTTGTTACTTCTGTTATTGCTTCAGTCACCCCACCACTTGTCTCTACAGAAATGCCACCACCACCAGAATCCATTATTGCCACCACCACCACCACCACTTTCTATACCGCAAAACACTTCTTATTTCAATCCACCCTCACTTCAAATTTCACAAAATCAACCCCCACCACTTGAAGCACCACTGGACCTTCCTCGTGTGCTGGACTCGACTGTTACAACAACTGAAACATCTACTGAAGCAGTCCAGACACAAGTTTCATTGGTACTCAGAATGGAATCTGAACTTATTCCTCCTGGTGGTCTCTCCACTTCTTCTTCCACCGAGGTCCAAGGCCTTTTAAGTAAGGTGGCGGACCTGGAGAGATCACTCCAGTCATCTTCCCAGGTTGTTTCTGATTTTAAATCTCTTTTATCAAATAATCTTTCCTCAGAAATGAACCTCTTTGCTGGTAATGACAAAATTGTTTTTGAGAAGTTGAATGAGCTTATACTGGCCAGAAATCAAAACTCTAAAAACATCAAAGTGGCAGTCCAGGGCTTGGAGGAAAAGTTAGTGACTTCTGTTCAGACTGCAGTGAAGGCTGAATTTGCTCAACCACTGGCAGGTCTAACAGAAGAGATTCAGAAGTTGACTACCAGAATTGGCAATCTGGAAAGCAGACCGAGTCTTGACCAGAATTCTGTCATCAGCAACATCAGTGATGAATGTACCAGGAAATTTAGAGGTGAGATGCTGAAGGAAATAACTGCATAAATTTCTGGGTCAATCTTTAGAAATATTCAAGATGGGTTATTGCCCCAGGTGGTCAACATGATAAATTTTGAAATGCCAAAACACTTGCCTCAATAACTTCAGATTATTAAGAAGGAAGTGACTGCTTTGAGGAGTACTGTGAATATCACAAGTCCAGTGGCAGGCAGAACATTTGGGTCATTAGACCGTCACATGCTGGAACAATTGTGGAATGATCTCAAGTCAAGAACTGGTGATCATTCCAAGGGGGAAAAGTCTGAAAAGAATGTGCAGGTTGTTGAAAAGAAGAAAGAAGTGCTTGCCAGTGCAATCAAAAAGGCCTTTGGCACTGAAGCCATTGTGCAACAAAAGGAAGTGCCTGGTACTGATGCCAGTGCACAAGAAGCTCAGAAGGCACTTGGCACTGAAGCCATTGTGCAGGAAAAAGAGGCTGCTGGTACTGATGCCAGTGAGCCCCAGTTTGAAGCATTCCCAGATATCACAACTTCTCTGAAGTCAGTAAAAAGAAAGCAACATGTGGTATCTGGAGGAGAAATTGAAACCATGGGGAGTTCATCAGAATTTCCTACTGCTGATGATGACACTTCAAAGAGACCGGAGTAGGAGTGCATAATGATTGAAATTTTTAAGAAAAGGCAAAAGGATGAACTGCAGGCTCACAAAATAGAAATGGCAAAAATGGGGACTCTTGATTCTTATAATGCTGGCAGGTTGGGCATACATGTTGATGTATATAAAAGAATGAAGGAAGACCCCAGAGTTCATTAATGTTTGGATGTAATGGATGATGTCTATGTTCGCTCCAGGTACTCTTTAGAAGAACAAACTTATGATGTAGTGACTTATGGTGTCAGCATAGTTGAACTAATCAGACAAAGAACAGAGGAACTGGTGAACCTCCAGAAGAAGGTCAGACAAAATGCTGCAGCTCTGAAGATTAAATATCGAAATAAAATAAAGGGTTTACCCAAACTTACTGCCAAACAGATGAAGGCAGCCAGAGATGCAGACCTCAGTACCTTCATTCCCTTGGATACTTCATTAAGAATAAATTGTGAAGAAATCCAGTCTGCCTTTGAACATGAAAAGGTATCCAGGGAAACTGAAGCATTGATTCAGGCTGCCAAAATGAAAGATAAGTATAATGAACTGATGACGTTCAGGGCTGATGCCAGAAGGATCATAAGTGTTGAGATTAAGTTTGCTGAAAATCATGAACAGATGACCAGGTTTCAAGTGAAGTTGACCAGAGAAGGTAACTTCGTGGATGAAAGGAAGAATGCTTCAGTCCAGTCGTTTGGATGGACGGAACTGAAGGAGATATACTTGACTTTCAGGGGGAAAACTGATTTAACTTCTGATGTCAAAGCATTTATGAAGAGGATTGAGAAGGTCTGGAAAAGAATACAACAAATGGAAGCTGCTCTGGGTATGCGACCACCAGTTTCTGTACCATCCTCACCATCTCCAAAGAGAAAGGCCACTGAAGATGCTCCTTGACAGACTTCAAAGAGAAGGTCCTGACTCTTCATCATTTACTTGTATTAAAATTGTATTTATTTCCCAAAATTGTAACTTATTTTCTGTTGATGGCTGTAAATATAGTTACATATTTTGATTCACAAGTAAGTGATCAGATTAAGTCTAATTTAGAACTAAAAAAAATGAAAACTGGAACACTGTGATCTATAAGGTGTTTTCCAGTAACTTAAATTTTTAGACTTAGTCAAAATTCAAGTGTTTTTCAAGCATACAATTGTATAGATAGAAGCTTGAAAGACCTTGCATTATTTCTGAACAAATAGGGGGAATTTGTTAGGTCCAGATTTACTGGACTCGCTCCAGACTTGTACATGAAATCTAGAATCCTCCAGATTAGCTCACCACTGTACTTCACTCCAGTCAAGATCGTTTCTACTGAAGACATTCTCACTGAAGTTAAAGACTGAAGTCTGAAGAAAGAAGACTGACAAGCAGTGGAGCCCACTGACAGTCTTACCAGATCTCCCGACTGGAGCCTTTATCAGTGTTCTAGACCATACAAGTCTGAACACTGATTACGAGGAATTGACTTTTTGCCTTTACACACTTTTACACGGATAACTCATTTGTCTATTGATAAAAGTACAATACGTGTGTAAAGGTGGTTGGTTAAAAGGATGACAAGTCACATCAACATGACTTTATCCTTGTACTTTAACCAATGCATTTAAGGAATTAAAGTAGTTGCCTTAAATGCATGCAACCATATTTGTACGGCATAATAAATTCACTGTTGAATTTATTTGCATACAAAGTCATATATCTCGTACAAATTACTTTTTTGCAATTTGGTGAACTTGCTAAAATACTCTCGATCTAAATAGTTATACTTCACAACTTTAAGTATATCGATCCAAGGAGATTATTTAGCAAGTATAGATCACTTGTAATTCAAAGATTGTTTAGATAGTTACATACTTGTAATATCTAGGTTCCGCAACAATCTTGTATTTTGTTTATCATCAATAAATAAAATACACTTGAAAATTACATTTGTGTTCCATCATTTATTTACTTGTTAAATATTGCTTTAAGTCATTATTACTTTATTTATATTCTTGCATTTGTATTTAAAGTAATACTAGTCCAATCTAGTTCATACTTGACTTGTTATTTTACACTCGTGGGTTAAACCATCGTGTGAGGGACTTTACATAATAATTGCACAACTATATATATGTATCACTTATTTTACACCGAATTATTAAAAATTTAAAATCAAGATTTTTAAAATATATATCTTACGACCAAGGAGGAGATCGATTACTAATCAAGTAGTTCAAGGATCGACAAATATATCTCCTAGAGACCAATTTAAATGATCATAAATTAACAAGCAGACAAACAACAACATTGATCGAGAGAGAGAGAAACCTTTGAGCGCATTATTTCAAGCACTGATCACTTATTAATTTGCTCCCGGCCGGCCCATTATTAAAATTTCAACATTTGAAGAAAGCGTCTTTCATGCACGACACATGAGACTGCAAGTATTTCGATGAGTAACACCAACATTTGTCTTTGTCATCTGTGTTCCTCGAGCCGCAATGAAAGCATTTCGATGTCAATCTCTTACAAAGCCGAAAGTTCCTCCCCTCAAGAAGAACTGTTTCTGAAAGTCTAAGACAACAAGGGTGCAAATCTTTGCTGTTTTCTGCAGAGTGGTAAAAGAACCCATGGATATCCGATCCACATGCATTACAAATTCTATTAGTGCTATGAAGACGCTTTTGATGAAATTCGAAGGTGGATCCTTCAAAAAACTTATGTGTAGCTCTTTCCTCGTAGTACATGCAGCTTGGATGGAGAATATAGTCGTTGGAGCAATCGTTGCATACGTATCTATTTCCCATCCCTAGTTCCTTGCACCCACTGCACTTGTACAACGATATCCCGCCATTTGTAGATATCAGGCTGTGCTCGTGATAGCTTTTAGGGCGTCTAACTGAAGCCAAAGACTTGTACAGCACTCCTGCACCTGTAATAACTAAAAAAACACAAAAACTACTTAACAAGCTAGTCAATTAAAACATGCAGCCAAATAGCTTTAAGCATGTTCGATCTTTTTTTAGTTCTAATTAAATAAAGGTTCATTAAAAATCTACTCTAGTTATGTGCAACGCTTTTTCATTCAAGTTTTAACTTATTGTATCACCAAACATGTTGCATATATCATACGAGTCTATGTGAAGATATATATATATATAAGGAGAAGTTAAATTATGGACTCCTTATTTTAGGGACCATTAGGGACACTTCTCAATCATTCATTTTTCATCATCTCCGACCACCACCACCACCACCACCATCATCTCCGACCACCACCATGATCCTCCGGCGACGGCGACCACCGCCACCACGACTTACACATGTGTAAGTACAACTTACACATGTGTAACTTATACAACCACCATCACCACCACCACCACCACCATCATCTCCGACCACCACCATGTCCGACCACCACCATGATCCTCCGGCGACGGCGATCACCGCCACCACGACTTACACATGTGTAAGTTACATGTCCCTAATGGTCCCTAATTTAAGGAGTCCCTAATCTAACCCACCCTATATATATATAGTAAAGTAACTCCCAATGCCGTCTTCCACGGGTTTTGGGTCTCAATACCGTCTTCGACGGTGTATGGGGGAGGTTGATATGTAGACAGTCTTACCCCTACCAAAGGTAGAGAGGCTGCTTCAGGTTCTACCAAAGGTAGAAAAGGACCTCCAGCCTTGCTGGGCATAAGGATCGAACCCATGACCACTGTTTCCAGAGGCAAGGGCTTCAACCACTGATCCAACCCAGTTGGTTCTTTTATATATATATATATTATTAATATAAATAAAGGGAAGTGATATATTCACAACCCAAATTTGCCATCTACAACAATTGTCTGCTTCAGACAGTTGTACACTGTGCAGTAAATACGTGTAATTGTTGTAAATGACAAATTTTTGTTGTGAATATATCAATTCCCTATTTTAAATGTACAATTTTCTTTTTTTAAATGATCCTTAATTAATTTGCTAACTATGACAATATGACAAAGCCAAAATGGGCTGAAAGGTACTATTTCCCGGCCACTTCATATTTGTATTTAAGATTAATTAAACTGAAATCTTCGTTTTAAAATACATACATATATATATATATATATATGTTTATACTTACCAGATTCCAATATACTCGTATTATGTAACGCTGCTTGTACTTGTGCCGCAGCCGGTACACGGCTTGATGTAGTACTAACTCGTGCCGCCGGTACATGCTTTGATGTAGTACTAACTCGTGCCGCTGGTACATGGTTTGATGTAGTACTAACTCGTGCCGCCGGTACATGGTTTGATGTAGTACTAACTCGTGCCGCGGGTACATGCTTTGATGTAGTACTAACTCGTGCCGCTGGTACATGCTTTGATGTAGTACTAACTCGTGCCGCTGGTACATGGTTTGATGTAGTACTAACTCGTGCCGCCGGTACATGCTTTAAAGTAGTACTAACTCGTGCTGCCGGTACATTGTTTGATGTAGTACTAACTCGTGTCGCCGGTACATGCTTTGATGTAGCAGGAAACCTACTAACGTGTGCCGCTGGTACATGGTTTGATGTAGTAGGAAACCTACTCACTCGTGCCGGTTGATGACTATGGCGATTAGACATGCTTTGAAGATCCGTCGATGGCAAAAACTAACCATGAAACAAACAGATCGAGAAAATCAAACCTATATACTACATACATATATAAGAACAATATGATAATTTAATTCCAGACAGTATGAAGGAGTATAACATAACTTTATTTTTAATTATGTATATATATATATATATATATATATATATATATATATATTATATATATATATATATATATATATATATATATATATGCTGCTTATTAAATTACCTCAATGTACGAGCAAGAGCTAGAGATACAAGATTGGTATGCTGGAGTGATGAATTGGAAATGTACTTGTAGTTAATGTGTAACGCATTTGTTAGTTTGTACTTTATATAAGGCACGTATAAACTACAATATGGCCCTAGAATATATGTTTAACTTAATATGAAGTCTTTAAGTAATTGTTTTTTTTTTTTTCCGTTTGCATTTTGTAATTATGGAATTAGAGTATTATGTATTTAGTCTCATTAGGCAATAATCTCTTCCTTTCTTCACCGGTTTTTTCACATCGGTTCCATATTACTAGTAAATTTCCGGGGCTCCGCATTGCGAAGCCTTAGTTGTCTTATTGAAACGATTACGTTATTTTAATTTATTTGCGTTGAACCTTCAAGCGATTAATAAAAAATCATTTTGTCATAAATATGTTTGTTTAAAAGTGTGTATGAAACCGAGAAGTAACCCGTAATAGAAAACCCGAACGGGATGTAATGTGGCAAAATCTTCAATGTATTAGTTGAGAATTCAAGCGGTATGTGATTTGACAAAGTCCGAATAGTTTTACGGGATGTGGTCACAAAAAAGTTGAATGACCCAAAAGAAAAAAAGGTGAAAAAAACCCAAAAAGTATCCCGCGGTAGTTGCCCAAAAAGGATGTACGGCAAAACTTTAAGTTTTATTTATTGTATAATCCTTAAATAATAAATTTGACTAAGTATTTCCTTTAAATAATATCACAAAATACTAAAAAGAGAAAAAAAATTGACAAATAAGCAAAAAACTTAGTTGACACCCAAAGACTTAAGCCACATTAGCCTTAAATTATCCACATCAAATATAGAGAGATTAATTAAATTAAATAAAATAACAACTTTGTTTCTAATTAGTCTTTATCCAACTATAATTACAACTTATTCAAGTTATTTTTAATTATAATTTATCAAATTATTATCAATGGTTCTATATATAAAAAATAATAGTTCTATATATAAAAAATAATATATTAAATGATAACAACTATATAATCCAAAACTTTCATGAAAAACAAATACACAACAAAACTATAATAAGTTTTTTTAATTGTATTGTTAATAAAACAGTTACAACAGCAAGTCTTGACATGATATTGATAGACGGACAAGTTGAGCATTTTCGTCAATGTTCCACTATTACATTCTGTTAATTTGATTACTATTATTACATTATTTATATTTGAATTTACCGGATTTTTCTTTCATAATTTTAGTTACATTCTTTAAATTTGAATTTACTGGTTTGTTCTTTCACAGTTTTTTTAAGATTACATATATTTAACTATCTTTAATGTGTCATAAATAATCCGTGTATTTGACACGAGTCTAAATCTAGTTGATATTACTAAATTAAATATAATTACAAAAAGTTTAAATAAATTAAAAGACTAAAAAGAGATAAGTACAAAATTTACTTTATTAAAATTTACTTTATTAATTAATTTACATGGCATGAAAAATATAAAATATTTGAAAAACTTACAATTAAACAAAAATCTTATTTGTCATCTACATACATATGTCACATAGCACTTTTCATATCCTCTTGGTTACAGATATAGATATAGATTTGTAGACAAATTTTTCGATTTCGTCAAACTTGCATGTAGGCTTATGGAAAATTGCTAGGAAGATTCACAAAGTTGAAAATCTATTCGATCATCACAAAACTGACAAAACTTTAATCAAACATCATTTTAATATGACTATCAAGTCTTAAAACAATTTTATAAAATACACAGACAAAATAGTTGGAAGAATTGAAACTATGAAGATGAGTCACAAGCATATATGTATTTATTTGGGTTAAGTGCGCCGGAATATAACTAACTATGGCTGAAAAGTTATAGTGTGCACGAATTCAAGTCGACCTTTATTGTATGCACGAACTTAGTAAAAATGTTTAAATCATGTAACTTTTTGTGACCAACCAATCAAAAACTTGCACGGGGCAGCTCATATGGGTAGCCACGTATGCCATATTACATGATTTGAACATTTTTCCGAAGTTCGTGCATACAATAAAGGTCGACTTTGGATTCATGCACACGATAACTTTTCAGCCATAGTTAATAACATTCCGGCGAACTTAACCCTATTTATTTTTATTCAACACTGATTATTTAAGCTTCTTTTTTACCGTCTTGTAGTAGGTGAGTCTATGAGTCTATCTATGGGAAAGTGTATTTAAACATATGATCTAAGAAACCTCCGAGAATAAGCCAACTCAACCCATCTTATAGAATTATATATGTTTCGTTCGTTTTCACATGTCATTTGTTTGCCTGTGGTTTGAGATAAAGTTATTTTTATTTATTTATGAATATTAGATGGGTGGATTTTTACACTTAATTTATTTTTTCATCCACGGAACTATTAATAAAAAGACAATATTGTCCTCATGTAAAACAAAAATATTTGACAGTTGACACCTACACTCAGAATTATCAGCCATCACATGGAGTTTGTTTCTCTTTCATCTTTCTCGATAATAACATGCTATGTAATTTTTTCATATTCATTCATTCTCGTATTTGTATTCATGTATTCGCATCATCACCCTATATCTCTCTGTTTTCTATAAACATAGATACATATACATATTTCATGAATATATGTGTGTATATAAATGGAGGGTTGTTGGATTTTTGATGGAAATCATTGGCATAGAGAGAGGCGGCATCCACCCTCACAAACTCTTTTTTTTGGTTTCTCTCAACTTCATCTTTTTACTAAGCAACCAAATTTATAGAACTTACAAATATCTCTTCGGTCAGATAGGTATATTACATTAAAGATTTAGAGAATAGATGTATCGATAGGTATATTTATATCAATTGATTATTGGGAATGTTCAAGAATATTTTTTTATTGTTTTGTAATCCTGTTTTTGATATAATTAAATGATAGGAAATTCCGGTAACCGGAGATCTAATATGATTATACAACTTTACATTTGTATCAAAGTCAGCCCACTCTTTTCTTCCAAACCCTCTTTGATGATGTTTACAGACCTTCTTTGTTGATGTTTACTGTAATATTTGATTGATAATGGATTATATGATTGTCTTTAATTTTATTTTGAACATTAAAACCCATTTTGTTTCGGCAGCCAAGTAACCAAACATTAAGGTTAACAAATGAGAATAATATTGTCCTTTTATTAAATTTTTCCGTGAATGAATAAAAAAAGTCAGTGTAAAAATCAGCACCCTTCCAGATATCTCATCTGATATTCTTATATCACAATTGCATTTAAGCATGCTTAGGGTATCTCCTAACCATTTTCATTTTTCTATCTTTAATTATGGAAGAAAAACATCTTTAGGAATAGTATCCATACTAGATTTTAGACCCGTGTCAAATACACGGATTATTTATGACATATTAAATATAAAATTAAATATATGTAATTCAAAAAAATGTGAAAGAAGAAACCAGTAAATTTAAATATAAAGAATGTAATTAAAATTATAAAAACAAGCCGGTAAATTCAAATATAAATAATGTAATGAAAATCAAAGTAACAAAATGCAATACAGAACATTGACGAAAGCGTTTAACTTGTTCGTCTATCAATATCATGTCAAGACTTGTTGTTGTATTTGTTTTCTTAACAATACATTTAAATAAACTTCTTGTAGTTTTTGTTGTGGTATTTGTATTTCATGAAAGTTTTGGATTATATAAAAATAATATAAAATAAAATAATGATATAATTATTAATTCGTATTAATCCAAATGTTGTAACCTCTCTAAGTTTTAGATATATTTTGTTATTAGATAGACATTATGCAATAACGTATTAATTATTTTTAAATTGGGCTAAAGTGTAAATTGGTGATGAAAAAACCAAAAAGTGTAAATTAGTTATTTTTAAATTGGGTTAAAGTGTAAATTGGTGATGGAAAACCAAAAAGTGTAAATTGATTATTTCTAAATTGGGTTAAAGTGTAAATTGGTGATGGAAAACCAAAAAGTGTAAATTAATTTAGACATGTGTTAATTTAATTAATTTTAAGAAATTGGGGGTTGTGATTGGTCAGTTGAGGTTAGATCAATTGCCTTTTAGTATATATAAAGATATGTAAAGAATTTCATCTCCAACCACATAGTCAAAATAATTTCTACATTTCTATAAATACTAGACTTATGCCCGCGCAATGCGGCGACGGAGGGGGTAGTGATGGCGGAGGTGGTGGTGGTGACGGTGATGGGGGCGACAATGGTGGTGAATGTAAGAGTAATTGTTAACAATGCTAAATCGTGATATATGGTTATAAGGCTTAAGTGTGTGAGAGAGAAAGTAGAGAGAAAATGGGAAAGTAAGGAAAATAATATTATGAGTTGTAACCTTACAATGGTTGTGGAGAGGGGTTTATATAGGCATATCATTTGCACTAAACCCCCTCCTTAATAACAAATAAGTCCTTGTCTAATTACAACACAAACCTTCCATACTTAATACATTAAATCAAGGACTATTCTATTACATAATTACAAAACTTGCACTAACAAAATAATTAAAGCTAACAATCTCCCCCTTTAGTGCGGTTTTGTAGATGGTCATCGTCTTGATCTCTTTCTCTTTTTCTGCCTTCGATTCCTTTTACTCGTTGATGATTCAGGCTTATCTTGTCGAACTGATTGTGATTTGAAGGCTCGCTTTCTATACTTATGGTAATTCTCCTTCCAGAACTTCTTTGGTACAAAATGGTACTTTGGATCTTTTGGGCGATTTGGTGGTTCAATGATGTTATCAGCAAAATCAACTGGGGGCATGTTATGAGGACCTTGTTCATTATTAGGAGAATATCTGACCCAAGTACCTTCTGGAACATGAATTACTCCTTTTCTTTCCTTTGGAAGCCTAGCCTCAATGATCTGTCTCGTTCTTTCTCTATGATCCAATCTTGATTTGATCTTCTTAATCACCCTCATCAACCTCTTCTTTTCCTTTTCTGACTCTTCGAACTCAAATAGACTTTCAAATACAGCCAGGCATTGCATCAGTGTGCCATCTGAATACTTGGAGAGTTCGTCGAGTCTTATAAAAATCTTATGCCCTTGATCACTAGCAAACACAAAACCTCGGGGATTATCAAACACGGCTCCAGTGTTAAAGTTTTCGAGGTTGATACCTTGAATCCTTTGGTTGGGCACGGTGAGGTTCACTTTCTTTCTTTTCTTTTCAACTGCCAATTGGAAGTCTTTTTGAGTTTGACTCAAAATAAGACTATCTAAATATCTTTTCACAGCATAGTAGGCTTCTTGATTCTCTGGATCAGGCTGAATGAGTTTGCTTGCAAAGAAATGGAGAAGAAAAATGAGATCATCAGCAGATAGCAGATTGAACCTGGATTTCCCAAACATATACAGACGGTTATCTTCACGTCTCACTATTAACCAGATTAAGCCAGGGGGTCTTGCAAACCCGGGATCACGTCATTCCTTGAAATAAATGCTGACAACTTCTACAATCTTCAGGCTGAATTGTTTCTTCCAAACTTTGTTGGGCTTGTGTCTTTTGGCTTCTTTGATATCTTTCAAATATTTTGCCCTTTGGTGATCAAGATCATACGCCCTTCTTGCTCGAATCTCATCAACATCTATCTTGACCAACTCTTGTTCTTCTGAGAAAATCTTGTAGGCCTTTTCTTCAAGGAATTTTGTTGATTTGAAGAGTCTGGTAGGAATTATGAGATAATCAATTCTCTTTTCTACATTCCTTCTGAAACCGCCATCATTAATACGAACAATTGGGGCTCTCGTGATGTGTTGAAGATGTGGGTTATTGAGGTGGTGAATCAGGTTATTGAAATCAATTGATTTAAGGCGGGGATTGGTTGAGGAATAGTTTGATAAGTATCAAAGCCCGGGGGAATATCATCATCATCATCATCAGAGGAATCATTATCATTGTTAGGATTATTATCTTCCATCTCTGGAAACTCTATTTCACCAAAATCTTCACCTATAATAGAGGGATCACGAGGTAAACCCCGAAAATGAGCATCATCTCTTGTGTCTGAGCCTAAGACAACCTCTGTAGCAGTACTGGCTCGAATCACTGATTCATTAATACGAACTTCTTCTGTGTGCTCTACAACTTCAACATCTTGGGGAGGGTCTCGTGATTGTGCATCATCACCAACATCTGTATCACAAATCACTTCAGTAGCAGCACTGGCTCTTACATTAGCCACATCCTCATCCATATTCTCCCCCTCGTGTTGATCCTGATCATCAGGATCGTCACGTCTTTGTTGTACAACAACGGCTTGCCTGCATGTGGCTTCAAGTTCAACAATTCTTTTCTGAGCCGCTTCAAGTGCTGCATCGGCAACAAACTTGTCCTGTTCTGCTTGCTGCTTTAAAAGATTTATCTTGTTTTGGTGATCATATCGAGCTTGGAGGGCTGATAGCTTTGTCAAATGAATCAGTTTGATCATCGAGGGAGATTAGATGGGCATATAAATCACTATAAATTTCCTCTAGACGAGTATGTCTAGGAGTAGAAGCATGTGCGGATCCAGATTTAGAATTATTATCGGATGATGATGATGAAGAAGATGAGTGAGACGGCGACGGTGAGTTATGAGAGATGATTGGTGGAGGTTGAGTTTGGGTTCTTTTTGTGTGGAGAAGACCTGCAGCGTCAAGAGCCATGATGTCTGCACGCTCTTCCGGATCATATGGAATGTTCAGGCGTTCAGTGGCTGCAGGAGGACTATCAGATTTATCGCTTTCAGAGGGTTCTGGAGCGGCAATGGCTTTGCCTTTATCTTGATGGAGCGCTTCGGTTAGTGACGGTTCAATGGAAGAATGAGGTACGACCGGCGTAGATGTCATTGTCGCAACTGTAGGCTCCAGAGGGTTTACAGTGCGGCCTGAAGGTTGAGGACCAACAGGACTTCCTGATGGTTGACGAAGCAAGGCTTCAACATTAGTTGTTGCGTGACGAATTGGTTTGGCTCGAATGAACCAAACAATCTCACGGTTGGTGGGACTTCCGGGATCCTCTGGATTGCCCATTGAACTGGGAGTTGGGCTAGAAGGAAGCCAGGCGAGCCTAACATCCCCGAAGCTTCTCTCCTCAGCGCCTGTATTCAGTGCTTGCTCGATGATGGCACCGACAGGCCTTCCATACGGTCCTGGAAAAGGTTCACGAACCAATTCTCTGTATGTTCTGGCAACGTCCAAAGGACGTGCGTGCACATTATCAAGTGGCCTAAGTGGCGATCTAGACTCAATAGTGTGATCAAGAAAGGTTGGGAGAGAGGCAAGAGTCTCCGCTGCTTCAATATCGGCTTCCTCCGAATGAGGAATCGATAGTGGATGCGGCTGGTGCCTGTGCAAAAATGCATCTGGATCCTGTAAAGAGGATCCAGAGTGGCGAGGAGGTGAAACATGCGAGGGTGGGGAGTCCTCGGCTTCTATCCTAGGGTTGTCATCCCGGCGAATTATTGGTTCAACTATCGAAGGGCCAACGTTTTCTTCATGCCCTGTTCTTAGCCCGGACCACTCATTCTCTCCATTATGTTTTTCAACCACTTCCTCCAAACTACCTTGTCTCTCTGGAGATTCTATGTTAACTTCTTCCTCAATCGGTGGAAGAGTTTTGGAATGTTTGATCTTGAACTTTTGGATTTTCTTTGATTTATGTTGAATCGAAGAAGATGTTTGAGATTCGGAAGAAGTGGAGGATGAAGTGAAAGGAGAAGGAATGGTGAAGGATTGTTCAGGTGGAGGTGATGGTTCATCACGGAGAAGTGTTTTTTATTTCGATTTGGATTTAGACTTTGACTTGTGATGGGACTTGTGTTTCTTCCTTGGTGGAGCGGAAGTCGAAGAAGATTGTGCAGATGAGCTTGGTGCCTCTTCTCCTGCTAACCCCTCATTTCTTTTCCTAGACCTACGACCCTCACCAGGCGACCTATGCGGGGGAGCGGTAGGCGGCTGTCGGCGTTGAGCTGCCATACCCCTGTCTAAAAACACTCTATAATTCATGAAGTCACTATCCCCATGGGGCACCAAGCGAAGAAGCGAATCAGGAATCGACATAAAAGGAATTTTTTCTACACCAGAGTTGCCATATACAGTTGAATAGCGAGGAAATCGAATTCTGTGGGAGCCAGGGAATCGTTGTATATTGTCATGCGTGTTAAGTGTTCCCTGAAGGATGATTGTCAGGAAACAGATGAAAGGAATATATTTCTTGGTGGCATTATACTTCCCTTTGACCTTTAGTCTTAGATGATCCCAGGCAATTGCTGCAAAGTCGATATGTGCATCGAAGGCGATAGCAAACAAGTATGTCAGAGTTTGAGAGGTTATCGCTTCTTGACCTTTTCTTGAAGGCGAGAGACAATAGTTGATGATCGAGCATAAAGTGTACCACAGTCTGTGAAGATTCTTCTTCTTGAATTCACCTATAGTATTGAGAGGACCGTTATAGCCAAGTTCTCTAACCCGTTAAAGTATCTCACGAATAGGTGGTGGATCTACAAATTCGGTGGCTCCCTCGCGAGAAGTAGCTGTAGGAAAACCAATTGCTCTACGGAAATCTTCAAGCGTGAACGTGAAAGCTTGAGTTGATCCATCAGTAGTGAGGAGCTCAAATTGGAAATATGGTGTGCTCGTTCTTCCTCTTGGGGTGACATATTCTATGGTACGCCAGAGTTGATATAACAGCTCTTCTTCAATACCCGGTGCAGTTACGGTAAAGACATGAAATAGTGGATGGTATGTAAGCATGACCGGTATGATTCCATGATGACAGGTAAATGGTATTATCAACTGATAGTTGTTTGGCATGTTTTCTGTCGCACCATCTTCGAGGAAATTCATTCTGCGGTTAAGAAGAAGACGAATGGGAAACATTGTTTCCAAGGTTAATTTACTCAAAAAAGGATTTAATCGTACACCGTTTTTCACAGAAGATGCGAAGGCAGTACAACAAGGCGTTCGATACCTTGCTTCTTAGGGAAAACCAATGTAAGATTGAAAAGATTTTTAAGAAATTAAAGACACATCAAAAAGTGTTCTAACACTCATTTTCCAAAGGACAACAAAGGTAGTACATCAAGGCGTTCGATACCTTGCTTCTTAGGGAAAACCAATGTAAGATTGAAAAGATTTTTAAGAAATTAAAGACACATCAAAAAGTGTTCTAACACTCATTTTCCAAAGGACAACAAAGGTAGTACATCAAGGCGTTCGATACCTTGCTTCTTAGGGAAAACCAATGTAAGATTGAAAAGATTTTTAAGAAATTAAAGACACATCAAAAAGTGTTCTAACACTCATTTTCCAAAGGACAACAAAGGTAGTACATCAAGGCGTTCGATACCTTGCTTCTTAGGGAAAACCAATGTAAGATTGAAAAGATTTTTAAGAAATTAAAGACACATCAAAAAGTGTTCTAACACTCATTTTCCAAAGGACAACAAAGGTAGTACATCAAGGCGTTCGATACCTTGCTTCTTAGGGAAAACCAATGTAAGATTGAAAAGATTTTTAAGAAATTAAAGACACATCAAAAAGTGTTCTAACACTCATTTTCCAAAGGACAACAAAGGTAGTACATCAAGGCGTTCGATACCTTGCTTCTTAGGGAAAACCAATGTAAGATTGAAAAGATTTTTAAGAAATTAAAGACACATCAAAAAGTGTTCTAACACTCATTTTCCAAAGGACAACAAAGGTAGTACATCAAGGCGTTCGATACCTTGCTTCTTAGGGAAAACCAATGTAAGATTGAAAAGATTTTTAAGAAATTAAAGACACATCAAAAAGTGTTCTAACACTCATTTTCCAAAGGACAACAAAGGTAGTACATCAAGGCGTTCGATACCTTGCTTCTTAGGGAAAACCAATGTAAGATTGAAAAGATTTTTAAGAAATTAAAGACACATCAAAAAGTGTTCTAACACTCATTTTCCAAAGGACAACAAAGGTAGTACATCAAGGCGTTCGATACCTTGCTTCTTAGGGAAAACCAATGTAAGATTGAAAAGATTTTTAAGAAATTAAAGACACATCAAAAAGTGTTCTAACACTCATTTTCCAAAGGACAACAAAGGTAGTACAACAAGGCGTTCGATACCTTGCTTCTTAGGGAAAACCAATGTAAGATTGAAAAGATTTTTAAGAAATTAAAGACACATCAAAAAGTGTTCTAACACTCATTTTCCAAAGGACAACAAAGGTAGTACATCAAGGCGTTCGATACCTTGCTTCTTAGGGAAAACCAATGTAAGATTGAAAAGATTTTTAAGAAATTAAAGACACATCAAAAAGTGTTCTAACACTCATTTTCCAAAGGACAACAAAGGTAGTACATCAAGGCGTTCGATACCTTGCTTCTTAGGGAAAACCAATGTAAGATTGAAAAGATTTTTAAGAAATTAAAGACACATCAAAAAGTGTTCTAACACTCATTTTCCAAAGGACAACAAAGGTAGTACATCAAGGCGTTCGATACCTTGCTTCTTAGGGAAAACCAATGTAAGATTGAAAAGATTTTTAAGAAATTAAAGACACATCAAAAAGTGTTCTAACACTCATTTTCCAAAGGACAACAAAGGTAGTACATCAAGGCGTTCGATACCTTGCTTCTTAGGGAAAACCAATGTAAGATTGAAAAGATTTTTAAGAAATTAAAGACACATCAAAAAGTGTTCTAACACTCATTTTCCAAAGGACAACAAAGGTAGTACATCAAGGCGTTCGATACCTTGCTTCTTAGGGAAAACCAATGTAAGATTGAAAAGATTTTTAAGAAATTAAAGACACATCAAAAAGTGTTCTAACACTCATTTTCCAAAGGACAACAAAGGTAGTACATCAAGGCGTTCGATACCTTGCTTCTTAGGGAAAACCAATGTAAGATTGAAAAGATTTTTAAGAAATTAAAGACACATCAAAAAGTGTTCTAACACTCATTTTCCAAAGGACAACAAAGGTAGTACATCAAGGCGTTCGATACCTTGCTTCTTAGGGAAAACCAATGTAAGATTGAAAAGATTTTTAAGAAATTAAAGACACATCAAAAAGTGTTCTAACACTCATTTTCCAAAGGACAACAAAGGTAGTACATCAAGGCGTTCGATACCTTGCTTCTTAGGGAAAACCAATGTAAGATTGAAAAGATTTTTAAGAAATTAAAGACACATCAAAAAGTGTTCTAACACTCATTTTCCAAAGGACAACAAAGGTAGTACATCAAGGCGTTCGATACCTTGCTTCTTAGGGAAAACCAATGTAAGATTGAAAAGATTTTTAAGAAATTAAAGACACATCAAAAAGTGTTCTAACACTCATTTTCCAAAGGACAACAAAGGTAGTACAACAAGGCGTTCGATACCTTGCTTCTTAGGGAAAACCAATGTAAGATTGAAAAGATTTTTAAGAAATTAAAGACACATCAAAAAGTGTTCTAACACTCATTTTCCAAAGGACAACAAAGGTAGTACATCAAGGCGTTCGATACCTTGCTTCTTAGGGAAAACCAATGTAAGATTGAAAAGATTTTTAAGAAATTAAAGACACATCAAAAAGTGTTCTAACACTCATTTTCCAAAGGACAACAAAGGTAGTAGATCAAGCATACCCAACTTGGTTTTCAAGAAGTTAAACCTTTGTTCATCCAAAGGTTTTGTGAAGAGGTCTGCAAGTTGGTAGTCAGTTGGGACAAAGTAAAGTTCGATATTACCTTTTTCAACATGATCTTTGATGAAGTGGTACCTTACATCGATATGCTTTGTTTTAGAATGCTGAACAGGATTGCAAGAGATTGCAATGGCACTTTTGGAGTCACAGTAGATGGGAATTCTATCATACTTGAAACCATAGTCAGAGAGTTGAGTCTTCATCCACAGAACTTGAGAGCAGCAACTAGCAGCTGCTACATACTCAGCTTCAGCAGTGGATGTGGAAACACAATTTTGTTTCTTTGAGGACCAACCAACCAACTTGTCTCCAAGGAACTGCACACTACCTGAAGTACTTTTGCGATCCAACTTACACCCTGCATGGTCAGCATCTGAGTAGGCGGTTAGTTCGAAACCGGTATCTTTCGGATACCATAAACCAAGGTTCATAGTTCCCTTAAGATACCGAAAAATACGCTTAACCGCTTGAGCATGACTATCCATAGGGTTTGCCTGAAATCTAGCGCACATGAATGTAGCAAACATAATGTCCGGGCGACTAGCAGTTAAGTACATGAGAGATCCTATCATACTGCGATAAAGTTTTTGATTGTAAGGTTTGCCATTAAGGTCAGCATTAATTTTAGTGCGAGATTCCATGGGAGTACCAATTGGTTGACAATTAAGCATATCAAACTTTTTCAACATGTCAGAGATGTATTTATTTTGACAGATAAAAATACCGTTTGACATTTGTTTGACTTGAAGACCAAGGAAAAAGTTTAATTCACCCATCATACTCATTTCAAAATGTTTGACCATTAACGCAGAAAAGTTTTTGCAGTACTTAGGATTAGTGGACCCGAAAATTATGTCATCTACATAGATTTGGATTAAAAGAATGTCACTACCTTGACGTTTGATGAACAAAGTAGTGTCAATTGTACCTTTGCAGAATCCAGATTGTAATAGATAGGCAGACAGAGCATCATACCAAGCACGAGGGGCTTGTTTCAGACCATACAAAGCCTTGTCTAACCTGTAGACATGATTTGGACGTTTAGGATCCACAAAGCCCTCGGGTTGACCAACATAAACTTCTTCTTTCAGCACACCATTCAGAAAAGCAGACTTGACATCCATTTGATAAACCGTAAAGTTTTTGAATGCCGCATAACCCAGGAAGATTCGAATGGCCTCAATGCGAGCAACAGGAGCAAACGTCTCATCATAATCTACACCATCTTGTTGGGAAAATCCTTTTGCAACCAGTCTAGCTTTGTTCCTAACAACAACCCCATTCTCATCCTTTTTATTTTTGAAAATCCATTTGGTCTTGATCGGTTCTTTATGAGTGTATGGATTAGGAACAAGTTTCCATACTTCAAGGCGCTCAAATTGAGATAGTTCTTCTTGCATGGCTTTCACCCAATCCGGATCACGAAGAGCCTCATTGACATTACTGGGTTCAACCATGCTCAAGAAGTTGACAAATAAACATTCATTTGCGGAGGCAGCGCGTGTGGTTAGGCCAGCGTTTGGATCCCCAATAATCTGAGTGGGAGGATGAGGAATCATGGAGCGAGACCATTTCCTGGAGTGAGGAAGTGGATCAGCGGGATCATTATTTTCATCAGGATTGATAAAACCTGGAGAATGTTGTTCAGCGACTTGCTCAAAGCTAGGCTCATTGGGTAGAACAAATTCTTCTTCATCAGAGTCAGAATCAGTTGATTGATTAGATCCTGGAGAATTTTGCTGAGCAGGCACTGATAAAGGATCATTTGGTGCTGACGACAAGTTAGAAGAGTCAGAGGAAGATACATTTGTAGAAGAAGAATTGACCGAAGGTGGAGAAGATGAATCATTAGAAGAGGTTGCAGGAGATGAACTTTGTTGATCAGCAGATGAGCTCTCAGGTTGAGAAGAAATGGAAGATGAACGTTCAGACATAGCCAAAGGTTGTTCCAAAGTAGGAGGACGATCATGGTAAAAATATTCTGTTAGGACCAGTTTGGTTGAAACTGGCCAGTCTCCAGTTGCATCTGGAGACTAAGAAGATTTGTCCAGAAATATATTGAAGTCCAGTTGCAGCGTACAGTTAACGCAACTGAAGACTTCCTCCAGTTGAGATCTGACCAGATGAAGAATCGTTCCAGTTGAAGTCAAAGACAACAAGTGGAAGATAGAGAATGACAATGGCAGCGAAGCCCAGCTGACATTCTACTCAGATACAAACTGGAGACCATCAGTGTAAAGTACTTACAAAGCTTTACACTGATTACGAGGAAAAGACTTTTATGCTTTATGTGCTATTACACGGATAAAAGGATTTATCTATGTATAAAGTACAAAAAGGTACATAAAGCAGGTTGAGAAAAGTTACTTTATACTGTAACTTTTCACAGCATTTTAAGGAATTAAATGCTATTCCTTAAATGTTCTTAACCATATTTGTACGGCCAAAGTTGACATCCCAATGTCAACTTTGCCTATAAATATAGGTGTTTGCACAACACAAAAACAACTTTGCAAACCTGCAATATTCTTGGTGAACTTGTGCAATATTCTCTCAATCGCAAAAAGGAACATTTCACAACTTTAAGTGTTTCGATTGTCAAGAGAATTTCCATATGTAGATCAATTGTTTTTCATAGGTTGTTAGGATATTTACATACTTTGTATTATCTTGGTTCCGCAACAACCTTGTAATTTATTTAAAGTTAATAAATAAATTACACTTGAAAAATACATATTGTCTCATCAATTTACTTTACAAGTTCATTCTATTATTGCATTGTCTTTTACTTATTGTCACTTTAATAAGTAATCTATCCAAGAACTTGGTATATACTCATTGCAACTGGTCGTCTCCAGTTTAACGTTTATATTGCAAAGTAACCCCACCATCGACATAGAGGTGTCTTCAGGTAGTACCATCTATTGAGTTGGGACTTACAAGTGGTATCAGAGCAGTAGGCCAATATACTTGCCTAGATCTGCTTAGATGACTACTACTGAAGGTGGGGATGGTTCTGGTCAAGGTGAAAACCCTCTAAATGTTAATACACCACCTGTTCAAAATGTTAATACAAACCCTCCTTCTCCTACTGCCCCAAACCATGTCCATGTAAATTATTCTAACACTCTTATTCCCAAATTTGATGGAAATAGTGAGACCTTTGGTACATGGAAGGCCAGAATGCTCTTGTATTTTGGTGGGATAGAGAGGTATATGTTAAAAAACCTTAAGGATAGACCATATATACCCATGTCTCTTGGGGTAAGTCCTCTTCTAGATCCTACTGGAAGAAGAGGTTCCAGAGAAAAGCTTGAAGACCACTGGTCTGATGAGGATCGTAGACTTGTAGATCTGGACACCAGACTCAAGAACATGATCCTTGGAGCTGTCCCTGAAGACTTAATTCCAACACTTGTAGTGTTCCCCAGTGCCAAGGCAATGTGGGATGAATTAGTCATTCAGTTTGAAGGAGGTGATGACACCATTGTCACCAGAAAGGTTGCCCTGAACAAGAAGTATGAATCCCTCTTCGCTCTTCCCAATGAGAGTCTAACTGGTACTTACACCAGGTTTTCTAGCCTCATTAATCAGTTGAGAGGCTTGGGTGTTGAGAAGGATAAGGATATTCTTCTTGAGAAATTTTGTGATATTCTTCCTTCCAAATGGGAAAATATGGTTCTTGTCTTAAGACAAGGTAAAACCCTGCACAGTCACACTCTTGCATCGCTCTATGGAGCCTTCAGATTCACTGAAGATAATAATGCAGCAAGACTGGTGGCTGAGCAGGATGCCATGAACCATGCCCAGATTCCCAAGGTTGCTAGCATAACTGAGCGACCTTGTGCTGCTTTAATGTCTGCAGAGAGTGTGTAACAACCGTCTTAGAAATGTTCTAAATAAGTTCCTTAGAACGTACCTTCGCCACTCGAACGGCTAGACAGTTCAATTTATTTAAGTTCATGACGTACTTTAGACTGAAATTATGTGCTTATATGAAGGTCAACTTGATCTTAATTCTTGACTTATATGACGAATTTATGACTAAATTCGACGAATTAATAAAGTTCTAGACTAAAAAATAATTGCAAATGAGTCCTTGCATTTATGATGTTCATTCAATATGAGAAGACTATAAATAGATGGGTTAGTGAGAGAAAACCCTATTCATTATCACTCTCAATTTCACTTCTCTCACTAAAGAAACCTCTCCAGGCAGCCATAACCAACCACAAATTCACATTTTGATTTTTGATTGTAAAATCGAAATCGTGTGTACTTTTAGCATCCTTGTGATAATCAAAACATATTTCTGGAATCAAATCTCAGGTAACAACAACAAATTATGGGTTTTTGAGCAAATTAAAAATGTACTTTTCAAAGTTTATGTTCTTGATGATTTGGTCCAATCTTGAATGAAAATCGTGTTAAAGGTTAATGGGTTTGTGTCTAAATGTGTTTTAATAACATTGTGTGAACGAAATTGGGTCATAACATGCTTTAATCTCAAAACCCGTTTTTGAAAGTGAAGGTACAAACTAGTTCTTGAAGTTATGACATGTTTATGCTATATTTGATCTTGAAACCAGAGAATGTGTTAGTAAATGATGTTAATGTGCATATATGTACCAGTGCTATGTTCTAACAAGTCCCGAAATCGATCTAGATCTCCGTGTTATAAAGCTTTCCTTGTTCAGCTCGTGTGACACCTAAGACGATCCTGGCTGGGACGATCTTGTCCCAAGATCGTCCTAGCAGCCCATTTGGTGTATAGTTCTTGTTCGTTCGATCTCGTGTGGTGTTGTGATGTTGTTGGTACGCGTAATGGGTAACTGGTCTTTTGGATTGGTTTTGCTCAAACACTTGAACTTAAAACGATCTTGAGCTAGAAGAAGCCTAAAACGATCTTGCTTCTCAATGAACTTAAAACGATCCTGCCAATCACCTAGAACGATCTTGAGCTAGAAGAAGCCTAAAACGATCTTGCTTCTCAATGAACTTAAAACGATCTTGCCTAATGTCTTTCAGGACGACCTTGTTCAGAGTACTTAAAACGATCTTGAACTAGGAACTGTAAAACGATCTTGAGCTAGAAGAAGCCTAAAACGATCTTGCTTCTCAATGAACTTAAAACGATCTTGCCTATGAACTTAAAACGATCTTGAGCTAGAAGAAGCCTAAAACGATCTTGCTTCTCAATGAACTTAAAACGATCTTGCTTCTAAGACTTAAAACGATCTTGTCAAGAACTTAAAACGATCTTGAGCTAGAAGAAGCCTAAAACGATCTTGCTTCTCAATGAACTTAAAACGATCTTGCTTCTATGACTTAAAACGATCTTGAACTAAGAACTGTAAAACGATCTTGAGCTAGAAGAAGCCTAAAACGATCTTGCTTCTCAATGAACTTAAAACGATCTTGAGCTAGAAGAAGCCTAAAACGATCTTGCTTCTCAATGAACTTAAAACGATCTTGCTTCTCAATGAACTTAAAACGATCTTGCTTCTAATGAACTTAAAACGATCTTGCTTCTAATGAACTTAAAACGATCTTGCTTCTAATGAACTTAAAACGATCTTGCTTCTAATGACTCAGGACGACCTTGTTCAGAGTACTTAAAACGATCTTGAACTAGGAACTGTAAAACGATCTTGAGCTAGAAGAAGCCTAAAACGATCTTGCTTCTCAATGAACTTAAAACGATCCTGCCTAAATGTCCTTCAGGACGACCTTGTTCAGTGTACTTAAAATGATCTTGAACTTATCTTGAACCTTGACCTATGAAACGGTCTTGTGCATTAATACTTAAGACGATCTCGATTCTGACCCAGATGACCTTGACTAAAACGATCTTGCCTAATGTTCTTCAGAACGATTTTGTTCAATGTACTTAAAACGATCTCGAGCTTTAAACCTACAACGATCTTAAACCTTTAACTATGAGACGATCTTGAGCCTAAAACATTGGAACGATCTTGTGCTTGTACATCTATGAGACGATCTCGAACCTTGAAGCTAAAACGATCTTGTGTACTTGACCTAGAACGATCTTGCCTAATGAACTTAAAACGATCTTGAGCTAGAAGAAGCCTAAAACGATCTTGCTTCTCAATGAACTTAAAACGATCCTGCCTAAATGTCCTTCAGGACGACCTTGTTCAGTGTACTTAAAATGATCTTGAACTTATCTTGAACCTTGACCTATGAAACGGTCTTGTGCATTAATACTTAAGACGATCTCGATTCTGACCCAGATGACCTTGACTAAAACGATCTTGCCTAATGTTCTTCAGAACGATTTTGTTCAATGTACTTAAAACGATCTCGAGCTTTAAACCTACAACGATCTTAAACCTTTAACTATGAGACGATCTTGAGCCTAAAACATTGGAACGATCTTGTGCTTGTACATCTATGAGACGATCTCGAACCTTGAAGCTAAAACGATCTTGTGTACTTGACCTAGGACGGTCTTGCCCTAGTTAAACTTCAAGACGACCTCGAATTCTAAAACGACCTCATTCTCAATAAATCCTAGGACGATCCTAGTCCTTGTGCCATTTGAAACGATTTGATTTAGTGCAAACTCTTAAACGATCCTGACCTAGTACAACTCTAAAACGATCTTGACCCTAGCATGACCCTAAAACGATCTTGACTTGAGACAAACTAGGACGATCCTGAGCAGTAAAACCTGAAACGATCCTGAAGTAATGAAACGATCTAAACGAGTCCGGAGGGACGATCTTGTACTATAAACCCTAATATGACTTCACACATTCAAAAGACATTACGTACATGTTCTATAACGTCCAACACTCAATCCTGGATCATCATCTCAGTTCATAACATCATTCCCCTTCCGATTTAAACACATCAAAGACTATGTACTAACATCAAGACTAGTTCATGATTCGTTCTAAGACCACGTACAAGTGCAAACCCTAATTGAGTACATTAATGACATAATCTATTTGATTATTAAAATACAAGTCCTACGAACAAGTAAATTAAGTTCTAAAGTTCATTACTAAAAACATGTTCAACTCATTAACACGATAAGTACTTATGTGTGAGTTCTAAAACGTTCAGTTCGAGTCCAGTTCATGTACTTAAAGTTCATTTAAACTCATTTTGAGTCAAAACGTTCAAAGATCATTAAGGACCAAATCATCAGTTCATCAAGGACATTTCAGTAATTAAATTAGTCATTTGAACTAATATGTGTGCATATCTATGAACAATAACTTGTACTTAGGCATCCATCAAGACGTACGTGGAAATTGATAGATATATCTTATCTATCTCTGTGCTTGTTCTCTGTGCTATTACAACTGTACTTGTACCAGATCACTGTGAGTTCACTAATCCCCCTTTTTTTGTACATTTTGTTCAAGTTCTTCTATCGGGGACTGAAAAGCATGAAAACTACTTTGTACTTATACATATGTTCTTGAACCACTTTACGTACTATTTATGATCTTACGAGGTACTTATGATATGATTCCTAATTATTTAAAAGTGTATTTGAGTCTTGAATGGGCAGGATCTCGAATACATTTATACTGTTTAAGGGAGTATTTAAGTCTTGAATGGGCAGGATCTTAAATGCCCCCATGTTACTATATTGATCTTTAACATGTTCTAGCTTGTACTTGTACTTGTTCAGTTCTTATTCACTGCTATCAATTCATATCCCACTGTTCAGGGATTGAACCGTAGATAATTATGGACAGCGCTGTTTAGGGTAGGCCCACCCTCATTCTCCGCAGTTCTGGAGGATGCATATTATCTGTTCTTGTTCTAATTTAGATCTTCGTGAAGCACTTGATTATTATGTACTTAAGTTCATTACAGTTCAGTTCTGGCCAATCGGGTTAGCAGTGACAACTCATTTAAAGTTCATTATATGTTCTTGTACTGTTCTTACGATCATAAAGCACTTATGTTAAACATACAGATCTTATGACTTGTTCCTACTCTACATATTATTATATGTATACGTACTTGTACTTTATGTGAATCTCACCAACTACTTTTGTAGTTGACCTTTGAACTTACATGCTTTTCAGGCTAGACTAGTAGATCTCTTAGCATAGGAGTCTTCCTCTTTAAGGCTCTTCTCTTTTGGCGATTGTTCGCACGTTCAAGACCGGAAGCCATGAAGATCTCACTTTGCTCATTCAGTTCAGACTCCTGTACTTCTAGACAATTGTTCTGCCTTTGATTATTTACTATTCTGGGTATATCCCAAGTGCTGTAATAACTTTTATACTTCTTCTCTTTTTTGTTATTGGCTGTGTTGGAACTTGTACTGTGTGCTTTTGTGCTTGTCTGTACATCCCGTATATTCCGCTTTAGCAGGGTGTTACAGTTGGTATCAGAGACCATGGTTATAGTGAACACCGAGCTTTTCTTAAGGAAAACTCGAGCTATAACTTGAATCCACTCTGAGGTGATCCCTGGTATGACCGGTTTGAGTAATACGTACTTTTTGTCCTAATTAGATGTAACCTGATCAACTACATCTAATTACGAATAAAGTACCTAGCACTCAAAGTGTGTTATTAAAGGCGTCATCCGTCTCTTAGAACTCTGTTAAGAACTTCGTACAATCTCGTTCTTCGATCATATCAGTTCTAGTTCACTCGTTCTCTTAAGACATACGTTCTAGTACTTCGATTATAGGCCTTAGAGCTTATATGACTATAGGTCCTTATCGTGCGACCGACGACTGTTCTTGTTCATATATTGTGCTAACGACGATCATTTGTAAATGTACTACGTGCTTGGAGCTATAGACTTGTGCGAAACGTAATCGAGTTCATATTTCTATCTTAATAGGGGCATAAGGAAGAATGCCGCCTAAACGTGGACGAAGACCTAAGACTGCACCAGCCGTTGAACCACCTATCCAACCTGGTGTTGATGCGAACGTCAACTTTACCTTGGAAGACGTAGCGAACCTCATCACTGACCGCATGAATGCGATGATGCCAAATCTTGCTACTCAAGTTGCTCAGATGCTGGAAATTCCACAAACTGAAGGTACTAGAACTGCTAGAGCAACTCAGAATAGGAGGACTCAAGAAGAACCCGAACAGAATCAGGAAGTAAACAATGATTCTGATGAAGCTAGCCAGATCAACACTCGAGCTACTGCTGAAGGCAGAGTCAGCCAAAGCAGAGGGTGTTCATTTAAGACTTTCACTCAGTGCAAACCCCCAGTCTACACAGGGGAAAAGGGTGCTGCTGAACTATTGATGTGGTTTGAAAACATGGAAGAAGCCCTGTACCACACTCAAACCTCTGAAGATAAGATGGTGGAGCACGCGACCAGCCAGTTTGATGGTGCTGCTAGGTCCTGGTGGACTGGCATCGTCACCACTATCGGCAGGAAGACCGCCTATGCTTTCACCTGGGAAGAACTTCAGAAGATGATGAGAGCTGAGTTCTGTACCAAAGATGCCTTGCAAGAATTGGAACAAGAGTTTTGGGATCTGAAAATGGAAGGTGTTGAGATTGAGAGATACATTTTGAGGTTTAATGAACTTGCTAGACTTGTGCCACATTTAGCTTCTACTGAGGAAAAGAAGATTGATCGCTTTATTTGGGGCTTGATTCCTGAGATCCGCCGTGACCTCACCAGTAAGGGCCCCAAGACCATGTCAAGAGCCACTGTACTGGCTAAGACCTTGACCAAAGATATAATCAGATCAGGAGGGTTGATTGAAAGTACTGATAAGGGGAAAAGGAAGGCTGAAGAAGTGGTGGAAAGGAAAGCTGAACCCCCAAGTAAGAAAGGGAAGATCTTGAAGAACTATGCTGTGACCGCAGTACCTGAACCAACAAGATACTCTGGAGCTTACCCTAAGTGCACTCGCTGCAACCTTCATCACACTGGTGCTTGTCCTGTCTGCTATAAGTGCCAAGGAATTGGGCATATGGCTAAGTACTGCAATGCTGTTTCAGCGAACTTGATCAGAACTAATCCTCCACCAGTGAACAGGAACCCGCCAATCAGAAATGCCAGACCTCCGCTACCACCTGCCGCACCAGTTCAGAGGAACCAGAACCAGAACGCCCAAGTTCAGCGTGTTGCTTATCCACGCGGGCCAAGAAACCAGAACCAACAGATCAACCAGCAACAACAAAACCAACCGGGCCCTGCTAACGCCCGTGTTTTCGCTTTGAACGCTGAGGAAGCTCGTCAGAACCCTCGGGTTGTGACAGGTACTTTTCTTCTGAACGATCATTATGCTTCTGTACTATTTGACTCCGGTGCTGAACGTAGCTTTGTGGCATTAGACTTTAAAGCTAAGACTAACATGATATCTGGCGAACTAAATGACAAATATGTGGTAGAATATGCAAATGGCCAAAGGTACGGTACCAATGAAATTGCTCTAGATTGCCCTTTGACTTTAGTAGACAAGAACTTTACAATTGATTTAATCCCTGTCAAGATTAGTAGCTTCGACGTTATCGTGGGAATGGATTGGCTATCCAAACACCACGCGACTATCTGTTGCCACGAGAAATCAGTTCACATACCACTACCGAACGGCGAGATCTTGATCGTACAAGGCGATAAGTCCACGAATGAACTTAAAATCGTCTCAGCAATGAAATTCCGTAAGTACTTGGACAAGAAAGATCATCTTGTGTACCTAGCTCATGTCATTGATAAAAGTGCTAAAGAACCTAAAGTTCAAGACATTCCCATTGTTCGGGACTTCCCAGATGTCTTTCCTGACGACTTACCAGGCATTCCACCTGTTAGACAAGTCGAGTTCAATATTGATCTAGTTCCCGGTGCAGCACCAGTCGCTAAAGCACCGTACCGTTTAGCTCCTCCTGAAATGCAAGAACTGTCCAACCAATTACAGGAACTTTTGAGCAAAGGCTTTATCCGTCCTAGTTCATCCCCTTGGGGAGCACCGATCCTGTTCATTAAAAAGAAAGATGGCTCCATGAGAATGTGCATAGACTATCGTGAACTGAACAAATTAACCGTTAAGAACCGGTACCCCCTACCTCGCATAGACGATCTGTTTGATCAATTGCAAGGTGCTTCGTACTTCTCTAAGATCGATCTACGTTCAGGTTATCACCAGATTCGTGTTCAGGATGGTGACGTTCCAAAGACAGCTTTTCGTACTCGTTATGGCCACTACGAATTTCTCGTTATGCCATTTGGTCTGACTAATGCTCCAGCGATTTTTATGGACTTAATGAACCGTGTCTGTCGTCCGTTCTTAGACAAATTTGTTATTGTGTTCATCGACGACATACTCGTGTACTCTCGGAACAAAACGGATCATGAACAACACTTACGTTCTATTCTTCAACTTCTTCGAGAAGAAGAGTTGTACGCTAAGTTCTCTAAGTGCGAGTTCTGGCTTCGCCAAGTACAGTTCCTCGGCCACGTCGTAAACGAACAAGGCATTCATGTCGACCCGGCCAAAGTTGAAGCCATCAAAAAGTGGGAGGCTCCGAAAGCTCCTACTGAAGTTCGTAGTTTTCTTGGACTAGCTGGTTATTATCGTCGTTTTATCGAGAACTTTTCTAAGATCGCACTACCTTTGACTCAACTGACTCAAAAGACCAAAGACTTTATTTGGGGTGAACAACAAGAACGAGCATTCCAAACCCTAAAAGACAGACTGTGTGAAGCACCTGTTCTAGCTTTACCAGAAGGCACCGAAGACTTCGTCGTGTACTGTGACGCTTCACATCAAGGACTAGGCTGCGTACTGATGAAAAGAGGCAAAGTGATCGCCTACGCATCCAGACAACTCAAGGTACATGAGAAGAATTATACCACCCACGATCTAGAGCTTGGTGCAGTCGTTTTTGCATTAAAGATCTGGAGGCACTACTTGTACGGAACTAAATGTACTATCTTCACCGACCATAAGAGCTTGCAGCATGTATACAACCAGAAAGAACTGAACATGAGGCAGAGACGTTGGGTGGAGTTACTAAGTGATTACGATTGTGAAATCAAGTACCATCCTGGAAAGGCGAATGTAGTGGCTGACGCCCTAAGCAGAAAGGAACGAGTCAAAATCTTATCTATCAAAGAGGCAGATCGTACAGATTTAAGGCAACGCGTGATCGCAGGTCAAGAGATCGGATTAGCATCAAAAGATAATATAAAGGCAGAACGGTTAGGCCCAATCGCTCAAGAACTTGAAGTTGATAACGAAGGGGTCAGGAAGTTCAAAAACCGAGTTTGGATCCCTGCAGTTAATGGTGTTAGAGAGATCATCATGCAGGAAGCTCACAGTTCAAGGTACTCGATTCATCCGGGCGCAGACAAGATGTACAAGAACTTAAAGCAAGACTACTGGTGGCCTGGGATGAAGAGAGAGATCTTTGAGTACGTCAGTAGATGTCTGACATGTTCTAAAGTTAAGATCGAACATCAGAAACCTTCCGGTTTATTGAAACAATTAGAAGTTCCGGTGTGGAAGTGGGAAGATATTACCATGGACTTCATCATGAAACTGCCTCGTACAAAGGACAACCATAACTCTATTTGGGTTATCGTAGACAGACTGACGAAATCAGCTCGTTTTCTTCCAATTCGTGATGACTACTCACTGGAAAGACTTGCTGAGATCTATATAGCCGATATTGTGACCAAGTACGGTGTCCCTTTATCAATAGTGTCCGATCGAGATCCTCGCTTCACATCTGACTTTTGGCAGTCACTTCAAGAAGCGTTAGGTACTAGACTTAACTTGAGCACCGCTTATCACCCACAGACGGACGGGCAAAGCGAACGTACTATTCAGACCTTGGAGGACATGCTCCGTTCTTGTGCATTAGAGTTCAGAGGAAGTTGGGATAAACATCTTCCATTGATCGAGTTCTCGTACAACAACAGCTATCACACTAGCATTCAGTGTGCACCGTTCGAAGCCTTATATGGGCGTAAGTGCAGATCACCACTTTGTTGGCTAGACGCCGGCGAAAGAAGCTGGATGAAGCTCCCAGTCGTGCAGTTCACTATTGACAAAATCGCTGTTATCAAAGAAAAGCTTAAGGCTGCCCAGGACAGACAAAAGTCCTACGCTGACAAACGCCGTAAACCATTAGAGTTTCAAGTAGGCGATAAAGTTCTGTTAAAAGTTTCCCCATGGAAAGGTACTGCCCGTTTCGGCAAGAAAGGCAAATTGGCGCCTCGGTACATCGGACCTTATAAGATCATTAAACGGATTGGACCAGTTGCGTACAAACTGGAACTACCCCTAGAACTTGGCAATGTTCATGACACCTTTCACGTATCCAATTTAAAGAAGTGCTTGGCTGACGACCCGACCGTCATTCCTGTTAAGGATGTTCGTATTGACGAAGGGCTTGAGTTCACTGAAGAGCCCATCGAGATCATTGACAGAGATGCTAAACAGACTAGACAGAGCAGAGTACCACTAGTTCGTGTACGTTGGAGTGCTAGACATGGATACAATGACACATGGGAACGCGAGGACTTCATTAAGAAGAAGTACCCTCATCTTTTTGATCGACAAGACTCTTAATTTCGAGGACGAAATCCTCCAAGTGGGGGAGAATGTAACAACCGTCTTAGAAATGTTCTAAATAAGTTCCTTAGAACGTACCTTCGCCACTCGAACGGCTAGACAGTTCAATTTATTTAAGTTCATGACGTACTTTAGACTGAAATTATGTGCTTATATGAAGGTCAACTTGATCTTAATTCTTGACTTATATGACGAATTTATGACTAAATTCGACGAATTAATAAAGTTCTAGACTAAAAAATAATTGCAAATGAGTCCTTGCATTTATGATGTTCATTCAATATGAGAAGACTATAAATAGATGGGTTAGTGAGAGAAAACCCTATTCATTATCACTCTCAATTTCACTTCTCTCACTAAAGAAACCTCTCCAGGCAGCCATAACCAACCACAAATTCACATTTTGATTTTTGATTGTAAAATCGAAATCGTGTGTACTTTTAGCATCCTTGTGATAATCAAAACATATTTCTGGAATCAAATCTCAGGTAACAACAACAAATTATGGGTTTTTGAGCAAATTAAAAATGTACTTTTCAAAGTTTATGTTCTTGATGATTTGGTCCAATCTTGAATGAAAATCGTGTTAAAGGTTAATGGGTTTGTGTCTAAATGTGTTTTAATAACATTGTGTGAACGAAATTGGGTCATAACATGCTTTAATCTCAAAACCCGTTTTTGAAAGTGAAGGTACAAACTAGTTCTTGAAGTTATGACATGTTTATGCTATATTTGATCTTGAAACCAGAGAATGTGTTAGTAAATGATGTTAATGTGCATATATGTACCAGTGCTATGTTCTAACAAGTCCCGAAATCGATCTAGATCTCCGTGTTATAAAGCTTTCCTTGTTCAGCTCGTGTGACACCTAAGACGATCCTGGCTGGGACGATCTTGTCCCAAGATCGTCCTAGCAGCCCATTTGGTGTATAGTTCTTGTTCGTTCGATCTCGTGTGGTGTTGTGATGTTGTTGGTACGCGTAATGGGTAACTGGTCTTTTGGATTGGTTTTGCTCAAACACTTGAACTTAAAACGATCTTGAGCTAGAAGAAGCCTAAAACGATCTTGCTTCTCAATGAACTTAAAACGATCCTGCCTAAATGTCCTTCAGGACGACCTTGTTCAGTGTACTTAAAATGATCTTGAACTTATCTTGAACCTTGACCTATGAAACGGTCTTGTGCATTAATACTTAAGACGATCTCGATTCTGACCCAGATGACCTTGACTAAAACGATCTTGCCTAATGTTCTTCAGAACGATTTTGTTCAATGTACTTAAAACGATCTCGAGCTTTAAACCTACAACGATCTTAAACCTTTAACTATGAGACGATCTTGAGCCTAAAACATTGGAACGATCTTGTGCTTGTACATCTATGAGACGATCTCGAACCTTGAAGCTAAAACGATCTTGTGTACTTGTACATCTAGGAGACGATCTCGAACCTTGAAGCCAACACGATCTTGAGCTAGAAGAAGCCTAAACGATCTTGACTAGTACAACTCTAAAACGATCTTGACCCTAGAGACCCTAAAACGATCTTGCTTGAACAAACTAGGACGATCCTAGTCCTTGTGCCATTTGAAACGATTTGATTTAGTGCAAACTCTTAAACGATCCTGACCTAGTACAACTCTAAAACGATCTTGACCCTAGCATGACCCTAAAACGATCTTGACTTGAGACAAACTAGGACGATCCTGAGCAGTAAAACCTGAAACGATCCTGAAGTAATGAAACGATCTAAACGAGTCCGGAGGGACGATCTTGTACTATAAACCCTAATATGACTTCACACATTCAAAAGACATTACGTACATGTTCTATAACGTCCAACACTCAATCCTGGATCATCATCTCAGTTCATAACATCATTCCCCTTCCGATTTAAACACATCAAAGACTATGTACTAACATCAAGACTAGTTCATGATTCGTTCTAAGACCACGTACAAGTGCAAACCCTAATTGAGTACATTAATGACATAATCTATTTGATTATTAAAATACAAGTCCTACGAACAAGTAAATTAAGTTCTAAAGTTCATTACTAAAAACATGTTCAACTCATTAACACGATAAGTACTTATGTGTGAGTTCTAAAACGTTCAGTTCGAGTCCAGTTCATGTACTTAAAGTTCATTTAAACTCATTTTGAGTCAAAACGTTCAAAGATCATTAAGGACCAAATCATCAGTTCATCAAGGACATTTCAGTAATTAAATTAGTCATTTGAACTAATATGTGTGCATATCTATGAACAATAACTTGTACTTAGGCATCCATCAAGACGTACGTGGAAATTGATAGATATATCTTATCTATCTCTGTGCTTGTTCTCTGTGCTATTACAACTGTACTTGTACCAGATCACTGTGAGTTCACTAATCCCCCTTTTTTTGTACATTTTGTTCAAGTTCTTCTATCGGGGACTGAAAAGCATGAAAACTACTTTGTACTTATACATATGTTCTTGAACCACTTTACGTACTATTTATGATCTTACGAGGTACTTATGATATGATTCCTAATTATTTAAAAGTGTATTTGAGTCTTGAATGGGCAGGATCTCGAATACATTTATACTGTTTAAGGGAGTATTTAAGTCTTGAATGGGCAGGATCTTAAATGCCCCCATGTTACTATATTGATCTTTAACATGTTCTAGCTTGTACTTGTACTTGTTCAGTTCTTATTCACTGCTATCAATTCATATCCCACTGTTCAGGGATTGAACCGTAGATAATTATGGACAGCGCTGTTTAGGGTAGGCCCACCCTCATTCTCCGCAGTTCTGGAGGATGCATATTATCTGTTCTTGTTCTAATTTAGATCTTCGTGAAGCACTTGATTATTATGTACTTAAGTTCATTACAGTTCAGTTCTGGCCAATCGGGTTAGCAGTGACAACTCATTTAAAGTTCATTATATGTTCTTGTACTGTTCTTACGATCATAAAGCACTTATGTTAAACATACAGATCTTATGACTTGTTCCTACTCTACATATTATTATATGTATACGTACTTGTACTTTATGTGAATCTCACCAACTACTTTTGTAGTTGACCTTTGAACTTACATGCTTTTCAGGCTAGACTAGTAGATCTCTTAGCATAGGAGTCTTCCTCTTTAAGGCTCTTCTCTTTTGGCGATTGTTCGCACGTTCAAGACCGGAAGCCGTGAAGATCTCACTTTGCTCATTCAGTTCAGACTCCTGTACTTCTAGACAATTGTTCTGCCTTTGATTATTTACTATTCTGGGTATATCCCAAGTGCTGTAATAACTTTTATACTTCTTCTCTTTTTTGTTATTGGCTGTGTTGGAACTTGTACTGTGTGCTTTTGTGCTTGTCTGTACATCCCGTATATTCCGCTTTAGCGGGGTGTTACAGAGTGTCCAGTCACACTCAATGAAGGAGATGTTAAACAGTTTCTTGAACTCTGGCCTGACCACTGAAATCAGTGATGGTTGTGATGAAACTGACGATGATGATCTGGTAGCCATGATCGCTAAAACCTTTAATAGGTTTAAGCATAAATCTAAAAGATTTAATGGCCCAAACAATGCTTCCAGCTCCAACTCTCTGGATAAAGCCAATCTTACCTGCTATAATTGTGGTAAGAAAGGTCACTTTATGAAGGAATGCAGATCTAGTCAGATGAACAACCAAACTGGTCCCTCTGTCCCAAATTTCAATCGGCCTGATGATAGCTATAAAGCTAAATATAAGAAGCTTAAGGCCCAGACTGCCCTCCTGTCTATGGAAAAAGAAAAGGATCAGTGCTTGAAATACAAACTGAGGGAAAATGGGAATACTCTGATGATTCATCAGCTGATGATGAAGAGGAAAGGGACATGTGTTTCATGGCATTGGAAGATCAACAACAGCATGTGGCAAAAGAAGATGTCATCACTGGAAGATGGGTGGACATCATTTTGAAAAAGGTATGTGATTATGACAACCAGGTTGACCCAGAACTGAAACTGGACCATGCTGAATCATTAAGCGGTGATTTGGATTTTGTGGAAACTGTTAGAGAAGACAGTGAAAGATATTTGGATACTATCTTAACTGAATTGAATAATGTTAAACCACAAATAAATGATTTACAAAGTGTCCAGTTGGCTCTCAAGGAGTCAGTTTTGAAAATTGAGGCTTTTGAACTTGAAAATCAAAAATTAAAATATGATCTAGAAAAAGAACAAATGATTATCAAGTCGTGGGTAAAAGCATCTGGAAAGAATTTTGATGCATTTTCTAGAACAATTAATGCCCAGAAAAATGCATGGAAATCTTGAGATCTTGAAATGGCAGCTCTCATACCAGATCTTCATGCATTGCCTCCAGCTCTCAGGGTTGAAACTCCATATGATCAACCTGAGATTGTCGAAACTGAACCCATTGAGACCACCCCCATTGAGGTTAAACCTGGAGCCAATCAGGCTAGAGCTCCAGTTAAAAAGGCATCTGGTAACAAGCCTTTACCTCAGAAGTCTAAGGAGCCCAAGACTCAAAAGACCAAAACTCCAGCTGAACCAAGGTCCAAGGTTCAGCAGCCTGATGAAAATAATATTTTGTACTGCCAGAATTAAAAATCTAGAAGGAGGTTCATCACCTCCAGTTGAAAAACAAAATATTAAACCCCCTTCAAAACCAAAACAAAAAAATGTTCCATCTGGAACAAAATCTGATAAGAAAAAGGGGAGCAAGTATCAAATACCAATCGTTTTTACTCCTGCACCTGGAGCTGGTGAAAAAGATCCAGATGCAGTCTTCAGTTTAACACAACAACAATCAGCTGAGACTTCTGTAGTGAAGTCCAGTGAACCCATCAAGAAAAGATGGGTTCACAAAAATAACTAATGATTTTTGTGGGTGTGCAGGGCGATCGAAAGAAGAACACCTGGTATCTGGACAGCGCAGCTGGCCGGACTATGACCGGATGTAAGCCCCTGCTTGAAGAGTTCACTGTCCAAGATGGACCGACAGTGACGTTTGGTAATGATCAAAGTGGAAAGACTGAAGGATATGGTGTGCTCAATAACGGACAGGTCGAATTCAAAAGAGTTGCATTTATGAATGGTTTGAAATACAACCTGATCAGTGTAAGCCAACTTTGTGATGACGGCTACAGAGTTATGTTCGATATTGCTCAAGGAACCATATTTAACAAGGATTGGAAAGTGGTGATGGTTGCACCAAGAAAAGGAAATGTGTACATCATGGATATGGGACCAGCTCCAAAAGAGCAGTGCTTCTATACCAAGGCTGATGAGGACACCAACTGGCTGTGGCATAAAAGATTATCCCAATTTCAAAAATATTAACAAGTTTTATCGTAAACAACTGGTAGATGGGATACCTCAGATTTCTTTCAATAAAGAAAAGCCATGTCCAGGGTGTGAGATGGGCAAGCAGAAAAGGGCCAGTTTCAAAACAAGGCAAAACGTTAGCATCACTGAACCTCTTCACATGCTTCATATGGATCTTTTTGGTCCAGTGAATGTTCAAACTAGAGCTGGAAAGAAGTACACTCTAGTTGTGGTCGATGAATTCACCAGATATTGTTGGGTGGTATTCCTCAGATCTAAAAGTGATGCACCTGCTGAAATCATCTCTCTTATCAAAAGAATTGAACTCAAGTATACTCGAAAAGTCTGTCAGTTGCGAAGTGATAATGGTACTGAATTTCAAAATAAGGTACTTGAAACATTTTGCAATGACACTGGCATCTCTCAAAACTTCTCATCATCACACTCTCCAGAGCAAAATGGAGTTGTGGAAAGAAAGAATCGCACACTGATAGAAGCGGCCAAAAGCATGCTATCTGAATCAGGTCTTCCCACCAGTTTCTGGGCTGAAGCAGTTGCAACTGCTTGTCACACCCAAAACAGGTCAGTCTATATCAAGAGACATAAGAAGACTGCCTATGAAGTACTCAGGAATCGGAAACCAAATATTGGATATTTTCATGTATTTGGTTGTCCAGTTTATTTTTTAAATGACTCCAGTCAGCTTGGAAAGTTTGATGCAAAAGCTGATGAAGGTGTATTTTTAGGCTATTCAGATATTCGAAAGGCCTTTAGAGTTTATAATTATAGACTCCAAAAGGTTCATGAGACAATTCATGTCACATTTGACGAATCAAATGAAGCAATCAATAAGAGACCAAGCCTTGATATTTCCCAGTCGTTCCAATAAATTTTGGTGAAACTGACCAAGTTCATCAGTCAGTTGCTTCACCAGAAGATGTTTCCAGTTACACTCAATTGGAACCAGTTAAGAAGAAGAGCACCACCAGTGACACCTCATTTTATCCCTCCATCAATTTCAACTTACCACGGAAACTGGTGATTGGATCTGATGAACGTGCCACTCCAATATCAGCACCAGTTCAAACTCCAACTTCTCCAGTTCTTTAAGAAATGCCTTTTAATGAAGAATTTCATGATGCAAATCGTGACCTCATTGACTCTGATGAGGATATAGAAGTAGTTTGGACTGATCTTTCTCCAGAAGCTTCTGCAACTGAAGAAGATCGCCAGGTGACTTGCACTGATATTATTCTGCACCAACCTAGTCAATACACTAAATGGACTCGAGCACATCCAATTGAATAGATTGTTGGAGATCCAAGTAGTGGGGTTCAGACTAGAAGAGCCACTAGTGAGCAATGCTTAAACGTCACCTTCTTATCACTGATTGAACCGAAGAAGATTGACGAGGCTATGGCAGACCCAAGCTGGGTGGAAGCTATGCAAGAAGAGCTCATCCAGTTTGAAAGGAATAATGTGTGGGAACTTGTTCCTTGTCCACCAGGGTTAAAGAAAGAACCCATTGGTACTAGATGGGTCTACCTAAATAAGATGGATGAAGATGGCAATGTTGTCAGAAACAAAGCCAGATTAGTTGCCCAGGGTTATTGTCAGGCAGAAGGGGTTGATTTTGATGAAACTTTTGCTCCAGTTGCAAGACTTGAAGCCATCAAAATATTTCTGGCTTATGCAGCCCATCTGCAGTTCAAAGTCTTCCAGATGGATGTCAAAAGTGCGTTCCTTAATGGAACATTGGAAGAAGAAGTGTATGTTAAGCAGACTCCAGGCTTCATCAATGAGAAGCATCCTCACTAGGTATATAGACTGAACAAAGCTTTGTATGGTCTTAGACAAGCCCCAAGAGCCTGGTATGATACTTTAACTAAACATCTTCTCAAAAATGGATTTCAAAGAGGTGCAATAGATAATACCTTATTTATCTTGAAAGAAAAAGGTAATATCTTACTGGTACAAATTTATGTTGATGACATTATATTTGGTTCAACTGATGATGCAATGTGTAAAAGGTTTTCTAAAATCATGTCATCTGAGTATGAAATGAGTTTAATGGGAGAATTAACATTTTTCTTGGGTCTTCAGATTAAGCAAAATGAAAATGGAATTTTTATAAACCAAGAAAAATATGTCAGAGATTTGTTAAGAAAATACAAATATGATTCAATCCCATCGAAAAACACACCTATTGCAGCACCTTTAAACTTGGACTCTGGCCCAACTGGCAAAACAGTTAACACCACTGAATATCGTGGTATGGTTGGTTCACTGATGTATTTAACTGCCAGTCGACCAGATATAATGTTTGCAACATGTCTATGTGCCAGATTTCAGGCTAACCCAAAAGAATCACATTTTCATGCTGTTAAGCGCATCTTCAGATACCTGAAATGGTGTCCTAGCCTTGGTCTTTGGTACCCCAAAGGCTCAGGGTTAGATCTAATGGGTTATTCAGATTCAGATCATGCAGGTTGTAAGATAGATAGAAAATCAACAACTGGTGGTTGTCATTTCCTTGGAGGAAAACTGGTAAGTTGGACCAGCAAGAAGCAGACGTCAGTCTCTATGTCCACTGCTGAGGCAGAGTACATTTCTGCGGCCAGTTGCTGTGCCCAGATTCACTGGCTCAAGAACCAGTTACTAGATTATGGTCAAAAGTACACAAGGACCCCAATCTTTTTTGACAACACCAGTGCAATTGCTATATCTCACAACCCAGTGATGCACTCTAAGACGAAGCATATTGACATCAGGTATCATTTCATTCGTGATCATGTTATGAAAGGAGACATTGAAATACATTTCATCCCCACTGTCAAACAGCTCGCTGATGTTTTTACAAAACCTCTTGATGAGAAAACTTTTAAACATCTCATCAGCGAACTGGGAATGTTAAATCCTTAAAACTGGAGACTTTTGTTATGAACGCGTCAGTGACACTGATGAAGTTCTCCAGTTGAGGAGGTCCAGATAATCTTTGCTCGCCAGGCTATCGAACGCCTTAGTGATACTATCCTGGCACTAATCGATTTCTGGATCATCATTTTAGGGGGAAAGACTCAAAACAAATTTTCTTACCAAAAATTCTTTTTGTTTGAAAATGGCAACTGGAGAACTCTCCAGTTGGAAACTGGCACTGGACTAATCCTCCAGTGTACAGGTTCAGTCTTGTCTTAAAACTGGTAGTCAACTAGATTTTCATAACGTTGGAAAATACTTGGTCAATACTTGTGACACGTGATGATACTCGAGTGTTTTAACCTACTCAATATCGTCATATGACGTGCTTGAAGTCATTTTTGGTAAAAGACAACTGTTTTTATTGGGAAAATGAAAATTAGTGGGCGCGTGGGTAAGTTAAGCCGTCGTAGCATTTAATGCTGACACGGAGAATTAAATTTTTGGTTCAAAATTCAAATTTACTTTTGTAAAAATATCTACAAAATTGATTTTTGATAATAAAATAATTCTTGGTATTTCATTGGGATCATAATTTTTCCTTATAAATACCCTTATTTACTCCGATCACATTTACTTTCTTTTACATTCTTTCATTTACTTCCAATCATCATCAAACTCTTCATTCCTCTCTCTGCTTCATAAATCAAAACCCTAATTCCCAAATCTTCAGTTTCATATTTATTTCTATCTAAAATGGCACCTAAATCTAGAAGTAGGGATGTAAATCTGCTTACAGTCCCTTATAATCCATCTCAAAATGTCAAACGAGCCAGTGGTGCCCCTTCAAATTCTGCATCAATAAAATTAAATCCAAACAATCCAATGGCTAGTTTGAGAGGGACTCAAGCCGCCGATACATTAATCGGGAGAATCCAAGCCTTTCTTCGTGATTCTCCCCTCGGCGAGTCTTTTTCCCTCAACCCACGCAAGATGTACCATGAGTACTTGTGTGAGTTTTGGTACACAGCAGAACTTTCAGAAGACTGTTCATCTATCTCTTTCACCCTTAAAGATGGATCAGTCCAGTCTACTATTACTGCTGAAACGTTGAGGGATGCTCTGCACCTCAACTACTGGAGAGAGGGTGAATCTCCAGTTGTGATATCCCAAAATATTAATTTTCGCCAAGTACTCCTTGATATGGGAAACAAGGAGTGTTTGGAAAATGGGGTATTGAAAATCAAAGGTGCTATGACTATGAAGGGCCTCTCACCATCCTGGAGGTACTTCTTCATTCACCTAGTTGAAAGTATGGGTGGGAGTTCTGGTGGATTGGACCAGATCAACTCCACACAAGCAGAGATGGCTTACTGCTTGTGGAATGGACTCAGAGTGGACTTTGCTGATATTTTATTCAGAAGCCTGGTGATTAAACTGAAGGGCTCCAGGGGATTATGCATCCCCTTCTCCAGGTATTTGTCACTCTGTTTCCTATAACTTCTGGGCAGTGAAGAATATCATAATACTCAGTCACTGTACACTGTCCCGGAGTTGTTGAGGAATCTTGACTCCCTAACATCTGTCGATGGGGAGGTTGAGATCCCTCAGAGAATGTTGTTGGCATTCTCTGAAACCGATGCACCAGTCCAAGGTGAGTCGGAAAGACAACTGGGCGGGCCTCAAAACAATGAGGGACCCACCGGTTCGTCTGCTAGAATTGTGACCATTGCCGAACCCGGGCAACATTCTAACCCCTCCAGCTCCAGCGTGTGTGTCCCTTTAACCATCTACCCTGGAGACCTCCCAACAGGTCCTTCAGGTGTTCCAAAGGCAAAAAGAACACGTCGCCCTAGGACTCAGTCAGCACTTGCCACTGACAGTAGAAACCAAACCAGCCCTCCAGTTTCCTCCCAACAGGAACCTGGAGAAAGTCAAATGGGACAACCGTAAGCAGCCACCCTCGCAATTTCTGTAGGAGAGGGTGGTGAAGATGATACTGGGCTACCCCAACCCAGATTAGAGTCAGAGTCTGCACAAAGTGTCCACGACCTATCTTTTGACACTTCTCTTGCACGAACTGATGACTTCTCTGGCCAGTCACTGCTGGAGACTGAGGTTCCAAACTCTACGGCTGATGATGTTATGATTGTGGATAGAGCAATTATAACTGAGGCAACCCCAGTGACCTCTATCCCTGGTGAAGTTACCTCGGTAACTGATCCTCCAACAGATGCAACCTTCCAGGAAACTGGAGAAGGTCATCTGGAGACTGACCCATCTGGTCAGCCCTCAGTTACATTCATGGATCTGGACATGAGTGTTAATGACGAGGAAATCCTTATTGAATCTTCGAATTCTGAAGGTACTGCATCAGACATTGAGATTTTTGAGTCTTCTGTACAAGATCAAAACCCTTCATCTCATGTCTCGCCTCCAGATGCTTCAATTTCAATTTTACTATCTCAAGAAAATGAGCTTACTGAAAATCCATTTCCCACATACAGCTATACATCTGGAAACAGACGTATGGCACCATCACCATCTGGGCAGTTCTCACTCCTTCGAGAAATGCCACCACCACCGCCGTCGTTGGATACACCTGTGCATTCTCAGCATGTCCAACAATTTGAATTTCCTCTCCTTTCTTCTTCCACCACTCCTATTATTATTCCCTAACTGCTGTGATGTCAACTAGGAGGCTTCTCTCAATTTGCCTCCTCCAGTTACTACAGTGGTAGCTGCTGCTGGTCCAGTGGCACGTTCTCCTCTGTCACTGGACACTCAATTTGCCTCTTTCCAAGCCGACATCCAAAACCTTATTCAAAGGGTGGAGGATGTTCAAAAGGCAATTGATAAAAATACCAAGTCCCTCTCCAGATATAACAAAGACACAACTACAAATTCTAAGGTTGTTGATCTGGGGATTAACAAGTTTGCTGAAAATGAGGATCTGGTATTCAAGAAGCTAAATGAGCTGGTCGGAGGCTGCAACAATCTGGCAACTTCTCTAAAGGAAGCCTTCGACCTTACTCAGTCCAAAGTCACCACTTCAATCTCCAACTTGCTGGGTAATACTGTCAGACAATCAGAAGTTGATTTGAAGGAGATTGAAAAGCAGGTTAAAGAATTAGTTGAAAAACCTGGTTTAAATGTAACTGAGCTTGGGCAGCAGTTGATGACTTCAAGGTGGTTTTGGGTCTGAATGAAGATTCTAAGACCTTGGATGAACTGAAAACTGGTCAGCAACATGTTGCAGCTAATGTTCTGACCCAGTCTAAAGAGACCAACCATCTGTGGAGATCTTTCAGGATGATGTGCACAATATTTAAAGAATGCAAGGACTTGCAATCATGGCAGCCTCTTGACCGGTTGCCATCTCACCATTCTGAATGGGAAGTCATAAGGGCAGGTCTAGATGCTGCCAAGGGGGAAAGAAGTGCAGTCCTTGCACCAATTGCAACTGAAAGTACTCCTTCTAGAAGTCAAACTGGTAGAGAAATGGTTGTGGCTGCCAGTACTAAAACTGGTGAGCAAAGGGTTGAAGAGGATGAAGATGTGATTGATAGGGGGAATGTGGATAAGGGCAAAGGAATAGCATATGATGAATCTGCCCAGCCGGCCACTGATGTACCAATGTTAGAAACTGGCAATGTTGATTTGCTTCCTCCAGTCTCAGAAAGTGATAGCAAACGACTGGCAAGGCTTGGAGATCAAATTAAAGAAAGAAAGAAAATGAAACAAGCAAACCAAGCTGAAGCCAGAGAACATCTTGCTAAGATCAAATTACTTGATATAAGTGATGCTCACCTGTTGGGAATCACAAAGGAGGAATATGCCAGAGTGAAAGATGATGCAAGGATAGTGGGCATGTTAAAAGAAATGCTTGACATTAAACTGGACAGGCACTATCCTGATGATGAAGCTAAACATGATGCTAGAAATCTGAACATATCAGTGGAGAAGGCTAAAGAGAATCGGGCTAGTAGGATTCTGAAAAGAATTGAAAATGTTAAGAAGGTTGTGAAAAGGGTCTTGAATCCACCAAGAAGGAACCCTCAACCAAGAAAACCACTGCACAGAGATGCTGATCTAAGAACCTTCCTTGAACCAACTGGCGAAGTCTCAAATGATGACATCAAGGTTGCTGTGCAGGCTGCTGGAGCTAGAACTATTAAAATCTCAAATGAATCTAAAGCTAGAAACTATTATTCCCAGATCATGGCAACCAGAAAGCACAGTGGGGAAATCAATGGTGTTTTTGTAACAATCAAGCCAGGCACCAAGTACTTTCATGTTGAAGTCAGTTATAGTAGAGGGCCACTAGTTAAAACTGACAATCCTGGTGTAATGCAATATGGGTTCTCTGAATGGGTAGAGATGGTAAACTTTTTGGAAGCGAAGGCAAAAAAGAATAGGTTTGAGAAATCATGGGTCAACTTCTTGAAGGGCAAGATTCAACATAAAGAGAATCTGGAGCTAAAGTTGAACATTGATCCTGAAGACTCTCGTCCTATCTCTTTAGTGTCAAAGAGAAGGAGAACTGACGAAGGGCCATCTGATTAAGTTTTCCCTTTGAATTATCTACTTGTAATTTTATTTACATTCTGTAACTTATGTAAATCTCATTTCCTTGTATAAATGAAGTTACCAGTTTGTAGCCACAAGGTAGATAATAGATTAAATCTAACAAACTCAAAGAAAAACCCAAGGCATTTATTGATCTATAAAAATGCCTTGGAAAACTTAGATAGATTTAATCGAACAAGTCTTTCTAGTTCATACTTGTATAGATACAAGAACTGAAAAAGACTTGGCAATATTTCAGGACAAATAGGGGGAATTTGTTAGGACCAGTTTGGTTGAAATTGGCCAGTCTCCAGTTGCATCTGGAGAGTAAGAAGATTTGTCCACAAATATATTGAAGTCCAGTTGCAGCGTACAGTTAACACAACTGAAGACTTCCTCCAGTTGAGATCTGACCAGATGAAGAATCGTTCTAGTTGAAGTCAAAGACAACAAGTGGAAGATAGAGAATGACAATGGTAGCGAAGCCCAGTTGACATTCTACTCAGATACAAACTGGAGACCATCAGTGTAAAGTACTTACAAAGCTTTACACTGATTACAAGGAAAAGACTTTTATGCTTTATGTGCTATTACACGGATAAAAGGATTTATCTATGTATAAAGTACAAAAAGGTACATAAAGCAGGTTGAGAAAAGTTACTTTATACTGTAACTTTTAACAGCATTTTAAGGAATTAAATGCTATTCCTTAAATGTTCTCACCCATATTTGTACGGCCAAAGTTGACATCCCAATGTCAACTTTGCCTATAAATAGAGGTCTTTGCACAACACAAAAACAACTTTATAAACCTGCAATATTCTTGGTGAACTTGTGCAATATTCTCTCAATAGCAAAAAGTAACATTTCACAACTTTAAGTGTTTCGATTGTCAAGAGAATTTCCATATGTAGATCAATTGTTTTTCATAGGTTGTTAGGATATTTACATACTTTGTATTATCTTGGTTCCGCAACAACCTTGTAATTTATTTAAAGTTAATAAATAAATTACACTTGAAAAATACATATTGTCTCATCAATTTACTTTACAAGTTCATTCTATTATTGCATTGTCTTTTACTTATTGTCACTTTAATAAGTAATCTATCCAAGAACTTGGTATATACTCATTGCAACTGGTCGTCTCCAGTTTAACGTTTATATTGCAAAGTAACCCCACCATCGACATAGAGGTGTCTTCAGGTAGTACCATCTATTGAGTTGGGACTTACATCTTCAAACAAAATGTCTAACTCGTTAGTGGTCGGTTTAGAGAAACTCTGTTTATCAGAAGATTTGTTCTGTGTAGCGGAAGCTTGTGGATATTGAAGAGCGGGTCTTGAACCGTGTTGTTCAAGAACCATACCAGAGAGTTCATCAAATTTAACATTCATACTCTCTACAATTTGCTTGGTTCTACAGTTATAGACACGATAAGCAATAGATTCTCTTGAGTAACCAATAAAATAACCCTCGTCACCTTTTGGTTCAAATTTTCCAAGATTATCTCTATCATTTAGGACATAACAGACACACCCAAATATATAGAAATAGTTCACATTGGGTGTTCTCTTGTTGATGACTTCATATGGAGTAATGTCAAACCTCTTGTTGATGATAGATCTATGTTTAAATGTCATTTGTTGATGACTTCATATGGAGTAATGTCAAACCTCTTGTTGATGACTGTTATATGGAAATAGTTCAACTTCTCTTGTTGATGACTTCATATGGAGTAATGTCAAACCTCTTGTTGATGATTATATGGAAATAGTTCACATTTGGTCTTCTTGTTGATGACTTCATATGGAGTAATGTCAAACCTCTTGTTGATGATTATATGGAAATAGTCACTCTTGTTGATGACTTCATATGGAGTAATGTCAAACCTCTTGTTAATAGTTCACATTGGGTCTTCTCTTGTTGATGACTTCATATGGAGTAATGTCAAACCTCTTGTTGATGATAGATCTATTTTGTGTAAAGCAGGCAGTTGCAATGGCTTCAGCCCATAGATTTGGTGGTAATCTAGAATGAGCAAGCATAGTACGAGCAGCTTCAACAAGAGTTCGATTTCTTCTTTCAACGACTCCATTTTGTTGAGGTGTTCGTGCAGCTGAAAATTGATGAGTGATACCGACAGAAGAGAAGTATGATTCAAGAGTAGCATTCTTGAATTCGGTACCATTATCAGAACGAACAATACGAACAAAAGTTTGAAGATTTACTTGTGTCCTTTTGATGAAGTCAATGATTACTTGAGGAGCCTCACTCTTTTCACGAAAAAAATAGACCCAAGTATAGCGAGAGTAATCATCAACAATAACAAGAATGTAGCGCTTAGCATGAATACTTTGGACACGCATAGGGCCACATAAATCCATGTGAAAGAGATGAAGAGGAGCATCAGTGCTTAGATGTTTCTTTGGTCTATGGGACGCTCTCGTGAGTTTTCCAATTGAACATGCAGAACAAACATGATTGGTGTCATACTTGAAATCAGGTAGACCATTGACGAGTTGTTTGTCATGGAAGTTGAGATGAGAGAGACGACGATGCCATAGCCAAGATTGTTGAGCTGAAGCTTTAGACAGAAGACAAATATTTGAAGATGGAGTTGGAATATTGTTGAGATCAATGTGAACAAGTTGTTATCTCTTGAACCAGTAAGAATATCAACACCATCTTCGGTTTGAACTTTACACTCATATCTTCTAAAGAGGACTTGCAGATCATTATCACAAAATTGGCCAACACTGAAAAGATTATGGCCCAAACCTTCAACGTAGGACACACGTTTGATGGTGATGCCATTTTGAACAATATCCCCATATCCAAGAATGGGGGCTATATGATCATTTCCAAATCTAACCGTTCCCATGAAACGTTCAACAAAGTTCTTTAGCAAGGATTTATCACCAGTTTTGTGTCTAGAGCATCCGAAATCGACATACCAGACACATATGAGAAATTCCTGTAAAATCAGGAAATAAGGTTTTAGGTACCCACTCAGACTGGTTCCATGAAAGGTTAGGAATTCATCATGCAATCACATTTATTAGAAGAACAAGTAAATTAAAGAGAAAACAAACGAAAACATAAGGTAAACATAAACATTAAACAAACATACGATCAAACACACAATCCATCATGGAATTTATTGAAAGCAAGTAAACACACAAACAGAGTTCAAATGTAAAGGTACTGATTATAGAACAAATTACTTATTACAAAGTTTGAGAACAAGATGGAGTAGTCCTAGAAGTATTTGATCTATCTAAAGCATTAGGTCTACGAACTATCCACTCCTGTTTTACAGATGTAGAATTTCCATCAAGCTTGACTTTCCTAGAAGCATGTAAGTATCTATCTTTAGGAAAATTTAAGCACAAGTAACCTGAAACATGAACATTTTTAGAGTTAGTGGATGACTATGTGTGTATGTTCTTGACAGATTTCTTCTTGATGGTCTCTTTGGCAGGTGGTGTTTGCTTTTTGTAAGTGGGAAAAAACCAACCATACTGATCTTGATATCTAACTATTCCTACAGCATCATCTCTAAAGACCTTTAAGACGTTCTTAGGTGTAACTGAAGATTGCTTAGGAGAGCTAGGATACCTATGATATCTAGGTTGTGAAGAAGCATGATTAGGAGAGCTAGGATACCTATGATATCTAGGTTGTGAAGAAGCATGATTACCAATTGGAGGTTGTTTCATCTTAGTGAGTTGAGGTTTTGGGGTAGGAGTCTTTTGTTCTGTAGAAGATTTGGGTACTTTGTTGGTCTTTGGTCTTTGAAACTTCTCATGAAATGGGTTGTGCTTCGAAGAGTGTGATTTTGGAATCCTTTTCAATGAAAATTCAACCTTTTCTTCCTTTTGAACAAATTGTTTTTCAAAATCAGGATCATATGAATGATCTTCTTCTAAAAAGTTGTTTAGATTAGGAAGATTTGAGAAATCCATTTTGGCATATGTAACTTTAGATTTGGATTCCAAAGTGTCACCTGGGACATTTGGTTTAGGATGACAAGGACTTTCTTTGGATGAGTTTGAAACATTTGTTTCATTTGAAAACTTTGAGTGACTTATTTCACCTGATTTGACCGGACAGTGACTTCCCTTGAGTAAATTTGAAGCTTTTTCAATGTTATTATCTACAAAAGCTTGAAGAACAATATTCTTGTACTCCATTTCCATCTTAATTTTATTAAGTTCAGCGAGTAATTTCAATCTTTGTTCTCTTTTGTTAGGTCCAGATTTAGTCCAGATTTACTGGACTCCCTCCAGACGCGACTACTGGAGCCTCACTGAAGATCTGACCAGAAACGTGTTCTACTGGACCTACTCCAGACTTGGAATCTGGAGTCCCTCTGAAGATTTGTCCAGAAATAATTGAAGACCAGTGAGCAAATACTTGTATAGGAAATCTGAAGTATTCTCTAGATGAGCTCACTGGACTTCACCCCAGTCCAGATCAACTCTACTGAAGAAATTCTGACTGAAGTCTGAAGAAAGAAGACTTAACAAATGGCGGAGTCCACTGGAAAGTCTTACCAGATCTGTACACTGGAGGATTGTCAGTGTTCTAGATCCTACAAGTCTGAACACTGATTTCAAGGATTGACTTTTCCCTTCACACACTTTCCAAAGAACAATCCACTTGTTCTTTACCAAAGTATACGTATGTAAAGGTGGTTGGATAAAAGGATACATTTGCATTTGATGTGACTTTATCCTTATTCCTTATCCAATACATTTAATGTTCTTGTCGGATCATTAAATGTATGCAACCATATTTGTACGGCACAAAATTCACTCGTGAATTTTGTTGCCTATAAATACAAAGTCATTTCCTTGACATAAATACTTTTAAGCATTCATTTTGCATTGAAGTGAATTTGTCCAAATACTCTCGATCTTAAACTGGGATACTTCACAACTTTAAGTAACTCGATCCTAAAGAGTTATTTGACAAATATAGATCATTTGTAACTCATAGGTTGTTAGGATACATACTTAATTGTATTATCTTGATTCCGCAATAACCTTGTGTTTTATTTAACATCATAAATAAAATACCCATGAAAAATACATAATGTTCCACTTTATTTGTTTATTGCTTTAAGTCTTGTATTACTTTATTTATATACTTGCATTTATATTAAAGTAATACTAGTCCAATCTAGTGCTTATTAGACTTGTTGTATTTTGCACTTTCCTGGTTAACCATCGAACTTAAGGGACTCACATCTTTCTTTTTCAAACTTTTTTGATAAAGTATCAAATTCATTCAAGTAAGTTTGGGTTTCCTCAGAAAACTTGAGGGGTTCAGTATCAAAAACGTTTGGAAAGAAATAATCTTTTTCAACTTCGTGTTCACAATCAGTTTGAACAGCAACGTGAACACATTCAAAACTTTTCTTTTTGATACACCGTTCCTTTTCTAAATCAAGTTTTAATGCATCAAATCTCATCCAAGTAAATCTGGGGGTCAATTGGGATCTCATTGGTAGGAATGTCAAGGTCTGTTTGAATTGAAACATTATATGTCTTAACAAAATCCCATTCAGTTTGCACAGCCGCATCAACAAGATCACATGCAGAAATATAGGAAAAAAAAGAAGAAGACATCATGTCTTCACAAGCACAGCAGTTAGGTTCAGCACAATCATAGACAACACCAATTGGTGTGGTAGGAACAACTGTCACAATCTTGTGACAGTGATTTTGAGGCATTAGATTATCTAGCAAAAGTTGTTTTTCATCAAGTTCAACAATTGTAACAGAGTGAGTTTTTCTTTTAGGAACAAGAGGAAGATTGAAAAGATCATTTGACTCATTGATTTTGTCATAATTACATTTAATTGCACACTTTGCTAGACAATCCTCTGTCTCATAATCACCATAACTTGGTCGAACATACTGAATGGTCATGCCATATCTCATTAAGTTGGCGTCATATAAAGGTGGAACTTCCTGTTGTGCTTTGAGAAAATTCTTTGGATTTTCAAAACCCAACCCTTGAGTAAACCCATCGGCAAAATCTCTTGGCTTGTTTAAAAAGATTTGTTTATTCGATCGATCGATCTTGTAAACTTTCTCTTGATAAAACTTGATTTCATCTTTAAGTTCATCAATTTTCTTATCCAGTTTTTGGTTATATGAATCTTTTATGCAACAAACATGATTTAAATCGGGGATTTTGTCTTCTAATTCTTTTAAAGCAGGGTTGGACTCTTCAATTTTAATTTTCAAGGACTCAAGATCTTCAGCCAAAGCATTTGCTCGAAACATTTCATTGAACTTTGCAATTTGCATCTCTTTGTGGTTTGGGTTAGGTCAAAAACTTTGGTCTCAAGTTCTTGTTTTGCTATGAACAACTCAGAAGAAGGAGTAAAGGAAACAGAAACTTGATTAGCTGTCAAATCATCAAAATCTTTTTGCAGTTTGTCATGTTTGTTTTGAAATTCAATCAAAGATTTTTCTTTCTCTTTCAAAGATTCAATTAAATTAGAAACTTCTTTTTGCAAAGATTCATTAGTTTCGACAGCTTTATTCATGTATTGATCAAGATCACGTTTAGAGATTGTGCATACCTCATCATCATCAGATTCAGAACCGTACCACCTTCATCAAGTTCCGTGGATCGCTTGATCTTGGTCATGAAACAAACATTAGCTGCAAGTTCTTCAGTCTCTTCATCAGATAGGTGTAGCCATTTGTCATCCTCAGTAAGAAGAGCAATACCACTTTCCTGTTGTGCTTTGAGCAAATTCTTTGGATTTTCAAAACCCAACCCTTGAGTAAACCCATCGGCAAAATCTCTTGGCTTGTTTAAAAAGATTTGTTTATTCGATCGATCGATCTTGTAAACTTTCTCTTGATAAAACTTGATTTCATCTTTAAGTTCATCAATTTTCTTATCCAGTTTTTGGTTATATGAATCTTTTATGCAACAAACATGATTTAAATCGGGGATTTTGTCTTCTAATTCTTTTAAAGCAGGGTTGGACTCTTCAATTTTAATTTTCAAGGACTCAAGATCTTCAGCCAAAGCATTTGCTCGAAACATTTCATTGAACTTTGCAATTTGCATCTCTTTGTGGTTTGGGTTAGGTCAAAAACTTTGGTCTCAAGTTCTTGTTTTGCTATGAACAACTCAGAAGAAGGAGTAAAGGAAACAGAAACTTGATTAGCTGTCAAATCATCAAAATCTTTTTGCAGTTTGTCATGTTTGTTTTGAAATTCAATCAAAGATTTTTCTTTCTCTTTCAAAGATTCAATTAAATTAGAAACTTCTTTTTGCAAAGATTCATTAGTTTCGACAGCTTTATTCATGTATTGATCAAGATCACGTTTAGAGATTGTGCATACCTCATCATCATCAGATTCAGAACCGATACCACCTTCATCAAGTTCCGTGGATCGCTTGATCTTGGTCATGAAACAAACATTAGCTGCAAGTTCTTCAGTCTCTTCATCAGATAGGTGTAGCCATTTGTCATCCTCAGTAAGAAGAGCAATACCACTTTCCTGTTGTTTCACTAACAAGAGCTTGTTCTGGTAGTAGTTTGAATTTTTCTGACGAGGTTTGGTGCAGTGGATAGCAAAATGACCAGTGAGATCACAATTGTAGCATTTTCTATCTTCGATCTTCTTCTCAAGAACCCTCTTTTCAAACTTCTTTGGTGCTTCATACTTCCTTTCTCCACCAGCATTGTCATAGTGCTTGTCGAATTTTGGAGCTTGGGAGTTCTTGACATAGGAAGACACAGATGAAGTTCGAAGTTGATTGTTTGTAGGTTTCTTTGTGAAGAACTTTTTTTTGAAGGATCTGGTGAAGTAGGCTAAATCTCTGGACATCTCCTTTTCCTTTTCATCCATTTCAGGATCACTGGGATCACTTGATTCATCATCATCAACAATTTCAACGACACTTTTTCTTGAAGATCTGGAAAAATTTCTTTCAACAACTAAGGCAAGAGGATCGGATGAAGAGCTTCCTTCATTTTGCGTTTGTTGGTTTTGAACCGCTCTGAGATTCACTTTCAACTTCTCATAAAGAGTGTGGATGTTGAGTTTGCCAAATCCATCCTGTTGATTGAGTTGATTACCATAGACTTGCCATTCATCATGAAGGTGTCTGAGGAATTTGATGTTAAGTTCCATGTCTGTCTTCTTCACTTCATTCTTTCGTAGTTCATTGATGACATTGCAGAAACGTATGTACACTTCCTCTAAAGATTCACCCTTCTCTTGCTTGAACGTCTCATACAGAGCAAGGACATTGGACAATCGAATAGTCGAAGACACCTCAGAGCCTTGAAATTGTTTCTCTAGTTAATCCCAAATCTCCTTACCAGTTTCATACGAATCAACATTGCAGTAGATATCATTAGGAAGAGCCATGTAGAGATGAGATCTTGAGAGATTATCAGCAAGAGTACGGTTCTTCTGAGCAGTGCTCCAACTTTCTTTTAGGAACAAGAGGAAGATTGAAAAGATCATTTGACTCATTGATTTTGTCATAATTACATTTAATTGCACACTTTGCTAGACAATCCTCTGTCTCATAATCACCATAACTTGGTCGAACATACTGAATGGTCATGCCATATCTCATTAAGTTGGCGTCATATAAAGGTGGAACTTCCTGTTGTGCTTTGAGCAAATTCTTTGGATTTTCAAAACCCAACCCTTGAGTAAACCCATCGGCAAAATCTCTTGGCTTGTTTAAAAAGATTTGTTTATTCGATCGATCGATCTTGTAAACTTTCTCTTGATAAAACTTGATTTCATCTTTAAGTTCATCAATTTTCTTATCCAGTTTTTGGTTATATGAATCTTTTATGCAACAAACATGATTTAAATCGGGGATTTTGTCTTCTAATTCTTTTAAAGCAGGGTTGGACTCTTCAATTTTAATTTTCAAGGACTCAAGATCTTCAGCCAAAGCATTTGCTCGAAACATTTCATTGAACTTTGCAATTTGCATCTCTTTGTGGTTTGGGTTAGGTCAAAAACTTTGGTCTCAAGTTCTTGTTTTGCTATGAACAACTCAGAAGAAGGAGTAAAGGAAACAGAAACTTGATTAGCTGTCAAATCATCAAAATCTTTTTGCAGTTTGTCATGTTTGTTTTGAAATTCAATCAAAGATTTTTCTTTCTCTTTCAAAGATTCATTGATGACATTGCAGAAACGTATGTACACTTCCTCTAAAGATTCACCCTTCTCTTGCTTGAACGTCTCATACAGAGCAAGGACATTGGACAATCGAATAGTCGAAGACACCTCAGAGCCTTGAAATTGTTTCTCTAGTTAATCCCAAATCTCCTTACCAGTTTCATACGAATCAACATTGCAGTAGATATCATTAGGAAGAGCCATGTAGAGATGAGATCTTGAGAGATTATCAGCAAGAGTACGGTTCTTCTGAGCAGTGCTCCAACTTTCTTTTGGAAGAAGTTCCTTGGTGACCGGGTTTTTGTGAACTGCAGGGCCTTCGTCATAAGAGGCTTTGATGTCGTCACCAAGAGATTGTCTTGCGATCCAATCTAAGAATCTCTTTTTCCATTGAGGATATGACCCGCGATACAGAACGGGAGGTCTTGAATCGGAACCGAGAACCAATGAATCAGTCATCGACATTTAGGAAATTATGATGAAAAACCGGTTTTCAGAAAAACAGTATTAATACCGGTTTTCACAAATTGTATACTAAAACCGGGTTTCAGAAATTATGTACTAAAACCGGTTTTCGTCTAGAAACTTGAGCAGAGTAACCTTCCCTAAAATGAAGAAATAAAGAACTAATACCGGTTTTGGAGTAAACCAGGTATTAATATATTCAAAGGAACACAATCACACAAATTCTCAACTAAAATCGGTTTTCAAGGGTAAATAAATACTAATACCGGTTTTGGTAAAATGTATTGTAAATCCGGTTTTCGAGGGGAAAGACGAACAGAGTTTCGAATTGAAAAATGAAGAAATTAAGAACTAATACCGGTTTTGGGGTAAACCAGGTATATTACAACCAAAATTACACAACCTCAAATCTTTACTAAATTCGGAATTCAAGAAATTCTTCACTGAATCCGGTTTTCAAGAAAAACTTCACTAAATCCGGTTTTCATGAAGAAAGTTAAGCATTACGACGAGATGAATAATGATGAATTATAGTACTAATATCGGTTTTGGGGTAAACCATATATTTTTGGATATAAAAACAAAAACTTAAAAAATTATCCAAAAGGAAAACCGGAAGGAAAGCCTGAAGGAAAACCGGAAGGAAAGCCGGTTTTACAACAGAAATTCGAAGGAAAATGAAAACCGGAAGGAAAGCCGGTTTTCAGAACAGAAAGCTAAAAATTCAATTTCAGGTCATTTGGTTTTGAATTGGGATTTGAAACTTCTTAAGTATGATTATAGGAAGGTATTGAGTGGAATGAAACTAAAAAGGAAGAAACTTTAACATGTTTAAAGGGTAAAGATTGGAACTTTCGGTAAAATGGGAAAAACACAATTTAGCACAAAAGTGAACAAAATCAAGCCATGGATCTAACACAAGATGTGATTTTGCTCTGATACCAATTGTTAACAATGCTAAATCGTGATATATGGTTATAAGGCTTAAGTGTGTGAGAGAGAAAGTAGAGAGAAAATGGAAAAGTAAAGAAAATAATATTATGAGTGGTTGTGGAGAGAGGTTTATATAGGCATATCATTTGCACTAAACCCCCTCCTTAATAACAAATAAGTCATTGTCTAATTACAACACAAACCTTCCATACTTAATACATTAAATCAAGGACCATTCTATTACATAATTACAAAACTTGCACTAACAAAATAGTTAAAGCTAACAGTAATTGATGTTAAAGGTGGTATTGTAGTTATTTTAAGTGTTGGGGGATCTATACTGTAAATTATTTCATTAAGGGTATTATATGTATATTAGATGGAGATGTTTAAATTAGTGATTAAAGAAGAAGGGTATTTTTGATTTTTCAAAGACAGAAAGTTTAAAGAAAAAAAATGGTGGTTTATTTTATTAGATAGTATAGATAACTTTATTTTAATTTCTATATTTTATTTCGTAGCTATACAAATTACATGGAAAAGTTTTATAAAATATAAATAAATTGTTTCATATATAGCATACTAGCTAATCAACCCGGGTTCAACCCGGGTATTTTAATAAAACTTTTGTTATTATTTACTTGATTTGTGTGTAACTTGCATAGACCTAATAATGATTAATGGGTTATTGTTGACACCTCTATGAGACTAACCGTCTTTTCTAATATATTGAAAAACAAATTAGGGTATTTTAATAAAACTTTTGTTGTTGTTTACTTGATTTGTGTGTAACTTGCATAGACCTAATAATGATTAATGGGTTATTGTTGACACCTCTATGAGACTAACCGTCTTTTCTAATATATTGAAAAACAAATTAGGGTATTTTAATAAAACTTTTGTTGTTGTTTACTTGATTTGTGTGTAACTTGCATAGACCTAATAATGATTAATGGGTTATTGTTGACACCTCGATATGTGAGATTAACCATCTTTTCTAATATTTTGAAAAACAAAACACACTGTGATCTGAATTTAACACAACATGTTTTTATTTTATTTTTAGAAAATACATTGTGTTAAGTTCATATCACAGTGTGTTTGAACAATTTTCTGATTTTCACGCGCTATCAAAAACACACTGTGATTTAAAACTTAACACAATGTGTTTTTAGATTACACAATAAAAACCCATTGTGTTTTTAAAAAACACAATTAAAACACATTGTGTTAGATTCATATCACAGTATGTTTTGACCAGTTTTCTAGTTTTCATATAAATTTTAGTTTTCAAATGAACATTTCACTTTCTTACTATTCATAACAACGTACCGAGTTTGTATTCAAATGAAATCAATTATAAATAAGAATGAAGGCAACATGAACAAAAATTATAAATAAAACCTCACTGTTTTTCAATCGATAAGCTTTCATGCAATAAAACTAAAAAAAATAAAATTTAAGGTTAAAAATGAAATGAGAACATAGGGAGATGAAATATTAAAAAAAAACATTTAAATACAAAATATCCCATGATGTCATAATATAAAAGGCAATTAAGAATGAATGTTGATTTGCCACATTGGTTTTATTCTAAAAATAGCTTATTAATATAAGAGATTATTAATAGTTATATATTATAAACTTTTTTTAATGATAAAAAGTTTTTGTTTTTAGGGATCGTTGTTAAGTTTGGTCATGTTTGTTATCGTTTTTGGCTTAATAATATTAATGTTGTTTTAAAAAAAAAGTTATATATTAGCTTTTCACTGAAAATTTTCTTTTCAAATTATAAATGTAACAGCTCATATTATTTTTCTAACTATTAAAGTATATGTACTAATCATATCATAATAAAGTGTGTGATACTATTTTTTTTAGGGTTTAGTATCCTGGAATGTAAGTAACTTTGCAACTTTTTCTATTGTATGTATGTATCAAAAATTTTGTACAGTATATGTAAGTATTTCGCTAAATTGAACACTTCATGTAAAAGTTTTACGTTGACCAATCAAAAACTTCTACGTGGACAACTCATATGGTTGCCACGTATACATTTTTACATTAAACGTTCAATTTAGCGAGATACTTACATATATTGTTCAAAATTTTTGATGCATACACACAATAGAAAAAGTTGCAAAGTTACTTACACTCCAGGATACTTAACCCTTTTTTTTAACGGCTATTATATTAAATAAATGAATAAAGCCTCTAACAAAACACAAAGCCCACAAAAGAGAATACAAAAGATACAATTACAATACCTAGAAACATAGAAAACAACTCATTTCTAGGTATACTTGAACTGTGAATATAATGCAAAAAAAGAAGTGAAAATACTCGAGTCAATTACAGAAACCAAAGATATAAAAAAAACCTTCACCCAACAAAAGTCGATTCACCGGTTTTCACTCTGGGATGATACTATTTAAAAAATATATTTTATTTCACCGGTGTATAGACTCTATGCTAGTTGTTATATGTACTTTTCGGAGTATGAGTTGATAAATAGATGTATATCAATGTTTGGAGATAAATTACGGCTTGTTTACGTAACTAGATTAAACACATGCTTTGCATGGAAAAAAAATAATTATAATAAAATATATTGAAAATTAATTAAAATCTCATAATATTTTCATAAGATAACTTTATAAACATACTATAAAATTAGAATGAAAAAACTATAAATGGAATGATACCATAATTTCGAATTCACAAATAATGTGAAAGAAAACCATTGAAGTGTTATCTTATTTTTGTATTGTTTAATGAATTTATTTTTAAAAATAATTGAATCTAGCTACCAAAATAAATAATAATCAGTCTAAATCCTTTTACAAAATATGATATTGATTCATAATAAAAATCATATTATTCGTAACTCGATTAAAGGGATCTCAAATTTTAATAGGCCAAAATTATAGGGTTACATGATATCATTCATATTTATGGCATATTTAAATTCGATGTGTTATATAGTGGAAATTCGAAACATTTATGATAATGGATACATTCCCTAAATAATAGCATTGAAGATTTGTAGACAGATTATATTTTTTATTTATATTTATAATTAATTTTTATTATTAATTAATGATGATTAGGATAAATGATTAGGAATAATTTAAATGACATGGAATGCTTAAAATTAGGAAATTAATGGAAAAATGACACATCATGAAAAATCTACATGGCATTCTCTCATAATTGTCAACTAAGCAAAAAACTATCCTCTCTTAGAGATATAGAGAGATTCTTTATCTCAAAGCGATGATGTGGCATATCTCTGGTATCGCCACATCATCTTTTTCCTACGTGTCGTCTTTATATCGATTTGATCTATAAGATTACCACCTCACCCGCCACATGTACATATGGCATTGCATCTATTTACTTCAAAATAAAAATAAAAATGCCGACAACGGGTATTGAACTCATGCCCTCACATATAGTAGCAAAGTTTTCTACCATTAAACCAATGGTGTCTTTCTTTTCTTAATTTCAAGCCATAATCTATTTTTTGTAGTTTCACCGTCAAAATCTTTATTTATATTAAGTTATTTTCTTTCTTTAAATTTATGTACTTAATGTCAAAATTATATATGAAGAAAATAGTTTCTATTACTTTTTTTGTTGTTTTAAAAACATAATATATTTAAGTAAAATTCATATTATGTTATCAGGGTGTTTCAGTCACTTTATTAGTTATTTTATTCCGTTCAAAAAAAAGAAAAAACAAATATGTAAATAGAATTGTAAGTACATATACCATTACTTCTTCCATTCCACTACCACATCGATTCTATTTTATCGTTATTCCATTATGTTTTACCAAACATATTTTATACGTAGTTATTATTATATCGATTACAGTATATTGAATTTATTTTTTATTCACTGGTTATTTTATATATGTTAAGATCCTATTATTCAATATTGCTAAATAAACATATTTGAAAACTAATACAATATGCAATTTTCTTAAGTGTATGATCACCTTATCTTTAATTTTTTTTATTTAATAGATGTATTAAATATTAATTAAACCTTATTATTTGAGAGCTTGTAATTTCAAATAATACATTACATCATGAATTAACGTACACGCACTTATAATATATTACTACATAAGGAAGTATATCAATATCAAGTTACCGGTACATAACAACAACTAAAAGTGCTTATGAAGCTAATTAAAAAGTTGACAACTAGGATTTTAGATTATGTGGTAAGTTCTCTTATACTTTTATTCCTATTCACCCTCCAACTCATATCAAATATATTCGGGAAATTAATATATTTCTATTATTATTCAACTCACCTTTCACCTAATTAAAATATATTTATACCAAATTTTATATCCTTCCCATCGTATTTTTCCATCGGTTCCTTAAATCCAGAACAAACATTCCTAATTGAGGTTCATTTTTTTCTTTTTTTTTGTATATTCTAATTACATTTTTCTTCTTTTATTAGGTCCACACTTTGTTTCAACAAATTATTATAAGTCTATATCTATTGGTTTTATGGTTCGTGGTCGTCAGGAAAAAAAAAGAAAACAATGCAGTGAAAATACAAGTCTTTGGTTTTGCTGATTTCTTGGCCAGGGAGAAGATGAAACAAAACTTTTAGAAAAATAACAACTTAGATTTTAGCAAGTGAAAAAACTTTTGTTTCTTATCTAATTCGAATAAAAGAAAAGGCATTGGAGTTTGATTTTTGTTTCTTTATTGCATTTTTAACTCATGTATTTCTGTTTGCGTGATATTATAATTTTTATTTTGGTTATATGCATTGAAGCGATATCATCTAGGACATATAATACAAGTGTAAGAGTTTGAGTTTTGAAAGCTTGGTGAGAAGATGCGGGTGGTAAAAAAAATTTATTTCTTAGAAAATGAATAATTTTGACACATTATCGATATATCTTGTCTCTTTCATTCCAATGTTTTTAGCTACACATGTTATTGTGTGTAGATAATAAAAGTGATAATTGCTTGTGCTCTTTGAATGTTATCTTTATGGAGGTTTTCATCAATTTAAATTTGAGTTTATGTTTCTATATATACTCTAAGTTTAATTCTTTTGATCTTTACAATTTTTATTTCTAATAATATCTAATACCTTCCCCTTTCTTAACATTTCTACTTGAATCTATATAAACACTTATTTTATGATATATAACCATTGACCTCAATTCTTAAGATTGTTTTTACTCTATATAATTTACGATGAATTAATAAGAACGTGCAACGTACGAGACTAATCTAGTATATAATAAAACTGGAAGTACGAGAGTTATCAAATTCCGATTTTTAGATATATATATTAAATTTAAAAAATAACTAGATTTTAGACTCGTATCAAATACACGAATTGTTTATGACATATTAAACATAAAATTAATTATATGTAATTCAAGAAAAGATGTGAAAGAAGAAACCAGTAAATTTAAATATAAAGAATGTAATTAAAATTATAAAAAAACAAACCGGTAAATTCAAATATAAATAATGTAATGAAAATCAAAGTAACAAAATGCAATACGGGAACATTGACGAAAACGTTTAACTTGTTCATATATCAATATCATGTCAAGACTTGATGTTGTATTTGTTTTCTTAACAATACAAATAAACTTCTTGTAGTTTTGTTGTGGTATTTGTATTTCATGAAAGTTTTGAATTATATAAAAATAATATAAAATAAAATAATGATATAATTATTAATTCGTATTAATCTAAATGTTGTAACCTCTCTAATTTTTAGATATATTTTTTTGATAGATAGACATTATGCATTAAAGTATTAATTTTTTTAAATTGGGAAGCGTAAATTCGTGGTGGAAAACCAAAAAGTGTAAAATTATTTTTAAATAGAGTTAAAGTGTAAATTTGGTGATGGAAAACCAAAAAGTGTAGATTGATTTTTTTAAATAGGGTTAAAGTGTAAATTGGTGATGGAAAACCATAAAGTGTAAATTAATTTAAACATGTGTTAATTTAATTAATTTTGAGAAATTAAAGTTAGGTCAGTTGCCTTTTAGTATATATAAAGATTGACAAAGTGTTTATTAGATGGGGTGGTTAACCCATGTTGCTTGAAGCCTTCTTTTCATAAAAGGTTATAAGTTCAATTCGGCTTTCTCATTTTTCTTTTTTGTATAACTTTGTTTTTCAATTTTTAGACTTTTGTTTTTATTTTAATTTTTTTCAATCCAACCTTCTATTAAATTAAAAGTCATATACATTCAGAATTTATTAGCTTCTATGTATTTTGTTTTTTGTTGTGATAATAACTTTTTCTAATATTTGATAGTAAGTTATTACATAATTATACTTACGTGACAGTAGTGCGCACACTTCGAATATATACGTCCAATCATTTATGAAAGATTAGTTTGAAATGCGTGTTATTTGCAATTTTTATTTCGTTGGATGTTTTATTATTGTGTATTATTTCGTGTGATTTTCTAATACTTTTAGACATTTATGTTTTCATTATTTTATATTTTCTATTTTGAAAAACTTACACAACAACAAAATTTGTATTTCTTGACACTGCCAAATTTTGAAAAACTTACACAACAACTGTTTATTAACTTTGCCAACTTATATAATTGTTCAGTTGTCATATATGGTTAGGAGGTTTGAAACCTCAAACCTATAAATATGTACATTGATCTTAACTTAATGAGTGTTAGAAAGGTCAATGTTAAACTTTACATGTTATTGCATACAATACATATTATGTCTCTCGGGGGTCTGGGCAACGCCCGGGTAACATATCTCGTTTTCTTTATAAAAAAAAACATTGCATAAAGATTATTTTTTATTTATATTTGAAGACAAAGAATTCGATTTCGTGAAACTTGCATGTAGGCTTATGGAAAATTGCTAGGAAGATTCACAAAGTTGAAAATCTATTCGATCATCACAAAAGTGACAAAACTTTAATCAAACATATCTGAACGTCTTAAAATAACTTTATAAAATACATACAGACAAAATAGTAGGAAGATTTGAAACAATGAAGAAGCAAATATTTGTTTTAACACTGATTTAATTATACAAGTTTCCTTTTTGTTTTTCCGTTTTTTATTATTTAATCAGTACTCTATCTAGAAGAAAGTGTATTAAACATATTATCTAAGGATGTGCCTTATGTACTCGTCCAGGACTAGTCCTTGGACTCGTCCTCCATGGAACACCACGGGGTTGGACTAGTCCTTCCCCACTCGTCCCCCATGGACGAATGTTTAAGCATTTTTTTATAAAAAATTTTGTGAGTGTATAATTAAATAAAAGGTTGGTCCAAAACTAGTCCTTGGTATAAGGTTGGATTTAGAGGGATTAGTCATTGGATGGTTTTTTGCTGATGTGACACTGATTAAGACTAGTTCTCCTGAGAACAAGTCTACGCATAAGGCAGCCTCTAAGAAACCTCCGAGAGTAAGCCAAGTCAATCCATGTTTATCCATCATTCCATCTCCATCTAGAATTATGTTTGCATGATTCGTTTTCACATATGTCATTTTTTTGCCACTTTGCTTGAGTTTGAGATGAAGTTATTTTATTTATGAAAACTGAAAAACAGATACATATGTTTACACAAATAAATTTTGATTAGTAAAACCTAATATGACAAGTATCAAAAACAAAGTAGCAATTAACATTCCAATTCTATATCGGGTACATATGATGATATTCTAATTTAATTTTTAAATTATTCACTTTGAATAACATGAAAAAAAATCATCCATTTATAAACAAATATTATATTAATGTCTACTTCGTTTCACACTATTTTTATTCAGTATTACTTTTAAATGGTTTCCATTTCGGTTGTAAGTGAAACCAACCCACCATAAATAACCTAGATACAGTTAAATGACAAAACAAAACAAAAAAAAAGAATTATAAAAAAGAATTATATACATTCGACTTAGTAATTGTTCTCTTTGAATATAATATATATAAAAAATATATCATTTATGCACAAATACTTTCTTTTATTCAGTTTTAATTTTAAATGACCATAAATAACCTAGATATAATTATAAAAAAAAAAAAAAAAGAAAGAAGAAGACGGAAACAAACTGAATGAACACGAAGATAGCTTGTTCAATAATGGAAGTCTTTTTTGGGGGCAAAATAACTCGAGAGTCCAGACTAATATAATTTTGACCATTATTTACAAGTGTTCCTACATACATAAGACACATTTCACTATATTTTTGTCTTTGACTACGTATCTACAAGGAACCAGCAACACTTATACGTCAAATGCTTCTAGTTAATGATTCCAACTACATACTTCAACTTGGTAGCCGAGTGACCTATACCTTGAATGTAATAAGCACTTGAGAGTCAAATAGTGTGCTTATCACTGAAGTTCATTTCATCCATACATTTCAAATGGAAGTATAGAACTATATATTCTTCCCACCTAGTGTATTTGTATATAATAAGAAGTAATGGTCATAACAAAAAGCAAATATCACACATAAAAACAGAACCTGCATAAATTTTTAACCCTTTTGATGTTAACAGCAAGTTGATCCTAACTCTTCAGATCCACTACAATAACAGGTACATTATTCTTGGAAATGTTACAGTTCTAAAAAGCTACCGAATTGTGTGCTTGGCAAGGAACATCCGCACTGATATAATATAAGTAAGAACACAGTCAGTTTCAGACAGAAGATAGTTGCACACTTGCACGATCCACCCAGTCAGCGTATTGGCATGCCTGTGGAGTTTTTACACACACACAAAAATAAAGATTATGGCAAAAACATGAATTGAGCACAAAACCAAATATCAGCATAACCAAGATTCAACATTGATAAACCATGGCAATGCAATCGTTTCCACGGGGAGAAAACAAATAACATCCAACAAAGTCATAGTATGAGAATGCAATTGAAGCACATGGGAGCAAGAAAGGTCAGTAATACTTAAGAGAATGTGTGAACATAATTGAGCAAGTACGACAATCACATAAAATAATTGTCTGCATGCAATATAGCATCAGATGTCTATATTAAAATCTGATAATGAGCGCTTCAATTCATTAAGAATCAACTCTGATCAAAAGCAAATTTGTGAAAGCAATCATGGCGTTAGACTATGACTGTTAAAGATTTACTTTAAACAAATCGTGTACAATTATAAAGAAGGAAACACGGCAAGTGAATAATCAAATGAGAAATAAAACATGTGGCATGCTTAAAGGCTTTTCAATGACAAGTGCACTTGACAAGGAGCAATTTGTAAACACGTCTAAAAGGACTCTGGTAAATCAGGCGTTTTTGAATACCTCCATGGTCCCTCTATCTTGATTCAAAAGGTGGACTCGGTGCATTCCTTAGGAAATCCTAACATCCCCACTAAGTGCGACTATAGTGATATACATGATGGATAACTTGCCAACTCGGGCCTTGCTGGACTCCTTGTACACATGCTTACACTTGTAGATGACCTTTCTTTTATTGTTTTTGAATTTAGAAACTTCAGGAGCTTACATGGTATGTTGGATGCATAGCCTTTATGTCTCGAATTTTCAGTTGCATGTAGCCTGTAATTTTTAACTGCTTAGAATTTTAGTCCTTGGGAATATCTAGCTTGACTTAATAATAAAACCGGGTGATCAACCTTAAACTCTAAACTTCATAATGAGTTAAATATGATGAAGGATGCAAGTCTAGAAGTTGCTACCATTATTTATCCATAATGGATATAAAAAATCATGTTAATAAACTCTTATTATTGACCAAGAATATCATTTCCTACTCATATAAATGCACCGATTACATGACTCTTCACAAAACAGATGTTCTAAACGAAGGTCAATAACTGTTATAGTGTTATGTGTTAGGTAATAGGTACTATATGTGTTGATGTTCACATTATGAATATATTCTGTACTAACTATTTCCTTTTGACTGATACTTTCTTAAACTTTTTTTACAGAACGGGCTGAGCACAAGGACCATTTAACACAAAAACATCTTAGTGACCCACCTACATCTCACAAAGAGCAACAAAGAATACAAATGAGTATTATGTGCTTTACTGATTAAGGTTTGAATCTAAACTCGCCACCCACCGACCTGGAAAAAATGCCTCTTGGACCCCAAATTCAAAATCTTTTCAGCTGGACCCTAAACCAACAACCTTCACTCCTATTCCCACATCATCCCAACCAAAATACACCCCCCGGATCCCCGACGCAGAAAAACAAAACCGATTCTTGAAAGGAGAATGCTTCAGATGCGGCGACAAATATGGACCAGGTCATCGATGTAAAACCGGTACCCTTAAGGTGTTAGAGGCGGAGGAGGATATGGAGGAACCTGTTGTAACACAATTCCTTAATCCCTATTCTGACCAAGAGGAAACGGCTGAAATCAGTTTGCATGCTATCTTAGCGAAACCACACCCAACTACGATGAAGGTCCGAGGTAATCTTCATTCCACAGAAGTTCTAATTCTAATTGATGGTGGCTCTACGCATAATTTCATTTCAGATGTTTTGGTAAACAAACTCAAACTGACTTCTGAACCAGTGGCACCGTTTGGTGTCCAGATCGGTAATGGGGATATAATTCGGTGCAGCAATATTTGCACAAACCTTCATGTACAGGTCAATGAGCTTAAGATCACTCAAGACTTTCACCCTTTTTCTCTTGGTGGGGCTGATTTAGTATTGGGTGTCCAATGGTTAGCCACACTAAATACGGTCCAAGCTAACTGGAAAGAGATGTTCATGGTCTTTAAAATCGACGGGAAACAATACAAGTTACAAGGTATTGTATCCGGTCCTGAATAATCATCGAGTTTTCAACACCTAGCCATTGATCCAGAAATTCCGCCATGCATACCAGCTCCACTTGAGCCTATTATTACACCATACATGGCTGTTTTTGAAGAACCTCAAGAGTTACCCCCAACTAGATCACAAGATCATTCAATCCCGCTCTTACCAAACTCAACCCCACCCAATATTCGCCCTTACCGGTACCCGCATTCCCAAAAAACTGAGATAGAAAAACAGGTGGAACAATTGATGGCAGCCGGCTTTATACAACCGAGTACAAGTCCCTTCTCAAGCCCGGTTTTACTAGTGAAGAAGAAGGACAATACATGGCGAATGTGCGTCGATTATCGGGCGCTTAACAAAATAACTATAGCTGATAAATACCCGATACCTAACATTGACGAGTTACTTGATGAATTGTATGGGGCTACGGTATTCTCAAAACTCGATCTGCGATCAGGGTATTATCAAATCCGAGTGATAGACCCGGATATTGAAAAGACAGCTTTTCGTACCCATTCGGGTCATTACGAGTTTAAGGTTATGCCTTTCGGCTTAACCAACGCTCCTTCCACGTTTCAGGCTGTTATGAACGATTTATTTCGTCCTTATTTACGACGTTTTATACTTGTGTTTTTTGATGACATTTTAATTTACAGCCCAAATATGGAGCAACACAAGTCTCACCTAGAACAAGCCTTAAAATTGTTACATGACAGCCGATTCTTTGCCAAATTATCGAAGTGTTGTTTTGGGCAAGAACAAGTTGTGTTTCTCGGACATGTAATCAGCTCGGAAGGGGTTAGTGTGGAGGAAGAAAAGATTGCAGCTGTAAAGTCGTGGCCCACTCCAACAACAGTAAAAGAGGTGAGAGGTTTCCTCGGGTTAACCGGCTATTATAGGCGTTTTGTCCGAAACTATGGACTTATAGCCCGACCACTAACTGCATTGACCAAGAAGGACGGGTTTCTTTGGTCTGACACAGCCCTTAAGTCATTTAATGACCTGAAACTGGCCTTGCTGACTACACCTGTTTTGAGGTTACCGGATTTTTCTAAACCCTTTGTTATAGAATGTGATGCATCATCAGATGGGGTCGGAGCGATACTATCACAAGAGGACCATCCCGTGGCTTATTTTAGTAAAGGATTCTCCCCATCTAACCGTTTTAAATCGGCTTACGACAGAGAGCTGTTGGCACTAGTCCTCGCGGTCCAAAAATGGAGTCATTACTTGCTTGGCCGACATTTTCTCATTCGCACCGATCACTATACCCTTAAGTTTTTATTGGAACGGATCACCTCTACAGAGCAGCAAAGGCTTTTGATTAAACTCATGCCTTATGACTTTTCAATTATTCATAAGGCTGGGAAAGAGAACAAAGGGGCAGATGCCTTGTCTCGCCGACCTCACTCAGGAGAATTATTAACACTTATCGTCCCTTATTGTGTCGAGATAGCTGATATCAAGGCAGGGTTGCAAACTGATTTATTTACTAGCGATATCATGAAGAAGTTACAAACAGATCCGTCTTCCGTCCCTGGTTTCTCGATGGTGGATCACCTTTTGTTTCATCATGGACGAATGGTGATCCCGGAGATACACGATCTCAAACTCAAGCTGTTAAAAGAAGCTCATGACACTCCAATCGGTGGTCATGGGGGTTTTTTAAAAACCTACAAAAGACTCTTTTCTCGTTACTATTGGCCAAAGATGAAACAAGATGTGAGGGAGTTTGTCCAGCAATGTATAATCTGCCAGCAACAAAAGTATCAGACGTTGGCTCCAGCAGGATTACTTCAGCCCCTACCCATTCCCAGTCGGATTTGGGAAGATGTTTCCATGGACTTTATCGCTGGATTACCGCCATCTAGTCGTTTCGATACTATTTTAGTTGTGGTGGATCGTTTAAGCAAATATGCTCACTTCATTTGCTTATCCCATCCTTACACGGCTAAAGGAGTAGCAACAGTTTTTTGTAGGGAAATAGTCAGGTTGCATGGCTTTCCCCGGTCCATTGTGTCTGATCGAGATGTTGTCTTCCTCAGCAACTTTTGGCAAGAATTATTCCGATTAAGTCAGACAAAATTAAAGCTCAGTACAAGTTACCATCCTCAAACGGATGGCCAAACCGAAGTTCTGAATCGCTGCCTTGAAGCTTACTTACGTTGCTTTGCTAGTGAACAACCAACCAAATGGAGTGCGTACTTACCTTGGGCAGAATATTCATATAACACGGGATACCATACCGCCACCGACACAACTCCATTCTCTGTTGTATATGGTCGTGAACCCCCTTCGTTGTTACCCTACACAACAGGAGAAACAAAAAACGCAGAACTGGAACAACAATTAGTTGACCGAGATGATATGATCAAGCTTCTTCGCCAAAACCTCCAAAAGGCCCAAGATAGAATGAGAAACCAAGCAAATCGGAAGCGACGGGAACTCTCGTTTCAGGTTGGTGATTATGTCTTCTTGAAGATTCAACCATATCGCCAAAAGACTTTGGCTAAACGTCGCTATGAGAAGCTGTCTCCAAGGTTTTTTGGACCATATCGTGTCAAAAGAGCGGTGGGTCCAGTTGCTTATGAGCTGGAATTACCACCCGAAGCTAGAATCCACCCGGTATTTCACATTTCGATGCTTAAACCTGCCTACGGCTCTTTTTCTTCGGCACCAGTTATTCCATTACCCATCACCAAAGACTGGGAAATTGATTTACAACCTAACTCAGTCATCACTCATCGATGGGTCTATGAAGCTGGACAACCGGTCCTCGAATTATTGATTTCATGGTGTAATCGGCCTGTAGAAGAGGCAACATGGGAAACATATGATCTGGTAGCTGAACAATTTCCTGAACTTCGCCTTGAGGACAAGGCATTTTACCGGGAGGGAAGTAATGATAAAGACCAGCTGAAGGTGTATGCCAGAAAACGAAAGCGGGTTACAACAGCCAATATGGAGCAACTGAATTCTATTTTTGGTAATTGGCTAAACCCACTGGGTAAAACCAATCAATAATCAAATCAATTGATTGTCAATTTGACTCAATCAGTTGACCAGAAATCAAGGAGCAGTTATCAGTTGACCAGAAATCAAGGAGCAGTTACAAGCCTTGATGTTAGGAATAGGATAGTATAAATAAAAGGTCTTGCTTATCATTTTGATTATCAGTTCAATTTCTTATAATCACATCTTGTAAAAGGAGACATTGCCCCTCTCGAACTGGGCATTATCAATAAAAACTATCCGATTCCTGCTTTCATTATTTCAGTATCTATCATTTACATTTTTATATCATGTAAAGAAGAGTATATAGTATATACACATTAACTTCCACACTTTACCAAAGCTAGTCAATCAAATTCTACAGCAAGTTTTTTAAACCCCCTCCGCCACACCTGCCCACTCGTTCCCTAATCCACTGCTTTTATCCCTCCCGTCCCTTCTCTCCCTCTTATACCTCACCCTCCTTTGTCCCCCCCAACTCCCCTCGTCCCTTTTAATGTCCTCTACCCATAGTCCCTTGCCTAATCCCCTATCCTTTCTTCTCACAACTCCCCATCCTCCACCCTTCACCCTCAGCTCTACTCCTCTCTCCCTTTTGTCATTAACTTCCACACTTTACCAAAGCTAGTCAATCAAATTCTACAGGTTTTGGCAAGCAAGTTTCAACTTTTAAACCAATCACTTCCTATAATTATAACTCATTTAGCACAAGATAAACTAAATAATACGCTTCATTCGCCCCTTTTAAGATATAACACCTTACCACTAGATATCAAAGCAGGACTCAGTCAGAAACAGCAGGTACTCTGTTCAAACCTTCAGCTTCCAGAAAACGGCTCAAATTCTTGTCTTCCAAATGTTTCTGACACTCAGAATCAAAAGTTCAATAATAAGCATTTGCTAAATTGCTAGTAACCATATTAATAATACACGGTATCGTACTCGTTTTTATCTATTCCGTGCATTATACCGATGCACCTTAACTCATATAGCAATAAATTTCAAAGCTTTTTGCACAACTAATTTAACAATTAGTATCCTTTTCAAAACAAAACTTTATATAACCTATGATTCCAAAATATACAATATATAAACAAAAAAATTCCCAAATTTTTTTTAAAAAAGAAAAAAAAAAGAACTTTACAAACAGCAACTTCATAAAAACATTTACTTTTGTGTACCCTTTTCAATATGAACTATAACTATAAAAACAATTTAATAATAAAAAAGAAAAACTTAAAAAAATAAGAAAACTTACGGATAAACAATCTTTTTACTTTTCCCACTCATAAACACAATCTTCTTTATCCCAATGACCCTTTAAAAATTTATCTGAATACCACCTAAATTAAACAGAATAAATTAATTAATTTATTTTGAAAGGCAAATTAACTAATTACATATAAAATAAATTATAAAGCAAGGGGCTTTTTAGTTATAAAAAACAAGATTCTTGAAGAACCTGTTGAAGCAATTATGATAAGAAAGTCTGAGATCTGCACAAGGAGATGTTGTTATTGATGTTGATTTCTTCTTGTCTCTTAAGAAACCCATTTAATTTTATTAAAAAAAAAACAAAAACAAATCAACTTTTTAAGTGTTTTTTTAGTGAAATTGAGTGTGATTTAATGAAGAATAAAAGTTGTATATTGATTTGGGAGAAATTTTTACGAGCGTTGTTTACTTGGTATCCAAGATTTTGATAGATATATAGTATGGCATTGTATAAATTTTCTTTCTTTGAAGTCACCGAATTGATGTTGAAAAGTGAGTGATTGATTTAGGGCTTAAGGGGAGGTGTTTGTAAAATTTTGTTATTTTATGGGATGAACTATAAAAATTTAAATTAGAGTTAATTACAGAAATCGTCCCTGTCGTGGTACCCAACTTGCAGGTTTCATCCCTAACTTTTATAAATTACACTTTTAGTCCAAAAAACTTTGCTCCGTCAACACTTTTGGTCCTACCCCTTAACGTCCGTTTAAAGAGTGATCACATGTCAGGCACATGATGGGTATTTCAGTCTTTTTCCTACACAGGACCAAAAGTGTAATTAACTCTAAACTTTCTATCATCATCTCAAAAAAAATTTCCAGATTTTGAAACCACACAAATCTAATCTAAAATCTATATCAACAACAATCAACAATACTTTTTCCAAATCTTCATCACATTTCTTTCTCATAATACTTTGATAGAACTATATATATAATGGATGGAGATCCTCTAAAGTTGATCAACTTTATAAGTAAAGTTGAAGCAACCTTAACCATTGGATTATAATCAAGAGTCAAAATTCAATGATCAAGTTTGAATCTTGACCATTGATTTTAATCTAAGGGTTAAAATTGTATCAACTTTATGAATAAAGTTGATATCAACTTCAGAGGATCCTCATCCATATATAATATAGGGATCTCTTATAATATATGATAGAACTCATAATACTTGTCTATATATCAAAACATCAAATCTATACATATATGATACCAAAAGAGAAACCTTCGATTTCATCCCATATCACCACCGTGTCTTAATTCTTAACTTTGAACCAAAAGCAAAACCTTGGAGTTCATCCTTTTTGTGTGTTACATACCACCCACCACAGCCACCTCCCTCCACCCAACCACTAGTCTGATAATTTTAATTTCATTGAAATCAGATCTAAAAAAACCTCACGCACAGTAGATAATATTGGAACCCACCCATCAACAATTACCCCTCAAAGCACCAGCCACCACCATTGAGTCCATAACCCCACAAAACTCCATTCCCGATCGGGTTTTCAACAAAACCCTCAAAACTCCGGCCACCGCCACCGAATCCAATAGTAGACCGTAGTGAACTCGAGCCACCACCACCACCATTGAGTCCATAACCCCACAAAACTCCATTCCCGATCGGGTTTTCAACAAAACCCTCAAAACTCCGGCCACCGCCACCGAATCCAATAGTAGACCGTAGTGAACTCGAGCCACCAGCCACCACCATTGAGTCCATAACCCCACAAAACTCCATTCCCGATCGGGTTTTCAACAAAACCCTCAAAACTCCGGCCACCGCCACCGAATCCAATAGTAGACCGTAGTGAACTCGAGCCACCACCACCGAGTCCATTACTAGACCATAGTGAACGAAGATATGGATGTAAGATATATATATATATATATCGAAATATATGTATATATATAAATATATATAATATTATATGTATAAAATATATGTTTATATATATATATATATATATATATATATATATATATATATATATATATATATATATATTATATTATCATTATTTAAGTGTTATATAACAATCGTCAAAATAAAAAAAATCACGTTTTTTGTTGGATGCATCATTTTGATGAATATGCATCCAAGATGGATGCACAAAACAAAAAACGTGATTTTTTCGATTTTGACGGATCAATGTGTTGTTAAACACTTAAATAATGATAATTAGTTATACACTATGTTAGTTTAATGGACTTTTAATGCATAAAAATGATGTTTTTAAGTGTTCTCACCGTTCTTATTTTAAGACTGTTCTTACCGGAGTGTTACCCTATATATATATATATATATATATATATATTATATATGATTATATATATTTATATGACTATATAATTGCTTAAAAATGTTCATATAACTATCTATATACATTTGATATCATATCTCATATATATATATATATATATATATATATATATATATATATATATATATATATATATATATATATATATATATATATATATATATATATATATATATATATATATATATATATATATATATATATATATATATATATATATATATATATATATATATATATATATATATATATATATATATATATATATATATATATATATATATATATATATATATATATATATATATATATATATATATATATATATATATATATATATATATATATATATATATATATATATATATATATATATATATATATATATATATATATATATATATATATATATATATATATATATATATATATATATATATATATATATATATATATATATATATATATATATATATATATATATATATATATATATATATATATATATATATATATATATATATATATATATATATATATATATATATATATATATATATATATATATATATATATATATATATATATATATATATATATATATATATATATATATATATATATATATATATATATATATATATATATATATATATATATATATATATATATATATATATATATATATATATATATATATATATATATATATATATATATATATATATATATATATATATATATATATATATATATATATATATATATATATATATATATATATATATATATATATATATATATATATATATATATATATATATATATATATATATATATATATATATATATATATATATATATATATATATATATATATATATATATATATATATATATATATATATATATATATATATATATATATATATATATATATATATATATATATATATATATATATATATATATATATATATATATATATATATATATATATATATATATATATATATATATATATATATATATATATATATATATATATATATATATATATATATATATATATATATATATATATATATATATATATATATATATATATATATATATATATATATATATATATATATATATATATATATATATATATATATATATATATATATATATATATATATATATATATATATATATATATATATATATATATATATATATATATATATATATATATATATATATATATATATATATATATATATATATATATATATATATATATATATATATATATATATATATATATATATATATATATATATATATATATATATATATATATATATATATATATATATATATATATATATATATATATATATATATATATATATATATATATATATATATATATATATATATATATATATATATATATATATATATATATATATATATATATATATATATATATATATATATATATATATATATATATATATATATATATATATATATATATATATATATATATATATATATATATATATATATATATATATATATATATATATATATATATATATATATATATATATATATATATATATATATATATATATATATATATATATATATATATATATATATATATATATATATATATATATATATATATATATATATATATATATATATATCTTCTATCATAAGCCATAACTTAACATTATCTAAGTTAGATGGCGTGTGGGACTTTTTGACATGTGTAAAAAATGATTTGAGTTTTGATGAGTGTAACATCATGATATGTTAACATCATCTAACATTTTCCCTAAATGATTTGTCATTAATGTATAAGTGTATAACTCATAACCAAGCAATTTTTTTTTTAAATCAGTAAATAAATATATTTATCAACTTATAGTCAAAAATATTGCCCGATATAGTTTTAATGCGATAAATGGAATGGAAAATAAATACGTGCTAATGAGACAGCTCTATTCTAGTTTGATAAGAAAACACTCATAGATGAATCTTATGTCCATCGGGGTAACATTGCCGATAGTGTCTACGTGACCACGTCGTTGTACTAAACACCTTGGGATATCCAAAGTGCGGGACCAAAGTGATAGCCGGTGTGATGTAACAAGGTGATGAAAATCATTTTGATGAACCAACGTATGTTACTCGTAAATTTGTTCAGTTTTAAGTCTGTTGGATATGTAGATATATTGAAATATTTTGAAAGGCATTAAGCATTATGAGTCTAATTTCAGAATGATGATCGGCAATAAAAAAGTGGACTAAATGTGATAGAAGTGTAATACTCTACATATCAATTTTTTTAGGCAAGATAACATATACTAATTGCCATTTATGTTAACACATACAATTAACATGTCAAACATATTTTGCCATTAAAGGTTTCGGAGTAGATTCAGGACATTTCTTGAAATTAATGTTGTTTCGTATATGAAACTTTTGTTTTGATTTTGTTCACTCATTAGATGTCACCTCCATATGATACTATTGTGCACAAGATACTTTGTATCTATAATATTCAATTAAATTTGACCAATTTAGGACCTAGCCAAACATTGCAAATTTAATAATACGAATCACCAATGATATTCACAATGATGAAACAGCATTAGCTTAAGATCAAGAAAAGTTATAAGTAAACTTAATGAGTAACTACCAATATCCAATTTCTGCCAAAAGCTCACACACAATAATACAATCAGGAAAAAGAAAAAAAATTCTAGAAACTGCCACAAGAGAAGACAAGTTTTTGACTTGTCAACCTGGGCAAACATAACACAAAGCAATACCCCAGCCCTAGCTATCAATGAGTACCTCACTTGGGCTTTTTATACACTACTGTACACTTATATTAAATGATATTCTTCGGCCGCCCCCTTTTCCCGAAACCACTTTTTACCAAATCTTAGAGTAACCAAAATGTGTAAGACGACAACTGCCCTTAATTTTTTTTGTTTTTTTTGTTTTTGAGATTCAAGGACAATAGCGTTGGCTGGTTTGGATTTGGTAAAACGGGGTCATGGAAAGGGGCTGCCTTTTTAATGGTAAATGCATGGGGTAGCTGTAGGAAATTCCCATTAATGGGCAAGAACCTGATTATAATACACAAGTTATGCCTCCAATCCCATTGTTATTAATTATGGCAACATTGAGTCGTCAGCTGATGTGAGCATTTGCATGTCCGTTTCTTCGGTTGTTGCTTTTGTTGTATAATCCATCTTCAACTTACCTTCTGTTTTGTACCAGAAACAGTTTTTATGTTAAACAGTGGTAAGATTTATGTTAAACAATGGTAAGAGGGTGAAACTGTATCTTTGTAAAATGGAACCAAAATTTTTTACTCATTTCTGAACCAAGGGTCATTGAATAGAGATGGCAAAATGGGCAATTCGAGTGCATTGAGTGCTGGTCAAATTTTGTGCAAGTTGGTCGACTCAATACATCTTTTTTGTCCTACAAATCCAAGTAATCTATATGCATGTATATGTTTTCAAAGTTAATCTAGTTTTCTTGGGTTTATCTATCAAAAAAAACATCATGTGCTACTCTTAACCTGTTTGACATGTGTCCTTCAACTAAATTTTATCTGACCAAAAAGATAAAACATATCCCGAATCAAACGATTTACTAGTAGAACAGTCCCTTTTTTTTTTACAAAATGCAACGGAAAGACTGTTAACAATGACTTTATTTAAAGTTGGCAAATTTGAGAAGTCTTGATGCACACAGTCAAATACTATTGGGGGAAGGGAAAAGAATAAATGAAATCTCAAGTAAAGTTAGCAATTACTAACCAAATAAGGAATCACTGGAGGCACTCCTCAAAAGATCTGTGATCCAAATTAAACAAAAATTAATCAAGATGGCAAAATCTCCATTTTCATTATAAATTGCCATTGACTATTAAAAACATATATGAATTTCAGGTCAGATCATTGAGGTTACACACACAACAAATATTCCTCAGGATAGAGGCCCCCCTACCCAACACATAAGACCACTTGATAGCCATACAAGGGCTTTTGCAGTAGGCCTTTTCAAGCACTACTCATCATGTGGGACCTCAAGGTTCTGTTTCTCGTGTGTGTGTGTGTGTGTGCGTGTACTTGATGATGTGTTGAATAACTAAGTGCATTAGTGACCAAGCCTGGGAGGAGCTAGCAAGTGTCATTGCTTTCTTTAATTAATAAAGTTAATAATCTCTCCCCTGCTTTTGATTAACTTACCGGGATTAGCACGCAGAGCTTTTACAGCATCAAAGTTCTTGTACGTATATCCCACAAAATTCAAGTCCTTGGGATTTAACTGCTGCTGTATAACAATTTTAAGAGCACAAGTATTACAATAGAACCAGCAAAAGGAGTGTGTCACTCATCATTCATAGCACTTGGATGGAAAAACAGACGGGTCAGGTAGGTTGGATAATGGGCCAAAACAGGTTCTCATGTTAAGTTGACCCACAAACATGTTTTTGGTTGGTTTCTCCAGTTTTAATAGATAGTAAAAGGCTAAATATGATTAGCAGAAAAAAATTTACAATGTAAATCTAATCAGTAAAATAAAGGAATCTAGGAGGTACAACAAGATAACAGAACACTTTTTGGGCAAGCTTTCAACTGGTTCTCTTTTAGCTACTTTTTTTTTTTTTAATATATACTTGATCCTTTGGGGATAAACCATAATACAAACTAACCCATTCAAAAGTAAAAAGACGGGAGATGCAACCCCAAAAATTACTCAACATCAAGTACTAAAGCAATTTGATATGAAAAAACACAATACGGGAAAAAGGCACACCTTCCTTGAAGGCCCTGAACCAGTTCTTCCTGAAGTTGGAGGATTCAACTGATAACAAGTTCAAAAACTTAGTCTAGAGTATATTCTCGCATATAAAGGACCAAAAAAATGAATATTGTAAATACCTCATCAAACTTCATAAAATTTTGAGTATCTAGCTCCCCGTTGACTTCAGGTTTAAAAGCTGCTTCCATGTCATATAGTTTATCCCACTCAACGTCCTTGAACCATGGGTGAGCCTAAGAGAATACACTTAAATCAACAAAAAATGTACAGCAAAGAATAAAGAAGTGTTTAAGAGTGCATTTTGAAAGTGATCACTTTATATTTGAATACTAGTTTCAGAAAACTAGCTGAAATAAAATAGGTTGTGGAAAAAAGTGTTTGGATGGGTGTTTCAGTTGTTTGAACTTGTAAAATCAGGTAATTAGATATTAGTTCATGGCAAACATTGACTACTTAAGATAAAATGACAAAGCTGACTTTTCCATATAAAACACGGATATATCATATATGTGAAATGGAAGTACAATACTAAAATAATTCTTAAATTGGCAAGCTATCCTACTCCTAAGTCCTACACTACACGAATGCCTGGGTATCCCAGAATTTCTGACCCCCACCCCCAAACACACACACTTTTCCCCAAAAAAAAACAGTAATCCACCCTGAATGTAGAATGTGAGACTCGAAGCCGGGTGTAATACCCCAAGGTCAAAAGCGTTACCAATGGGCCAAGCAAGTAAAGAGACAACTTCTTTCCATAAATGGAAGTCAAAACACTTTAATAACTAATTACTGTCACTTGAGGCCACAATAGTCAGAGTGCCACCAAAAAATCACACCAGCCTATCAAAATCAAATAATGTATACCTTTATTTGGTCAGGTCCACATGTACCCAACCTATGTTCGACATCACAAAGCAACCTGTAGATGAGATCCTTTGCTTCTGGAGACAACATTATGTCTTCAGGAAATCTAAGATGATTCCTCCAATGAACAATCTGACAGTAATAGTGTAAAATCATGCACACAAGTATAAAAAGATATATAACAGAGCTGAAAACCAATAAATCAGTTGCAATGTTCGATACCTTCCTACATGTGGTTATTGGATCATCCGCGTAAAATGGGGGATATCCAACGAGCATCTCATACATTATTGCACCTAATGACCACCTGCAGAGAAAAAGGAAGAGTCGGTACCACATTTAAGAGCAATATATGCTTAACAATTATTTAAAACTAGAGGTGCAGAGATGGCAAAATCGACCGTCAAGTAGTGGGTCTTAAGTTTTTACGAGAGCACTACATGCACTTTTTGGGTAAATAAACTGCTAAATTCTTATGACGCGCATGTAAACCGATCTCAATGAAGATTTCAGCATGCCAAACACAAGTTGCTCTATGCATTTTTTAAAGCATCAGCTAGGCAGGTTTTAAAGGCCTGATATGATTACATCATTACAATATAAAATTTTATATATACTTAACATGACAGATATGATTACATCATTACAATATAAAAAGTGTCCAATATCACTATATCCGAAAGTACCCAATCATAAGTAGCAAGAAATATAGCTGTTGTTCTATGTATTTTAATAGTATTATAGCATATATATAACACTAACCAGTCACACTCCATTCCATATCCTTTCTTCAACAGAACTTCAGGAGCAATATAATCTGGAGTGCCCACGGTTGAAAATGCCTTCTCACATTAATCAATGAGACAAATCAGATAAAATGAGTAAAAATAAGATACTAAATACAAATACTACAGGTTAGTATAACTTGCTTTTTATGAATTTTGAAATTATGTGATATTAGATAATTAAAATCAAATAATTACGTGTAAAAAATGGCTCTTAGAAATCATGTTTGGAAGTGGTTTTGTTGTTTGAAGTTGTAATCATATAGATCAACTATCTCAGTGTCAAATAAAATATAAATATTCGAGTAACTAACAATAAAATGACCAAAAATTACTATATTAAAAAAAGGTAAGATTTTCAAATTAAAAAAGGGGTAGATAGGTAATTTAATGTTCAACCTTCACATAGTCAGATAATGGAAACTGATTATTTGACTCTTACATAATCAGATAACTGAAATGGGTTTAGATAACATTTGAAGTTGACTATTATCACTTGCCGTTACTATAATCACATGAAGTACAAAATTGTAGATAAAAACGCACCAGTTTTCTCCGGTTCATCTGCCAATGTTGAAGCTGTTCATGGGCACTCTTCCAACTATGCCCATTCTCGGCATCAGGGATGCCATCTATGTCCATTGGTTCTCTAATATTTTCATCAACCATGGTTTCATGTTCATTCAATGTAGATAAGGTTCTACAATCAAGAGGCTTACAGAGACCAAAATCCGAAAGTTTCATGTGGCCATTTTTGTCGAGAAGAAGGTTGTCAGGTTTTATATCTCTGCACAAGAAAAAACAGTAATAAACAGGGTTAGTAGCACTTCACCTTGTTCAATTCTGTAATTCAGCATTCAGCTTTTAGATTGAACTCATATAATCTTTCTAGAGATGGCAATTTCGACCCAATTACTTAAGTATGGTCGATTCGAGTTGTGTTCAATCCCTAACAGGTCAAATAGGATAAAAGGAAACAGATTTAGCTATCTAGAAAGCGGGTCAAATGTTTAGCTATCAAACTAGTACAAAGTATGTAAAGTGTATTTCTACTGATAAAACCTCCTAAATAAATTTTTATTAAGAGAGATTATTATCTAAAAAGTATAACTTTGTATAAAGATACTAAAATATTGGAAAACTTCATGAGAACCCAACCTATTTCGACACGTACCAAAAGATACCTTTTTTAACCCAAACCCAGGTAACCCATTACTACACACAAGTATTTTGCCACCTCTAAATCTTGATAATCATCATACTAACCTATGAATATAGTTATGCTTGTGAATAGACTCTATAGCAAGCACGCTTTGAGCGATATAAAACTTAGCAACATCTTCTTTTAGTGTGTCTTCTCTCATCAACAAAGTCATCATATCACCACCAGGTAGGTATTCCATAATAAGATACAAATACTCGGTGTCTTGGAATGAGTAATATAGTTTTACTATGCAGTGGCTGGCCACTTCTGCAAGCAAGTTCCTCTCAGCCCTAACATGTTCCACCTGTTCAATAAATATGAAGTTCATTCGATTACAGCAAAAAGAGAGGATCATGAAAAAAAAAGTGTTTGGCCAATAGGAAGACATACCTGTCCTCTAACAAGCATTTCTGATTTCTTTAGTTTTTTCATTGCATATATATTGCCAGATTTTTTCTCCCTGCATAATCGTACCTGTAATGTAACAATCAATTGTCAAATGAGAGAAAAACTGTCTTGCTTTAGCACTGAATATTTATCAAAAGCTATCAAAAGCCAAAATGTTAGATCAAGCCATATTGTGGTCACCAAAAAAAGATTGATAAAAATTTTGTGTCCTAGAAATTTATTTATCCTGTCATCTTTGTATTAAATTGGGTGATTTGGAGATACCGTTCTTTTCTTGTTCTTGAGGAAGAGAACAGATAAAGCTAATAAGCTCAAAAGGAATCGCAGACAATAGGTAGAGAAAATGATATTCCAGATAAAATATAATAAGCTCGACATTCTGGCAAGTGTAGATTTAATATTCCAGATCTTTGGCAAACATTATTAATTATGAACTCCACATGATCTGAGAGCATACCACCGAAGTAATACAATTATGAAGACAAGCAGAAAAAGAACACAAAAAATTGAGTAAAATAATAATAACGTATCATTAGAGGTGAGTTTCCCTTATTGGAGTCTGGAATTGTTTTAAAAGTTCTTTTTTCAAGGTACATGTATACTTTCTGACCTGTTTATGCTTAATGTGCAGTGTAAGTTGATCTTCATCCAAATGGGTCAAATGGGTCAAATGGGTTAAGATACAACCTACATAAATTCCTATTTGCCACCTCTAAGATAAGCATTGTTTCCTTCTGTTTGTGGCAATATATGCAGTTCGTCCTAAAATCTATACAATCATTTAACTCTTAAGTTCACTTAGTTACCATTTATCCAGAGCAATTTCGAGACTGGATCATTCATCATATTAATATTCGCATTGTTTGATAGTGACGGTTCCCATCCCCATAGATGAAAAGGAAAATATTGATTTCTCACTATCCGATGCATCTGTAGGTGGAAAGATGATAATCAAATCAATATCCTCAAACTACAGGTTATGTGGGTGTCATGGCCTAGCAATGGAAGTTTTTGACATTTTCATTAACGGATGTTAACCATTAAAGAAAGACAGTAGTAAAATCACAGGTCAAACTTGCATATCATAATGTCAAAATTTAGTTTAGCATATACCATTCAGATTCGGAAACTAGACAAGGACAATTTTAGACATTTACTTAGTATCAAGCTATACCTATGAATGTCTTGAATATCAATTATCATTTATTTTGGGATGGGAATGTACCTATCTTATTTTTTGCAATTTAGTTAAAATAAGCAGAAAACTTCATTAATATTTTAGAACAAATCAATTTGCTCTCGTCCAATTTCTTTTATTTCTTTCTGCTGAGTGCTGGTATTTCTATAATTCTATCTAATAAGTAGTTGGTTGAGCAATACAGAGAGAAAAAAGTAGTTTCTATGCTCCAAAAAAAAGGGTACCATTCAGAAAATAAACTTACTTATTTTAAATATAGTAAAGAGAAAAAAAAATTCATATCACAGGCATTCAGCAATACAGATATAGAACAGCCAAAGATGTGATCTGATTATTTATGCATATTTCTAACCTCGCCAAAGGCTCCTCTTCCAATGATGGTCAAAAGTTCAAAATCATCAACACATATCTTGTTTCTTTTAAGTCTCATAAACTCTGTTTCCTTTCTCTCTAAATCCTTGATCAAATTAATTTGTTCCTCTTTAGGCACATCCGAAGAAGCCAGCTTCCTCTCCAAAATCCACCGCCTGCAAAGGAAACAAATAATTAAAGTTACTGTATAGAAAAATGTCACTGATATTGTCTCAAAGAATTGAAGAAAAACTATACTGTTACTCTATTAGGTTGTACAAGAAAGTTGGCCACTTTGCATACGAGAAGACATTTATAAGGTTAGCGTGAATTTTAAGGTGCGAAGGCATCCCAGGAGGCTAGTTGTGGGCCTCATGAATGTGACGCATAACATATCACATAAATGTAAGAGTGTATGTATAGAACCCAAAAAACAATTAAGCACTTAAAGTATCCAACATCATTGTCAATTATTACTATAAATATCGAACATAGTTCAATTTCATATCATGACTACTTGCATAAGCTATGCAAATTAAGAAACAAGTGAGTAAAATGTGTCCGGTCATCAATCAAGGTCATTAAGCTCCTAATCATTATTGTCATCATCATCAAGTACATTCTTCCTATCTTATATGAGTTAAAACACTTGAGAGATGAAAAACCAGAACTTCTGATTGATTACTTAATGAAATAGGAGATGGGAATGAGGGAAGATAGAGTCTGTAGGGTTTTTCAAAAAAATCCTAATATGATAGCAAGGCTTAAAAGGACAAATAAGATCCAAATCCCCAAACTCAGTAAGCAAAAAGAGATCAATCGCCTAAATAGTCACCAGACACGCATAAGCACTTACGGTTATGGATCTCACAGTCAAGGTGATAAACCTCGGTGAGCCTCTTTAATGTGCATCGGCTCAACATGAAAAAAGACCCATGATTTGGACCTGGTGGGCCTCGCCTAGCGTGCCCTTTCACAACTATAACTATGGCGTGAATTCCGATGCGGAGTCTAAATGATTCATGATCTATAATAGATTAGTAGCTTGATGTATGACTTAGAATAATGGTAATAGAACTTTTGTATGACATACGATGTTCCCATATTTGCCTCCATCTATATAAAAAGAAGTAACATTAAACTTATGAGTGTCAACGGCTCAACGTGCTTACTTATTAACTATAGCCTCATATATTTTCTAAAAGCATAAACCATGTCTTATTAGCACTCAAACTAAAACAAAAAAAAAATGTGTTTCCATCTCCTACATAAACCTTAGCACCCGCCTTATGCATTCCATCAAATCAGCTCCTAATAACCACCCAGGAATTTCGACCGGAATATGCATAAGCATAATAAAACATTCTAAAGGGAATGTACTATAATAACATTTTTCCTTTTCACACTACAAATACAACACACAATTTGTACAGGAATGTGATTTAGCAAGTGCATGTACTTTAAGATGAACATGTGATGTCGGTAATATGACTTCGTTACCCTACTACATTCACAACTACTATATCAAGCTAATTAAGTAACTTCATACCCAAAAAATCCAACAAAACTTTAAATCAACGACATGCATAATCTCTAAAACTAAACACAACACTCCAAATTAATCACTCTAATTACCAATTACAACTACACTAAACTAGATTTTTCAGTACCCAATACTAGATCTTATAACATAACAAATACAGTGAACATTATAGTACTGAAAAAGTTCAGAAACGCTACATATGAGTCAAAGACTCGTATTTCCCGGGTAAGCTGAACAGAGAAAACCCCATTCGTTTACCGTTTAACATGGTACTGAAATTTAAATTCAGCAGATTCAAGTTTCACAAATAAAAATCAAAAGCAAATTCAGGGTTTACTAATTCAAAGTAAAGGGTGTCAGAATCAAGTCTTGAATTCACAAAAGATTAAAACTTTATACAAAAAAAATGTGACCTTTCTTTGCGTTCTTGAATATTTTTCATCTGGGTCCTGTAATGATTCTCTATATATTGTTTAGCAGCAGCTACTTTTTCCATAGTCAAACTTGACCCTTGAATTTCATCATCATTAATTCCTTTAACACCTTCTTCCATTTTTACACAGTTGATGAAGAATCTTGGTGTTCTGTGTTTTGTGAAAATATATAAAAATAAAGTGCTCAAATGGAAACCTTGGGAACCCCTTTTTGGTTTTTACCTCATCAGTATCAGAAGTGACCAAAAAAGAGTAAAACTGTAGTGAATGTGTGTATGTATAGGTGTAATGGTAGGGTTACAATCTGGTGTAAAAAGGTGTATATATGTTTGTGTGTGTGTATGTAAAAAAGCCCATAAAATATAGATCGGTTATTTGTATGACAGCTGTTTTGATCTGTCTAATCTTGATTTTTGGGTTTTTTCTTTTTATCTAGTATTTTCTTTGTCTTCTTTGACTGACTAGATTTAATATGAATGGTCAAGTGCCACCATATTTTATGTTTTTTTGTTCTAGATGTAGTACATTCTTTTGATTAAAGAGCTAGAAATGGTACATGTTTTGATTACAGAATAAATCCCAAAAGAAATAGTGTAGTATGAGTAATATTATGATTCTTTTGTTTCTTGAAACAATCTCTTCTAAAGTGGAATCTTATTGGTTACATTGCATAAAGTGGCAAAATGTTGGAGGTTACACCATAGATTTTTGTGTTAAAATATTTGTAATTTGTGTATAGATATTTATCCAAACAATTGTTTTGACCAAAGTAGGGAGATATTTTGATACTTGGTCATTGGTCAATGTCCGAGCACCATGTGTCACACATAGCTTATTGTCATTGTCCAATTTCTAATAATATTATCAAAAGAAAAAAGTTCTATACTTTTACTCCAAATGCAAGATTATATTCAAACGAATGTTTAATGTTCTAAAAAGCGGACTTTTTTTTTTGAACGGCTAATGTTAGTATCTTGTTAGTTATAAGTTAGTAATACATCAAATTAAACTCCACGGGGTTCGAACCCCCAACCTCCACACAAAGAGAATCCCTAAAGAAGCCCTTGTGACCACTGGGGTACAAACCCAAGTGGCAAAAAAAAACGGACTTTTAATCAAATTATACTTTTAATCGAATTATATGAGATCCAAAAAGTTATTTAACCGGTCAAACTAAATTGACTTGTCAACGTATATTTTCATAATATATTTTCTATATATAAAGCTAAAAAAAAAAAAAAAAAAAAAAAACGGACTTTTAATCAAATTATACTTTTAATCGAATTATATGAGATCCAAAAAGTTATTTAACCGGTCAAACTAAATTGACTTGTCAACGTATATTTTCATAATATATTTTCTATATATAAAGCTAAAGTCACTTTGTATTACTCAATAATAATACAAGAACTATTCTGCTCTCTATATACTTGTCTTATGTTTAATCTCTAATTAGTCATTGTTATCTAATACGTTATCAGCACGACTTGCTCTTCGAGTAAGATCGCACTATCAAAAGGTATAGCATATAGTCTAATTAATCATAATTTCTTAATCTTTCATACATGATCCGTATATAATTCATATGATATTGGGTTGTGCTAGAAAGTTGTTTTGATCTTCTTTTATTCTACTAATACATAATCCATATTGTAATCCATATGATATTGGGTTATACTAGAAAGTTGTTTTGATCTTCTTTTATTCTACCAATACATAATCCATATTGTAATTCATATGATATTGGGTTGTGCTAGAAAGTTGTTTTGATCTTCTTTTATTCTACCAATACATAATCCATATTGTAATTCATATGATATTGGGTTGTGCTAGAAAGTTGTTTTGATCTTCTTTTATTCTACAATACATAATCCATATTGTAATTCATATGATATTGGGTTGTGCTAGAAAGTTGTTTTGATCTTCTTTTATTCTACAATACATAATCCATATTGTAATTCATATGATATTGGGTTGTGCTAGAAAGTTGTTTTGATCTTCTTTTATTCTACAATACATAATCCATATTGTAATTCATATGATATTGGGTTGTGCTAGAAAGTTGTTTTGATCTTCTTTTATTCTACCAATACATAATCCATATTGTAATTCATATGATATTGGGTTGTGCTAGAAAGTTGTTTTGATCTTCTTTTATTCTACAATACATAATCCATATTGTAATTCATATGATATTGGGTTGTGCTAGAAAGTTGTTTTGATCTTCTTTTATTCTACAATACATAATCCATATTGTAATTCATATGATATTGGGTTGTGCTAGAAAGTTGTTTTGATCTTCTTTTATTCTACAATACATAATCCATATTGTAATTCATATGATATTGGGTTGTGCTAGAAAGTTGTTTTGATCTTCTTTTATTCTACCAATACATAATCCATATTGTAATTCATATGATATTGGGTTGTGCTAGAAAGTTGTTTTGATCTTCTTTTATTCTACAATACATAATCCATATTGTAATTCATATGATATTGGGTTGTGCTAGAAAGTTGTTTTGATCTTCTTTTATTCTACAATACATAATCCATATTGTAATTCATATGATATTGGGTTGTGCTAGAAAGTTGTTTTGATCTTCTTTTATTCTACAATACATAATCCATATTGTAATTCATATGATATTGGGTTGTGCTAGAAAGTTGTTTTGATCTTCTTTTATTCTACCAATACATAATCCATATTGTAATTCATATGATATTGGGTTGTGCTAGAAAGTTGTTTTGATCTTCTTTTATTCTACAATACATAATCCATATTGTAATTCATATGATATTGGGTTGTGCTAGAAAGTTGTTTTGATCTTCTTTTATTCTACAATACATAATCCATATTGTAATTCATATGATATTGGGTTGTGCTAGAAAGTTGTTTTGATCTTCTTTTATTCTACAATACATAATCCATATTGTAATTCATATGATATTGGGTTGTGCTAGAAAGTTGTTTTGATCTTCTTTTATTCTACCAATACATAATCCATATTGTAATTCATATGATATTGGGTTGTGCTAGAAAGTTGTTTTGATCTTCTTTTATTCTACAATACATAATCCATATTGTAATTCATATGATATTGGGTTGTGCTAGAAAGTTGTTTTGATCTTCTTTTATTCTACAATACATAATCCATATTGTAATTCATATGATATTGGGTTGTGCTAGAAAGTTGTTTTGATCTTCTTTTATTCTACAATACATAATCCATATTGTAATTCATATGATATTGGGTTGTGCTAGAAAGTTGTTTTGATCTTCTTTTATTCTACCAATACATAATCCGTAATATAATTCATATGATATTGGGTTGTGCTAGAAAGTTGTTTTGATCTTCTTTTATTCTACTAATACATAATCCATATTGTAATCCATATGATATTGGGTTGTGCTAGAAAGTTGTTTTGATCTTCTTTTATTCTACAATACATAATTTATAGTGTGACTATCCATATGTATATAACCTACATCTCATTTATGTTTGTAGGATTACTTGAGCCCTATAAATAGTGGCCATGTATCATTGTTATAGATATATCAATAATAATACAAGAACTATTCTGCTCTCTATATACTTGTCTTATGTTTAATCTCTAATTAGTCATTGTTATCTAATACGTTATCAGCACGACTTGCTCTTCGAGTAAGATCGCACTATCAAAAGGTATAGCATATAGTCTAATTAATCATAATTTCTTAATCTTTCATACATGATCCGTATATAATTCATATGATATTGGGTTGTGCTAGAAAGTTGTTTTGATCTTCTTTTATTCTACTAATACATAATCCATATTGTAATCCATATGATATTGGGTTATGTTACGTGATAATATTTTGATTCTGATAACATATATAAATATAGACAGAAGGATGTAAACATATCATATATAATGATGTGCTTGTTTTGTCACGTAATGGACTAATTTAGTTTTTCCAAATCAATACCATTTTCTTATATATTAATCATGTGTTTTTGTTTCTGCTACATATATTTTGTTTTCTTGATTAATTTGGTAAGTATATGAAAAGACTATCAAATAATTTCAGTTTTATACACGTTTAAATTCATATATATTAAAAGGGGTTTCACTTATTTATGATACTAATATATTTTAGAGTTAATTACAGAAATCGTCCCTGTCGTGGTACCCAACTTGCAGGTTTCATCCCTAGCTTTCATAAATTACAGTTTTAGTCCAAAATAATTTGCTCCGTCAACACTTTTAGTCCTACCCTTAAACGTCCGTTTAAAAAGTAATCACGTGTCAGACACGTGATGGGTAATTTCGTCCTTTTTTGGTCATGGTGGGGGTGTATTAACTTTTCATCTGTTTCAGATCAATACACCATCATCATCATCCAAAACAAAACCTAGAAAAACAAATATCACCATCACCTCTCTATCAAATCCAGATCACCAAATCAAAATAAAATCAAAACCAAATCAAAGCAAATCTAATACCAACAAAAAATTTTAATGAAACAAATCAAGCCCCGTATATCACAATTTATTCCAACATTATAATCCAAATTATAAATAATCATGACAAAAATAAAAAACAAATGAACAAAACATCAGCTAGTTATAGATCTTATGATAGTTTCCATGAAAATCATGGTGCTATCGGTTATGGGTCGGGTTTCCAGTATGAAGCTTCAAGTTCTAATGGATACCCACATAGTATTCGGGGAAGATGTAATAGGGATTTTCGTGAATACCTGCCACCGCCGCTCAACCACTGTCGGCTACCACCCAGCCGCCGTCCGGTCATGGGCAGGTGGCTTATGGAGCGACTAAGACACGGTAGATACCCCAAGTCGAGCCAAAGCATAAATCCATTGCAGGTGATCCATCTTGTTCAAAATAAACAATCTTGGAAGCCTTTGATCTGGGTGGTGGTGATTTTTGAAATGAAGCAGAAGTATTATTTTTTTATTATCATATGGTCTCGGTGAAGAAATAGATCTGAGTAGAGGGTTTCTTTGTAATGGCACAAGTGAACTCAAAGAGCTTTTTGGGTTGTATATGAAGAAATATGTTGTTGATTTGTAGGAAGCAAACAAATGGATATTTAATGTATATGGAGTTTTGAATGGCAGTATCAATGAGTAAATTACGAATGATAGGTTTAGGATTTTTAATGTGTAAATATCGAATCTTCATATGGGAATTGCTTGAATTTTCGGGTTTTTTAAGGTTTAGAGAGTTATTGGATCATTAAAAAAAATCAAAAGTTTGTTTTCATGAAGAAATTTGATGGATTTAGGGGTTTTTTGTTATCTTGAAAATTTCTGGAACATGAAGAACAAGATATGAATATATGATGAAGGAAAGAGAGAAAGTAAAAAGACAATGAAAATGGGGATTAAATTGTGTGGTTGGGGTGTTAAAGGTGGAATTTACGAGATTACCCATCACGTGCGGATCACGTGACATGGTTATAAACAGACGTTTAAGGGTAGGACTAAAAGTGTTGACGGAACAAACTATTTTGGACTAAAACTATAATTTATGAAAGCTAGGGATGAAACCTGCAAGTTGAGTACCACGACAGGGACGATTTCTGTAATTAACTCTATATTTTATGTTGTAGTTTATTAATGCATATATCTATTTTATAAAATTATTAATGTGTGTATAACTACTGCTAAAAATAATTATGTGATGATCTCTTGTACAATTAATAAAATGAGACATACATATGCATGCACTAAACATGTAACTAAATTAACCTTGTCTAGTATTGTGCAAAGATAATGATGTACGTATAAGGTAAAAGACAAGTTAACAGTATGAAAAACTTTAAAGATAAAGAGTGATTTTCGTGGTTACTAGTCTTCGTTGTTAAGTTAGAATGTAACAAGTTTTTTGACCCCGGGAGGGCGGTGCCCGGGATCGACGTTGCGTCATACAAACATATATGCATACAACATTACCTAAAAGTCTGAAAACTAAAAGTTTACTATAAGGGGTGAAAACTAAAAAAATGGGTGTTCAAAACCAAGAGTTTGATGGTAAAAAAACTACACTTAAGTTTGTATACAAAAAGTTATACTAAAGTTAAAAAACCTAAAAGTTAAGTGGTAAAATAAGTTAAACTAAAGTATACTTGTATACAAAAAGTTATACTAAAGTTAAAAAACCCAAAAGATAAGTGGTAAAAAAAAAGACTAAAGTTAAAAAACCCAAAGACTAAAGTTAAAAAACCCAAAAGTTAAGTAGTACAAATAAGTTAAACTAAAGTATACTTGTATACAAAAAGTTAGACTAAAGTTAAAAAACTCAAAAGATAAGTGGTACAAATAAGTTAAACTAAAGTATACTTGTATACAAAAAGTTATACTAAAGTTAAAAACCTAAAAGTTAAGTGGTAAAAATAAGTTAAAGTAAAGTATACTTGTATACAAAAAGTTAGACTAAAGTTAAAAAACCCAAAGACTAAGTTAAAAAAAACTAAAGTTATACAAAATAGACTAAAGTTAAAAAACCTAAAAGTTAAGTGGTAAAAATAAGTTAAAGTAAAGTATACTTGTATACAAAAAGTTATACTAAAGTTAAAAAACTCAAAAGTTAAGTGGTACAAATAAGTTAAACTAAAGTATACTTGTATACAAAAAGTTAGACTAAAGTTAAAAAACTCAAAAGATAAGTGGTAAAAATAAATTAAAATAAAGTATACTTGTATACAAAAAGTTATACTAAAGTTAAAAAACTCAAAAGTTAAGTGGTACAAATAAGTTAAACTAAAGTATACTTGTATACAAAAAGTTATACTAAAGTTAAAAAACTCAAAAGTTAAGTGGTACAAATAAGTTAAACTAAAGTATACTTGTATACAAAAAGTTAGACTAAAGTTAAAAAACCCAAAGACTAAAGTTAAAAAACCCAAAAGTTAAGTAGTACAAATAAGTTAAACTAAAGTATACTTGTATACAAAAAGTTAGACTAAAGTTAAAAAACTCAAAAGATAAGTGGTAAAAATAAGTTTCTTAAAATAAAAAAAAAAAAAAATACAAAATTGCTGATGTCAGCATGACGTCGTCACGCTACTGTAGCTAAGCCCGTCCTTAAATGTATATATATATAATTTGTTCTCGTATGGTCAGTTACTATTTTTTTATATTTTTTTGTGTGTTCTGCTTGTGTCAAACATGTTAGACAGTATCTATGATGCTAACAAGATTTATTATATTACAGTCTCAATATTATGTATTAACCCATGTGTGTTTATTTAATATAGTTAATCATGTCGAATCTTGCAAAGCTTGAATTTGTGGCTTTAGATATCACTGGAAAAAATTATTTGTCATGGGTATTGGATGCCGAAATCCATTTGGATGCTAATAATCTTGGGGACACAATTAAGGAAGGAAACACTACTAGTGCCCAAGATAAAGCAAAGGCGATGATATTGTTACGCCATCACATCCATGAGTCATTGAAAAATGAATACCTCACTGTGAAAGACCCACTTGTCCTATGGACCAATTTGAAGTCGAGGTATGACCACCAAAAAACGGTAATATTAGCAAATGCTCGTTATGAATGGATCAATTTAAGATTGCAAGACTTTAAGTCTATAAGTGAATATGACTCGGCCATGTTTAGAATCACATCACAATTGACTTTATGCGGTGTTGATATTACTGATGAGGAAATGTTGGAAAAAACATTTTCTACCTTTCGTGCCTCAAACATTGTCTTGCAACAACAATATCGTGAAAAGGGCTTCACGAAATACAGTGACTTAATATCATGTTTACTTGTGGCCGAGCAAAATAATGAGCTCTTAATGAAAAACTACGAGGCCCGTCCAGTTGGTGCAGCCCCATTCCCTGAAGCGAATGTGGCAACATATAATGGCCAAAGTGGAAGTCAAGGACGCGGTCATGGCCATTATCGTGGTCGTGCTCATGGTCGTGGTCGTGGACGTGGGCGTGGATATGCTCGAGGAAATTATCAAGGTATTCAATTCAAAAACAAGGAAACCCACCAAAAGTTGCATGATAGTGAAAAGAAAACCAATGATGACAAAGGAAAAAAGAAAATTGGAGCCCCATCAAATACATGCTATCGATGTGGAGGTAACAACCATTGGGCTCGTACATGTCGCACACCCAAACACTTGGTGGAACTTTATAAACAATCAATCAAAGGAAAAGGAAAAGGAATAGATTCAAATTTCACATATGAAGATGGAAGTGTTGATACTCTCAAAGACAACACTAATGCAACTAATATGGATTATGATGATTTCCTTATCGCGCAAGCTAATTTGGATTTTGGTGATATCATGGCTGATACAACCCATTTGGATGCTTCCAACTTTTCCCTTAATATGGATGGTTAGAATTAATTTATGTTATGCTATTTTCCTTTATGTTTTGTTAAGACATTCTCGTTTGAGATTTGTCATGTTTTGTCTTGAAAACTTGGAACATGTTATGGAATAATGTTTGTTTGAATCTTATTATATCTTTTATTTATGGAACTTTATTTTCTTTTGAAGCATATGGAGTATTTAACTAATGGAGAAGATAAATGTCTTATTGACAGTGCTTCAACACATACAATTCTAAAGAAAAAGAGATATTTCTCTGATTTATCCTTGAAAGAGGCAAATGTTGGTACTATATGTGGAAAATCCAAATTAATTGAAGGTTTTGGAGAAGCTTATATTGTTCTACAAAATGGAACTCCACTTAAAATTAACAATGCATTATTTTCTCCACTATCTCATATAAACTTAATAAGCTTTAAAGATATTCGTCTAAATGGATATCATCTTGAGACTACAAGTGAAAATGATGATGAGTACCTTCAAATTACAAATATGATTTCGGGTAAAAAGCATGTGTTAGAAAAATTACCCGCACTTGCCTCGGGTTTGTATTGTACTAAAATTAGTGTAGTTGAATCAAACGCGGTCATAAACCAGAAGTTTATGGACCACGAAAATTTTATCATTTGGCATGACCGGCTAGGCCATCCCGGATCAGTAATGATGCGAAAAATTATAGAAAATTCACGTGGACATTCTTTGAAGAACCAAAAGATTCTTCAGTCCAAAGACATTACATGTGTCGCATGCTCACAGGGGAAGTTAATTACTCGACCATCACCAGTCAAGGTGGGGACAGAATCTTTGAGTTTTTTGGAAAGAATACATGGGGATATATGTGGACCTATACACCCCTCTAGCGGACCATTTAGATACTTTATGGTCCTAATTGATGCATCAACCAGATGGTCACATGTATATTTACCATCAAGTCGTAATATGGCATTTGTACGACTACTTGCTCAATTAATAAAGCTGAGAGCACAGTTCCCAGATTACCCCATCAAGAAAATTCGGTTGGACAATGCTGGTGAATTTACATCCCAATCATTTAATGATTACTGCATGTCTATTGGGATAAGTGTAGAGCATCATGTACCTCATGTACATACACAAAATGGACTCGCTGAATCACTTATCAAGCGACTCCAAATGGTTGCCAGACCAATGATTATAAAATCAAAACTACCAATAACTGCTTGAGGGCATGCAGTTTTACATGCAGCAACACTAATTCGCATCAGGCCAACAAGTTACCATACCTCCTATTTGGGGTAGAATTTTCACAACTAGGATCCTAATATTATTATGACGTTAGACTCGTATAGTTTTGTTTATTCTACTCGCTGTTATTTAAAGGATCCTTATCACTGTTTCAATTTAAGGATCTTGACTATACTATTTTTTTTATTTTGGTACAACAGGATCTTGAGATCATCAAGATCAACATAATCACTAACGAACGTATATCTAGTACCAGAAGATATTGTATGCAGGACTAATTGTGACGATTAAAGGGCATTTACAACGTGAAGAAACAAGTCTTAACAGATAGTTTACCATTTCAACCACAAGAATTGGGATTGATAACAGTTTTACCATGTGTGGAAAAGCTCTCAACGGTCATCTTCACCAAGTCTTCAGCGTAATGAGCAAGTCCAGGAAGATCCCAGATATTTCGGATATTCAGTTCAACGTCCAGCTCTATAAATACAAAGGCTTCTTCAACAGAAAGAGGAACAACGATCAACTCACAACAACTTCACACTTTGCTCATCTTTTTGCACACATTCATAGCTTGTTAATCATTCACTTTTTCTTTCATTCATTGTATTGTAATCTTGAACAAATAATAATAAAAGAACACATGTAGGAACGATTGATTCCTCCCGGGGTTTTTTACCTAAGATTTCTTAATTGAATCAAGGGTTTTTCCTCGTCAACAAAATTCTGGTGTCGTTATTCTTTTCGCATTAATCTTCAATTTAGGATCACAACGCTAATCTTTAGTCTTATTATCGTTATCTTCAACGAATTTTTATCTTTATTTACTATAATTTCGTCTCAAAGATTTTCACAAAGTTTATTTATCAAAAACTCTTATTTCGTATTACTTTTACTAGCAAAAATCTTACTTTATTTTAAGATCCTAAACACCTTACCTCACTTACAAATCTTTGGTCAGAAAATTATCTTGAATCCTTCTACAAAATTTTCTTAGGTAATTTTTGTCCAAAACAATTTGGCGCCCACTGTGGGGCAAAAAGGTGCTTTTGCAATTTCATTATTGTTCTAAAGTCAAATCTACTTGAATTTCAAAACTTTTAAATTCCCAAAAGATTTTATCAAAAAGCATGTCTGGGCATTCTCAAAGTCCTTCTTCTTCTGATTTGATTTATGATTATCCTTACATAAAAGATAATTTGAGAAATCCTCCTGAAAATGCAAGATTTTTAGCCGAACAAACCTTGAAAGGAAATACTGAAGGAATACCTTCTGTAGATCCATATCTATCTTTTTTTGGAAAAAACATTTTGATCAATTTTATGGATCAACCTCTGACGATAAAACTGAAGAAACAATCCAACAGTCCGATGAATCGGTGAAAAGTTATATGGAAAGGTTTGAACATGCACATGGAACAGCCATAAAGGCCAAGGAGAACTTTTTGAAGATCAAACAAGCAAGCAAGATCCAGAAGGATCAAGGTACAAATGCTAGAGGTAACAAAGATAATGGTAAAAAACATTTACGATTTTCTGATTATCATTTTACAACTGACACTGGACTTCTTACTTTTATGGGAAGTCTGGGGGACAAAGCTAAATGGCCAGAAAGAGTCCCTCGGAAATTTTATGTCGATAGAACTAAATGGTGTGCTTATCATAGTGTTTTTGATCACAAAACTGTAAAATGTGCATCATTTAATTGTGAAATTTGGCGATTAATAGACGAAGGCCTATTGGATGAAATACTTCCTAACAGAAATTGGTCTTTATCAAAAAAGTAATTACTAAAGTCAACATTGCTAGTTCTATAGTATTTTTAATCATTCAAAATGATGATACTGACTTAAGCATCGGAGTGGCGTTAGTATTTTTCTCTTATGATCTTCTGCATGATTTCTAACATCCAGGATCCTAACACAAAAGGATAAAGATCATGAATGCACACTCAAGGTATCTTCCTCAACGGAAATAATTTCTCCTAAGTTTTGTCCTTAAACGGACTACGGTGGATTGAACTAAAAATTCAATCCTAGGTTGAAGGGTTCACCTTCTCGAACGCCGAGGTTAACACTAACACCTCATTTCTGCCCGGGTCGCACATCATAAAATTCCTGGTTATGGGTAGACCCTCATGATCAGGAATATTCAAATGGTTGTTGATTTTTCAATCAACTCAACTGGTTTGGCAGTTGCACTGTCGTCAAAAAGAATAGAGACAAACTCTCTATTATCAAGTTTTACAAGCGATTAATAAACGAATTTTCCTTTTTAGTGATTCTTATACTTGAACAGGGAATCAAGATACTAAACATTCAAGAAAATCATCACAAAGGCACATCTGCTGGAATCCTGAATCTTGTTCGAAATTTTCAAGGTTTGATTCTTTTCACATGCAACAAAGGTATGCAGATCCACAAACTACACTTGACATTTATTTATCGAAATTTTAATTTTCAAAAGTAGACATTAGAGATATTACAAAGCATAATGTTGAAAAGACTGATACCTAGTATCATTATTTGAGATCTGTTGTGATTAGGCCGAGTTACCCCCATTAACATCCCCAATTTCTGGATGCATTCTTTTGAACTTAGAAGCGACTGCTTTCAGTATAAACACGTCACCCTTAGTCTTATGGAGTTCTTCTTGAACGGTATCTAGGTCTTCATAGGCTTTGATTAACTTCTCCTTTAGGCACATCAAATCTTTTCCCCATTTACCAACGGTCTCAAGGGTTAGTCCTTGGTGATCGTTGCTGATCTCGCTTGAGAGTATCAAACATTTTCCAAGATTATCAAAAAGCTCTTCTTGTTTTTTGACTTGATTTTCATATAAACGACTGATTTCTTCAGAAAACTGTAAAGATAAAACAAAGAAGTTTGTAATTCAAAGTAAAAAGTAACTTAAAAATTCAAATGTTATTTACCTTGATCGGAACCTTTGACATGTTTTCTTGATGAGAAAATTGATTTCCTAATGAGATTTGAAAAGATGATTCGATTAGGGATATTGATGGAGAATAAATAGGGGGAGAAAAAAGGGTTGAGCAAATTAATTGCGAGGTAGTTGAGAGTCAAATCAAAATAATCTAACAGTAAAATGAAGGGACACTTTTGGGAAAAAGAATTTTTGCGTAAATCGATTCGTGATCCCAGAGATTAACTTCAAAAAGACTATTCTAGATATGTTGACAAAGATAACACAGAAAGAGTCTCCTGACCTTTCAAAGAAAAATTCTCTATCAAACACAATTAAAAATCTCAAGAAAATAATAGCAACCAATACCACCAAATACATCATTCTAAAATGATAACAAATTGATTGGGGGCATCATTATTGTCATACCGCGAGTAGCATACTGTTGAGTCCCAATGTTCATTGTAAATTTAGTGATGACAAATCTGATAGATAAACACTTAGAAATATTTTGGTAAAAGTTTGTAAAGATCAAAGTAAGTTGTATTCACCCCCTACAACTGTTCTGTGTACAATATACTTTGTATATTGATACACCGTGGGACGTATCAATTGGTATCAGAGCAGGGGTTAAGAATTAACTTGACTAGATCCTTGCTTATTTTCTTTAATAGTAAAGTATTATGTCATCTTATGTTGATAATGGTTCTTCAACCAGACCACCCATGTTTGATAAAGATGATTTCAGTGGGTGGAAAGGTCGAATGTCTTTGTTCCTTGAATCCATCGATAACAATATGTCTGACATCCTTGCGGATGGTCCTTATATTCCTACACAGACCCTTGTGGTTGATGCTGTGGTCAGAGATGGTTAACCAACCATTCCTGCCACAGTCAAATCGATTGTGAAGGACAAGGCAGATTGGGGGGATGAGGATAGGAGATTGGCAAACTTGGATGTGAAGGCTAGAAATTTCATTGTTCAAGCTGTGCCCAAAGATCTTTACCATTCTATTAAAATGTGTTCTACAGCTAAGAAAATGTGGGGTACATTGACTGTCATGTTTGAGGGTTGCTCTACTTCCATGGAATCCACAATAACTACTTTGACCAGGAGGTATGAGAGATTCTTCTATTTGAGAAATGAATCCTTGACTGACACTCATATCCGCTTTAATGATTTAGCTGCTGTTGAAATAAATAAGAAAAATAAGTTTTAAAACATTTTGTTAAAAAGTTTGTAAAGATCAAAGTAAGTTGTATTCACCCCCTACAACTGTTCTGTGTACAATATACTTTGATATATTGATACACCGTGGGACGTATCAATTGGTATCAGAGCAGGGGTTAAGAATTAACTTGACTAGATCCTTGCTTATTTTCTTTAATAGTAAAGTATTATGTCATCTTATGTTGATAATGGTTCTTCAACCAGACCACCCATGTTTGATAAAGATGATTTCAGTGGGTGGAAAGGTCGAATGTCTTTGTTCCTTGAATCCATCGATAACAATATGTCTGACATCCTTGCGGATGGTCCTTATATTCCTACACAGACCCTTGTGGTTGATGCTGTGGTCAGAGATGGTTAACCAACCATTCCTGCCACAGTCAAATCGATTGTGAAGGACAAGGCAGATTGGGGGGATGAGGATAGGAGATTGGCAAACTTGGATGTGAAGGCTAGAAATTTCATTGTTCAAGCTGTGCCCAAAGATCTTTACCATTCTATTAAAATGTGTTCTACAGCTAAGAAAATGTGGGGTACATTGACTGTCATGTTTGAGGGTTGCTCTACTTCCATGGAATCCACAATAACTACTTTGACCAGGAGGTATGAGAGATTCTTCTATTTGAGAAATGAATCCTTTACTGTTTTATTGATTCTTGCTCTTTACTTACTGAATATATAAATTGAGTCTTTAAAACATTTTGTTAAAAAGTTTGTAAAGATCAAAGTAAGTTGTATTCACCCCCTACAACTGTTCTGTGTACAATATACTTTGATATATTGATACACCGTGGGACGTATCAATTGGTATCAGAGCAGGGGTTAAGAATTAACTTGACTAGATCCTTGCTTATTTTCTTTAATAGTAAAGTATTATGTCATCTTATGTTGATAATGGTTCTTCAACCAGACCACCCATGTTTGATAAAGATGATTTCAGTGGGTGGAAAGGTCGAATGTCTTTGTTCCTTGAATCCATCGATAACAATATGTCTGACATCCTTGCGGATGGTCCTTATATTCCTACACAGACCCTTGTGGTTGATGCTGTGGTCAGAGATGGTTAACCAACCATTCCTGCCACAGTCAAATCGATTGTGAAGGACAAGGCAGATTGGGGGGATGAGGATAGGAGATTGGCAAACTTGGATGTGAAGGCTAGAAATTTCATTGTTCAAGCTGTGCCCAAAGATCTTTACCATTCTATTAAAATGTGTTCTACAGCTAAGAAAATGTGGGGTACATTGACTGTCATGTTTGAGGGTTGCTCTACTTCCATGGAATCCACAATAACTACTTTGACCAGGAGGTATGAGAGATTCTTCTATTTGAGAAATGAATCCTTGACTGACACTCATATCCGCTTTAATGATTTAGCTGCTGTTGAATAAATAAGAAAAATAAAGTTTTAAAGAGTAAATTTCTTAATTCATTACCACCTAAATGGAATAACTATATTTCATCTGTTAAGCTAAGTTCTGTTTATCATGATCTTGATCTCCCTGGACTCTTTGGTTTGCTTCATAACCAAGAGTGTTCAGAGGCTGAAAAGTTAATTGCTATGGGTGATTCTTATAGTCAGCCTGCTACTGCACTTGTTGCTTCAATGACTGAACACCCTAGCTCAATGAGTAATGAGATCATACCTTGTAATGATGAAGTTCTTGTGATTTCTAACACTAACTCTGTTTGTGCTGAATCTGAATGTGATGAATCTGATGGTGATGAACTAGCTAATGAAGTAGCTATGTTGGCTGAAAGGATCAGAAGGAGATCCTTTAGTAAGTTTAAAGGAAAAGGAAAAGCTGGCCAAACTGATAAGACAAAGAAGCCATTTGACATGTCCAAAGTCACTTGTTACAAATGTGGCAAAACTGGACACATGGCTGGAGATTGCAGATCTAAAGAGTCTTCTCAAGCTGTGTCATCCAAAGGTGGAAGAAGTGAAAAATACTCAAAGCTCAAGACAAAATACAAAGCCTTAAAAGCACAAGTAGCTGAGCTGAGTGAGAAGGTAAACAAAAGTGAGAAGAGTCTGGTAGCCAAAGACTGGGCTGAAAGTGCCACCTCATCTGATGATGAACTGTATGAAGATGCCAAGTGTTTTATGGCTAATGAAGCTACTCAAAAGTTTGCTGAAGATCTGGTGAAAATCCAACAGCAATCTGAGTCAGCTCACCAGGCATCTACCAGTCAGACTACTCCACCTGAGGTAATTTCTTTTTCCAATCTGTCTGATAATGAAAAACTGTCTAGATTAAATAGATTGGGTGATGAGGTTCTTTTACAAAAACACTTTAATCAAGAACTTAAAAAGGAAATTTATGTGTTAAAACTTGAAGTCAGTTCTAAGAGTCACACCATTGAAAAACTAGAATCTGAAGTTAAAGCTCAAAAACAATTAAACTCCATTTTGGTTAAAGAAGCTAAAACTGCAGAAGAAAAGTTTTTGAAAGTTAAACAAATAACTGAGTCATGGTGTATTTGTTCTAAAAGGACTGCTAAGTGTGTAAATGTGCAAATACCTCATCAGATCCAAGCTATTTTTGATGGTGATTATGATAGAGCCATAGCCATAAGTGAAGTATGTGCTATGGAGCCTTGTTATCAGCCTCCTTCACCACCCAAAGTCCAAACCAAAGGGAAAAAGTCTAAACCAATTAAGTTGGTTCAGAAATCTGGTATTGGGTTTAATGATCCTGAAACTGTTGGTCAAACCATTGCTGAAGCTGTGTCTGAAGCTGATAAGGTCTTTGAGTTAAAACCTGAAGAAAGTCTTGACCTATCTAAGCTGACCATTTCCCAGTCTGTGTCAGATTCTAAGTCTAAAACAAACAATGGTAACTCAAAGAAAAACAAAAGAAAGGTTAGAGATCATAGTGTTCCAAAAGAAAAGATAAAGATTTCAAAGAATGAGAAGTCTGGTTCTCAAGGAAAATTGTCACAAACTGAATCTGTGTCTATTTCAAAAGATACCAAATCTGACTCTGACAAAATAATTTCAAAATATGTTGAGTCTAGAAATGGTAAGGTTTCAAATGATGTTAACTTTCTGAAAAATGTATCTGATCCTAATGTTGTTGATCAAAGGAAGTTAAGAGCTGAATGTAAGAAATCTGGAATAGGCAAAGGATTTGCTAAAAAGGAAACTCTAAATGTTGCTAAAAAGAATTTTAAATCTGGTAAAGGACAGATCAAGCAACAATGGGTGTCCAAATGTGATAAGAGTTTAAGTTCTGTTTCCCAGTCTGAGTCAGACCAGATGGTCAGCTCTGGTGAACCCATCTTTGGATGGGTTCCCAAAAAGAACTAATCTCTTATTGAAAATGCAGGGCAATCATGACGATAATACCTGGTACTTGGACAGTGGGTGTTCCAAGCATATGACCGGATGTAAGTCCCTGCTATGTAGCTTTAGGATTCACGCTGGTCCTAATGTTACTTTTGGAGATGACTCTCAAGGAAAGACTGAAGGATTTGGTATACTTTCAAATGGTCCCCTTACTTTCAGAAGGGTCTCATATGTGAATGGTTTGAAGCACAATTTGATAAGTGTGAGTCAATTGTGTGATGCTGGCTATGAAGTGAGATTCAGGTCTGATAAGGGTATTGTTCTTGATTTAGAAGGTAATATTGTTCTTGTAGCAAAAAGGGATGAGTCTTTGTATTCTTTTGACATGAGAAAACCAACTGTAACAAGAGAAGTTTGTTTCATGTCAAAGACTCAAGATGAGCTGAACTGGTTGTGGCATAAAAGGCTGTCTCATATGAATTTCAAAGACATCAACAAGCTGTGTAAGAAAGAATTGGTGTCTGGTCTTCCTGTGATAAATTATGAGAAAGACAAGCTGTGTGGTGCTTGTGAGAAAGGCAAGCAACACAAAGCCTCTTTCAAATCTAAAACATGCTCAACCATTGATAATTGTTTGGATCTGCTTCATATGGATCTATTTGGGCCAATTAGTACTCCTTCATTCACTGGAATGAGATACTCTTTGGTTATTGTTGATGAATATTCAAGATACACCTGGGTTTTCTTTCTCAAGCACAAGAGTGAAGCTGCTAACAGCATTATTCATTTTATCAAGCAAGCTGAAATTCTCTACAAGAGGCCTGTAAGGCAATTAAGAAGTGACAATGGTACTGAATTTAAGAATATCACTCTTAATTCATTCTGCAGTGAAAAGGGAATTTCACAAGTCTACTCAGCTGCCAGAACTCCTCAACAAAATGGTGTTGCAGAAAGAAGAAACAGAACTCTTATTGAAGCTGCAAGATCCATGATGGCTCAAAACAATGTCAAGTCTCATTTCTGGGCTGAAGCAGTTCACACAGCTTGCTTTACCCAGAACAGATCCCTTATTGTGAAAAGACACCAGAAGACTGCATATGAACTTATTAGGGGGAGAAAACCTGAAATTGGTTTCCTAAGAATGTTTGGAAGTCCTTGTTACATTCTAAATCAGAAAGACCATCTTGGAAAGTTTGATGAGAAAGCAGATGAAGGTATCCTACTTGGATATGCAACAATGATGAAGGCATACAGAGTTTACAACAAAAGAACTAAAACAATTGAGAACTCTGTGAATGTAAGCATTGATGAAGGTTGTTCAAAGCCAGTTTGCTCTACTCCTGAAGATGAAGATTTCAATTTTGAAGAACTGGCTACACCTGAGAATGAGCCTCCAACTAATCCTCCAGTTGGATCTAATAATGCTCAAACTCAGGGGGAGCAACTCATTGAAGAAGAAGAAGATGTTCCAATCTTTGAAAATGTGCAAGCTGATCCAACTCCTACTGAAGAAATTATTCAGAATCCATCAAATGACACTCCAACTGACTCAGATCCTCCAACTCCAATCCAAGCTGATCAGTCAATTCCACAAGCTGATCATGCTGAACCTTCAAATCTGAATCAGTCTATTGTCCAAGTTACAAATACTCCATCTCATGTAACTAAATGGACAAAGTGTCATCCAATTAATCAAATCATTGGTGATCCTCTCTCTGGTGTCAAAACTAGAAGAAAAGCAATAGGCAATTTCTGCATGTTTGTTAATTTTGTGAGTAAGGTGGAACCAACTGAGGTTAATGAAGCTCTGGCAGATCCATCTTGGGTTAATGCTATGCAAGATGAACTGACACAGTTTGAAAGAAATAAGGTTTGGGAACTTGTTCCAAGACCTCATCACAAAACTGTGATTGGAACCAAGTGGGTCTACAGAAACAAAATGGATGAAAGAGGTGTTGTGACCAGAAACAAAGCAAGATTGGTAGCTCTTGGTTACAGACAAGAAGATGGAATTGATTATGATGAGACTTTTGCTCCTGTGGCAAGACTGGAGGCAATCAGAATGTTCTTAGCCTTCTCTGCTCACAAAGGTTTCAAAGTCTATCAAATGGATGTGAAAAGTGCATTTTTGAATGGGAAATTGGAAGAAGAAGTCTATGTTGAACAACCTCCAGGTTTTGAAAATTCAAAGTTTCCTGACCATGTATTCAAGCTTGACAAAGCTCTTTATGGCTTGAAGCAAGCTCCAAGGGCATGGTATGATACTTTGTCTAAATTTCTTTTGGCTAACAAATTCAAAAGAGGTAATGTTGACAAGACTTTATTTGTGAGAAAGTATAATGGTGATATTCTGCTTGTGCAAATTTATGTAGATGATATCATATTTGGGTCTAGCAGTGAAAGACTTTGTAAAAAGTTTTCTGAATTAATGTCTAAAAAGTATGAAATGAGCATGATGGGAGAACTTAATTATTTTCTGGGTTTACAAGTTAAACAGACCAAAAATGGAATTTTCATAAACCAAGGAAAATATGTTAAAGATCTCTTGAACAAATTTGGTTTTAGTGATTGCTCACCTATGAAAACTCATATGGTAACTGGTGATAAGCTGGGTGAAGATAAAAATGGCAAATCTGTTGACACCACAGCTTATAGGGGTATGATAGGATCATTACTTTACTTAACTGCTAGTAGACCAGATATTATGTTTGCTACATGTCTTTGTGCAAGATATCAAGCTAGTCCTAAAGAATCTCATCTTAAGGCTGTGAAAAGAATCTTTAGATACCTTAAAGGTAGTCCCAATCTGGGTCTTTGGTATCCCAAAGACTCAGGATTTGATCTAATTGGCTATTCAGATTCTGACTTTGCAGGCTGTAAGATTGATAGAAAAAGTACTTCAGGAGCTTGTCAATTGCTTGGCAATAGACTTGTAAGCTGGTCCAGCAAAAAGCAGCATTCAGTTTCTATTTCTACTGCAGAAGCTGAGTATGTTGCTGCAGGAAGCTGTTGTTCTCAAGTTCTTTGGATGCAGTATCAGCTTCAAGACTATGGTGTCACTGCTTCTAAAACTCCAATCTTTTGTGACAATACCAGTGCCATAGCAATTTCAAACAATCCTGTGCTTCATTCAAGGACCAAGCATATTGATATAACATATCATTTCATTAGAGATCATGTGATGAAAGAAGATGTTGAACTCCACTTCATTCCAACAGAGAATCAGTTAGCTGACTTGTTTACAAAGCCATTGGATGAATCAAGGTTCAACTATCTTATAAGTAAGCAAGGTATGTTAAATATGTAAAAGGCAGTGAGCTAAGTAATAACAAATCCGACCTCTTAGAAATTATCCTTAATTTTGAGGGTAAGCTGTGTCTGACCCAGACTACCCTTTCATACTTGGTGTATTTCCAAGTAAAAGAGGGTAAGCTGAGTCTGACCCAGCTTAGTGGTTATTTTTGTTATTAAATATCTCAGTGCGTTTTATTACTTACAATATTTTATTAAGTTTACTTATTTATCCATTTTCTATTCTATTGGTAATTGACACGTGTAGTGGCAACAGCTGGTTACTGAAAAAGTACCTCCACTACTTGTTCATCCACCAATCAAATGTTTTCTCTCTCCAATTTTCAAACGGATATTTTTGAATAAAGTATATATATTCTCTTTAACCTAAACCCCCAAATCACTCTTTCATTTCTCAATCAATCTCTTTCATTTTCTAAAATCTGTATACTGTTCTATCTATTTATCTAATTTCTTCTTCTAAAATTTCTGTTTAAATGGCATCATTATCTACTTTTGCTAATAATTCTTAATCAGATTCTTCATCTGAATCTGATGTCCTATACCCAGCTCCGGTAAGCGTAAATAAGCTTTCTGCCAATGTGGTGGGAGATAAGGTTGTGGTTGTTCCTGCTGATCTTGATACAGGTAAAATCAAGATTGTCAGTCTCGTTTCTGCCAATGTTCATCCTCCTTCCTGAGCTAAGGGGTATGGCGAAGTGGTGTCATTCTTATGGCATCATCCATTTGGCAAAATGTTGATTGAGCAGCCAATGGTGGTATTCAAAGATCTTCTTTGTGAATTTTGGGTAAGCTGTTATGTTGGTCAGAACAAAGAAGGAGATCCTACAATCTATGGCACCATCCTCAATGGTAAGAAAAAGGTATACATTTCTTTAAAGAGGATTAGGTCTGCATTTGAGCTGTCGTATATGCCTGATGATATATATGAATGTTTAGTGTCTCATGCTGAAGGCAAAAGTGTTTTGCAAAATGTTGGTTATGATGGTCCATTGGCTTCAGTGGTAAAAATGAAATATTTAACTGGTATTTGGAATTATCTTTTGAGCACAATTTCAAAATCTTTACAAGTAAAGGCATGCAGCTTTGATAAACCTAATGCTTTAGAATTGCAAATTTTTCATGCAATGGTCACTATGACCAGAATAGATTTTGCTGCTGTGATTTTTAGAGACTTAGTTGGCCGAGTCAACAACAAGAGTCTTACCATACCTTATGGTAGGATTCTTGTTCTTATTATTGAAGCCATTCTTAATGGTGATTTCAGTTTGGCAACTGGTCAGACTGTAGAATGCAAGTTCATAAATAACAATATTTTCAATAGTCCAAAGGTAACTGCGCATGGTCTGACCCCAGCAATGCAGACCTACCTTAATTTTTGCAGGGTAAGGGAAAGAGAAGCTGAGAGTAAGGAAGTTGTCCCTTCTTCGACGCGATCTGAGTCTGACACTCAATCTGCCAATCAGGGGGACCAAGGTACACATGCTTCTGAACCCTCAAACTCTTCCAAATCTATTCATTCTTCTCCTTCTAAAGAGGGTGAAGGGTTGGCCACATCATCAGCCACCCTAGCCGCACCCTCATCCATTCTTTCCAAATTCGAATCTAAAAGACCCATTGTTGAGGACTTAGTACCTCACAATTTTAAAAAGCAAAGATCCAAAAAGAAGTCTGCATCAACTTCTGGGGTTGACAAAGCAACATCTACAAGTATTAAAGTCCCCCAAGGTGCATTGGAAGCTAAGAAACGTTCCAAAGCTGACTCTGCCACCCAAGCTGATAAGCCAAATTCACCACACCCATCTGCACTCTCCCAAAAGAGTGTAGACGAGAAAAAGGGATCAACTGATGCTACCCAACCCTCCAAAAAGGGTGAAGGTATTGAAACAAAGACCTCCTCCCAAGGTCATACTGAGTCTGAACCAAAATCGCCATCATCACCCTCTAAAAAGGATGATGATATCATTAAAGGGACAACAGTGGATCCAGCCCAGATCCAAAATGAGTCAGAGTCTTTGCACATCAATTCTGAGGATGACCAGCCAAAGGAGAGAAGTATTGAACGCACTTATGATACTGCTTCTCCTCCCCAAGCTGATCAGACTCCTTCATTCTTACATTCTAAGTCTGCACAAGCTGTCAATGCCCCTTCTAGATCACAAGGAGGGGTACATGCCTCAATTATTCTCCCTCAGGATACCTTGGTGCAACAACACACCATTGTTGAAGGGCAATCCTCTACATAAAACATTACACCTGCAAGATCTGTGTCTGCACCTGTCCTTGGAAAGAGGGATCCTGTAGGTTACTTGGATGTCTTTAAGGCAGTCATGTTAGCCCCATGTGCAGCAATGGGAACCATCGGTGGTCCTCACGATGCTGATGAGAATAAAATCACTATCTCCGGAAGTGATTCTTCATTCGATGATGTGCTTGCCCATCCATCCTCAAGGGATGATCTGATGGAAGATGCCAGTGGAGGAGTTGATCAATTTCATGATCAACACATTCCCACTGGACCTCAGCCTGAATTACAAGTCAATCTTTCTCAGGCTGACCAACACATTGTCATTTCTGACAGATCTGCTCATAAGACTCACTCTCATGAGAAAATTCACCAAAACTCTCTTACACTCCACCCCCTTCTATATGAGCCCAATGACCCTGATTTTAAGGAGTGCATGTTGCTCTTTCCAGAGTCAGTGGCCTTTAGGCCAACTGCAAGTCCTTCCCAAGCTGCCACATCTCATTTTCAGATGTGGTGGGTCAGCTCACTGAGTTCACTTCAACCTATAAGGTTGAGAGCTCAAAGCTGACCACATGCTTGGAAAAGATCCAAAAGGATCAGGAATTGACGGACAAGAAGGTAGAGAAGCTGTGTCAAGATCAGACTTCACTAGAAGAAAATGTGAAGAAGGTAGTTGACTTGATGCAGCAGAACCAAATTAAGCTGGTAGAGTGTCTTGATGGTCTTACAAAAGCCATCAATGAAGAAAATGAGATATACAAGAGCACTCTGGGTCAGTTTGAAAAGAATGCTAACAAGTTTACAAGAGAAGTCACCATTGAGCTTAAAGCAGCCAACAAATCTCAAGCTGAATTCAAGAAAGAGTTGGTTGAAGTCTCAAAGGGTGTTAAAACAAGTATTGGATCCCTCCATGCTGATTATGTTGACTTATTTAGAGCCTGCTGTGTTAATAATGTCAAAATTGACTTGCTCAACCACAAACTTAGTGGAATCTTTGCCACTCCAGTTAGCTCTGTCCCTGGTGATGATGACAAAAAAAGGGGAGAAGAGTGTTGCTGAGATTGAGCAAGAAGAACTTGAAAAAGAAAAAGAGAAAATTCAAATGGATAAACAAGTTGCTGAGTACTTGAGAAAGTTAGATGAAAGGGAGAAAAAGGCTAGAGCTGAGAGGGAGGCCAATGATAGAAGACTTGTTGTATTTGGTTCAAATGTGGAAGGTGAGAAGGAAACTGAAAAGGAGATAAAAATGCCAGAGTCTGAGTCTGGTGGTGAAAAGATTGTTGGAAATGTGAATGAGGAAGCTGGTGAGAAGAGTGATACAATTGAGGGGGAGACTGATGTAGTTATTAATATTGTTGGAGAGATAAGGAAGAAATTTGATATGGAAAAGATTGTGAAAGTTGGTGAAAAGAAGAAGTCTTCCCAAGCTGACCCTGTTCAAGCTGTGTCATCTCAAGCTGACCCAGCTCCCAAAGAAAAACTAGCAGAATCTTCTTCCAGTGAAGATAACACTACTCTAGATCAGTTTATGATAAAGAAAAGGCCAAATGAAGCTAGTTCAAGTGGTGTGAAGATTCTAACTGATGATGAAAAAGATTGGGAGGCTGCAAGGGAACAGGCTGAACTGTTAGGTGTAACAGTTAAGGTGGCATACAAAATGATAAAGGAAGATAGAAGAAGAGAGAATGATAAAAGGACTCAATCTGATCCAGAGATTGCCAAGATTCTTCAAGAAACATTGAATAAAGAAGATGAAGAAGAACTTGCAGTTGTGGGATCAAAGAAAAATGAAGGAAAAGGCAAAGGCAAAAAGAAAGTGGTGGTTCACTCAAAACCATCACATAAGCTGAAAGATGTGAAGGCAAGTGCAGAATTCCATGATCAGTGGGAAGCTCTGGAGAAGAGGAAGGTGACTAAAAGAATCAATTATAGAAGACATCCAGAGCTGATCACTAAGTGCCAATTAAAAAGGAAAAGAGGACAGTCCATCCCCTGCATCAGGATCACAAGAGAAGGTTATGAAACAAGCTATGAAACTTGTGATCTTGACAAGCTGTTTGATTTGGGATACACTGAGTGGGTTGAGTTGCACAACATCATTACTGGTATGCCTGGCATTCATCAAGAGACAGTCTTGGAAGCCATTGAAAAGAAGTTTGCAATAATTGTTAAATTCAAGATTGACATCAATGGACTTCCAAGACCAAAAGCTTATGATATGGATGATGAAGATGAGTCAGCTGAGCCACTTAAAAAGAAAAGGAGAAGACTTGGAAGAATTAATGCTCCTGAAGGTGATCACTCAGATTTCCTCAAGAACTTGAACCCTTCAGAGTTGCTTGAACTACTGTCTCCTGAAGCTCTTGACAAGATTCTGAGTCATCTTGATCTGTCTCTACCTGTTGGTGTTACAAATGCAAGAAGTGGGTTGTTCATAACTGAACCAGAGCATGGAATGTACTTCATAAATGCAAGAGGCCAATTGGTGTTTCAAAGGACGGCTGAGCTGAAAAAGGTACCACACATGCACCTATTTACCTTGTACAGATTTTGTGTCAACTTTAGTGATCAAGGTAATGGGTATGAGCAGTTCCTTATCGGTGAAGGTCTAGATAGGAAATTGAATGTGACAGTTGCCCCATCATTTGAAGTAAAACAAGAAGCAGTAGAAATGATTGGGGAATAGGTCGTTATGATTGTAATATTTTTCATTTCTCAATATATGCAAAGTATTTGTACAAATTCTGTTTTCTTGTTAAAACTTCATATCAGATCAAAAGAACCCAAAAGATTCAAAGGGTCACAAGCTGTTAGTAATATTTTACTTTAATTCTTTGTAAGCTGATAATTAGAAGTGTGTTGGGTTTTGTCATCATCAAATAAGGGGAACTTGTTGAGTCCCAATGTTCATTGTAAATTTGGTGATGACAAATCTGATAGATAAACACTTAGAAATCTTTTGGTTCTTGTATTCTGATATGGGTCAGACTAAGCTGACACAGCTTACGATCTGTTTCTGACCCAGATCATGCTTCATGTTTTGTAATTATAATCTTATGGAAGCAAGTATTGTTCAAGCTGCATCAACATTGTATTAGCATTCAACCCAAGTCGAAGAGGAAGATTGAAGATAGAAGACCAAGCTGGTAGTGGAAGTCAGCTTGGGATTAGCAGTCAGCTTGGAGATACTTAGGCAGATTGGTGTTTTGACAAATGACCCAATCTGTGTCTGACAATCAAGTGAAGATAACAACCTGGATTGAAGATAAGGACAAATGACGTGACTAGGAAGAATCCTAGGATCCAGGTTGGTGGTTGGATTTACATATGCGTGTCCATACTCTTACTGGATGTAACACCCCGCCTTACCACAACACAATATTGTCCGCTTTGCCCGCAGGCTCACGGCTTTGTTTCTGGTTGCTCGGGCAAACTTCCCAGAAGGGTCACCCATTTGGCTTTGCTGCCGCCCGAGCACGCTTAACTGTGGAGTTCTCCTCTCATCCACAGCCAATACACCCAAAACGCGTTGTGTTATGTAAGGCCAATGATGTCACTTATATCCAGGACCCCCCTTGTATGTCAGCGATGTATGCTTTCACACACCCTCAACACAACTCAACGTCCTCGTTGAGTTATGCAAGTGCGCCATACACTCCCGACAATCCCAAGGGTTGCTCTGATACCACTTGTAACACCCCGCCTTACCACAACACAATATTGTCCGCTTTGCCCGCAGGCTCACGGCTTTGTTTCTGGTTGCTCGGGCAAACTTCCCAGAAGGGTCACCCATTTGGCTTTGCTGCCGCCCGAGCACGCTTAACTGTGGAGTTCTCCTCTCATCCACAGCCAATACACCCAAAACGCGTTGTGTTATGTAAGGCCAATGATGTCACTTATATCCAGGACCCCCCTTGTATGTCAGCGATGTATGCTTTCAACTTCTAACACCCGTCATTTTAAAAACCTGGATTTACAAAAACTTTGCCTAACGGCGTTCAAACTTTGCGGAAAGCGTACATATAAAACTGCCCCATCCGTAACCGGATGGTACCTTTCATAAAAATGGTGTTACTAAATCGTATCGTCACAACAATAAATGATAAATCCAAGTTATGACACCAACATAAATGCCATACATCAATACATAAAACATAAGTCATTAATAAGTAGCCAAACAATGGCTAACGGGAAGTCTAAGCATCGGGAAACTAATGTTAATCTTCTACCCATCTCACGATCCACGCACTTCACTAGCTTATACCTGCTTATCTTGAAGGACACAACATTTTCATAAAAGCAAGTGTTAGCTAATAAATTAGCCAAGTAAGATACACACAATTTGATAAAACGTTCTTCATTTTACTTATTAAAACATGATCACATCACACTTCATCCACAATTATCATCAACCCATACTTCCCCTTTTTCCACATTCCATCACATTTCATATCACATCAACGAGTACATACAACTTAATGAACATCTCTTAACATATCAACATATCTTACAACTTAGTCAACATCTCATATCATATCATCATATACTTTCAACATAATCAACATCTCATAACTTAGCATAACACACGTAGACATATCCCACGTATACATACTAACACAAGTAGAGTACATACTCCTAATTGTGCCTATCAACGATAAATCATACTTATAAGCAACTTAATCAACGTAAGCAACTTAATCAACTTATCAACTTATCATCTTATCAACTTATCAACTTATCATCTTATCAACTTATCATCTTATCAACTTATCAACTTATCATCTTATCAACTTATCATCTTATCAACTTATCATCTTATCAACTTATCATCTTATCAACTTATCATCTTATCAACTTATCAACTTATCAACTTATCATCTTATCAACTTATCATCTTATCAACTTATCAACTTATCATCTTATCAACTTATCATCTTATCAACTTATCATCTTATCAACTTATCAACTTATCATCTTATCAACTTATCATCTTATCAACTTATCAACTTATCATCTTATCAACTTATCATCTTATCAACTTATCATCTTATCAACTTATCATCTTATCAACTTATCACTTATCAACTTATCATCTTATCAACTTATCATTTATCAACTTATCACTTATCAACTTATCAACTTATCATCTTATCAACTTATCAACTTATCAACTTATCAACTTATCAACTTATCAACTTATCATCTTATCAACTTATCATCTTATCAACTTATCAACTTATCAACTTATCAACTTATCAACTTATCAACTTATCAACTTATCAACTTAGCAACTTAATCAACTTATCAACTTATCATCTTATCAACTTATCATCTTATCAACTTATCAACTTATCAACTTATCAACTTTAATCAACTTATCAACTTATCATCTTATCAACTTATCAACTTATCAACTTTAATCAACTTAATCAACTTATCAACTTATCATCTTATCAACTTATCAACTTATCAACTTATCAACTTATCAACTTATCATCTTATCAACTTATCAACTTATCAACTTATCAACTTATCAACTTATCAACTTATCAACTTATCAACTTATCAACTTATCAACTTATCAACTTTGATCAACTTAATCAACTTATCAACTTAGCAACTTAATCAACGTAAGCAACTTAATCAACTTATCAACTTATCATCTTATCAACTTATCAACTTATCAACTTATCATCTTATCAACTTATCAACTTTAATCAACTTTAATCAACTTATCAACTTATCAACTTATCAACTTATCAACTTATCAACTTATCATCTTATCAACTTATCAACTTTAATCAACTATCAACTTATCAACTTATCATCTTATCAACTTATCAACTTATCAACTTAGCAACTTAATCAACTTATCAACTTATCATCTTATCAACTTATCATCTTATCAACTTATCAACTTATCAACTTATCAACTTTAATCAACTTAATCAACTTATCAACTTATCATCTTATCAACTTATCATCTTATCAACTTATCAACTTATCAACTTATCAACTTTAATCAACTTATCAACTTATCAACTTATCAACTTATCAACTTATCAACTTATCAACTTATCAACTTATCATCTTATCAACTTATCAACTTATCAACTTATCAACTTATCAACTTATCAACTTATCATCTTATCAACTTATCATTTATCAACTTATCATCTTATCAACTTATCAACTTATCAACTTATCAACTTATCAACTTATCAACTTTAATCAACTTATCAACTTATCAACTTATCATCTTATCAACTTATCATACTTATAAGCAACTTAATCAACTTATCAACTTATCATCTTATCAACTTATCAACTTATCAACTTATCAACTTATCAACTTTAATCAACTTATCAACTTATCAACTTATCAACTTATCAACTATCAACTTAATAACTTATCAACTTATCATCTTATCAAGTTATCAACTTATCATCTTAAAAAAGACATAAAATCAATATTATTATACCTCTAACACCTGGAGATTGCAAGAAGGACACAAAAGGCTTGATCAATCACACCCGAATCGACCCGAAAACCAATCAAATTCTCTATAGAAGCTCCTAGGGTTTTGTGGCTGCAAAATTTCGTGATTAGGGTAAAAGAATGAGGTTATTGGAGCCTTTTATACCCTAAATCTCCAGCCACAAATTTGCTAGTTCGACATCTAAGCCCTTATACTTTCCGTTAGCTCTAATTATCGCTTTAAGACTCATTTAATGGCTACGCGACCCCTCGTCTACACTTTAACTTTATTAAACACATATTTACTTGCTTATATGTCATCTTTCTCACTTTAGTACATATCTCACGTTAATCATTTAATTCACATAAGCACATATAAAACACATATCAACTAACGGTCAATAACGACAGGTTAACGGTCAACGTCAAAAAGTTTTGGGATGTTACATTGGATGATAAAGAATGAATGGCAGTACTTTGGGGACCACAAGTACTATGAGAAGGCACAATCAAATATTCCTTTGTCATCCAGTAGAAGAAGAATACGTGGCTTTATTGGATACCAAGTGAAGAAGGGCTTTTGCCTATAAAAGCCTCAATCTTTGATTGCATATGTAGTGGCATTCATGAGAATCATTCTTCACACAAATTTTCCTTGCTCTTACACACAGCTTAGTCTATTTGAGATCAGCTTGGGCTGATTCTCTTGAGTAGAAACTTATTGATTGTAGTTTGTCATTTCAAAGGGTTGTTTAGATATCTGTAGGCTATCTTGTTTCCGCAACAACCCTGTAATTCTTTGTATAGTTTATCTCTTAATAAAGGATTACATTGAAAACTATAATCTGTGTTCAAGAATGTTTCATTTACTAGACTGCTTTACTGTTTTATTGATTCTTGCTCTTTGCTAACTGAATATATAAATTGAGTCTTTAAAACATTTTGTTAAAAAGTTTGTAAAGATCAAAGTAAGTTGTATTCACCCCCCCCCCCTCTACAACTGTTCTGTGTACAATATACTTTGGTATATTGATACACCGTGGGACGTATCACATACTAATTAGTTTTTGAAAATTACATAACCAAAGAAGTAATTAAAACCACATTAAACAACAAGTAGTGTCCTCACTACTATTCGACTAAAATCCTGTTTTCATCATTCTTCAAGGATCCACTTCCTTCTCCTGACCTTCTTTTACGCCTTTTGCTTACCGACTTCTCAGCTTGAGTTGAAAGGATATCATCATTCACTTCTTTAACTATAAGTCCAGCCAGAGTATTTTCCCATGCTTCGATATCCCAACCTACTGGTTCACAACCCATTTGCTTTGCAATTTTAGCCATTTTAATTCGGTTTTGAAGAACTGTTATGGAAGCACTTAGAATGGATTCTTCTTTTTGAAGCTTGAGTTTCTTTTCTTCTTCCTTTTTAAACTCTCTGAGTTCGTAAGCCAGTTTAGCATTTTTTTGTATTCAAACCCTCAACCTCTGCCAACAAGTCATCCTTCTTACTTTTTTGTACCTCAATATCCAATTCCAATTCATTTAACTCTCTTCCAAAGCTCAGAATCAGATGTTCAATACCCTGAACATGTATGGAACTATGTTATTAAACTATAGCCGAAATAATTTACTTCTAAGAAATAGAAAATGATTAGTACCTTAGAAATATCCTTAACTGAACTGCCAAAAGTGACGTGTTCAGGCAACCAGGAAACCAATTCGGTAAACGGAGCTTTGGCCGGAATTTCTAATAACTTAATAAGTTTTCTAACATTAGTCGTGCGCCTTCTCTTTTTTCCGTTAACTTTCTTTTTTCCGGTGTCCATATCTAGAATAATTAAGTAGTTTAATAAAGGAATTAACTGAGCAGAATGTGAATACAAAAAGATAATATACCTGCCATAACCTACTAATGAAATTGTTTAAATTGCAAAAAATACAATAATAAATCGATTCAGACAAAGCAAATATTGTTCCCTAAGACATAGGACCAAACTAAAGATATTGATTGAAACACTAAGAACGAAAATTATTGGGAAAACAGATCTCAGATCTAACCTAATCTCAGAACAACAATTCTTAAGCAAAAAATTGTGAATGGAACCTTAACCCTAAAACTATAAAGTCATAAGAAAGAAAATTGACCTTTTACTCTTTGAGATAAATTTGGGCAGGAAAAGTAAATAAACGGGAGCATAATCGTATAGAGCAGATACCAAAATAAAAAGTTTTGTTGCGGCTACCCTATATTTATCCTAAAACTTTAGTGGCCGACAGAAGATAATAAAACTTATATTTATTTTAATGAAATATAAGTTTTTGGGACAATTGTTTGGGGTAGAATTTTCACAACTAGGATCCTAATATTATTATGACGTTAGACTCGTATAGTTTTGTTTATTCTACTCGCTGTTATTTAAAGGATCCTTATCACTGTTTCAATTTAAGGATCTTGACTATACTATTTTATTATTTTGGTACAACAGGATCTTGAGATCATCAATATCAACATAATCACTAATGAACGTATATCTAGTACCAGAAGATATTGTATGCAGGACTAATTGTGACGATTAAAGGGCATTTACAACGTGAAGAAACAAGTCTTAACGGATAGTTTAGCATTTCAACTACAAGAATCGGGATTGATAACAGTTTTACCATGTGTGGAAAAGCTCTCAACGGTCATCTTCACCAAGTCTTCAGCATAATGAGCAAGTCCAGGAAGATCCCAGATATTTCGGATATTCAGTTCAACTTCCAGCTCTATAAATACAAAGGCTTCTTCAGCAGAAAGAGGAACAACGATCAACTCACAACAACTTCACACTTCGCTCATCTTTTTGCACACATTCATAGCTTGTTAATCATTCACTTTTTCTTTCATTCATTGTATTGTAATCTTGAACAAATAATAATAAAAGAACACATGTAGGAACGATTGATTCCTCCCGGGGTTTTTTACCTAAGATTTCTTAATTGAATCAAGGGTTTTTCCTCGTCAACAAAATTCTGGTGTCATTATTCTTTTCGCATTAATCTTCAATTTAGGATCACAGCGCTGATCTTTAGTCTTATTATCGTTATCTTCAACGAATTTTTATCTTTATTTACTATAATTTCGTCTCAAAGATTTTCACAAAGTTTATTTATCAAAAACTCTTATTTCGTATTACTTTTACTAGCAAAAATCTTACTTTATTTTAAGATCCTAAACACCTGACCTCACTTACAAATCTTTGGTCAGAAAATTATCTTGAATCCTTCTACAAAATTATCTTAGGTAATTTTTGTCCAAAACACCTCCTCCCCATTAAAGTTGGTTTTTGGTCAGGAACCAGATATTTCCCATCTAAGGATCTTTGGTTGTGCCGTATATGTTCCTATCGCTCCACCACAACGCACAAAGATGGGACCTCAAAGAAGGTTAGGGATATATGTTGGGTATGAATCACGATCAATCATCAAGTACTTAGAGCCATCAACAGGGGATTTGTTTACGGCTCGATTTGCGGATTGTCATTTTGTTGAATCAACTTTCCCAACATTAGGGGGAGATGAAAAGCAGCTGAAAAATAACAATATAACTTGGAGTGAATTATCATTATCTCATCTTGATCCTCGAACTAAACAGTGTGAACTAGAAGTTCAAAGGATAATTCATTTACAAGGATTAGCAAATCAATTACCAGACGCATTCAATGACCCAAATAGAGTGACCAAGTTACATACACCATCTGCCAATGCTCCAATGAAAATAAGTGTTCCAGAAGGACAACCACGTGTTGGTAATGAGTCAAAACCACGTCTCAAATGTGGTAGACCAATCGGTTCCAAAGATAAAAATCCTTGAAAGAAAAAAGGAGCAAGTAATGTAGATGGTCAAGTCGAGGTAATGTTGACACCGGAAAAAGAGTCTCTTGAAGAGACACTAGACATGATGGTTCCAGAAGAACCTCAGGTACCTGAAAATGAAGAGATCTCAATAAATTATATCATGTCTAGGAAGGTATGGAACCGAAATGAAATCGACGTCGATGATAGTTTTTCGTATAATGTAGCGCTAGAAGTAATGGAAAACAATGAGGATCAAGAACCAAAATCTGTTGATGAATGTAAACAAAGAAATGATTGGCCAAAATGGAAAGACGCAATCAAGGCAGAATTAGATTCCCTAAATAAACGAGAAGTTTTTGGAACGGTGGTCCATACACCTCAAGGTGTAAAGCATGTCGGCTATAAATGGGTCTTTGTACGAAAGCGTAATGAGAAAAATGAAATTGTTCGATACAAGGCAAGATTGGTAGCACAAGGATTCTCGCAAAGACCTGGATTTATTATGAGGAGACATATTCTCCGGTGGTGGATGCGAAAACTTTTCGTTATCTTGTTAGTCTGGTAATACAAGAAGGGATTGATCTGCGTCTAATGGATGTTGTAACAACCTATCTCTATGGCTCACTTGATACCGATATTTACATGAAACTCCCTGAAGGATTCAAATTGCCAAATTCATGTAAATCAAGTTCTCGAGAACACCTTTCAATTAAATTAAATAAATCATTATATGGGCTGAAACAATCTGGGCGTATGTGGTATAATCGCCTTAGTGAGTATTTATTGAAAGAAGGTTACAAAAATGATTCAGTATGCCCGTGTATCTTCATGAAAAGGTCAAATTCGGAATACGTGATAATTGCCGTATATGTTGATGACTTGAACATAATTGGAACTCCAGGGGAGCTTCAAAGAGCAGTTGAATATTTGAAAAGAGAGTTTGAAATGAAAGACCTTGGAAAGACGAAGTTTTGTCTCGGGTTACAAATTGAACATTTATGGCCTGTTTCGTTTAGTGTTTAAATTTATAAAAGTTGTACAAGTAATTATCTTGAAACACGCACACACCTTAACGGACACGGGACCCGATCAGATGTAGTATAGTTAAGTGATAAGTACAGGATCGTTCGCAGGGACGCGTTGCTTTACCTAATCTAGTAATACGTGTAATTCTAGCGGTTGTGGGGTTGTCACGATTTCCTATTAAACTAATTAAGATAACTGAAAAGTAAATAGAAGTCGCAACCTGATGTGTAATATCGAGTTTATAAATTTTTAAACTAGTAATACCAAATAACGACTACCACACACTATTGGGCAGTGGACCCAATCGTAAATAGTATAGCTAAGTGGTAAGACCAGGTCGAACACAGGAACTAAGTAAGCAATTGTTGAAATAAAGTAGTTCAAGTAAAAGGGTTTTTGTGACCGAATTGTCACTTTGCAGTTAGTTAAATCAATTAGTAATCCCTCAGGATTACTCGAAAAGAGAGTTTTTGTTTTGAACAATAATTTAAAGAACCATCTACCTCGACTCCATGACACATTTCATTTTGGTTGCATTAAAGTTAATACCAATTCAAATATGTTGATTTTAATAACTAGGTTTAAACATGGAATTCACTAGTTGGCCAGCTAGCTTATTACCCTATCCGAACCCATTAACCAATTAATTCAATCCTAAAGATCCGGCTACCACCTTCTCTATTAAGATCTCCCTAACTGACTAATTTGTCTTGTTATTATTAAACAATTCCATCTATTGATTCTACCAAACCATTAACACGTTGAATTCTCTTACCTATTGTTGTTTATCAACTCGCTACCACGAATTAACACCTATTGATTCTACCAAATCAACTAGAACAATGAATTCCTGGACTTAACTACCACTAAAACCATTCATACATCATCAACAAACAATAGAATAAATAATAAGAATTCAATATATTAAGATCTCGATGAAACGTTTAATTATCAACTTGAATTCAAAATAATATGCAACCAATATTCATTGTGTCACTTCATCTCAGTAGATGATGAAGTGTTTAGCCACTCATAATCATAATCATATCACAACGAGTAAAAGAAATAGAAAACATCTTGTACCAAAGTGAAGAGAACAATCGAAAAGCTAAGAAATACGATGTTTGAATGCCTTGGATCTCACGAGCAATCCTATGATCTTCAAAGTTGTAAAAACTGCTTGAAAAGTCTCCAAAGAACCCTAATTTCGTCTGGTAGTAAAAATATATCGAATGGTGGGGTTTTGGCTTTGTATTTATAGTGAAAACACAAAAGGGTTTTTGCCGACTCAGTTTATGCGCCGCACACAAATTCTGTGCGCCGCATATTCTCTTGTTTCCAAATCTGAACCAACCCGATATGCGCCGCATAAGATCCTTGTGCGCCGCATATCCCTCATTTGTGAATAGTACATGCACGTTATGCGCCGCATCTTCACTTTTCCTCGAATTTGCCCAACTTTCTGATCGAAATTTACTCCATCCATGCGCCGCATATAATAGCAATGCGCCGCATATCTCATCGGATTTCGCAAAACTTGTATTCTTCATTCAGCCTTCACACGAACTCGTCCATGAACCATCCTAATGCATCTTTTAACCTTCCAAATGCCATTTCTAACCATCGTACCTGTTCTAAGCCTGAAATCACTAACAATACCATCAAAGCATCGAATATATATGTAATTTGCACACAATTAAGCTTAAAATGACTTAGAAATGATATGGGAATGTATATATAAATGGACATATCAAATTCCCCCATACTTAAGCTTTGCTTGTCCTCAAGCAAATTCAGAATTCAAAACAATCTTTCCTTTGGTTCTCGATCGCAAACATATGACAATAATCAAAAAGAAGCTAAACCATGAAAGTTAAAAACAAATGAAAATGGTTAAGCAGTTTTAATCTTAAATGAAAATTGAAATGTTTGACAATATTTGAATGATCTACAAGCCTCGAAAACACGACTAAGCACTTTAATCAAGTGAAAAAAGAACATCTCAACTAACTTACTCCAACTAACAAACTATTGGGGTTGAAATATTTGTATCAATCACTCAAAGCCTAGTCGTGATGCATAATCTTTTACCATAGGCTTGTACTAGGTTCGTTCCTTTTCCGCCATGATGCAAGCACCTCAACGTCTATCAGAAGAGGTCTTAAAGGGTTGTAATGAACATCTGAAGCTAAACAGGGTATTTAAAAGGGTATGGAAATTTGGGATAACAAATGGTGTTAAAAAGAAATAACACAACATTTAACAAAGTTTCATAAAATAGTCTAATCCATTAAATCCCATGTCATTAGTTGCGAATGGTCCAAATCCCGAGAAGTTGTCCCGACAATACCCCCAATAGAACGATTAAAAACCGACACCATTGTGGTGTATGACAATAAACAACTCAATCAACCAAAACTAACCATGTTGGCTTAAACGAACTTGCCAACCCAATAATGGTACCAAGGAACATAGTATTTCAAGATCCTTTTGTTGGTTCATAAAGATGTACCAACTCAACTCGATAAATTTAAGTAACAATGAAGCTTTTGTTGGTGTAATTGATGAACCAACTTTCAAAAATGATTTGACCAAAAATGAGAAATACCAACTGACAGCCCAAGCTCTTTTCATTTTTTCTATTTTTTTCTGTTTTTCAATTCTTTTATTCTCTTTTTTTTGTGAGCTACTTTTACTCTGACTAATTGGTATTCTCTGAATAATGTTGAAACAGTGACAAATCATATACTCATATGCTGAAATGAACGATCCAGACTTATCCAAACAAGCATGACGAAATCAATCTATTCTCAGAAACCGAGAATATCCCAACCCGACATAAAGGACAACCCCAAACCATCCACTAGCATAGGCAACCAATGACCCACCAGGACTTCGACTATCGGTATGGCTAGAAAAGGTTTATATTTAAGGTGGATTTAATAGCAAAGAACAGTCTAGTGACAACATGTTTTCTATTGTTTCTTGCACTAAAAGTAAGTGCAACATAAGGGTTTAACAGGTGGTTCACTAACCAGTGTAGTTAGCTACTAAGCACATTAACAAAACATGCACATAACAATTATTTTACGAAACAAGGGGTGAATCATACAAAGAACAAAGGGTTTTATTCTAATATTGCCTCTTCTGATAAATAACACGGAACGATCAACCATGACAAGTTATAGAATCAACGCAATCACCGGCACACTCATAGCAAATGAAAGAATCCGGAAGTGGAATGAATTAACCTCAAACTTGCACATCATAGTTCAAAGTTCAAATTAGAACCCTTACTCTTGAATAAATCCAAAAACCTATGAGAGGGACAAATTTACAAGGTCAACCAAACCAAAACCGTAAACACCTAGCAAATCTATAAATGAATCAAGAATCTCACATATTTGGTGTTTTGGGATATAAGTGTGCTAGCCATGTAATCAATCCAGAAGGGATTTGCCTAATCGATCATTCAAAACACATTTCACAAATTAAAATTTTAACCAAAGGAAGTATAATTCAATTACTTGCTAAATATGATTAAATCTAAGTGACAAAAGTAATTAAACTACAAGGACAAGCAAACAAAAGTTCAAAAAAAAAGTCTCAAAATTCACCCGGCTTTTTCCTATTTACCTCTCCCCCCATACTTGAGTTGTACAATGCCCTCAATGTACAATGAACTAAAGACAATCTATGGGAAATAGGTAAAAGCAAAAGTAAAAGAAGATAAAAGATCATGAGAACTTGCCGGATGTTGGTAAATGTTCTTATGCTCGGTAGAATCGTCTCAAAATGAATGGGCGTTGAACTTACTGCCAGCATATGCACATGAATCGCTACCTTTCTAAAATGCATAAAACACAACCAAAAGAGAAACTAAAACATTAACATTAGAATATTAAAAGCACCAACCCCCCATACTTGTCTTTAACTAAATAAAAAGAAAACTAAGCTAAAAACAGAAAAGGAAATTGTTTTAGTCGCCAACAGAGGCGAATACAAACCAAATAAAAATAAAAACTAAAAACGAAAGTGCAGTCCACAACTTCAAATCTCCAAGCTGAAACAAGATGAAATCAAATCAACCATGATGACTCAATGCCCACGGTATCCGGCACCGCCATCTCACTACTCTCATCATCAACCCAACTCATCAACCAACAACCACAATCACAAACTCTAGAAAGAAGGAGGAGGAAAAATCGAGTCAACACTACCTCCCTCATGAGTATCACGAGGCTCCGAAAATGCATCACCGCCAGGAACAATGTTAGGCGTACCCGATGTCGCCCTACCCCCGACCTCATCTCCTACCGGTGTATGATAGCTAAAGAAATCACCTCCATAACGAGGTGCACCGGTATACATGCCAAAACCTGAAGACTGAGAACTAGGATCATAAGTCGGTGGCTGGAAACTGTACTGCTCCTGCTGGTAAGCCTGCTAAGGAAAGAAAAAGTTAAAGGCAGGCTCACTAGGAGGAACAATCTCTGGTGGAGTAAATGCAGGAAACTCAGGACGCTGTATCTCTGGCAGATGACCAAACTGCTGCTCATGTTGCTGCTCCAACTGTCTCTCCCATAATGGACGGTAATGCTCCTGAGTGTCCAAAGATCTATGAAGCATACTAGTCATGGTACGCTGCTGGTCCAAGATCATATATGTAGTGCCCTGCAAACCAAAAATGGACTCCTGCATAGAAGACAAATCAAAGGGAGTGAAAGAAGATGAAAAAGCGCCCCCGGTGAACCTAGGCTCACTGGTCCCATCATCCCGACGCCTCCTACGGTCAGGTCGCTGCTCATCACCCAAGGTACCAACAAATACATCACGGTGATCCACCGTCACCACCAAACCTGCCCTCCTTAAATCATCTAAACCAAAATCAACAAAGGGTACTCTATTAATCACCCGACTACCCCTCACGGTATCCAACTCCAACATCAAATAAATCTGTGTAATATACTGCCCACAAAATAAGTGTTGATCCTTATGTGTAGCCATGTACTTAGCTAACACATACGGAGCACAAGCATAAGTATAGGGCGCTCCCTCATGAAACAAACGCAACAACCACACATCCATCGGGGAAACCTTATCAGTGTGATCACTTCTAACCAAGAAACAAGTAGTGATCATCCTATGCAAAACTCTCAACAATGGTGAATCAATCTCTACATGCTTACTTGAAGACATCTGCAATGGACCAACTCCTTCAATCTCATGCCAATAATCAGTAAGAGTCTTGTCATCATCAAAACCAGAAACCTGCTTATCAAATACCCCCGAGCACAAAAAATCATAAGTATCAATATCCTCCATCTCATCCTCATCAAACACACCAATCAAATATGCAAACTCAGGCACTGGACAATTCCCCTGAACTCCCCCAGCCCGGAAATGAATAACCTTCTTTGTCTTGAACTCATTTCTCGTAAACCTAGAATCAACCCTTAAAGTGCTAAGGAACTCCAAAACCCATTCACGAACCGGAGCATTCTCAATACTAAAAATATTTTCCCACATAGGGAAAGTTTTAATCTGCCCATTATCATTTCTATACTTGCACAACAGCTTCTCCTTCACCTGGTCGGCTATATTAACCTTCGCAAATTCACGCCAATAGACTATCTTTGGTTGCAAAACATGATTATAACGAATTTCTTGCAACTTGTTCAAATAGTGGGTCCTTTCATGACCCGTCACCTCTGGAAACTTCAACCAATCATGAGGTTCTACAGTCATGTTCTTAGCATTTCCATCCAAGGGCACATCCTTATACTTGAATGGATCACTCGGTTCTGGGTCGGTAAACTTATATCCTTCACGAATCCCCGGAACAAACGCGGGTTCACTTGATGAAGCAATTTCCTTTCCTCTCTGCAAAAACACACAAAACATCATAAAAAAAACACAGTAAAAACATCAAACATACCTTAAACAAACCCAAACTGAAAGTTAAAAATCAAAAAAATCTCAAACAGACAGAATATGCGGCGCATAAATCTCCCTCAAAGCTATTACTGTAGCAATTTCAGCCCGTTATGCGGCGCACAGATGGTCTGTGCGGCGCATAAACTCATTTTCCAGAAAATTTTTGCTTTTAAATTCCAATAAAATCAACTCCCACCAAAATTTAAACACAAGTCACCATCATAATCACGACCAATGGTCAAACAAAGTCAAATTGAACTTTTCAAACCAATTCGAATTCAATTCACAAAAATCAATGATGTTAAGCACAAATTAATGTCAAATTAAACATACCCAAACCTTAAATATCATCATATAATCATCACAACAACTTCCCCCAAACTTAATTCGTATTCCTCATGAACCCTAGATCCGAAAATTTAAAATTAAACACAAATTACTTGTTAAAATCAAGTGTAATCATCATCAAACACATAACCCATACCAAAGAATCAAGCAATTTTGTTTTAATTGAAATTAATTTGAAAAATCTTGAAAATTTTCGGACCTATTCACATCATCAATGCAAGAAACAAATTGAAATAGAAGATAGATGAGAAACATACCCTTGATGTGCGAACCATGATGATAAAACAAGAAAAAGTAGAAGAAAAATCGAATTGAAAGGGGTGTGGGTCGGTTTGCTTTTGAGAGAAAAATAAGAAAACTCAAGTATGTTTGTGTGTGTGTTTTTCCCTGGACAAAAGAACCCAAAGATAATAGAAGGCAGATTTTGTGGGCCCCCTTATCCCAACATAATCCAATCCAATTCAAAATTAAGTTCAAAAACGGGTCAAACTGGTCAACCTTCGATCTATGCGGCGCACTTGAAATCCATGCGGCGCATGGAATCAAATTTCAGAAATCCAAATTTGTTTTTAGGGGGCCCGATATGCGGCGCACCCCTCTTTTATGCGGCGCATAAATCAAAATTTTTCAGAACAGAAAGTTTAGACAATTTGCACATGCTTCGCATAAAAACCCCATGCGGCACATAGATGGCCACTTTCACACTTGAAACTTACCTTGGCTCGTTTTGACTTACCGTAACACTTCTGGACAGTTCGGGACCTGCACATCTCAACAAAAAGCTATAAAAACGAAAAATAAACATAACAAAACTTAGAAAACAAAAATCTTTTTGTATTTGTATGGTTTTTCAAAAAAAAATTTTGGATTTTTCGATATAAGAAACGAAAGTAAAGAAAATGAAATAAAAATACACGGGTTGCCTCCCGAGAAGCGCTTAATTTATTAATGAGTCGTTAGCTAGACTCGTCCCCACAATCACTTATCAATAGCAAAGAATGGGAGTTCATCAACCACAACTCCCTCATCATTAGTCTCCTCATTAAACACCTTCAATCTATGACCATTAACTATGAATGTCTCCCCATTCTCCTTATACAACTCTACATACCCCGAAGGATAAACATGCTTAATAACATAGGGACCCATCCATCTTGAAGTCAACTTCGGGTGTTTCAACCTAAACCTCGAATTAAATAACAAAACTTTGTCACCTACCTTAAACTCTTTCTTTCTAATCCTACGATCATGCCAAACCTTAGTTCTCTCTTTGTAGAGCTTAGAATTCTCATAAGCATTCAACCTCAACTCATATAACTCATGTAATTGCAACATTCTTGATTCACCACTTTCAACTAAGTCCATATTGCAATTTCTAAGAGCCTAATAAGCTTTATGCTCTAACTCTAAAGGCAAATGACATGTCTTCCCATAAAGCAACCTATAAGGTGTAGTCCCAATTGGAGTCTTAAATGCGGTTCTAAAAGCCCATAACGCATCATCCAACTTCTTAGACCAATTTTTAGGATTATCACCTATAGTTTTCTCTAAAATCCTCTTTCAATGCCCTATTTGTATTCTCTACTTGGCCACTTGTTTGCGGGTGATAAGAAGTAGAGGAACGGTGATGGACACCATACCTCTTTAACACCTTAGCAAGTTGGTGATTTGCGAAATGAGTTCCACGATCACTGATTAAGGCCTTAGGACAACCAAAACGACAAAACAATTGCTTTAAGAATTCTATGACAACCCTGGCATCATTAGTTGGCAAGGCCTTAGCCTCGGCCCATTTTGATACATAATCAACCGCCACTAAAATGTAAAGACACTTATTTGAAGGCGGAAAGGGTCCCATAAAATCAATTCCCCAAACATCAAATACCTCACAAACCTGAATGAAGTTTTGTGGCATCTCATCCTTCTTTGAAATGTTACTTTGACGTTGACAAATTTCACACGTCTCCACTAATGTTTGAGCTTCCTTGAAGATTGTAGGCCAATAAAATCCCGCATCAAAAACTTTCTTACCGGTTATAGATGGTCCATAATGACCACCGGTTGGCCCTCGGTGACATCCATCTAAGATCAAACGAGTTTCAGCTCCAGCAACACATCTTCTAATCATTCCATCTGCACAAACACGAAACAAATATGGTTCCTCCCAAAAGTAGTGTCTCACATCGAAAAAGAACTTTTTCCTTTGTTGATGTGTCCACCCTTTAGGAAGAACTCATGCAACAAGATAATTAGCCAAATCTGCATACCATGGTTCCTCTTCAACATCAACCTGCATTAGATACTCGTCAGGAAAAGCATCATTAATATCATGCTCCTTCAACTCCTCAAGGTGAGGGTTTTCAAGCCTACTTAGATGGTCAACTGCCACATTCTCAGCCCCTTTCTTGTCTTTAATCTCAATGTCGAATTCTTCCAAAAGCAAGACCCAACGAATAAGACGAGGCTTGGCATCTTGTTTCGAGAATAAGTACCTTAAAGCAGAATGGTCCGTGTAAACAATAGTCTTGTTGAGAACTAAGTAGGGACGAAACTTGTCAAAAGCATAAACCACGGCCAACAACTCTTTCTCGGTCACTGTATAGCTTTGTTGGGCCGGATTAAGGGCGGAAATGTTTATCCTCCCTTTGGCCTAAAATGGCCCCTAATGCAAAGTCGCTAGCATCACACATCAACTCAAATGGTAATGACCAATCAGGTGGAGACATAATGGGTGCATGGGTCAATTTGTCTTTAAGCAAGTTAAATGCATTTAGACACTCCTTATCAAAAATGAATGGGACATCTTTCTCTAACAACTTGGTCATCGGCCGGGTGATTTTTGAAAAATCCTTTATAAACCGACGATAAAACCCGGCATGACCCAAAAAACTTCTTATTGACTTGACATTCGTGGGAGGAGGTAATTTGGCTATAATATCAATTTTGGCTTTATCAACCTCTAATCCCGCTTTCGAAACTTTGTGCCCCAACACTATCCCTTCCTTAACCATAAAGTGACATTTTTCCCAGTTTAAAACCAAGTGTGCCCTTTCACACCTTTCAAGCATTTTATCAAGACTATCAAGACAACTTTCAAAAGAATTACCAAAAACAGAGAAGTCATCCATGAAAACTTCCATGGAAGTTTCGATCATGTCTTGAAATATTGCAATCATACATCTTTGAAAAGTTCCAGGGGCATTGCAAAGACCAAATGGCATTCTCCTATAGGCATAAGTGCCAAAGGGACAAGTAAAGGTGGTCTTTTCTTGGTCCTTGGGGTCAATGGGTATTTGGAAGTACCTGGAGAACCCATCCAAAAAGCAAAAATACTCATTACCGGCGAGCTGTTCGAGCATTTGATCAATAAAGGGCAAAGGAAAATGGTCTTTGCGGGTAGCATCATTTAATCTCCGATAATCTATACATACCCTCCACCCCGTGACAGTCCTTATGGGAACCAATTCATTTTTATCATTCAAAACTACGGTCATCCCACCCTTTTTCGGTACACAATGTACCGGACTTACCCATGAACTATCCGAGATGGGGAATATGATTCCCGCATCAAGCAACTTTATTATCTCTTTTTTAACCACATCTTTCATGTTTGGGTTCAACCTACGTTGCCTTTGCACAACCGGTTTAACATTATCAACAAAGTTTATGGTATGTTTTCAAAATTCTGGACTTATACCCGGAATATCGGAAATTTTCCATGCAAAGGCCTTTTTATGGGCCTTTAGGACGGTCATAAGTCTAGATTTCTCATCCTCCATTAATGAGGACGAGATGACAACAGGTAAAAGAGATGTACCTTCCAAATATGCATACTCAAGATGATCCGGAAGCGGCTTGAGTTCCAAGTCGGTAGGAGGATTCTCTACCGAGGTTAGCACCCGTGTGCTATCACTAGTGGTGATCTCTTCAAAAGTTTCATCTTCCGGAGGCGTTTCATCAATACTTAACGCCATGATCTCTTGCATCATCTCTCCAACCAACTCTTGCTCTTCTTCACTGCAAGCTAGCAATGTTTCACCTTCTTCCATGTCCAAGAAATCCATGAGCTCCTTCTCCAAAGCATCTTCTTCTTCAATCACATCTAACCTGAAACAAGTCTCATCACAAGAGTAAGGATGCTTTAGTGCTCTATCAACATTAAAAATGACTCGGTCATCACCGACCCCTAAGGAAATCTTCTTAGCCTTAACTCGGATGATAGCATCCGCAGTCATAAGGAATGGGCGGCCAAGAATGAGAGGGACTTTAGCGTCCGCTTCCATCTCAAGAATAACAAAATCGACCGGAAATATCATGTGCCCTACTTTAATTTGCAAATTTTCCGCTATCCCCATGGGATATTGGAAAGAACGATCCGCGAGCCTAATGCTCATGCGGGTAGGGGTCAACTCTCCTAAGGACAACTTCCTATACACAGAATAAGGCATCAAATTAATGCTGGCCCCAAGATCGGCCAATGCCTCACACAAGTATGCACCAAAAGAACAAGCAATTAGAAAACTCCCTGGATCTTCCAACTTGGGAGGAATCTGATTCTAAATAATGGCAGAACATTCGGCGCTCATAACTGCAGTCTTCGCCTCTTCCAGCTTCTTCTTATCACTGACAAGTTCCTTGAGGAACTTAGCATAATTGGGCATACCTGCAATCAAATCAACTAAAGGCACAGTTATATTAACCGATTGAATTAAATCAACAAATTTCTTGAAGTTTTCCTTGATCTTTTTTTCCCTCAACCGTTGAGGAAATGGAATTTTCGGTTGATAAGGCTTCACCATCGGTTTCTCAACTGGTTTGGATGGAACGGACGGTGTCTTCACGGCTGGGTTCGGCTCCATCTCAATCTCATCATCAACAGTCTCATCAGTTTCATTTACCTGCACAGGTGGAGAAGAATCATTAGGTAAAGGGTTAGCGGAATCATAAGTCTTACCTGCCCTCGTTGTGATAGCATTCACATGCTCATTTCTGGCATTAGGCGGGGTATACTTCTGCCCTGATCCTTGATTGCTTGACTGAGGCTTGGGATTCTGCTGAGTATTACTCGGTAAAGTACCGGGTTGTCTGTTAGAGTTTCCTAGCCTTTCAATCCTTCCCTCTAAATCTTTAATAGTGGCTTGTTGATTCTTTGCTCCTTGATCCAACTTATGTCCTATCCCATCCAATCGAGTAGTTAAAGCGTCCAACACAGAAATCACCTTCTTGGACTCTTCTGCAACATGTTCATTGGTTGCCTTCTGGGCACCTATAAAGTCCTTCACTATCTCTCTTAGTTCTGAATCCGCGCCTCGCTGATTGTTGAACCTGCTAAACCTGTTACCACCATAACCAGAACTGTTAGTATTAAAAGAAGAAGAAGTAGGGTAAGAACTACCTGATGGCCGTTTTTGATAACCGGTATTTTGGTTGAAATTCCCTTGATTCTGAACATAACTAACATCTTGAACTGGTTTATCCGGGCAATCCTCCGTATAATGCAAGTCCCCACAGTGATCACAATCGTCATCCATGACCTTAACATCTCTTTCAATGCTCTTGAATCTGCTCTCTTGATTGTCAAACCTCTCATTCATTTGCTTAGATAAAGACTTAACTTCAGCGACAAGCTTTGAATCCTCACTACTCTCAACTTTAGCCACAGTACTTCTACTGGATCTCCTAGATCGGTCCTCATCTCTGGTTGAACACTCCTTCGCCATATCTTCAAGGATCTTATATCCTTCATTCGGGGAAATGTTGTTTAGACTGCCCCCAAATGCATAACCAAGCTCCCTTTTAGACTTTCTATCCAGTCCATCATAGAAAATCTCAAAACTCACTTCAGTACCCATACCATGACCAGGGCAATTCCTTAGCATTTCCTTGAATCTTTTCCAAGCATCTACGACATCCTCACCACTGTCTTGAGTAAAGGCCCTGATTTGATTTTCCAACTGCCTTTGAGTTCTCACAGAATAAAACTCATCAATAAATCCTTCCCGAAGTTCAGCCCAAGTAGAGAATGAATTTTCAGGAAGTTCCTTAAACCATTCAGCTGCATCTCCAATGAGGGTCAATGGAAATAACTCAAGTTTCACAGCTTCAGCTTGCCCTTGACCATATTGATACAACCTACAAATCCTCTCAAACCTTTCGACATGAGCATAAGGATCATTTCTTCTAATTCCGTCAAACTTATCCTCTTCAACACTCTTGAGGTGATTTCCTTTCAAAGAGATGTCTACCGATATTGCAGGAGGGCGAATAGCTGTACCCCGGTTAGCCGGTATGTTTCTTACTCTTTCCCCATAAGGATGGTTGTTCGGGTCTTTCGGTTGTTCATCACCCATTCTTCTACCCCTTGGTTGTTGATTAGTATTTATGTTGGTTCTTGGTATGACAATGGTGCTTGGTTCAGGTGTCTGAACTTTCTCTTCTACTTCTGAATCTGAATCTTCACCTGTTCTAAACAAATTAGATGCTTGCACCAACCTATCAACCAACTGATCCTCTGAATTCTGGGCGGGTGGAACTATATCTGCGGTTTCTAAATCTATTTTGACGGATGTGGATGGTTCCTGGTCGTCTCTTGACACTAAGCGACGTCTGACTTTCTCTTCTACTTCTGAATCTGAATCTTCACCTGTTCTAAACAAATTAGATGCTTGCACCAACCTATCAACCAACTGATCCTCTGAATTCTGGGCGGGTGGAACTATATCTGCGGTTTCTAAATCTATTTTGACGGATGTGGATGGTTCCTGGTCGTCTCTTGACACTAAGCGACGTCTGACTTTCCCTGGATTAGACAAAGGGCTAAGCAAAGGTTGGCCAGAAGCTCTTGTGTTCATCAACTAGTAATAACCCGCACAATCACCACAAACAAACCGTCAACCGCACCTGTGGTATAAATGAAATAAAATAAAATACAAACTATCTAGTAAAGCAATAACTTTCTCACAAATGAATGTGAAAAAGGATCGAACTACAAAATAAAACAACTACTAAACTTAAGTCCCCGGCAGCGGCGCCAAAAACTTGATGTGTAATATCGAGTTTATAATTTTTAAACAAGTAATACCAAATAACGACTACCACACACTATTGGGCAGTGGACCCAATCGTAAATAGTATAGCTAAGTGGTAAGACCAGGTCGAACACAGAGACTAAGTAAGCAATTTTTGAAATAAAGTAGTTCAAGTAAAAGGGTTTTTGTGACCGAATTGTCAATTTGCAGTTAGTTAAATCAATTAGTAATCCCTCAGGATTACTCGAAAAGAGAGTTTTTGTTTTGAACAATAATTTAAAGAATCATCTACCTCGACTCCATGACACATTTCATTTTGGTTGCATTAAAGTTAATACCAATTCAAATATGTTGATTTTAATAACTAGGTTTAAACATGGAACTCACTAGTTGGCCACCTAGCTTATTACCCTATCCGAACCCATTAACCAATTAATTCAATCCTAAAGATCCGGCTACCACCTTCTCTATTAAGATCTCCCTAACTGACTAATTTGTCTTGTTATTATTAAACAATTCCATCTATTGATTCTACCAAACCATTAACACGTTGAATTCTCTTACCTATTGTTGTTTATCAACTCGCTACCACGAATTAACACCTATTGATTCTACCAAATCAACTAGAACAATGAATTCCTGGACTTAGCTACCACTAAAACCATTCATACATCATCAACAAACAATAGAATAAATAATAAGAATTCAATATATTAAGATCTCGATGAAACGTTTAATTATCAACTTGAATTCAAAATAATATGCAACCAATATTCATTGTGTCACTTCATCTCAGTAGATGATGAAGTGTTTAGCCACTCATAATCATAATCATATCACAACGAGTAAAAGAAATAGAAAACATCTTGTACCAAAGTGAAGAGAACAATCGAAAAGCTAAGAAATACGATGTTTGAATGCCTTGGATCTCACGAGCAATCCTATGATCTTCAAAGATGTAAAAACTGCTTGAAAAGTCTCCAAAGAACCCTAATTTCATCTGGTAGTAAAAGTATATCGAATGGTGGGGTTTTGGCTTTGTATATATAGTGAAAACACAAAAGGGTTTTTGTGACCGAATTGTCAATTTGCAGTTAGTTAAATCAATTAGTAATCCCTCAGGATTACTCGAAAAGAGAGTTTTTGTTTTGAACAATAATTTAAAGAATCATCTACCTCGACTCCATGACACATTTCATTTTGGTTGCATTAAAGTTAATACCAATTCAAATATGTTGATTTTAATAACTAGGTTTAACACAGAGACTAAGTAAGCAATTTTTGAAATAAAGTAGTTCAAGTAAAAGGGTTTTTGTGACCGACAGATATGCGCCGCATAAGATCCGTGTGCGCCGCATATCCCTCACTTATGAATAGTACATGCACGTTATGCGCCGCATAGACTCCACTTGCGCCGCATAAGATCCTTGTGCGCCGCATATCCCTCATTTGTGAATAGTACATGCACGTTATGCGCCGCATAAGATCCTGTGCGCCGCATATCCCTCATTTGTGAATAGTACATGCACGTTATGCGCCGCATAAGATCCTTGTGCGCCGCATATCCCTCATTTGTGAATAGTACATGCACGTTATGCGCCGCATAAGATCCTTGTGCGCCGCATATCCCTCATTTGTGAATAGTACATGCACGTTATGCGCCGCATAAGATCCTTGTGCGCCGCATATCCCTCATTTGTGAATAGTACATGCACGTTATGCGCCGCACACAAATTCTGTGCGCCGCATATTCTCTTGTTTCCAAATCTGAACCAACCCGATATGCGCCGCATAAGATCCTTGTGCGCCGCATATCTCATCAGATTTCGCAAAACTTGTATTCTTCATTCAGTCTTCACACGAACTCGTCCATGAACCATCCTAATGCATCTTTTAACCTTCCAAATGCCATTTCTAACCATCGTACCTGTTCTAAGCCTGAAATCACTAACAATAACATCAAAGCATCGACTATATATGTAATTTGCATACAATTAAGCTTAAAATGACTTAGAAACGATATGGAAATGTATATATAAATGGACATATCACAACCGCTTATTCAGCGAGAGGCTTAGTCTAAAAATAGTTTGAAAAAGCAAATAACAGTAATTAAATTAAAATACTTGTTTGGCATCTCAGATCTCATGGTACGACCAGATATCATTATACCTACTTGCTAGACTGTTGGAAACTTAATCACGACTCAGATTCTCGTTAGATTCACTTTGCCTAAGTAACTAGTGTTGTCCCTAGACTCACACTACTCTATAAACAAATTCTCGTTAGATTCACTTTGCCTAAGTAACTAGTGTTGTCCCTAGACTCACACTACTCTATAAACAAATTCTCGTTAGATTCACTTTGCCTAAGTAACTAGTGTTGTCCCTAGACTCACACTACTCTATAAACAAATTCTCGTTAGATTCACTTTGCCTAAGTAACTAGTGTTGTCCCTAGACTCACACTACTCTATAAACAAATTCTCGTTAGATTCACTTTGCCTAAGTAACTAGTGTTGTCCCTAGACTCACACTACTCTATAAACAAATTCTCGTTAGATTCACTTTGCCTAAGTAACTAGTGTTGTCCCTAGACTCACACTACTCTATAAACAAATTCTCGTTAGATTCACTTTGCCTAAGTAACTAGTGTTGTCCCTAGACTCACACTACTCTATAAACAAATTCTCGTTAGATTCACTTTGCCTAAGTAACTAGTGTTGTCCCTAGACTCACACTACTCTATAAACAAATTCTCGTTAGATTCACTTTGCCTAAGTAACTAGTGTTGTCCCTAGACTCACACTACTCTATAAACAAATTCTCGTTAGATTCACTTTGCCTAAGTAACTAGTGTTGTCCCTAGACTCACACTACTCTATAAACAAATTCTCGTTAGATTCACTTTGCCTAAGTAACTAGTGTTGTCCCTAGACTCACACTACTCTATAAACAAATTCTCGTTAGATTCACTTTGCCTAAGTAACTAGTGTTGTCCCTAGACTCACACTACTCTATAAACAAATTCTCGTTAGATTCACTTTGCCTAAGTAACTAGTGTTGTCCCTAGACTCACACTACTCTATAAACAAATTCTCGTTAGATTCACTTTGCCTAAGTAACTAGTGTTGTCCCTAGACTCACACTACTCTATAAACAAATTCTCGTTAGATTCACTTTGCCTAAGTAACTAGTGTTGTCCCTAGACTCACACTACTCTATAAACAAATTCTCGTTAGATTCACTTTGCCTAAGTAACTAGTGTTGTCCCTAGACTCACACTACTCTATAAACAAATTCTCGTTAGATTCACTTTGCCTAAGTAACTAGTGTTGTCCCTAGACTCACACTACTCTATAAACAAATTCTCGTTAGATTCATTGTTTAAGCATTAATGACCTAAATTTTGTGTTACTAGTTCATCTTTAAGTTACCCGGCTCTTAAGCCATGGCCAGATAGTAATTCTCTCCGGTGACCACAGTGCTCGTTTCCAAGTCACTGGATTGCGTCTGACATTGTTAAGCATCATGTTCAATTCATCCTAATTACTACGGTTCTGGATCCCTCGGCTACAAGTGAATCACCTTTTACATCTAGTTAAAGACCGACTAGTGTTTTCCATCCTTATGTATTAATCCTAGTGTATGATTATAGACCGATCATCGGAATTAAATCAATACATGCAGATATAGAACCGATAATAATATGAAGAACTAGTAAAACATGGATCTACGATAAACAGTAAAACATACTCCAACAGATCTAACAAATAAAGTAAAATAGATACACGTCTACATGATCACATCAATCCAAACAAGTATCCAGCCTACTAGCCTACCATTATTAAAGGAATAACAAAGTCTGAAAAGATGAAAGACATTGTTTACCAACTGAAAGTAAAATAAAAGAGTAGATCTAGGTTGAGGATGAAGATCGGAAGGTGTTAGAAGCTCCAAAACCTCCTTGGAATCTGCAAATTCGACCTAGGGTTTGATGTGGGCGGCTAGGGCTGCTGAATCGGCTCTCTCCTAGGGTTTTGAGGGCTGCTTCGGCTTAAATAGTGTTTAAAGTTATTCTACTTTATTGAACATTTGAAAGATTAGTCATGCAAATGATTTGAGAAAGCTTTAGACAAAATCAGTAAGCTATAGCTAGAGGTAAGATAATCAGTCAATCAAAACTAAAAGTTAACCTTATATTTGTGTTAATACCTCTAAAACCGTTCTATAATTCCACATGTCCTACAGCTCAATCTTACTACCTTCTGCTGACTAGTTAAGCACTTAATTAAAGTTTGTATAGCAACCAGATCTACTAGCTACTAGCAAGGCATTTACATTTCATCGTTTGTGTACTTGTGAGTCACTACTTAGACATACTCTCACACTACAGTCATGCTCACTAGCTAAACACTAAAGCAGTTGTACGATATTATCATCTTTAATAGTTGAGAGAGCGGTGACAGGTCGATGGTTCCCCACTCGCAAAGCGACATAACTCAACTAATGGTTAGAGTTTATCCCTTACATCAAGATAGTGGTGACAGGTCGGTGGTTCCCCACGCGCAATGCGACATAACTTGATGCGTATAGATTTTACTCGTTATTAGTTCTTTGAACTCTTTTTATTAATCTATTTGCCTTTCTTAAGATTACTACATTATTCATGCAATAATCTATTTTTTATTGAATCTACTTTTTATTAATCTATTTTTTTAAATTAATCTACTTTTTATTAATCTATTTTTTTTAAATTAATCTACTTTTTATTAATCTATTTTTTTTAAATTAATCTACTTTTTATTAATCTATTTTTTTTAAATTAATCTACTTTTTATTAATCTATTTTTTTTAAATTAATCTACTTTTTATTAATCTATTTTTTTAAATTAATCTACTTTTTATTAATCTATTTTTTTTAATTAACTACTTTTTATTAATCTATTTTTTTAAATTAATCTACTTTTTATTAATCTATTTTTTTTAAATTAATCTACTTTTTATTAATCTATTTTTTTTAATTAACTACTTTTTATTAATCTATTTTTTTAAATTAATCTACTTTTTATTAATCTACTGATTGCCTTTTCTTAGGATTACTATCATTTTATTAATCTATTTTTTTAAATTAATCTACTTTTTATTAATCTACTGATTGCCTTTTCTTAGGATTACTACATCATTCATGCAATAGACATTATCAGAGACCCCAGATGACTCATACACTTACTCCGCATGCAACTAGTTCACAATCAATAGTGTAAGAATTAAGGCGAACTATACGTCTAAACTAGTTCCTACACAAGCACGTATATAATTAAGTCCAATTAATATACCTATACTAATGACTAGATAGCTCTAATTGCTAGGCATATTAAAGTCCGGTTAAGTGTGCTATGGCAAACATAATCGCATACAGTTTCAGGCTAAGCTCTAATCCATTTGGAAGAATGAACAGCCACAAATCTATAGTCTAAACAGTTCCTACACAAGCACGTATATAATTAAGTCCAATTAATATACCTATACTAATGACTAGATAGCTCTAATTGCTAGGCATATTAAAGTCCGGTTAAGTGTGCTATGGCAAACATAATCGCATACAGTTTCAGGCTAAGCTCTAATCCATTTGGAAGAATGAACAGCCACAAATCTATAGTTAAACTAAAAGTTCTAACTAACCGCTCATCTACCAAGGCTAATATTGCTTAGTTATCGTCATCTTTTGTCTACTTGCAAAGCTTATATTCTCAAAATGTTTTTAGACACAAGAAAAATTTTAAATTTTGCATGAAATAAGTAGTAGAAAACTTATGATTTATCAAGCAATTAAACCACGGGTTTTTCCTATTCCATCCCCCCACACTTAAATTGTACAACGTCCTCGTTGTACTAAACATGACATAAAGAAAAGGGTAATAGGAAAAACACGATAAGATAAAGGATTAACGAAACTACCCGGGCTTAAATTGCATGAATGTTGCTGTTGAAGATGACATTTGTGGAGCGACTTGAACAATGTTGAACTTCAAAGACTTGTCTTGGCTCCTTTTGATGGCGATCCATTGATGCTTCCCCACCTTTTTTTCTTTTTGGTATTTTCTGATTTTTTGATTTTTTTTGGATTTTTGGGTTTTTCTGATTTTTTTTTTGGATTTTTCGCGATCTGGTGTGCTGGCTAGATTTGGGAGCGGCGCTGGCTAGCTGGGAGCGGCACTGGACACACATGAGCGGCGCTGACAGTGCTTGAGCGGCGCTGGATCTGCACAGGTGCAGGTCCAGTGGCGCTTTTGAGTCCTGTACTTGCTTCGACGTCTGATTTTCCTTCACGATTTGCTTCCGGCATTCCCCCACACTTAGCTTTTAACCAAGTGCATGGTTTCCTTCAGAATACAAAGCTAAATACTCCTGCACACTTCAATCAAAATATAAAAATGGAAAATAACAAGCTAAAACATAAAATAAAAATAAAAACGAAATACGATTGCAATAAGTTACTTGTTTCTTCGATCTGTTGAAAGCTTGCATCTGTGATTCTAAAGATATAACTCATATAAAACAGATCACAAATGATTATATTCAAAACAATTCACTTAATTGCAATTAGTCACATATTCCTAAAAATGAAAAATAAAAATAAAAATGAAAGTACGGCTTGGGTTGCCTCCCAAGAAGCGCTAAGTTTAACGAGTCTTCAGCCAGACTCGGCCTAGGAACTAGGTTGAGGAAGAATACGGGGTCGGCCGGGGGCCGGTTCCCGTTGGGTAATGTTCGAAGTGACTTATGGCTTCATTGACGTTCGTTCCTTTTCTCTCCTTCAGGTTTTCTGAGTTCCTTCGTGCTTCAGTAGCTTCAACCATTTCCACGTCGATCGGTGTTTGATTTCCAGGGCTGGTGCGGGTGGTAACGGATTTGATTTCGCGAATGTCGGGACTGCAAGGCTTGCCGGTGGCGCTGGGCATCCCTGAGCGGCGCTAGGTATGCCCAGCGGCGCTGGGTTGAGTTGCCAGCAGCGCTGGTGCCTCCGTGGCAGTATTCGACTTTCCGATTTTGCACGATTTGGCTTCTTCCTTCTCCCGGGCAGTTTTCTCCTCAATGTCTATCCTAAATATAGCTGTTATATACGTTTGTGGTGGTGAGGAATAGATGTTTACCTTGGCTTTTTCGTCTAACTCTTGCTTTGTCTCCGCATTTAGTCCAAGGTAAAAGGATTCAAGGCGTGTTTCATCATCTATTGTACCCTCCAGGCAATTTCCGATCAGCCTTTCAATTCTTCTCCACGCATCTCCAATTCCTTCTTCTTCTTTCTGATCAAATCTCTTCACTTCTAAGATTCGTTGTAACTTTCTAGCCAATCTCCTTCTCTCTTCCACACCTATCTTCTTATAATCTCCCTCCTCCAAGATTCGAAATTGCTCGGTTAGTGATATGGCTAGGAAGTCTCCTCTCGCTGCTTCGTCCAATATATTCTTCTCTACATCCCCTAAGCCATAGTAGAACGAGTCGATGATGTCGTCGTCCCAAAATGTTCCTAAGGGAAAACTATCAACCAAATGGTTGATGCGGTCCCATTCCTCTTCGATCATCTCGTCCTCATTTTGCTTGAAATCAAAAATAACTGAGCTATCCATACTAAGCTCATCGAACTCATCTTCTTCTTCCGTCGACTCGTCGTCACTCTCATCCTCCAATCTCCATGTATTATTCCTATTTTTGGATTTTTGAAATTTTAAAGAAAATGAAAATACTACTAATTTAACTAACCCTAATTTTGACCTAAACCTAATTTGACCTAATTTGACTACTAAACCCTAAATGACTTAAACCTAAATACTGAAAAGCAACTACTTCATGTCGAAACACAAAGTAGGATCGAACTACACTACTAAACTAAGAATGCGTCGCGCCTCTGGCAACGACGCCAAAACACTTCATGGTCTGTTTCGTTTAGTGTTTAAATTTATAAAAGTTGTACAAGTAATTATCTCGAAACACGCACACACCTTAACGGACAGGGGACCCGATCAGATGTAGTATAGTTGAGTGATAAGTACAGGATCGTTCGCAGGGACGCGTTGCTTTACCTAATCTAGTAATACGTGTAATTCTAGCGGTTGTGGGGTTGTCACGATTTCCTATTAAACTAATTAAGATAACTGAAAAGTAAATAGAAGCTGCAACCGTTTATTCAATGAGAGGCTTAGTCTGAAAATAGTTTGAAAAAACAAATGACAGTAATTAAATTAAAATACTTGTTTGGCATCTCAGATCTCATGGTATGACCAGATATCATTCTACCTACTTGCTAGACTGTTGGAAACTTAATCACGGCTCAGATTCTCGTTAGATTCACTTTGCCTAAGTAACTAGTGTTGTCCCTAGACTCACACTACTCTATAAACAAATTCTCGTTAGATTCATTGTTAAGCATTAATGACCTAAAGTTTGTGTTACTAATTCATCTTTAAGTTGCCCGGCTCTTAAGCCATGGCCAGATAGTAATTCTCTCCGGTGACCACAGTGCTCGTTTCCAAGTCACTGGATCGCGTCTGACATTGTTAAGCATCATGTTCAATTCATCCTAATTACTACGGTTCTGGATCCCTCGGCTACAAGTGAATCACCTTTTACATCTAGTTAAAGACCGACTAGTGTTTTCCATCCTTATGTATTAATCCTAGTGTATGATTATAGACCGATCATCAGAATTAAATCAATACATGCAGATATAGAACCGATAATAATATGAAGAACTAGTAAAACATGGATCTACGATAAACAGTAAAACACACTCCAACAGATCTAAAAAATAAAGTAAAATAGATAAACGTCTACATGATCACATCGATCCAAACAAGTATTCAGCCTACTAGCCTACCATTATTAAAGGAATAACAAAGTCTGAAAAGATGAAAGACATTGTTTACCAACTGAAAGTAAAATAAAAGAGTAGATCTAGGTTGAGGATGAAGATCGGAAGGTGTTAGAAGCTCCAAAACCTCCTTGGAATCTGCAAAGTTGACTCTCTACTCGGGTTTTGAGGGCTGCTTCGGCTTAAATAGTGTTTAAAGTCGGTTGCTGAACTGGGCCGCCCAGCGGCGCTGGTTGGGCTCCAGCGGCGCTGGGCATGGGCCAGCGGCGCTGGGGGCCAGCGGCGCTGGTGGGCTCCAGCGGCGCTGGTGGCTCCAGCGGCGCTGGCAAGGGCTCCAGCGGCGCTGGTTGGGCCCAGCGGCGCTGGTTGGGCTCCAGCGGCGCTGGGCATGGGCCAGCGGCGCTGGCAGCTCCTGCTGCTTCTCGTTTCGCTTCGTTCGGCTTCTGAATCACCTCCTTGTGTCTTGTAACTTCATAGGCTTCCATCTTGAGTCACTTAATGCCATTTACCCTCACTCGCATCTTCCGTGAACCTGCGTAAACATAGAAACCATTAAGTATCGATAGTTCCGGAATATTAACTCAATTAGAAATTGAAGTGAAGCCTTTCGATAGGGTTTTTATCACAAAATGAACACTCATCAAACATCTCAAGGGCGGAATCCTTGTGCACCAAGAAAGATACACAGAGAAATTACTCAAAAGATTTTACATGGAGAAATCACATCCCTTGAGTATCACAATGGTCGTAAGGATGCTTGATGTTGAGAAAGACCCATTCCGACCCCCAAGCGATGAAGAGGAAATTCTTGGTCCGAAAATACCATATTTAAGTGCAATTGGTGCCCTAATGTTCCTTGCTAGCCATACGCGACCGGATATATCATTTTCTGTAAACTTATTGGCAAGATATAGTTCATGCCCAACAAGGAGGCATTGGAATGGGGTAAAACAAATTTTCCGATATCTTCAAGGTACAAAAGATATGGGTTTGTATTTTACAAACCAATCGAAAACAAGTTTGGTTGGTTATGCAGATACATGGTATTTATCTGATCCTCACACTGGACGATCTCAAACTGGATATTTATTCACAAGTGGAGGTACCGCAATTTCATGGCGTTCTGTAAAGCAAACAATCACAGCCACATCATCAAATCATGCAGAATTATTGGCGATTCATGAAGCTAGTCGAGAATGTGTTTGGTTAAGGGCTGTAATACAACACATTCGTGAGTCTTGTGGCATATCTTCGAGAGATGAAGGACCGACAATTTTACACGAAGACAACGCAGCATGCATTGCACAACTGAAGGAAGGGTACATCAAAGGTGATAGAACAAAGCACATTTCACCAAAGTTCTTCACACATGATCTGCAAAAGAATGGAGATATCATCGTCCAACAAATCCGTTCCAGCGAAAATTTGGAAGACTTGTTTACCAACTGAAAGTAAAATAAAAGAGTAGATCTAGGTTGAGGATGAAGATCGGAAGGTGTTAGAAGCTCCAAAACCTCCTTGGAATCTGCAAAGTTGACTCTCTACTCGGGTTTTGAGGGCTGCTTCGGCTTAAATAGTGTTTAAAGTCGGTTGCTGAACTGGGCCGCCCAGCGGCGCTGGTTGGGCTCCAGCGGCGCTGGCATGGGCCAACGGCGCTGGTGGGCCAGCGGCGCTGGTTGGGCTCCAGCGGCTCTGGTGGGCCCAGCGGCGCTGGTGGCTCCAGCGGCGCTGGTGGGCTCCAGCGGCGCTGGTGGCTCCCAGCGGCTCTGGGGCCAGCGGCGCTGGTGGGCTCCAGCGGCGCTGGTGGCTCCAGCGGCGCTGGTGGCTCCAGCGGCGCTGGTGGCTCCAGCGGCGCTGGTGGCTCCAGCGGCGCTGGTGGCTCCAGCGGCGCTGGTGGCTCCAGCGGCGCTGGTGGGCTCCAGCGGCGCTGGTGGCTCCAGCGGCGCTGTGGGCCCAGCGGCGCTGGTGGCCCAGCGGCGCTGGTGGCTCCAGCGGCGCTGGTGGCTCCAGCGGCGCTGGTGGCTCCAGCGGCGCTGGTGGGCTCCAGCGGCGCTGGTGGCTCCAGCGGCGCTGGTGGGCTCCAGCGGCGCTGGTGGCTCCCAGCGGCTCTGGGGCCCAGCGGCGCTGGTGGGCTCCAGCGGCGCTGGTGGCTCCAGCGGCGCTGGTGGCTCCAGCGGCGCTGGTGGCTCCAGCGGCGCTGGTGGCTCCAGCGGCGCTGGTGGCTCCAGCGGCGCTGGTGGGCTCCAGCGGCGCTGGTGGCTCCAGCGGCGCTGGTGGGCTCCAGCGGCGCTGGTGGCTCCAGCGGCGCTGGTGGCTCCAGCGGCGCTGGTGGCTCCAGCGGCGCTGGTGGCTCCAGCGGCGCTGGTGGCTCCAGCGGCGCTGGGGCTCCAGCGGCGCTGGTGGGCCAGCGGCGCTGGGTGTCCAGCGGCGCTGGTTCCTCACACTGGACGATCTCAAACTGGATATTTATTCACAAGTGGAGGTACCGCAATTTCATGGCGTTCTGTAAAGCAAACAATCACAGCCACATCATCAAATCATGCAGAATTATTGGCGATTCATGAAGCTAGTCGAGAATGTGTTTGGTTAAGGGCTGTAATACAACACATTCGTGAGTCTTGTGGCATATCTTCGAGAGATGAAGGACCGACAATTTTACACGAAGACAACGCAGCATGCATTGCACAACTGAAGGAAGGGTACATCAAAGGTGATAGAACAAAGCACATTTCACCAAAGTTCTTCACACATGATCTGCAAAAGAATGGAGATATCATCGTCCAACAAATCCGTTCCAGCGAAAATTTGGCAGACTTGTTTACCAAATCACTTCCGACCTCTACATTCAAGAAGTTGGTGCATGGGATTGGGATGCGTCGACTCAAGGAGCTTAACTGATTATCATCAGGGGGAGTAAATACGCGTTGCACTCTTTTTCCCTTAGCAAGGTTTTGTCCCACTGGGTTTTCCTTGCAAGGTTTTTAACGAGGCAACATCATGCGTATGAAATGGATAGTCAAGGGGGAGTGTTATAAATGTAATAATTTATAGTGACTATCCATATGTATATAACCTACATCTCATTTATGTTTATAAGATTACTTGAGCCCTATAAATAGTGGTCATGTATCATTGTTATAGATATATCAATAATACAAGAACTCTCCTACTCTCTATATACTTGTCTTATGTTTAATCTCTAATTAGTCATTGTTATCTAATATTTCGTAGTATTAATAGTTTATTACGGATTATTTATCAATGTCCATATAATACTTTGAAAATCATGTTATGTCACTGCTTAAATATGGAATCATATAAGTTTCTATGTTGCGGCTTGTTTGTATACCAAACCGGGTTCATAGAACGTGACGGGGAGATGGATGTTTTAGGGGGTGAAATCTGACGATTCCCTTATGGTGAGGCAATGCCTTTTATACGCCAATAAGTATGGTATATATCCCTTTGCATAATGATATGTCCTTTTTTTATGGGGGACGAGACTTCTTCCCCAAGTAGGGTTTCTATACTATCGTTTATCTTTTCCCGAGATCTTCTTGATTTGTGCATATATTCTCTTTACTTAATAATCCTATTAAAGATGAGTATATATCTTTTCCATAATTAACGGATTCTTTGGTAAGCTGCGTATAGGCTGCGTGTCGAAGGCTGGGTGGGTACATCATCAATGCAGAACAAATATCATGATATATAGTGTGGCTATATATCAGAAGACTATGTCTCTGGTGTTTTGGGTTTGTAAATCGATCTATGATCAATGCATTAGAGTTTAAATATGTTAATTGTGTTTACTAAGGTGTTGATGTTACTCATATTTGTTAACTTGAACAACGTATTGAGATAAAACTTAACAAAGATTATAAAAATGTACATCAATGTGTCAAAAAAGATGCATCATTGCATTAAAACGTTTATGCTGGCAATACAAACTAGAATATATCATTTATACGAACTTCATTTTCTTACATTAAAAATCAACTAAAATTAATAGCTTTCGTGTCTTACGGAAAACAAATCTTTTAGGGCATAGTCAGGATTCGATTTTGAGATAAAACTTAACAAAGATTATAAAAATGTACATCAATGTGTCAAAAAAGATGCATCATTGCATTAAAACGTTTATGCTGGCAATACAAACTAGAATATATCATTTATACGAACTTCATTTTCTTACATTAAAAATCAACTAAAATTAATAGCTTTCGTGTCTTACGGAAAACAAATCTTTTAGGGCATAGTCAGGATTCGATTTTGAGATAAAACTTAACAAAGATTATAAAAATGTACATCAATGTGTCAAAAAAGATGCATCATTGCATTAAAACGTTTATGCTGGCAATACAAACTAGAATATATCATTTATACGAACTTCATTTTCTTACATTAAAAATCAACTAAAATTAATAGCTTTCGTGTCTTACGGAAAACAAATCTTTTAGGGCATAGTCAGGATTCGATTTTGAGATAAAACTTAACAAAGATTATAAAAATGTACATCAATGTGTCAAAAAAGATGCATCATTGCATTAAAACGTTTATGCTGGCAATACAAACTAGAATATATCATTTATACGAACTTCATTTTCTTACATTAAAAATCAACTAAAATTAATAGCTTTCGTGTCTTACGGAAAACAAATCTTTTAGGGCATAGTCAGGATTCGATTTTGAGATAAAACTTAACAAAGATTATAAAAATGTACATCAATGTGTCAAAAAAGATGCATCATTGCATTAAAACGTTTATGCTGGCAATACAAACTAGAATATATCATTTATACGAACTTCATTTTCTTACATTAAAAATCAACTAAAATTAATAGCTTTCGTGTCTTACGGAAAACAAATCTTTTAGGGCATAGTCAGGATTCGATTTTGAGATAAACGCACCAAAATTCAAAGTGTTAGTCAATTATTCATCCCGCCTTTAAAAATAAATAAATTATGTCCTTAGGTTTAACATGGAAAACCAAGTAACCAACAAGGCAACAACACAAAGACTAAACATATAAGGAAGAAATTCCCTCAAGTTGTTTCCAACTTGAGATCAAATTGAAAATATCATGACCCTTAAATTGAAATTAAGAGTTAAAATTTAAAGATAGATTTTAAATCCCAGCTATGTAAGTAAAGATTCGGCTAACATGAGTCATGTTAACCAAATATATATGCCCCTGTTGGGAGAGGGAAAGGCCTTATGTTAATCGGTTTCTTAAATCGACAACAGGGTAAAGTCTTCCAAACCCATATAAACACTTAAAAAAAAACCCAATCTTGACACCTCTCAAGAAACAAACTTTCGTTTTCACATAACCAAACACACCCTGATAACAACGATAGTGCAGGTTCACTGATCATCCCAACAGCGAAGAATGGGGGATGATTACTGGCGGAGATACGCCCCTTCTGCTGACACTGGTTTTTCTTCTTCTTCATCATTAAACCCTAATTATTCTGCAAATTCGTTGAATTTTTATTATAATTTACTGTTTTGTGTATAAATCATGATTTGATTGAGCTATATTAGATAACCCCAGTTGATATATATATATTATAAGGGTGATAAAAATCATTAAAAGTTAACGAATTTGATAGTTTTGTAGTTTTCTGATACATGGTAGTGTTAGTGTTCTTGAATTGGGTAAAGTTTGAATCTTTTACCAATTTAAAGATTATCCTTGATCGTTCTCATTTAATTTTAATAATATATGTAGTATTGGGGTTGTTTACGCGATCTTTATTGGTTAAGAACAACTAAAAGCATTCTATAACACGTAAAAAAGCATGTGTATTTTCCAGACCGATGAACAAAATCCAATATTATAAACGATTATGATCTTCTTGTGCTGAGTTAGAACCCAGTTTTTTCTAAATTAGAGGACTCATCTGGTTTCTGACCTCTTATGCTTGCTTCAACAATGGAGGATCGTAACCAAATTCGAAAACGCTTTTTTCGGCTTTGTTGGAAAAAAAAACATGCTTTTTACGGTAAGGACACTTTTTTCATGAGGACGCGGCCATCTTCTAACAATGTAGGCATCAGCTATGTTTTGGCAGTATAAAGTATGAAGTTCTAATTATGCATTTTTTTTTAGTACCAAGTGATGCAAGATTTCGTAATCCTATCTGTATTTTTATGTAACAGCAGCCATTCCTAGTTATCTACCATCTGATACATCAATATTATCATCCCATTCTTTGTGGCCCTCTCGTAATCACGTGAGAAGCTCATCTGATCTTTTACCAAATGATGTAAGAATCACATTTGTTTATCATGTCAAGCCATATGGTTTTATTTACTTATTCATATGTTAGCTAATAACAAGCCACTGCGTTGTTAATGTTTTAAAGATATTGGCTTCACGGCCTGGATCATATGGAGTAGATGATATAATTGGCGTTGGTGTTCGTTCTGAACCTGGTTTTAGTAGATACATGGCTGGAACAAGTAAAAATAGTTATTTGTCCGCGTTGGAAGATCCATATCTAGCTGGAAGAAGAGATGCTTTACGCAACAATGGTCCTGGAATTTCTGACATAGTAAATGAAAGGCCCAACTCCTTGAGGAAGCCTAATGGTCTCACGGCTGGAAGTCGGAAATCCAATGTCTTGTTTGTGGATGCACTTCCCTCTGACTGTACTCGAAGAGAAGTATCTCGTATCCTTACCTTCATAGTGTCACATTAGATGCATTTAATAATGAACGGGTTAATTTGGGTTTTGTAATATCTGAAATGGGTCAGATGTGCTAAATCAAAGAAAATAACTTAAAAGGAAATAGATCAATGGAATTAAATTGATTTACAGCTAACCAAAGTGTATCTTTACTTCTTTAGTGCATAAAACCTCCTGAATCATTTCAATTAAAAAAGACTGATCTTTATTAACTTACCCGTTTTGTCCTTTTACCCAAACGGGTTGAAAGTCACGAAGTATCCCGTCTGTAGTTTACTTTTAAAAGGTTTGTGTGCTATCAGTTAATCTCTATAAATTCTGGGAGATATACAGGAGTCAATGGAAATCTTTACTCCCTTATAAAACAAACCACCCGCCCCCCTTTTCAACTTTTCACTCTTTAAAATACCTAAATTATCCCTCAACTTTTAACTCTTTATCAACCCACACTAGATTTACCCAATATACCCCCAAAGTATCTTCCAATCCCTATTTTACCCAAAGTACCTCTCATTTATTTACTAATTTAAATTTAAATATCTCAACCTAATATATCTATAATGGTTTTAGGTAAAATAAAACAAATATTAAAGTAAAACAAATAAAACAATAGGTTTCTCTTCACTTAAGATCACCGTGCATCAATTGATTCGTGAATCTTCGTGCATCAATTTAACCATGATCTAAGGGTCAAGATCTTGTCTTATTTGTTTTATTTTAATATTTGTTTTACAATACCCAACCCCTATCTATAATACTCTTAATGAATTTTACAACATAAATACCTGAACTTAAATTAACTACACGACCCCCTTTTACATCAATTACTTTTACACCGCCGCCACCCGTCGTCGTCGCCACCACCGCCGTCGCCGCTGCCGCTGCATTGCTCGGGTACCCCTCTAGTTTTGGAAGCATAAACTGGCTTTGTTTGTTTCTAAAAATATCTTTTTAATTACTCAATTTGTCTCGTAAAAATTCCCACTTTTTGAATATAAACATTTTTTTTTTGGAATCTTGTTTCACAGTTAACCAAATAAAAACCTATAAATTCTAGACCTAAATTAATAGTGCCAAATTTTGTAATGATAAGATATGGAAATTATTACTTTATTTTTCCATAAACTGATTGTTTAGCAGGAGAATGCATTCGCAAGTTAAACTTTACTTTATTATTCTATCAATTAATATTGGATTGTTTATGCACAAAACATGTCTTGTCCATGAAGAATAGTGATGTAAATATTGTTCCTTGACATCTGGCAAAAGATTTGTTTCGTCCTTTCCCTGGCTTTAAAGAAATTAAACTTGTGCACAAGGAGCCACGCAATGTAAGTTGGGCAGGCAATGTTCTTTTATTCAGCGTTCCTAGATTATAGTTATTATGAACTGCAAATTTTGAGCAATATGCGCATTTGACAAATGGATATCAATTTTTCCTATATTTTACTTTTTACACTAATAAAATAAAATTGAAGTTATGCATATGGTCTTTGTTAATATAAAATTTCCCTCTTACAAGATATAGCTTCTTTTTAACATTATTAGACATGGATGATAATCACAAAACTTGTTAATTACCTAAAGCTCAGTGGCAAATGCTTCTATGAATTTGTTTAGAAGTAAATTTTGTACCAGTTGAGCACAACCGAAGAGAGTAAAGTAAATTAATTAAACTAACTTCTAAAATCTATGATATTTATATAACTTGCACTTTTGTCCTCGAGATTAAATATTATTATGTATACACACATGATAGATGCCAGATGTGTCTTTTGTCCTCGAGATTATATTCTTGATATATGCGCACATAATAGATGCCCTAGATATGTCTGATGCTGGCCAATGCTCTGTAATTCTGCGACCTAGTTTATTGCCTTCAACTTTGACCATGCTTCTCTCTTTTCTTAACAAGTGATATGCAAGACTCTGGTTTTTTTTTTTCTTTCAATAACTCTGCCAGTTTCACAAATATCCGAAGGATCATGTCTGCAGATCTTCTCTGAAAAGTAGGCAATTTTTGTGACTGTTCCATAATTTTGTGATTCCTCGGACTATCTTGCTGTTTCCAGTAAGCTTACCGGTTGTTTTTTAATCTCTGAAGTATGGGAAGTTCTCACAAACTAGAAACTAGGATTTCCAATAAGCAAAATCTTCTTTTTAATATTTGATCATGATTATCGTGCTAGTGTTGTATATTTAGTAATATATGACATTATTGTTGATTGCAGGGTGCTGATAAAGCCATAGTTTTGTGCTTTGTTGAATTTTTAGATTTCAATCATGCTTCAACTGCTTTGGAGACCCTTCAAGGTTTGACTACTCTGCCAGTACTTACATATTGTTATATCTATTAACCTCATGCAAGATGTCCTTGATTTTTCTTCAAGAAAACGACATCCTCTTTAGAAAAACTACAGTTGAATATAATGGCCTAAGCCCTCAAGCATAAAAATCATACTAATGACTTTAGCAGGTTTTATCAAAAGCTCATCGGTCGATATATTTGAGGAGTTAACCATGAATTTTGGGATGCTATGCAGATTACAAGTTTGACCACAAGAAACCCGATTCACCAGCCTTGCGGATACACTTTGCCCATTTTCCGTTTCAACTTCCGCATGATAGAGAGGAGCAAGGTTATGCTCGTTATCCATTTCAACCGCCGTCGGACAGAGAGGAGCAAGGTCTTACTCGTTTTCCATTACAGCCACTCCCTGATAGAGAGGAGCAAGGTCTTACTCGTTTTCCATTACAGCCACTCCCTGATAGAGAGGAGCAAGGTCTTACTCGTTTTCCATTACAGCCACTCCCTGATAGAGAGGAGCAAGGTCTTACTCGTTTTCCATTACAGCCACTCCCTGATAGAGAGGAGCAAAGTCGTGCTCATTTTCCTTCTCAACCATCACCTGATAGAGAGGAGCATGCTCTTGCTATTACAAGGTAAAAACAATATTATATGGATGAACTGATCAATGGATTGTTGTTAACCACATTTTCCCTCATATTGTGGAATAGTTAGGAGTTTCGTTCTGATGCGTCTCGTATTACATGCAATTAAAAAGCTTGTGACTAAAGTTATCGTTTACTTAATTCCCACAATATTTGTGGTTGAAAGCTATTGGTAATTGGTGTCTATAGTGTGATTAATATGTTATATAGAGGGAGGGACTAAATTCATTCTTAGCAACTAAAATTTTGTTTATTTCTGTTTATAAAGAAGTTATATTATTTTTCTTTGTATATATATTTATATACTAAGATATTTTATCCATGGTATTTTTATCTATATATACTCGTACTAAAAGGGAGAGAGAGCTAGCTAATCATGATGAGGAACCGATGTCGGGGAAGAGGAAGTTCCAAGGATCTCCTAGATCCTCTAAAAAAGGGAAGGTATCTGAGAGTTCCTCAAAGAAGTGTGTCAAATGCAAGAAAAAGCACCCGGGTGAGTGCTTTGCTGATTGTAATGCATGCTATCGTTGCGGGAAGACCGGCCATTTGATGCGAGATTGCAAAAGTAAGCGTACATGCTATGGTTGTGGTGGTTCAGATCACATTGTTGCGGATTGCCCTAACCCTAACATGAAGAGAAGAAGCAAAGGCGGCTTAGCTTCTGTGAAGAACGAGGGCCCCCCAAAGGCATAGGGTCATGTTTTATGATAACTAACCGTGAGGCCATGCTACCATGTGTAGTGGTATATAAGGTACGTTCTTGGTCAACTCTCTACCTATTCGTGTACTGTATATTTATTTACTTTTGTTAAACTAAATTTTGTAGGTGTTTTGAGTTTTAAATTTACATCCTGATGTACTAGATTAGGCCTTAAGGAGTAGAGACAACCTATAAGGCTATAATAACCTCAAAAAGGTAATTTTATGAAGGATTTAAGTAGTTTAAAGTCTAGTGACAGGTAGGTTTGATGTGACTGTTTGGATCTTTGGTTGGTTCGGGCAATATTGTCTCTTCAATATGATGATTAAAGTTGTTCCTCCAAAATGAGCATATAGCTAAAACACGTTAGTGCGTATTGAAAGGTTGCTCCTCTTACTTAATATGCTATGGATGCGATGAAGTAGAAGCTAATAATTGAGTTGTCGTAGTTACATGAGAACATCCATAATTTTTCTTCAATAATTCCTAATTATCGATATTAAAAAGCAAACCCACCAATATGGTGTATAAAAATTAACTCATTACCTGAAGTGAGAAAAACAAGTTTGTACTTTAAAAGTTAGTAAATTGTTATCTTACTGGTTCATATCGTATAATTAGTTGCTATGACATTGTTAATGGAACAAAAGTACACACTTCTATGATCTTCGCATCTTATCTTAATATAAATATATACATCTATTTTAGGTTTCCATTTAGTATCCTTAACTAGTTTACTGGTAGACCAAGAACACTTGTCCGAAAACAATATGGTCTCATGGGTCTGCTTTTTTGTGCATCTTTATTGTTCTGATGTGTTAAATCCTTTTCTTTGTCGTTGATTTTGGATACAGGATGATGGAGTTGAGGAAGCATATTGTACAAATCATGGATAGGAACAACAATAGCAGTGAAGATTTATGGCCTAGTGTTAAGATCCTTCTGTTTGTTTTAGTTTCGTACAGCATTTAGATGCACTTTGCTTCTAATTTCTCCATCTTTATCCTTCCGAGATTCCCCCCACCCCCCCCCCCAAATATTTTGGATATGGTTTCATTTTGTTAATGTTCAAGTATTGTGACTGAACTTATATTTAAGCATCACATTTTTCATTTTTAGCACATGTGCAGCGTCTATAACCAGTTTTCTATTTATGACAGACGGCCAATGTTGGAGACTTGTGTTCAACTCAAAATGATTTTTATTTTTTTTTTAATTTTCTTTTCCGATGTGGTTCTGACACCACTTTGGATTAGTCACTAATACACAGGGTTATCTGCAAACCGCCCTTTCCACACAAACCATATAAAATCTTTGTATGAAGATGTATATGACTCCTATAAAATGGTTTGCAGTTAGTGGTAAATCTACTTCTTTGTAGGCGTCAACTCGCACTAAATTACTAACTTTAGCCCAGATTTATCTTAGTTTCCCAGCTAGATGTGTCATTCTGTACCTACCGATAGAGGTACATCAAATAAATTTCAAAAATAACAAATCTTGTCATAAGTTTGTATCAATTTCCGCTTTTACGCATACTATGATATGCTTATCAAGTGGCAATGTCTTGACACAACCTAAACTGTAAGGCTTATATAAGATATTATTAAATCCAAAACTGGCAGCTTTAACTACAAAGTAGAGTAAATTGACCCAAAGTGTCCAACTCATTCCTAATAGTTGATGGTTTACAGTTTATAAGTGAAAAGAAAGATAAAAAGGCCCTCGTTGTTGAAGGGTTACACTGAGCAGTATGCACGGAATAATCCATCGAAACATTGAAAAATGTTGTTGTGTCGTGTCTGCATATAATTACTCAATGGGGAACAGCAGACATACATCCTCAAAAAGAAGTAAGTTGTAGTATCATTCTAGTACTGTAGCTAGTAACAATAACCATCAAGTGTTCAAATTGAATCCTATAGAACCCTCGCACTTGGTGGTGTAATTCATATAATTATTATTAGTTACATCTTACCTTCTTACTTGCAAGTTAAAGCAACCTTAAGATTGTGTGTTTTGTTATGCGTGACCCATACTTAGATTATCACATAATCACCACAGAAATATCATAACTGCTGATCACTTTAGGTTCTTGTCATCTTGTGTAACTCATGCTTAGCTCATTAGCTTTGACAAACATCAAGAATCAAGGGTCAATCCTATACACAACTATGCCCTAAATAAAGATCTTAATATATGGTCTGAAAAGCCAAAATGTTGAGGGAAGATAAAAACGGAAACGGGGAGGGATCCATCACCTGCCCAGGGAAACTCGAGCCTTTGACTCTGATGTATGCGACCTGATCAGCATTCCAGAGGCTGTTTCCTAGACTTTTTCCCTTAGGCAGTAAGGTTCCAACCCAGGTGTCTACTGAGACCTTCATGACGCCTTTCCACCTTGGAGATGGTTATGAAGGGAGATAATAGATGCAAACCATAAATTGTTTGGATTCATTCATCCATTGTCGATATAATTTAGTACTATAAAAAACCATGTTACAACATTTCTATGCAACCTGTCTGTAAACTCAGTCCATTCCAAATGCCGAATATTCATACATTTGAAGACAATTGAAACAGAATGGTGATGGTCGGTAAAAACTCCATTCCAACTAATTGCCAAATATTCATACATTTTCAGTAAAATCAATAAAACCCCATTCAAAAAATTTAACAAAATGTTGATACTATCTGTACTCCCACAGGAATGGAAAGATAAGTAAAGAAATAAACTCATAAGTGATATTTTCAACTCACAGGAATGAAGTACCAGCATGATTATGGTGCAAAAGATTGTGAGCCATTGAGTCTCTAGCCTTGTTAGCAACTGCAGACCTCAACGCGATTTCCGGAACCATTTCATCATCAAAAACTTCAGGTATCAAATGTGGTTCAATCTCTTCATTCCTAATTTCACATATATTATGCAAAACACAACACGCCCCAAGAACAACCGGCAAATCTTGAAGCTTCATTTCGGTTCTTTTCTGTAAACAAGACCACCTTCCTTTCAACCTAGCAAACGCGTCTTTTGACACTTTAAGAACATCACCAATCTTTTCATTAAAAGCATGTTGAGTCCATGTCAAATGTGGTTGTGTATAAGGTACTAATACCCAATCCATCAATGGGTAACCCGAACCACCTACAATCCATACACCTTTCAAAAGCCCATTACTCGCCCTTTGATAAAGCGCGGATTTTTCCAACACTTGATCATCAGGCATTGAACCGGGCCACCCAATACACACATCAGTAAACACTCCATTTTGATCAACAACCCCTTGAACCGTTACAGAATAACAAGTCTTTTGTTTCCTATCCGTATGCCGCTTATTAAAATAAGCAGCCACATTAACTTTTGGTGCTATAATCGGTATATGAGTAGTATACATTGATCCAACGACATTCGGTATATTAGCAACGGATTCAAACTCGTTACTAATAAGTCTCATTGTGTCATGATTAGGCCATTGAAGATACTTGGGCATCAAGACATCTTTTATAGCAGCACAAACATCAAGTACAATCTTATGACACGTGGAAATCCCTAATCCAAATCGTTTCGATACGAGTCTTAAAGATTCCCCTGTAGCTAACCTCCATATACAAACAGCGACTCTTTGTCTCACAGGGACAGCATCTCTTAACATAGTATTCTCTTTAGCGACAGAAGCCGTTAACTCGTTGCAAATCGTCTCAAATGTATCTTTCCCCATTTGGAAAGCTTTTTTAAACTCATCATTTGGAATATCTGAACTGTTGTATTTGTCCCACCAATCTGCTGATCTATTCTTGACCCATAACCGTCTCTGGGGTCCATTTTCGACGATTTTGTCACCCGTCGTCGAACCACCAACAGAACTAGTCGTCGCTAGATTTAAATCATAGCCTAAGTCAACTGCACTACGACTACTCGAGTCTGCTTTCGTTGTCGGTCTAGCCTTTCTTTTTCGACTAGCGTCCTTTTGTTCTAGTTCGTTATTTTGATCATCTTTTTCGGGTTCTTGGACTAGAAATAACTCGACCCCGTTACGAGTCTCGGTTTTCGCTAGTTTTTGCTTGTGTTGTTGTTGCTGCATTGGATTGTTGTCTGTCATTCCATACAAACAAACCAAAAAAAAAGTGTTTTGGAAACAAATCTTTGACAGAAAAAAAGTGTTACATTATATTGACAAAAAATTGAATTAAGGGAAACTGATGGGGGTTTGACAAAAAGAAAAGAAAAAGAAAGCCTAAAACAGATGTGAACACAACAAGAAAGATGGCTGATTGGTAATAAAGAGGTAGATTTTGATTTGTTCATTGACTATTAGATTATGCGTATTTGTGATAAAAACAAAAACTTATATCATAAAGTATGATATGATTAAAATGGAATAAAAAATCAATGTTAATGTCTCCTTTGGTTTTGCTTATTTTATTAATTTTATGCATTTTTTTTTCTTAATGACGAACTATTATAGTGTTGTTCGTAAACCAATTGAAACGTTTTGGTTGAAATTTAAGAATTCATTAAAATACTCAGGATTACTCTCATCTCTCAAGATTTATGATTTAAACTCCAATGAGAAATCCTAAAATATAGATTAGATATTTTACCAATAGATCATCGATATTATTGGCAAATTCATGCTTATTTATAGAAATTCTCTTATTAAAAGTAATAAACTAATATAAAAAAGTTTTACTTTTTTTACTTTAACAAATTTATTTTGTTATTAAAACATTTTGTTTGAATGAAAAACAAATTAACACGCTAGTAAACTTTATTAATAGCCTAAACCAATCAAGATCCGATCAACGTCTTAGGTTTTTAAGGGATCTGAGGTTCGTAATATGTAAAGTTGGATGGCGATAATGTTTAAAAACGGTTACTATCACAGGTAATTCACGTACATTTAAATTAAAATTTCATTTGACGATAACTTATTTTAATTTTTACCAATGAGGTTGGACTGTTGAAGAGCAATTAGTAAGGTTTTTGTCTTTGGAGAATCCAAATGAGTTTACAGCACTCTGCATATTTGTGGATGTGGATTATTAAAGGATTTTTCAAAAGTCTTATAATACATTTTCGTGGAGTTTAAAAGTATGAGTTAAAAAGATTGATAACTTATAAAAAAGAAAACCTATATATTCGTGAAATAAAAAAAGGAACAGCATTGAGATGTGGGGGGACAAAGGGGTGTGAATCCAAATATTTTAGTTGTCAAATTAAGAAGGGGGGAAAGTTCCAGGCAAGTGTCTAAAGTTTGTTGGACATGGGTGTGGGACGGTGACCTTTTCAAAGATGAAGGAACACACTGCTACATTGGTTGGCTGGCATTTGGGATGGGAATTTATATTTTCTAACCCTTCTTTTGATAGATGTACCATAATTGTACAGTGTTAACTTGTACAGTAGCTATATAGTTTGTACATTGTGGTACATCTATAAAAATTTGTGGTACGAATATCACTTCCCATTTTGGATTGGTGATATATTTTTCTTATTTATTTGTTTCTACATAATGGTTGTTTCATTTTCAATAAAGCTTAGTTTTATTTTTTGGGCTCGAGATTCATGTGACACCTACATAGGTGAGATATACAGAGAAAAATAAAATTATTTGGATGATTTTGAAGGTGGCCAATGATAAGTTTCGATAAAAAAAAAAGTTTTTTTATTTTTCTCAAAGGGTTTAATTAAAAAGATTTGGTCATCGAAAGTACTCTTTAATATAAACCCGATCAAAATAACATATATTATCTTTCGACATTCGTGAATAATTCATAATTTCATAAAAAAAAAACCTTACATGAGTGACATACACAAGAAAAATATTTGTAAGATTAATAAATTATCTATGTAGTTGACATGTCCTTAAAACTAAAGGGCGGCGGTGACAGGTTGTGGTGACGTGCGAAGATAGCGGTGACGGCAGCGGCAGTGACAGCGGCGGTGATGGTGAGGGCGGGTGGTGGTGGTGACAGCGGCGTTGAGTTATTTAGGTTATTGATGTAATGTAATTTTGATGAATTGTTAAAACTTAAAATCAATATTTATACTATATGATAAAGCAAATAACATTTTTAACTTTCAATATTCAACAATTCATCAAAACCACATTACATCAATAACATACACTACTCGTCGTCGCCGCCGCCACGCTACCGCCACTCGCCGCCACCACCGCCATTACACCACCGTATCAGGCGGGTGCCGTTCTAGTTGAAATTTAAATTTAATGTCGAAACTCAAAAGAATATTTGCTTTATGATATAGTATAGATATAGATATGAAAAGTGCTAGAATGACAAACTAATTACAAAGGGGTGTTAGCCCAGTGGTCAGGGGGTTTTCCATTGTGTGGTTTCCTCCTTGGGGTCTCAGGTTCGAATCCTGCCACATGCAAATGTGGTGAGGGGGCCTTAGCAATGTTATACCCATCTAACACATGGGGAGCAAACCCTTTAGGGCATTGCCAGGAGTCGAACCGGCGTGGGCGCATCCGCGTTGGAAGCGTTAGCCATTTATATGTTGCTGCCTTAAAAAAATTAGAAATATATTATTTACAAATTGAGTTATCACATGACATGGACCAGTTAAGTTTTAATTTTTTTGGTTTTTCATGTTTTTCTCTCATCTCTTATTGGTAACACATTAATTTATACATATTTGTTTGTATTTAAATAAATTTTTGCTAGTATAACGAACGATTATTAAATATCGTAAGTAAGAAAACATTTAGTTGTGTTATTTTGTGCAGTTATTATGTTAGTACACATCTATACTATCTGATAAAAAAAATTATTTTTGAAAGTATTGAAAAATTTGTAATATTTTCACCTAGAAGCACTTAAAATATTTTTACTTACACTATCCTTTTAACATTAATGATTAAATTACACTATTAATCATTTATCTTTTAAAATATCTCAATTAATTTTTGACATCAATTATCTATATCACTCGTCGGCAAATCCATTACCAACAATCACCCCACCACCACACCGTCGTCGCCACGATCACCGTTGAATTACGTGGATCCTGTGTTAGTTATATTAACTGCACATCCATTTCTTTAATCGGGTCCAACCGGTAAACTAGTATAATGACCGGTTCGAAATATGATCCTGTAATCCAACCACACAAACACAAACACACAAGTGAAAGGATAAAGTCACATAACAAAACAAAGGGTGGGTTTGAAACAACAAATGGGGAAACCAAAGAAAGAACTCTTGGCATCAGCACCGTGGCGAGCCGGCGGCGATGACCAACGGGATAAATTCAAAGACGCCAAGCTCAAAGTGACCGCCCAGCCAGGAGCCACACCTACTATGCACATCCCCGGCAAGAAATCCCCCAAAAACCCATCTGCTGCTGATTCTGATCATTCCCTCGAAATTGACCCGGAACTCCGTTACAGCTTCCAACGCAATTTTCAGGTCAAATTCAAAACTCATTTCGTCAATTATTACATGTAATTTGGATGTTTTGTTTACTTGGTTATATGTTTCTATGCATTATCATATTACAAGTTATGTATATCATATGCTGATATGGATATTATTTGACTTTGCGTTAATTGTGTTCAATTGTTATGGCATTGTAACAATTATGAAAGCAGTATGTATGTCGTAGTATGTCAACGAGTGACATGTTTAATCTGTAATATCATTAAGGATACAAGCTATAAAGAAAAGGTTCTGTTATAGGGTAATAGGCTGTGTTGATATCTTTTCCTAACCCGATATTTATGGTTTTCGGAAAACATGGTTTATCAAATTGTCAATGTATGTTTTCCTTTGCTTTTCAAATACAGAAATTTGTATTGTCATCCTTTATGTCTGTTGTTTGTATTTACCTCTAGAGATTATGTCTTCCATCTAATCTCAATTGGGTCATATAATTCTTTCTTAGCTCAACTGGGAACGGTCTAAAAGCCTGCCCAAACAGCTTAAAAATCTCCAGAGTGCATTTTTAAGGCATGCTACCTCCTAACACTTTATTAAAACCTTTTTGATGATCTTTGTAACAGTATTATGTTTGTATCTGTATTTGTATCTAATGCTTTAGCTATATATACATATAACTTAAAAATGGACAAGAAAAGTTTTCCAGGTCAACCCATAAAAGTGTCACCTTACAACCTGTTAATTAATGAGCCCATCTTTTGCTTGTTGTTGGGTTTAGTAGAAAGAAGATTAGTGAGGTTTAGATGGGCCTTGGTGACTAATGATGGTTAATAGTAGGGAATCTACTGCCTGAACAGGCACTAGTTGCTGTATTGCTCACTTTATCCTTTACGTCCACCTACATATATGTGGTTGCCCAGAAAGCATTGGCCATAATGGTATCATTTAAACATGACTTATGAATGGTGGCTTGATGTGTGGGAAGGTTTATTTCAAGTAGGTTTGAAGTCTTTGATTTTCTTCAATCTTCTCTTTTTCTTATGTGTAGCCGTGTAGCTTGTGCATACGTTTTATAGCTTGAGCGTTTTATCTTATCTTAGGCTCTCTGACTTGTGCTTACATCATCTTAGAGTTTTTCCTTTTCCTAGAAATTTAAGGGCCTCGGGTTTCTTGTAGTTTAGCGGTTTAAATTATGGTCTTAATTTTGTGGACCTTTCAGTTAGTAATTTTGATTTATATGTTAATAAATTCGTCGTTCTTTTGTTTCAATGCAGTTCCTGCAGCGGGTTTTCAGCATTGATACTATTGTGAAACCCCTACCCTATTCAATGCAATACAATGTTTCTCGCAACCTAAGCTTTTTCACGCGTATCTTCACACAGTTTTATGGTAAGTATATTATACATCCAAACTTTGAATTTCTAAGTTTAATCACGTGAATGATGGTGCTTTAAAAGAAGACACAAAGTTGTATTTGAATATTTTCTCATGTTGATGTGTGCCAATTTTGGCAGATCCTCAAGGTATTGCCAATGCTCAAAAGTCTCTCGGATTAGGACAAGAAGATAGAGTCCGCAATGTCCGTTGATCAAGCTCGCAGATTTTCTTTTATTGTTGTATTTGTACTGAAACGCTGTGTGATCGTGTTACAATTTGACATCTTAAACATACCAAAAGGCAAGCTTTATGATGCTTTAGATCATTACATGTTCATTTATAATATTAAGGCTGGCAATTGGGTACCTGTTAAGACCTGTTAAAGTAACTGTTAAGCAAAAAATGTACTATGCAACTTTTTCTATTTTTAAAAATAATTGTTTTTAATATTTTAAAGTTCAACATTTAACTTTTTTGATACATAAAACGAATAACTGTCACGCTCAAATCATCAAAGGCAAGTGTTAAATGAGTCGTTTTCATGTTTGAAAGCTGAGAATTTTGTGCGCACCGAACCTGTTAAGACACGATTTGCCGGCCTTAAATTTTATATGCACTATAACACATATTTGTACTGGAACTGATCGGTTACCTTGTTCAGGTTGTGATTGCATACATTAACAAGTACATATCATAGGAATTTAAATTTGAATTTACATTTTCATATCTGATTGGATTTATAATAAAGAAATAGTGAAGCATTCTTTAACGAGTAAGGGGGTGTTTGGTAGGAAAGAATGATATAGAATGAAAATGTAATAGAAAATGAAATAGTGGGAAAAAGAATGAGTATTTGGAAAGAGAATGAATTATGCTGTTTGGTATTAAGAAAAAATGAATATAAAAAATTATAAGTTTTAAATAATAATAATATTAATACATATACATATACCATCATAAAAAACAAAAAAAAAAGTTTTTTTCTATTCTCAACAATTTATAGAGAATGAAATTGATTTCAACTTCTCAATTTTCATTTCTATTCTTTATTTTAAACAAAGAAGGAAAGTCTTTCCTATTTCTTTTCTTCCCTTTCCATTCTATCATACCAAACACACGGTATAAGAACCTTGAAAAGATGTGCATTGAAGGCATTATGTTTTGTACGATTTGGGTCATTTGGAAACACCGTAATGAACAAGTATTCTCACCGGTGCAGATTCGTTCAGATTTTTTGTTTGATTTCATCGTGGCTCAATCACACATGTGGTGCACGAGTAGATGTAGAAAGATCTCTGTCTCACGTGATGAGTGGTTTCAAAACCCTCTTAATTTTTTGTAAGCATTTTATTGTCTCATGTCGTCAAGTGATTTGCTTGATGACATTTTTATTTAATAATATTTTGCCGTTAAAAAAAAAATAAGAACCTTGAAAATGTGAAATAAAGCATTGAACATGCCATTTCTAAACAAATCGATTTTACTAATACATAAAGCAAACACTATTATGTCTTATGGTATCAACAGTCAAAAAGTATAGCCAAGTGATGGACTAATGCATGCTTTTATCTTCCTATGTAAAATAGTGAAGCATGCAGTTTCGTTCACTGTTTGTTTCTTTTTTGACTTGTTTTTTATGGTCACTGGTTACTAGATAGCTGCTCGTGCGATATGGTAATGGCAGCGAGAAGTGTAAGTTATTGATGTAAAAATGAGGATATTGTAGTTATTTTAGGAGTTCAATGATAAATGTTGTAAAGTAATATATTAAGGGTATTTTTGATAGACCATGTGTTTTAGTTGTTAAAGATGTTGATATACTAAAAGCATTTTGAAATTCAAAATCTGAATTTTAAGACATACTATAAATAGAAGACCAAAATATTTTATAATATAGTAGAAATTTGTGTAAATAAAGTAATTATGTTTTTAAATTAAAATCTATACGTATTAGTATCTACTAGCATGGTACCGGCGCGTTGCAGCGGATAAAATTGACATCACAAAATAATCCGATGTACACCTATTTTTTCCTCGAATGTAGCATGTTTAAATCGTAATGCTATACATATACTAACAAGGGGTGAATTGAGTGTGTTCAAGGGGTAAGTTATGTGTGTTCAAGGGGTAGGGAATAAGGAGGGTATAAGTGTCATTTTGCCATGTGTAACTTTCAACACGAAGGAGAGAGAGTGTTATTCTTTTTATAAAGAAGTATAGATATTGCAGCGAAGCACGGATTACATTAACCTTGTATGAATCATTACACTTAAATTTAAGTAAAAACAAATGTCTTGGTACACAGAGCATACACTTCATTAATATCATGTCCGGTGATTCACCATTCTCACACATTGATCACATTATATAGTTTTCCCATCTTTCGCAAGAATTGAGCCTGTGAGTCACGGTCTTTATCTGTGTGCCATATGATCGCATAATATCGGTACTGGTATGATTAATGAGTAATCTAAATTTTCTCAATATTCTAAAATCGTAGACATCAAACTTATTCATTAAAAATTTATTTTATGAAATCAAATTTAAATTTGATTGTTATTATTCAAATACCAAACACAGTGCTTGAATGTTTGTATAAGTGTATTTTGTGGCTTATTATGTGTTTTTTAAAGCTTATTTGTCAATTCTACAATTCTATTTTCTAATTATTAATTTTTTAAATATTTTTTAAATTTTATATTTATCTTTACTCCTATATAAACTAAACTACTAGTCCTCAGTTCAGACTTTGAAATGACTATATTATCCATCTTCTTTATTCATTAATTTAAACATATTTACCTAATATACCTATAATAATTTTAATAAATAATTTATTACATAGATATTTCAACTCTTAAATAACCATCAGAGCCGGCTTAACCGTTTTGGGGGCTTTAGGCGAGATCAAATGTGGGGGCCAAATTTATTATACAAATTAAAGTAAGCAAACAAAGCAAAGAAAACTAAAACATAACATTATAAGTCTTCGATAATCAAGTTACCCATTATAAATTCAAATTCCATAATCATTGTAGAGAGTGGAGAGTCTTCAATTTTCTAAAATAATAATGGGTAACTTCGATTTTCAAGAACATGGATGATGCTTGGAGGGAGTTGCAGCCGTTCAAGTCAACAGAAAAGGGAGCGGTTGTGTGTTTTATTGTCCCTAATTCTATATAACTATGCTTAAAAAAATAAAATCAGTTTATGCCTAGCCTAAACAACTATAATTTAGGGGTTCTAAATATTGGGGGCCTTAGGCCCATGCCTAATCCCATAATACTAACAAGCCGATCCTGATAACCATACTAACCCTTTTACATCAATTAATATTATATTCACCGTCACACTGCCACTAGAACCGACACTGCCGCTAAAACCGTCGCGAGAACATATTTGTAGCAAGTCAGAAAATAAACCATAAAAATAAGCTTTGAAAATGTAGAAAAAATTAAAAAAAGAAAGAAAAACAATTATACGCAATAAACCCTTTCAATAAATAAGCCAAGGCAAACACCCCCTTATACTTTTAAGTGGTGTTCAATTTCCATCCTCTTCATTCCTAAACCATAAACCAAAGACACCTCATTCTGTGTACTCAAAAACCCTTGGCTAAGCCCCAACCACGGTGCACTGTGACGTGGCGGTGGTCTATTTCACCTGGAACACCGTTAACAATTTTCACAATCATCAAAAGCAGAAATGAACACTAGACTGAATGGAACCAAAATGTTGCGCAATTTCCTGAAAAAAAGATCATATTGCACAAGAGGTGGAGATGGCAGTAGTCCTGAGAGCTCGAAAGTCCAAATCTTTGATCGCCATCTCAAACGCAAACAAGTTATAAAGTTCTTATCTTTTTTGCTTTTTTATGTATTTCAATTCATACCCTTATCTTGTTTTGTTGTATATATGAATCTTGTGTCATAATTTGTTAAATTTAATGTAAAATTGATGTTGGTTTTGTTGCAATGTTATGACCAACAATGTTATATTTTCTTGAAATAAGTTTTTGAAGTTGATAAGTGACAATTTGGGTATGTTACAATAGGTGTCTTGATGTCCTCACAAGAGGTCTCTAGTATGAGCAATATAACATCTTGGGGACAGCCGAGATACCCAATTAGGCCGCGTACATCTAAGTCAAAGGCTCACCTTCCCCACGTAACTTGAATAGGGAAAACCTCATCCATTTACCCGTTTTGCATATAAAGTCTATTCTTAGTTTAAATTTAGGTGATCCCTAAGTTTTGTGTCAAGTAACAGATATACTGAAAAAAAGTGACCCAAAATTTGGGTGTAGTACAATTGCTTTTGCTCAAAACAATTGCTTTATGTTATTAGGGGTGTCAGTTCCAGGCACAACCATGTACCTACAAGAGAAATAGACGGGTTTGGGTCATAAACAATTTGACATGACTTACATGTTTAATAATTGGGTTGGGTTTGGGTTGAGTTATTTGAATCCATGAAGACACCAACCTGAAATTTGTCAATCCGAACTTGACATGATATCCAGTTTGCCACCCTTATATGTTATATGAAAATTTGGATCTCAAAATCTTTTCAATTAGAAATAGTGAGGGACTTATCTACTGAAAATAAGCTTATCATGGTGTATATGCATCTTGTGTTTATGTTGAGGAAATTTGATTATATGTATAAAGGAGATACTTTATTTGGGTCTTAATTATTTGATATCAGTTTAGCCGTTTAGGTGAATATGAATCGTTAATTTTATGTTTTAGGCTCTAAAATTATTTTCACTTTATGGCAGCGTGATCGGGCTGCATGGTTGATAAACCGGAAGGATCCTTTGGTCAATACCGTGGCTGATAACCTTCTTGATCGCTTGGAGGTTACGAGATTTTCATTACTTTTATGCCCCCCTTCTTCCACCTTTGTGAAGTAAAATTTTAATCTCTGATTAGCTGGACTTGTATTATCTTTTTTATGTGGTATGTTAATCTGTCATTTGATGAACCAGTATGAACACTGTAGATACTCTACCTTGACTTGTGTATATATGTATACGAGGCTATGAGCACACATCTCTGCATATATGTATATGCATTATATTCATTGACATGGATGATTTAATGTTATCTGTTAATATCCTTGTGTAGGATGTCAAGAAGACATTTCCTACTGCTTTATGTTTGGGAGGTTCCTTGGAAGCAATTAGGCGTTCAGTACCTGGGCGTGGTGAGACTTTAACTATGTTTGTGTTTTATTTAACTAGAATATGTATCAGTGCATGAAGATTATACTCCGGAAATATTAAAATGTAATGAAGCATACATGCCACCAAAGCTAATTCTATTCTGTTTTAGGTGGCATTGAAAAGCTAATTATGATGGATTCATCATATGACATGGTGAAATTGTGTAAAGAGGCTGAAAAGGATTTGTCGAGTGATAACATTGAAACTTCATTTATGGTAGGCGATGAAGAATTTCTGCCTATGAAAGAAAGGTATGCCTATTTAACTCTGTGTGGAACCATGGGCCCTTTTTAACATAAACTATAATTTATGTGATTAATATATCATAACTCTTTTTTATAGCTTTTTTAACTTTGATATATATATATGGGTGTTAAGGTCTGTTGATTTAGTCATAAGCTGCTTGGGCCTCCACTGGACAAATGATCTTCCTGGAGCAATGATTCAGGTCCGTGCCAGTGCTTCTCTAGGTGCTGTGTTTCTGGCTTACTGCTAATGTGACGAGTTTATCATATTTGAAGTAGAGGTGACAAAATGGGCAGGTCAGGCGGTAAATGGGTCAAATCGGTCTTCGATCAATATGGAAAATCTAGTGTGTCGTAGGTTACAATTTATTTATTTATTTAAATATTTCAATTATGATCTTATATTTTATTGAGTAAAGTGATTAGAGGTTTAATGCATCGGAATTTAGCTTAGGCACCTGCTGACCCGTTCAACTCATTTACCATGTTTTCTTTTAACCTATTTTGTAATTTATTCTGCGGTTCTACCCTTCAAACACAAAACATAACCTGAACAGACATATTTAAAAGTGACGGGTCGAGGTTTCCACCTCCCCTCTGTCCCACAAGAAATGTTTTTTCTTATCTTGGATCATACAATGCCAAGTATTTATTCTGTTGCCAGGTGGACTAATGTACTTATACTTCTTATATGTGTGACAGAGTAGGTTGGCGTTGAAACCTGATGGCTTGTTTTTGGCAGCTATATTTGGTGGAGATACACTAAAGTTAGTTTTATACAGTTCTTTTTAAGGGGAAATTTTTTTGAGGCATGTTTTGTCTGATTCTGATCAGTTTCCTTGTAGAGAGCTGAGGATTGCCTGCACAATAGCACACATGGAGCGTGAGGGTGGCGTGAGTCCCCGAATATCACCATTAGCACAAGTATTATTCTTCGTGTTTATTTTGCTATATTACTTTAACGACCATATCTTTCCATTCATCTAGATTCTTGAGTCACACAAATATACCGTATATATACAATACAACACATTTAGGGACACTCGAATACCCTCCACTTTTAGAGCTTATTATTTATTTACTTAAAAACAATAAAAGACGATAGAGCTGATATTTGTTTTCCACTTTTCTGTTGAACATTTACTTCATGTCCATTTATTTAGTTAGGAGGGTAGATCATCTCAAAATGAAGTTTTTACTATATTTTCACAGCACTAAGCCTACATATAAAGTAGTTATGAATCACACCTGCTATTGTGGTGACTTTATCTTTCACTATACCCGCTTGCATAGGTAAGAGATGCAGGCAATCTGTTGACTAGGGCAGGTTTCACACTTCCAGGGGTCGATGTTGATGAATACCAGGTTAGATATAATAGTGGTGAGCATTTTCTCTGTGTTTAGCTTTGTTTTTAGGTTTTAAGTTAATAAATTTATACCGGTCTAATTACAATCGAATCTCATATTAGTTTAGACAAACTTCAATCTAATCCCGTTCATCCCTTTCATGCTTAGCTCTGGAGCTAATAGAACATTTGCGTGCAATGGGTGAAACTAATGCTCTTGTAAATAGAGTAAAAGTAAGAATTTATTTTCCCGTCTTTCATTTCTTTTTTACAAATTCGTTGGACTTCTTCCTGTCTTGACATCTTTCAACTGGTTGCACGGATGGATTTAGTTTTTGAAAAGGGATACCGCTCTAGCCACGGCAGCTATTTATCAGTCGATGTTTGCAGCGGAAGATGGCACCGTTCCTGCAACTTTTCAGGTGATTCTTAATAAGTTCTTGATGATAATAACTATTTTTTTCATATGGTGAAGATATACTATTAGTATTGTGTCTAGGTAAGCTAATCTGTTGGGCTTATAGCTTAAGCGTATTAGATATAAGCTGATAATTTAAGCTTTCAAGGTGTTTAGGTAAGCTTATTTAAAGGGGATTATACCTTTTAGGGGAAGGATAAAGTTGACAAGCTTAGGGTGTGTTTGCATGTAACTTACAGAAGCTTATAAGGATTAAACTTATGGGTTTTAAAAGCATAATCTCGTAAATTTGGTTGGTTCACAAAACTATTTGGAGCTTATGGATAAACTAAGCTCTTAAACCTGAAATAACTGGAAGTAGCTTTTGAAAAGTAACTTGATCTTATAAACAGGTAAATTACCTAAATACCCCTTTATTAAGGGCACATCTTTGAGTTATATTTGTTTGTCCATTTGTGTCATATATATTCTCCGTAGTATATAAAAACAAATTCTCCAGCTAATAGCTAGTTTTGCCACAGACATTTATAAACACAAACTCTCCAGCTAATAGCTAGTTTTGCCAAACATACCCTTAAGCCATTTTTCACTGCTTATTGCATATTGCTTACGCTAATAGCTAGTTTTGCCAAACGTACCCTTAAACCGTTTTTCACTGCTTATTGCATTATTGCATACCCTAATAATCTCAAGCTATAAGCTTGCCTAAATACTTTCTTAGTAGTAACAACTCTTGAACCCAATATTATCTTGTTCAAGAGGCTCGGTTATTACTAGGTGGGTCAAACGAGAAATGTCCCTGATCAAGTTATTTCCAAATGAAAAAATAAGTATTTGCACGATGTCATTTTTTCTTGTAATAAAAGTACCTCACATAATGCATCAAGTATTAGTTTGGGCAAAATGTGGAAAATAATTGTAGCAATGTATACCAATTATATCGTTTTTCACATGCATTGGAATAGGTGATATACATGACTGGGTGGAGGGAACACGAGTCTCAGCAGAAGGCCAAGCGACGTGGATCTGCTACTGTATCTTTTAAGGACATTCAGAAGGAATTTGGTGGTCAAACTTCATGAAAGACAGTACTATCCTTCTGTATAACAATAAAACACTGTTATTCAGGTATCGATAACAGATATCTAAAAACCATGTCGAAAATCTAGAAACAGAATTTACTAATATAAATGTCTCAATGTACAACCTTTAAGAGTTACAATCTTGTTGCCAGTTATTTTTCTTCCTGAAATTTTTGGTTCAAGGAAGAATAGTATGTAGTGTACTTTGTAATGAACTTGTAGAGTTTCTATTTGGGAAGAAAGGTGGACTCATAATCCTTGTTTATGTATCTGATTTGATGAGATTATTTGACACCCTATTTCAAACTCTGCATTCCATTTCTATATCAAAATTTCGACCTACATTTCATTTTCTAGTCAGATACAGCCAAAGTTCACTGAATAAAGATTCATTTGGGTATTTTAAAAAAAATGTAGAGCGTAACTTCTTTAGATCATAACACATGTAACATGAAATAACATAACTTTTCTAACAATGTTGTCAATTTGATAAGACCCACAATAAAAGACTATAGCATCCAAGAGTCCAAACCAAGACTTCACTTTATGATATAACACAAAAGATTGATTGTGCAGAGAGAAAGGTATCCAGAAAAGAAGAATTATGTATTACTCAATGCCCACAATTTGCAAAAAAAAAGAAAAGAGACAACCCCTAAAGTTATCATTCTAATTTTGATTTTGGAATCTTTAATTTTTTCTTCTTCTTGAAGAAGACTAAAAGAGAACTTGCAGCAAAGAGAATAAAATTTGAAATTTTGTTTACTGATAGTCTTACTTATAACCGAAGTACATACAATAGATTTTGAGCTATAATCACATACATACATATCAAAACATATGACCTTTTCATTGTCGCGAATATTTAATGAAGTACGGGAAAAAAACAACGAAAAATGTTACATGACTTAATTATAACATATATTAAGTTATTTTATCGAAACAATCCTAATAACCATCATTTTAAAAGACAACAATATATGACTCGACCCCTCAATGATTTGGGAATAGATTCTTGTAAAGCTTTATACTCTAAAACATATATAAAGTCAGGAAGCATCACAAGCTAGTTTATGAACTATCAACAAGCATGAAACAACTTTTTTCCACAAGCAAATGGTTTTGTTTTCTCTACATATTTGTTGTAGTAACAGCGAATGCAGATGACCTTACAAGCTCACTATGCAACACATGCACTCCCGTATGTTCAACACCGCCATCTCCTACAACGTCCAAACCTCCGCCACCATCTCTCCCATCCAAACCACCACCAATATCTCCTCCACGTGTTCCTTCTTCCAAGTCACCGCCAGCATTAACTCCTATCCACAATGTTCCACCTCCACCAAGATTTTATTACTTTGATTCGCCGTTTGCTATATCTCCACCTCTAGCAAAGTCATTTCCACCACCATCTTATGTCTCATCGGGTGGCAATAACAACGATGATTCTCCACCATCTCCAAGATTCATGTACTTCCCTTCCACGCCTGTTGCTGCTGCGGCTGGTAATAATATTGGACAAAATAATTATCCATATCCGTATTACATGTATGATTCAAAGGCTGCTGCTTCGTTTTCTGTACGATTTTTGTGGGTTGTAACGTTGTTGTTATGTTTACATGTCACACTTATTGTTTGATCATCAAACGAGTTTCATATTCGGAAAATGTAGAATATAATAGAGTATCTATATCTATTTTGAAAAGGTTTTATCTTTATTTCTTACTGACAGCTAGTATGTATCTATATATTGTTGATTGTATTTAAGTTCTATGATCGATGTGACAAATATATATATATATATATATATATATATATATATATATGAAAGAGTGATATATATCTTCTTTTTTTATCGTTTCATTCTTTTGAGTCGTTGTAATTTATAAGGAGACAATTAATTCATGGTTGTTTATATCATGTCAAAATTTCGTTGTTTTTACTAGAAATTAACTTTGTGGTTTCAACTGCAGCCGGCCAAGAATGTTTTGTTATGTCTTCATATATAAATGTTCACGAGGAGCTACTGATACAAGTACGAACTGTCATACCTACGGTCAAAACACCAAAGTCATAAGGAAGAAAAAAAATTTAGGCCAAATATAAAAGAAATTTTTTTTCTTTCTTTATGTTAGTCTTAGAACTATATACATAGCCAAGACCTAAGAGTATAACTTTCAATGATAGAAAGGTAGCTAAATAAATAAAGGGTCCTGCTATAGGGACACCCCAAATTCGGCAAAAACACCCACTATACTGCCCGTATGGTCCAATAAAATTGACACATCGCATTTTTCTGACAAGTCAGATGTTTTTCTGACATGCACATGATGGATATAATGGTCTTTTACTCTTACTTTTCATTAAAACCCTTTTATGTTAATATATACTCAATTATAACCCCTTGATTTTATAGTTTGTACTTTTCTATTATTTGTTTAATATAAAATAAATGGGTTTTCTAATATATGACCTAAGGGCACATGTAACAAATATTTATTATGTTAAATATTCTTATTGAAACTTTACATTAATTACATTAATTATATACTTTTTACCATATTTACCCTTTTATACTTCAATCTTAAAATTTTCCTCTTTTAACAACCACTATTTTTTTTTTTTTTGAACAACAAAAATTAGATATTTTTAATTCTCTCTAAAATTACAGTTTCATCACCGCTAAAATGCATGAATGTATTATTGCCGCTGTTTATCCTATATTACACCCAAATTAACAGTGAATATTTTTATGAGTAAATTACACTTTTCGTCCCTAAACTTTGCTCGTTTTTCACTTTTCGTCCCTAAAGTTTAGAAAATTACAATTTTGACCTTAAACTTGGCCAATTTTTTCAATAATCGTCCTTTGGCCATACGGTGTTAAAAAATTGCCGTTAACGACCGCTCGTGCCAAACACGTGAGGGCACTTCCGTCTTTTCATCTTCACAAAGTCCTAATATACTGAGTTAATTACACTTTTCGTCCCTGACGTTGTCATACCTTTCAGTTCCAATCCTTTCATAGTCTTCTTCCTCATCCAACCATATAAACCCAAATACAATCTATTATATATTCTCGATCGAACTCACCTAAAAAGCAATCACTCAAATTGAAACACATATAATTAATTCTATAAATCATATCAAATATAATTTAAAAGATACATCAAAATCTACATAATAGCATGCGGTGGTGGTGGTCGATTTGCAGATTCCCAAAAACTTAAAAAAAGAACAAAAAGAAAACAACAACTTCTCTCTTCAAATCAATAACCGTTTCTGATCAAATCAAGGTGATAATCATAAGGTTTTGTTCGGAGTGAAATTCTGATCAAGTAGATGTGTTCAGTTCTCCATTTTCGTTGAGTTTTGGTGTTGGTTACAGATTCCGGCGAGAAGTTGAGTTTTCCGGCAAGGTTCAAATCGAATAATTTTTGCCTAGGGTTTGTTCGCGATCAAGTGTTGAGTCGTTTGGTGGTGGATTCAGGTCTTAACTCGAAGAAACAACAAAGATATCATCATTTTAATCTTTCCGGCGAGTTTTCCGACGAACTTGAAAACAGTTTTTGTTGGTTAGGGATTGTTCTCGGTGTTATTTAGAGTGTTCTCGGTGTTATTTAAAGTGTTCTTGGTGGTGGTGGTGGTGATGGGGTGGACGGATCTTGATGATGCGGTTGTCGTCGATATAAAGTCGGCTGCGGATGAGGTAACAGTGTGCCACAAAGATGTGCCGGCACCGGAAGTCGAGGAAAGAAGAAAAGCCAAGAACTGATGAGCTCACGGTGGTCGGATCTTGGCAACCACCACCTCAAAAAATGTCGCCGCTGCCACTGTCACACTACCACCGATGCAATCCACCGCCACCGATATTCCCCCATCATTTCAGATTTTTGAGGTTTGTATTTGAGATTTATACTTAGCTTTAAGATTTGGGTTTATTATATATGAATGTATTCTTATTTAATTACATTTTTCCGATCTGGTGATGATGATGATCATCTGATCATGATGATGATATGGGTTGTAATTTAAAAGTAAATTACATTGCAATCTGGGTTATATGGTGATGATTTGCAATCTGGGTTATATGGTGATGATGATGATTTGATGAAGATGATGATAACTAATAGAGTAAATTGTAATTACATTTTAGATCTAGGTGAATTTTTTGGTTTAGATTTGAATATTTATTTTGAATATGGCTAATAAATAGATCTTAATTGTATTTGGTTGTGTAAAATCTGAAAAAACATGATGGCCGGACTATTTTCCGGCGAGAATAGGTGGTGGTGCTGCGGTGGTGGGTCACAATGGTGGTGGTCGGATGCTTGAGAGGGAAGAAGGGGTGTTTGAGAGGAAGAAGGATGTCTAAAGACAAAAATGCCCTCACATGTTTGTCACATGTGAGCATTAACGGTCAGAAACTCACGGTGTTAGGCCAAAGGACGATTATTGAAAAAATTGGCCAAGTTTAAGATCAAAATTGTAATTTCTAAACTTTAGGGATGAAAAGTAAAAAACGTGCTAACTTCAGGGACGAAAAGTGTAATTTACTCTATTTTTATTAAACAACCTGCACTAGCATTTGAATTTAAAAGGTAATAACTTTTTCATATTAATCAAACACTTGTCGTAGTGTTACTTGAGATCACTTGCCAAGAAAAAGCAAAATAATAATAAGTATTCAATATCTACTTTTTTAATTATCAAATAATATAAAGCACAATATTAATATTTTTCTTTCAGATGGATAGACATATTCTTTTGGATTTAAATTTAAATGTATTCCTTTTGAAGTATATATTATTGAAGAGCAAAGCTAAAACAACAAAACAATTAGTGAACAACCTCATTTTTTCGGAATTTTTTGTACGGATGGTAACATTCACAAGACTACAAGAGGGATGGTGTTTCTAGTTTATCTTTCAAGAATATTTGTAAAAGTAGGAAGTCCGGTGTTGTCAAAACCGGACTTTGACAAATCACCCAAGTCCGGCGTTGTCATCGCCGGCCTTCCATTACGTGGCATGTCCAGTTGGCTGTGGAACTTAAGTCCGGTGTTTCAGATACCGATCTTCAACTCTTTTCCTTCTAAGTCGTTGTTTGTGGGGACCAGTGGTGGTGTTATTGTTGGATGGAATGAGGAACCACAACCACAGTGGTTGTAGGCTGCCGGTGGTGGTGGATGAAGAAGATGATGATGAGGTGTAGGCGCTAGTGTGTGGTGGTGAATGGTGTTAGAGGGTACCCAATGCCCAGGACTCATCCACCAAAGACTAGTCCCTGTCAGCGCCACATCAGCAAAAAACACTCCAAGGACTAATCCCCCCAAAATACACCCAATGCACTCATCCCTCAAGGACTAGTCTTGGACCCACCAATTATTTAATTATACCCTTTTATCCAAACTTGACACTTTTAACCCTTCAAAATTAATAACAAACTAAAACATACACAAATAAGAAACACTTCATTAAAAATAAAAACATTACAATACTTATTAAAAATAAAGAAAACACACATTAAAAAAAAACATTACAATAGTTTATTTTAAAAAAACACACATTAAGCCGGGAGGCGCCATATATGCTCCGTAAGATCATGACGAAGAGCATGATGCACAGTGCGATCTCGAAGCTCCTTGCCGGTTCGTTGGTGAACTGCCATCCTTTCCTGGAACGTACGCTCAGGTAAGACGATTGGATCATTATCGTCTCCATCATCGAGTGAGCTTATGGCGTACCCCGCGTCTTCAACCTTCATGTTATGCAATATAACACACGCGTACATTGTTCGAGTTATTCGATTCACGCTTTTTGATCTTGCTGGTTGGCTTAGAATGTGCCATGAATTTTGAAGTCCTCCAAAGGCACGCTCGACATCTTTCCGAGCACTTTCTTGATACTTTTTAAATTTCTTCCGCTTCTCATCTTGAGGGCATGAATACGACTTTACAAAAGTCGACCATTCGGGATAAATGCCGTCGGCGAGATAGTAACCTTTTTTGTAGTGGGTGCCATTAACAGTGAACGAGCTATCAGGCGCACGATCTTCTATGATTTCCCTAAATAAGGGCGACTGGTTGAGAACATTTATATCGTTGTTCGAACCAGCTGTGCCGAAAAAGGCATGCCAAATCCACCTATCGTACGAAGCTACCGCTTCAAGCATGATGGTTGGATGACCGTGATCACCACGCGTAAATTGACCTTGCCATGCCTTGGGACAGTTCTTCCAAGGCCAGTGCATGCAATCAACGCTTCCAAGCATGCCTGGGAAACCATGAAGCTCCTCATGTCGAGCATACAAGCGTTGTATGTCCTCCGGTGTTGGTCTGCGCAAGTATTCATCCCTGTAAAGTTCAAACACACACTTACAGTAATAGTCTAGATAACATCTTGCTGTTTCTTCACCCATCTGTAGATACTCGTCAAGCGAGTCGGGATTGTAGCCATACGCCAACTGACGTATGGCGCATACACACTTTTGGATTGCACTGAAACCAACCTTTCCTCGACCATCAACCTGCTTGTCTTGCATTCTTTGAAAATGCAAAGGCACAGGACCTGGATGTCGAGATGGGTATGATATTATGTCGTTCACAATGCGCATGAACATAGGTCTCGACATACGGAAGCGTCGCCTAAAGTTCTTCAACGAATACGTTGGGTTTTCGTTAAAATAAGCTGCCATTAGGCGCTCTTCAGCACCATATCGATCTCTCTCGACGGACATACGGGGTATGAATGGTCTTGATGATTCACCTTGTTCAAGCAAATCAACACATTCGGCCATGATGCCCATAAGCTCATCATCATCGTCTTCATTTGGAAACAAATCGGGTCTGATGTACGTTGATAAACTCGAACGAAACTGGTTGTTCATGATGATTTATGTGTATATGTTAATAATGAAAGTGTGGTGTGTTCTAGTGCTTATGAAGGTGTATATATAGGCTTTTTCAAAAACTAGCCGTTAAAGGACTAAAAGTGTAAATTTTTTGGACTGCAGGTGGTCAAACAGGCCGTTAGAGGGACCTGTTTTGCCAACTTTTGAAACTTCAAATGTTTTGTCTTTTTCCTTGAAATATAGCCGTTGCATTTAAAAAAAAAAAAAAAAAAAAAAACCATACGAAGCGACTCGTCCCTGCAGGAACGAGCCCCTCGGACGAGTGCCCCGAACGAGCCAGGGACGAGTCCCACCCAACGGTGTGGACTCGTCCGAGGCCCTCGGACGAACCCCCCGCACGAGGGCATTGGGGAGCCTCTTAGTGCCCTGATGGTCTTCCACGTTACATTAACTTGATTTTCTTTTTTAATATGGATAGTTTCTAATGAATGATGAAAATGAAAGAGTGAAATACAGATTTGATCAACTTTTTTCTATCAAATAAGTCATTCAATGACTTGATACCATTGCAAACAAAGACTTTTTTTTTCAAAAGCTTGAAGAATATCAAGCTATTGGTAATAGCTTTTTTTTCATAAAATTTATACTTTTATCCCTAATAACTTACATTTCTAACCTTGGTTTTACACATTTTCATTTTCTATCCTACTTAAAGTTATCTAATTAATCTAATTTGTTAAATATTCACACTTAATTTAATTATTTTTCAAAAACTAGCCGTTAAAGGACTAAAAGTGTAAATTTTTTGGACTGCAGGTGGTCAAACAGGCCGTTAGAGGGACCTGTTTTGCCAACTTTTGAAACTTCAAATGTTTTGTCTTTTTCCTTGAAATATAGCCGTTGCATTTAAAAAAAAAAAAAAAAAAAAAAAAAAAAAAACGAAAAAAAAAAAAAAAAAAAAAAAAAAAAAAAAAAAAAAAAAAAAAAAAAAAAAAAAAAAAAAAAAAAAAAAAAAAAAAAAAAAAAAAAAAAAAAAAAAAAAAAAAAAAAAAAAAAAAAAAAAAAAAAAAAAAAAAAAAAAAAAAAAAAAAAAAAAAAAAAAAAAAAAAAAAAAAAAAAAAAAAAAAAAAAAAAAAAAAAAAAAAAAAAAAAAAAAAAAAAAAAAAAAAAAAAAAAAAAAAAAAAAAAAAAAAAAAAAAAAAAAAAAAAAAAAAAAAAAAAAAAAAAAAAAAAAAAAAAAAAAAAAAAAAAAAAAAAAAAAAAAAAAAAAAAAAAAAAAAAAAAAAAAAAAAAAAAAAAAAAAAAAAAAAAAAAAAAAAAAAAAAAAAAAAAAAAAAAAAAAAAAAAAAAAAAAAAAAAAAAAAAAAAAAAAAAAAAAAAAAAAAAAAAAAAAAAAAAAAAAAAAAAAAAAAAAAAAAAAAAAAAAAAAAAAAAAAAAAAAAAAAAAAAAAAAAAAAAAAAAAAAAAAAAAAAAAAAAAAAAAAAAAAAAAAAAAAAAAAAAAAAAAAAAAAAAAAAAAAAAAAAAAAAAAAAAAAAAAAAAAAAAAAAAAAAAAAAAAAAAAAAAAAAAAAAAAAAAAAAAAAAAAAAAAAAAAAAAAAAAAAAAAAAAAAAAAAAAAAAAAAAAAAAAAAAAAAAAAAAAAAAAAAAAACATAAAAAAAAAAAAAAAAAAAAAAAAAAAAAAAAAAAAAAAAAAAAAAAAAAAAAAAATTTTTTCTTTTTTCCTAGTAAATCCCCTTCCTTCCAAATTCCTTTCTTCCTTTACAAACTCTTTTTTTTTAAACAAATCCCCATCAGAAATAAAATAAAAGTCACATATATTGGTGTTTGCTATTCAACGGAAAGCGACCTGAAAATTGGAACAGTACAACTACCGGAAAAACCACAGCAGCGGAGCCTACACCTCATCATCCTCATCATCATCATCCATGTGATGACAAATAAAGCAATTTGATTGGTTGTTTTAATTCAAATAAAAGTTCTTTTGTTGGGGTATAACAAAACAATAAAACAATTCCAAACAAATTTTACAGTAGATAAACAAATATAACAATATTAATTAAAATAAAGCAATTTGATTGTTTTTTGAAACCTATATAAACTTATTGATTTATTGAGACAAATTTGATTGTTTTATTTTTTCTTATTTTTTTGGAAATACAATCTTAATTCGTTTTACATATTTTTTTATTTTTTCAAAAGATTTTGATATTATGTAAAACAAATAATATCTATTTACATTTAGGTGTTATTAGATGTACCTACAAGTCATCTAAAATTGATCTTTATATAATTTTAGAATATTCTTGACATTAAGTTTTTTTTTCTTACTTTTCCAACTTTATATTATTTTGTTGTGGCCCCTCATTTTTTATCAACTGTATTTATCTATATTTTTTCAATAAATATGAAACTTACAAAAATATAATATATGATTTTAAACAAAATTACGTCACTGTTTGAGCTTTTCCAATTTTTCTATATAAAATTTTAGTTTTACAACAATGAAAAACAACCATTAATGTGTTAAGTCATCACATAAAAACACTCCAACCAAATATTTAAAACAACAAAAATTGTAGTCGCTTATTCTATCACTAATTCCATCAATATTAATAATAATAATATTGAACTTTAATTCCAGATTTTATAAAACAAAAATTAAAAACTGGAACAATTAAATATGATTTCTAACATATAAATTAGTACACATTTGATTCACCGCCGACTGTCACCTCCAGCCACCATCAGCGCCCACCCTGACCGTCACTTCTGACCAGCTCTTGCTATCTCCGTAAACCACCACCACCCACCCCTTTTTGGATTTATTAAAAACTGGAAAAAAAACAGCCGTCAACAACCACCACCACAACTGATGTGAAAAGAGATGGTCGGCAGAGGCTATAAATCTGTTTTTTAGGGGGACGTCAGTGGATCTGAAAAGAAAGAAATAGATAGGCGGTCGTTGTTAGGCGGCGGTGGATCTGACCCGTGACTTTTGACCACCCCCGGCTACCTCCGTAAACCACCACCACCCATCCCTTCCTGGATTGAGGAACCGCAAAATACAGCCGCCAACAACCACCACCACGGTGGAATCTGAAAAGAGAGAGAAAGAGACGGTTGGCAGTGGTGATATGTCCGTTTTATTTTTAGGCGGCGATGGTGGATCTGTAAATATGGGGGTGGCCGTTGGGGGAAGATGGATGTGTTTTTTTAGGGGAATATAAGAGTATAAGGGATTATATATGGGAGCTAGTTTAGGGTTGGAGAGAGTTTTCTTTTTGTTAAATTTTTTCATAACAGTATTTCATTATGGTTGAAACTAAATGGGATTTCTATTTCATGTATAGAGTTTGTGTTTGTTTGGGTCATTTTCAACCGTTAGATATCAATAAATATCATCTAAAATTATTAGCCATTAGATTGTGATCCATGTGACAACTAATGGGATAACTTGATTGGCTATCTTTTAAAAGGAAAAGTTATTCATATATGTTTCTTTTTTGCATATTGCACCATAATTTTTTTTTTTAAAAATATTTTTTAGTTTTTACTAAATAGTTTTATACTTTTCTATATTTTTTAGATTTAGTTTTAAATTATAGATTCAAATATGATCATTAATTATGGGAAGTAATTTGTATATTTTATAATTTAGAAAGTAATTAGTTTAATAATATAATTACAAAAAATAATTCCTAAATTTTATATAATCATTTTTAAAATTACTTTGTTTTGATTTTTTTATAACATTTTCTTTTGTTTTATGTCCTATGCTGTTAACGTGTTATGATTTATATAATACTTTTATTATATAACGTAATAAATATTGGTTATACGTATTTAGTTTTATATCGTTAGTATATTACCATATTTAAATAAAAGATATTACCGTTACAAATGAAAACATCATCATTTTTCTATTTATGTTTGTTAAATTACGATATTATAATAATTTAACATAATCATTGAATCTCGCTTATGTTATCATTTAGTTTAATTATAAACTAAAATTCCTAATAATCATTATCCAAATATATTACTATAATAGTATTTATATTAATTTTTTTAGAAAAAGTCTCACTAATTTACACTTTTTAGCCCTAAACACTTAATTTATATTTTTCACAATTTCTATACATCAGCTTGAGAACATTTGTTTTAAGTTATCATCATTTAATTATTTAAAAAACTCAACATATGAAATATTGTTTACAAAAAAGTATTTCAAAGGATGAAATACAATATATGTGTTCAACGTTCTTGAAGTATATTCCTTTAAATTTGTTTTTACTTACATTTTTACATTATAAATTATATAAAACATAGTTCCACAATAAATCTAAAACTTATCTATAATAACACTCAAGAATATAACATAAAAGAAGATCTCTCTAATAACTTACTAGCCAATTAAAATCTCTCTATTTTCTTAAATTGGACACTGATTATGTCATTAATTTATTAATATATTTAACATTTTTTAGCTTTTCATGATTATTAATAAATAAATTATATAAAACATAGTTCCACAATAAATCTAAAACTTATCTATAATAACACTCAAGAATATAACATAAAAGAAGATCTCTCTAATAACTTACTAGCCAATTAAAATCTCTCTATTTTCTTAAATTGGACACTGATTATGTCATTAATTTATTAATAATTTAACACACTAATATTGAATCTCGCTTATGTTATCATTTAGTTTAATTATAAACTAAAATTCCTAATAATCATTATCCAAATATATTACTATAATAGTATTTATATTAATTTTTTTAGAAAAAGTCTCACTAATTTACACTTTTTAGCCCTAAACACTTAATTTATATTTTTCACAATTTCTATACATCAGCTTGAGAACATTTTTTTTAAGTTATCATCATTTAATTATTTAAAAAACTCAACATATGAAATATTGTTTACAAAAAAGTATTTCAAAGGATGAAATACAATATATGTGTTCAACGTTCTTGAAGTATATTCCTTTAAATTTGTTTTTACTTACATTTTTTACATTTAAATCTATATATTTAATAGTTTATCTTATCTTTAAAATGTTATAAACGGTCGGCTTTCATCTAAAAGTAATATATTGTTTATAATAGTGTAAAATAACAATGTAATACATCATGTGTAACAATAAAGTAAATAAAATGATAGTGACCTGTTATGACTTTTAATAAAGTAAATAAAAGTTAGGTTAACAAAATTTTAAAATAAAAGAGAACTGTCTAACTTCAATTGACCAATCACAACTATCGAGTCCTCTATATTAATTTATTAAAATTTTATCATATGAATTATACTGGATTTTTACCCGTGTATATAGACGGACAAACACAAAACATTACATTATAAAAATAATTAATAATATACTAAAACACGGTTGCTCTAATAACATATTGACCAATCATAGTTCTTGATTTCCTAAAGTTAACTTTGTTTTAAATTTTGACTTTAATTTATACTTTTTTGTTTTCCATCATAAATTTACATTTTTTTAACCAATAATTTCAATATAATAAATAAAGAATAATAGCTAATATATATTCAATAAAATAATAGATAATATATATCCAATAGAATAATACCTAGTATATATCTTAATTTGGGGAAATAAAGATATTTAATTGGTTAATAAGTGGTTAGATATACTATATTTAGACTATTAGATGAGATTAGCTAATACATTTAATTATAATAGTTAATATATAACTTTTAAATTTGTATTTATTAGTGTGTTAAAATGTTAATAAAATTCATGACATAATAAATGTCCAATTTAAGAAAATAAAGATATTAGATTGACTAATAAGTTATTAGAGAGCCCTTGTTTTATATTATATTCTTGAGTTTTATTATATATAAAAAATGGATGAGATTAGTGAATAAAAAAAAGTGTAAATTAGTGAAATTTTGTAACATCCCAAAACTTTTTGACGTTGACCGTTAACTTGTCGTTAGCGACCGTTAGTTACTATGTGTTTTATATGTGCTTACGTGAATTAAATGATTTACGTGAGATATGTGTTAAAGTGATTTAAAGTAATGAAATTAAAGTTGATAATGATTAATAAAGTCAATTAATGTTCCCGATAAGATATAAGGGTCGATAAATGTTTTCATATGCGTTAAACGAGCCGTTAAGTGCCGAAATGAGTTATAATGAAGTGCGAGGGCCTAGATGTAAAGTTTTGAAAGTTCCTCCAGTATATAAGGGGCCCTATGCACGACCCTAATGCCTTTTGATCAGATATAAACCCTAGAAATTTCTATCACACAAAACCCTAGGTCAAATCTTCAAGTTATAGTTGATTTCGGAGTATTTTGGAAGGGTTTTTGCTTGGTTTTCAATCCGTTGATCAACTTTACAGGTATAGCATCATCTATTGATTGTTAATTAAGTTTTCAATTAGGTTTTGTCCATGTAGATTCGGCCATGAGGGTTGGGGTTGCTTGATCTTGATGTTTTAGGTTAAAAACGACGTTTTCGTGAGTAAAATCGTTAATTGAGTTGGTTAACTATATCAAGATGCAAACTTTAAGGTTGAATGATGTTGATTATATGTATATAAGTGAATCCCAGGTGTTTAATTAGATCCATATGGGATCAATTGCGTTTTTGTATAAATCGTTGCGGTTTTGAGTCGTTTTGATGATCAAAAAGAGGGATTCATGTATGCAATTGATTCAAAGATCAATTGATGTTTTCAAAGGCTTAATTATGACCTATTTAATGTTAATTTAATGGGTATAAGTCGTGGTGGAGGTTTGGGATTCGTTTGAAAGGAGTTTAAGATGAAACGAAATCGAAGTTGCTGGTCGAACCCCGATATGCGGTGCATGGGGATTCCATGCGGTGCATAAAGTGAGTCTGGGATTTTCTGATCTCTGAAAAAGTGATTTATGCGGCGCATAGAAGGGGCATGCGGCGCATATTCTTGTCTGGTGGTCGTTTAGGCTTGTTTTCATGCTTGTTTGACCCATAGACCTTATGCTTAGGTTACCTTATGGTATAGGGAACTTAGAGAGGTTCTTTGGAACTCGAACAAGATACTTTAAAGTTGCTTATTGATCGTTGTGCTCGTCATCAGGTAAGATACATGACTTTTCTCACGCTGGAGGCACAACAAAATGTAGTTTTCTATAATTAACCTCTGAATCGGATTATCTTATATGTGTTGGGTTTTGTTATGTATAAAAATATGGAGATCAGTGAATAAAAAAAGTGTAAATTAGTGAAATTTGTAACATCCCAAAACTTTTTGACGTTGACCGTTAACTTGCCGTTAGCGACCGTTAGTTACTATGTGTTTTATATGTGCTTACGTGAATTAAATGATTTACGTGAGATATGTGTTAAAGTAAAGTAAAAATGTTGATATGTGATTAGTTTAGGTGAAAGTGTAGCCTAAGCTAATATAAAGTAAAGTAAAGATGTTGATATGTGATTAGTTTAGGTGAAAGTGTAGCCTAAGCTAATATAAAGTAAAGTAAAGATGTTGATATGTGATTAGTTTAGGTGAAAGTGTAGCCTAAGCTAATATAAAGTAAAGTAAAGATGTTGATATGTGATTAGTTTAGGTGAAAGTGTAGCCTAAGCTAATATAAAGTAAAGTAAAGATGTTGATATGTGATTAGTTTAGGTGAAAGTGTAGCCTAAGCTAATATAAAGTAAAGTAAAGATGTTGATATGTGATTAGTTTAGGTGAAAGTGTAGCCTAAGCTAATATAAAGTAAAGTAAAGATGTTGATATGTGATTAGTTTAGGTGAAAGTGTAGCCTAAGCTAATATAAAGTAAAGTAAAGATGTTGATATGTGATTAGTTTAGGTGAAAGTGTAGCCTAAGCTAATATAAAGTAAAGTAAAGATGTTGATATGTGATTAGTTTAGGTGAAAGTGTAGCCTAAGCTAATATAAAGTAAAGTAAAGATGTTGATATGTGATTAGTTTAGGTGAAAGTGTAGCCTAAGCTAATATAAAGTAAAGTAAAGATGTTGATATGTGATTAGTTTAGGTGAAAGTGTAGCCTAAGCTAATATAAAGTAAAGTAAAGATGTTGATATGTGATTAGTTTAGGTGAAAGTGTAGCCTAAGCTAATATAAAGTAAAGTAAAGATGTTGATATGTGATTAGTTTAGGTGAAAGTGTAGCCTAAGCTAATATAAAGTAAAGTAAAGATGTTGATATGTGATTAGTTTAGGTGAAAGTGTAGCCTAAGCTAATATAAAGTAAAGTAAAGATGTTGATATGTGATTAGTTTAGGTGAAAGTGTAGCCTAAGCTAATATAAAGTAAAGTAAAGATGTTGATATGTGATTAGTTTAGGTGAAAGTGTAGCCTAAGCTAATATAAAGTAAAGTAAAGATGTTGATATGTGATTAGTTTAGGTGAAAGTGTAGCCTAAGCTAATATAAAGTAAAGTAAAGATGTTGATATGTGATTAGTTTAGGTGAAAGTGTAGCCTAAGCTAATATAAAGTAAAGTAAAGATGTTGATATGTGATTAGTTTAGGTGAAAGTGTAGCCTAAGCTAATATAAAGTAAAGTAAAGATGTTGATATGTGATTAGTTTAGGTGAAAGTGTAGCCTAAGCTAATATAAAGTAAAGTAAAGATGTTGATATGTGATTAGTTTAGGTGAAAGTGTAGCCTAAGCTAATATAAAGTAAAGTAAAGATGTTGATATGTGATTAGTTTAGGTGAAAGTGTAGCCTAAGCTAATATAAAGTAAAGTAAAGATGTTGATATGTGATTAGTTTAGGTGAAAGTGTAGCCTAAGCTAATATAAAGTAAAGTAAAGATGTTGATATGTGATTAGTTTAGGTGAAAGTGTAGCCTAAGCTAATATAAAGTAAAGTAAAGATGTTGATATGTGATTAGTTTAGGTGAAAGTGTAGTCTAAGCTAATATAAAGTAAAGTAAAGATGTTGATATGATGACGTTTAAAGTAAAGGTAGTTAATTGCATGTGTAGTGTGATGATTACAATGATGTTGCCATGAAGTGATTATGATATGTGTTGTTGAAATGATTTATGTTGATATGTTGACGTTTAAAGTAGAAGTAAGTATGTGCATATGAAGTATGATGATTATAAGGACGTTGCCATGTTATGTTTATGATATGTGATGTAATGTTGATAAAGTCGTTGATATGCCTAAATGTTGATATGTGATGGCTTATATGTGCACTTAAGTATGAAATGTCTAGTTCACTAGATACACGAAGAAATGTTATGTGATGTGCACGTTAATGAGATTACACGTTGAAGTAGATGTGAAACTAATTAGGTAATGAATATACCTAAAGTTAAAGTAAAGTAAAGATGTTGATATGTGATTAGTTTAGGTGAAAGTGTAGCCTAAGCTAATATAAAGTAAAGTAAGGTTTTGGTTTGATTGCCTTGTAATTTGTCCCTCTCTTAGGCTTTTGGGTTTTTATCCAAGAGTAAGGGTTCCATTTCGAACTTTGCACTAAGATGTGCGAATTTGAGGTTAATTTATTCCATTTCCGGGTTCTTTTCTTTGATTTGAGTGTGCCGGTGATGTGTTGAGCTAGAACTTGGCCTTGTGATCGTGACGAGACCGCAGTGAGATCACTTTTGTGAGAGAAGTACATCGGATGACGAATTGGCATATAGGTTTGACCCATACTTTTCTTTCTTTCTTTCTTTTCACTTTTTCATTTTGTATATTCATACCCTTACTTCTTTCTTTCTTTTTTTCTTTTCCTTTTGTATATTCATACCCTTACTATACTTATACTCACTTACATATACATCCTTCCTTTCTTTGTAAACCTTTCTTATACATCCTTTTAACTTAGCCTTTTCCATTGTATATATCCACTCATTTATGTAAACTTTACCTAATTATACCTTACTTTACCGATAGTCTAATCTGGGGGGCCATTGATTGTCATTGGTTTGTTTGGACGGTTTGGGAGAGCTTCAATGGGGTGTCGGTGGAATATTTTTGGTCTATGGGAATGTGTTGGAGGTAAGTGTTTTAGACATGATCATCATTGCAAGAGGGTGCCTACTAGTAGAGTAAAAGTGATTATTAAAAAAAAAAAAAAAAAAAAAAAAAAAAAAAAAAAAAAGAGAAGAAAAAAGAACTTGGGCTACTAGTGGGTACTTCTCATTTTTATATGTCTAGAAGTTTTGTTGTATCATTAAGAATGGAAGACTTGGTTGGTTATAAGTTGTTTGAAGTTGATACACCACAATGGTGTCGGGGTTGCTTGGTTACTTTTGTGGTGTCTTAGCGGGATAACATCTTATGGGTTGATGGTTTGTTGGCAATCAATGGTACGGGTTTTGATTAGACTATTTTGTACATATTTCATACATACCTTATACTTTTGATTGTTTCCTTTCATTTCTAACCTACACTCCCATTCTCCTTTGTAAATATCCACTATATATACCTTAGCTTAACTATACAACCGTCCTATATGCCTATTTTGATGATGTACTCGGTGCTTACGCCATGTCGGTGGAGCTATGATCCTTGTTCAAGCCTATGGTAAGATATGCATCACGACCGTGCTATGAGTGATTCGTGATATATTCAACCCCAAAAGTAAGTTTGTTGGAGTAGAATGATATTGATAGGTTCATTTGTTTCACTTGTGCTTAGTCGTGTTATTGAGGCTTGTGGATTGTTCAGATATTGTCAAACATTTCGAGTTTTCATTTAAGATTAAAACTGCTTCACCCAACTTTTTGTCATTGACATACTTGGTGTTGCTTCTTTTTGATACTCGTAATTGTTTATTTAGCTTCATTGCCAAGGATTACTTTTGCTTTAATTTCGGATTTGCTTGAGGACAAGCAATGCTCAAGTGTGGGGGGATTTGATGTGACCTGTAACACCCGTCGTTTAAAAACTTGGATTTTTCAAAACTTTGCCAAACGACGTTTAAAATAAGCGGAAAGGATCACTTTCAAAATCTGCCCCATCCGTAACGGATGGTACCTTTAAAATTTGGTGTTACTACTAGCATCATCAAAACAATAAAAGTAAATCCAAGCTTTGGCACCAACATAAATGCCACATTATTACAAGTCTTTAATCATAAATGAAATAGCCAAACATAAGGCTAAGGGAAGTCTAAGCGTTTAATGTCTTTGCTAAGCTTCCTTATTCGTCTACCCAATTCTCACCAAGCTAATCCTTGCCTATCTCAAGCTTGATTATCCTGAAGGCACAACATTTTCAAAGAACAAGTGTTAGCTAATAAAATTAGCTAAGTAAGATAACATAACTTGAAAACGTTTGCCAATTTCATATATTAACAAAATCCGCATTTTAAGTTAATATCACACACATACATAACATCATAAGATACACATTAGGTTCAACATGTCCTAAGTGTGCCTATACTTTCTTTCTTCATCTTTCTTTCTTTATTTCTTTGCCAAGACGTAGGCTAAGTGGCTTATGCCACTTACATAGGGATGTGGGGTTGTGTGTAGGCGGTCGTAGACCATACATGGAGTCCTCACACCCGACATGATGGGTAAACCATAAGGTGGTCCATCGGCGTCGTTAAGGAATGACAAAGTCAATCCAACTGAATAAACCGTTTATGCCTTTACGCATTGGTGATTAGTTACTCCACCCGGATTACTCATACGTAACTATGCCACAAGGAGCAACTCAAGTGACCACGTACGCACCAGCCCCGAAGAGCTAGCACGGGTTAAGCTTAACACAAGACTTTACATAATGCTCGAGACTTTAATCGCTTAATTAGTTTAGGCTACTCTTTCACCTAAGCTAATCACATATCATCTTTTACTTTAGGGCCCTTAACGTGCACGTGAACATGGCAATCCTAATCAAGGACTAGTGACTAGGTGATCAAGCCACACATGCAAGCATATATCATATCATTTCATCATTTCATACATACATAATCATTTCATCATCTCATGCATATATACTTACCACATACCATTGCAACCTGCGTATGAATGTTAATCATCATAAACGGTAAGTAATATATCCCTTTGCAACCTCCCGTAGTCACCCATGAACATAAAATGTACATACATATTCAATTGGAAGGTTTAACTTATGAAAACGTGTTTTATTGTACCAACAGGTGACAAAAGATGTTATCTTACCTCGGTACAGCTTACCAACAAGTTAAAAGTATCTTATAGTGCTTGCTAAGTGCTCCCGACAACCTAGAACGAGTATAAGATCGAAATATAAGCTAAACGAAATGTTTTGTGAAAACTGGACAAGAGGTGCGTCGCACCTCCCACATGGTGCGTCGCATAAATATATCAGAAGATTCTGAACATAAGTAGGTGCGCCGCACCTACCCATTGGTGCGCCGCATATCGGGCTTTTGGCTGAAATCCATTTTTCCAAATCTGACTGTGGTGCGTCGCACCACCCTCCTGGTGCGTCGCACCTGGAGTGTCGACCAGAAACCTAATCTTTGTTCTATGATCAAACGAATTCCAAACGAACCCATACCCCAAATCCAACCTGGGGACTTAAAATTAATCCTTTTAATTGCACTTTCATCAACTTAAACCATCCTATTAATCCCTTAATCCTTTACATCATAAATCAATCTTTAAAACACCCGAATAACATGAATTCGATAAACGTTTGATCAAATAACTCAACCCAAACCCTATGGCCTGGATCGAAATCACTTCTAAGACATACATGATCAGATTTAAGAGTAAGATCAGCCATATTACCTGTAGATGACTTTGAGGATTCGAAATCTTAATCAAACTTGATCGAAACGACACAAAACGATTGATTCTTGAAGAAAACTTGTCTTGAGAGGGAGGGGATCTGTTCCTAGGGCTTAATCACGAAAATTAGAAGCTATCGGAGTCTTACTAGACCTTAAACTCCTGACCATAAGTTTCCTTTAATGCCCATAGGCCCCTCGACTTCCTAAACTTTACTTTCGTAGCTTAATTAACTTACCGGGAGACTTAACGATCTAACAAGCACTTAACTTTCATACTTTATTTTAAATTACTTTCATTTAATTCATTTTACTTCGTTTCATATTAAACACATAAGCATTTAATCACATAATCCCTTATAGGGCACATAAACATAACGGACCTAACGTTAATTAACGGAAAGTCAAATAGTCAAACATAAAACGTTTGGGATGTTACAATTAGACCTATCGCCCACATCATTATTGGCCTTTTTATTAAGTGTTTTATGTTGATTTTGTATGCATTTGGCACGTTTATGGTGTTTGTTAGTGTTTTCAGGCTCTTAGCAGGTTACGCGCTCATTTGTTGAATTTTCGGTTGATTTTTGGCCAAGAAGTTGATTCGTGAGATCAAGAGTTGTTTAATTGGAGGAGATAGAATATTTTGGCAAGTTTTCAAGTTGAAGAAGTGTTGGCCGGACCAGAGCTTTTGGACTGCGCCGCAGTGGGGGTGACCAAGGCCCACTGCGCCGCAGTCAGTTATATTGAAAGTGAACGACCTGTCCAGTGGAATATGACTGCGCCGCAGTGGGGAGTGCATGTGCCCACTGCGCCGCAGTCAGGTGACCAAGCCACTGCGCCGCAGTGGGGGCATCACTCGCCCACTGCGCCGCAGTGGGGTGACGGGCTGATAGGTTTTGGGCAGCTTTTGCATCAGATTTGGGGGGTATAAATAGAAAACAAAACCTAATTCCCAAAGTATCAAGTTTTCTTTCTAAGAGTTGCACTTCAGGGAACACCTTCAAGGATCGAATCAAGATTTCATCATCTTCCGATTCATTGAAGATTCACGTGCACCCACTTAGATCGTATCTATTTTATTGTCTTGCAATTTCTATTTCTCAACGATTGGTACATCATGTTCTTCCTTTATTTTGATTGTTATTTCAATTTAATCATGAGTGGCTAATCTTTTAATCATCCACCTTGATGAAACTAGACGAATGATGTGATTGCTATATGTTTTAATTCAAAGAGTTGATTTCAATTATCGTTGTGTCGAGATCTTGATGATTTAATTCCTTTATATATATTATTATGATATTGGTGGCATGTGTATTCTTCGTTAGTGGTACTAGTTGGATACATATGTGATTTTCAAACGGTTGCTTGTCTATGAGCAATTATCACTAATTCATGGTATGATAGTGAATGTCATTTTAATAATAGGAATCATTTTGTCAACGTGTTTAGAAACGGTTGGTGGTACCACGTTTTAATTCACATAGGCACAATTGTTAATTGGAGAATCAAGTAAACTAATTGTTGGTAAGGTTGTCTAGGCATTGGTGGTACCGGCTTGGGTAATTAAACTAGCAACTTAGGTGTTTGGGTGATTTGTGAGCGGTTGGTGGTACCACGCGAGCATTTTATCCTTTCACGATTATCTTGTCAACTCTAAATGAGTTTGGTCTTAATTGAATGCAATCATGTTTGAAGTCTAGCGAATTCAAGGTGGATGATCTTTACTATTATTGTTTAAAGCTTTTCTTTACTTTTAAGTGTTTTGTCTTTTAAATTTACTTTAATTTAATTGTCAAAGTGAGATTCAAAGTGTTCCACCCTGTTTTCCAAACTACTTTATTAGACAATTGATTCAAACCAATCCCCGTGAATGAACCTGGACTTACTTTGTAACTATATTGCATACGATCGGGTCCACTGCCCGATAGTGTGTAGTAGTGAGTTTCGAGGTATTTCTTGTTTTAAATTTTTAAACTCGATTTCACACATCAAGAAGACTAGCATAGATTGTTGAATGCTTAGACTTCCCATAGCCTATGTTTTGGCTACATTATCTACGTTTATGATACATGTAATAATGAATGGCATTTATGTTGGTGCCAAGACTTGGATTTCATTTATATTGTTTTGATGATGCACTTTAGTAACACCAAACTTTAATGAAAGGTACCATCCGTTACGGATGAGCAGTTTTTAAGTGATCCTTTTCCGCTACGTTTAAACGCCGTTTGGCAAAGTTTTTGAAAATCCAGGTTTTAAAATGACGGGTGTTACAAATTTATTCTATAATTATTATATTAATGACAGAAAGATTCAATTTGGGGAAATAAATATATTTATTGGTTAATAAGGGGTTAGATATATTAGATTTAGACCATTAGATGAGATTAGCTAATATATATTTAATAGAGTAATAGCTAATATATAACTTTTAAATTTGTATTTATTAGTGTGTTAAAATGTTAATAAAATTCATGACATAATAAATGTCCAATTTAGGAAAATAAAGAGATTAGATTGACTAATAAGTTATTAGAGAGCCCTTCTTTTATATTATATTCTTGAGTTTTATTATATAAAAAATGGATGAGATCAGTGAATAAAAAAGTGTAAATTAGTAAAATCTATTCTACAATTATTATATTACAATTATTATATTAATGACAGAAAGATTCAATTTGGGGAAATAAATATATTTATTGGTTAATAAGGGGTTAGATATATTAGATTTAGACCATTAGATGAGATTAGCTAATATATATTTAATAGAGTAATAGCTAATATATAACTTTTAAATTTGTATTTATTAGTGTGTTAAAATGTTAATAAAATTCATGACATAATAAATGTCCAATTTAAGAAAATAAAGATATTAGATTGACTAATAAGTTATTAGAGAGCCCTTCTTTTATATTATATTCTTGAGTTTTATTATATAAAAAATGGATGCGATCAGTGAATAAAAAAGTGTAAATTAGTAAAATCTATTCTACTACAATTATTATATTAATGACAGAAAGATTCAATTTGGGGAAATAAATATATTTATTGGTTAATAAGGGGTTAGATATATTAGATTTAGACCATTAGATGAGATTAGCTAATATATATTTAATAGAGTAATAGCTAATATATAACTTTTAAGTCTTAACTAGAGTGAGATCCCCGTGCGTTGCACGGAAAGTAAACGGTTGGGATAGACGTCTATTTTCGGGTGTCGTGGTATGTTGGCAAGAAGGAACGGTATTGGGTCAATTAGGAGTTCCTTCATTTGTGGACCAGATTTGAAAATAAAGCTGGGTTGTTTTTATTTGGTTTGATGGGCTAATGTTGTTTGGAACATCCGAACATGTGCTGCGTTATTGGGCCATACATTGCAACCAGGTAAATATTTATTTGTTAGATGGGCTAATGTGGTTTTAAAAATGGACTGTATTATTGGATCATATTAATAGATATGTGAGGTAATGTTTTTTTTATTTGTAATAGCCTTCAATTTGTAACAGTTTTAAGAATCCATTGAGTTACACATACACTAAATTCATTTTTTTGGTATGTCATTATATATATAAGTTCCAATGGCAGCAACAACAAAAAAAAAGAAGCAGCACCATTATTACAAAGTCTTTGGTGAATGGCTTTTAAAAATCCCAAGCGTCTCCAAACTTTGTTTTAAACCAACCTAAACAAATATATAATTAAACATTAAGAAATAGCATAAATAGTTGTTCTTATAGGTATAAAAAAGCACATCTTCAGTGTACCTGGTACGTAACAGGCAATTATCATTGTTTTCGTACGTAACATGCATGCTGTTATCATTGTTTTCGAGAATATGTGTCGCAATGAAGTGTTGGGAACAACCTTAATGGTGTGCTACTTAACAGGGGAAAAACCATTCCATTTATCAAGCTGTGAGAAATCCATGTTCTCTTCATAATCAACAGGTACAACATTTCAGCAACACCCACAAAGTGGCCACTTTCATTAAACTGGAAACTAAAACATTCGTAAATGTAATAAACCACAACACACGCATTACACATATCTTTAAAAAGGTATTAAGGTTGCTTACTGAAAAGAGTAGGAAGATATTTGCTTTTCCATCACCATCACGTATACTATCATCCAATTTCTTGTTTCCATTAGGTGTGCTGGACCAAAAATCATCTTCATTGTAGAAGATATGGGCCTTTTTATTTTCATCAGAAAACACAAAGTCAGTAGTGATGTATCTATTGTTGACGTTTGTAACATCTCATTAGCTGCATGACCGTAACAGGTCCAGAAAGCCCTTCTCCCGGGTAGCTCAAATAGATAGCCTTCCCTTCTCTAATTGCTAGGTGTGACGTTTCTTCCCCATCTTTCTTTTGCTTTTCTTCCACAACGTAAGTAGATATTTTTAGTGGTGTATATGTAAGATACTATTGACTACTGAGGCAATCGAGCAAGACACAAACACTTTTGAGGTCAGGTCACTTATGAGGGAAAAATGAACAGCTGAGTGGGTTGGGTAATAACAGCCGATTTTTGTGTTGGGTAACTATTTTCACACTGTCCCTAAGTCCAGCTATAGACTTTCACTTTCCATGCTTTATATATCCCACCCTTTTCATATATATTAGGGCGTATGTAAAATCCATGTAAATTCTTAAGGTCATTGAGCGAGCACAACCTCACTTAAAATTCTAACAAAATGCAAACCAACACAGTTTATATAATAAATGGGTTTTGCAGGTGAACATGATGATGTCCATTATGAAATATGCTAAAGATAAACTTGAACCTATTTTAACCCATTGACCAACCCATCTTGCTACCTCTACATGACTATGAGATATAGATCCACATCAAATGTCAACTGATTTGATTCTAACCCGGGTTTAACCAAGTCACTGTTGAGCATTTCAGCCACCTAAACTTTAAAGCTCTATGCTCGGTTTAATAAAACTAAATGTATAGAGAACTTTCTTTTAAGCAAATCCATTGAGTTTGAAACGATGAAGGCATGTTAAGTTGCAGAAGCTATCAAAGTTACTTTTCAAAAAGTTGGTGATATATCTGTTCTCTTTTTTACAAATATTTTTCTTAAGAGTGCGAGTTGAACACTTTAGAAAAGAAAAAGCAAGTGTAACCCTGTGCAAAAAGAGACTTTGATATTTGAGAGCAAACACATCACATTTAATAGATAATTTTGTAATGGATTTACCAATAAAAAAGAAAAAAACACTATCAAAAGCCTCAAAACTTTAAACTTGCATCATTATACAGCCGAGAATTTGCTTAGTTGACCTCAACACCCAAAATACAGCCTTTTGTAACATACGGGTAATTTGCTCATTCAAACACCCACCTAAAACTAAAGTGATAACCATATATGAAACATAGTAGTATGAGCACATCCATAAAAACTGTTAACATAAAAATATACCTTAAGCTTGTCTTTTATCTGGTTAAGTAGCTTAGCAACACCAATAAACATAGTAGTATGAGCATCATGCCCACATCCATGCATCACGATGTCCTTTTTACTCTTCTGTTCAGAGTCATCCAACTCCTATAACTTACATCACTATCATACGTTCTTCTTTGCTCGAGTTGATATTGGGCAGACCTTCTTCAAACGCTTGAATGGCATTGTTGAAGTTTCATTGCTGCCATCATCTTGTGGTTCAACACCCAACTGCTTCAAAGGTTTCAACGGGGTTGCTGGGGATTCATTTTTACTATCACTGTGTTGTCCCCAAATAGTTCTCGTACTTCATGATACAATAGAATGAGCACCAACTGAACTAATGAGCACAAGATTGGGGTGAAAGAGTTGATTCAAGATCCATCTGATCTTCATACATGTATATATATGTAGGTTGTGTATGCAACTTTAGGACCTTTAACAGTCTCCTAACTTATAACTCTTGTAACTTCTTTCCTAACAGTCTTCTAACTTATCCATCATATAACTCACTCAACCTCGAACTCGTTGATCCTGTATGTGATGAGCCAAAAAGAATAATGTGTGTATGTATGTTAGGAATTTACCAGCGTGGATAAGAGCTACGGTAAGTCTTTCCCGTGTCTCCCAAGGGTAATAGTGGGAGTTACTGTAATCTTTCTTGATTCATGTGAACTTCTCCGAGTGGTGAAATCGTATGGAGAACTGTAAAATTATGAAGTTCTTCTATTGCTACTACCAACGTTTCTGTTCATGTCTTCCCACAATTCCTCATCAAGGTCATACTTGGACCTGTGCAAAGTTTTAAATCTGATGCAAGTTACTTGACTCAAAAGAAGATGTAGCATATAACTGCAAGCTGCGACATGCAACAGGTACATATAGGGGTTTGTGACAAAATGAGTAATTATTTGGTAAATGTTAAAACGGGCCAAGTTGACCCAATACAAGTTGGTCCATTTTTTTGGATTATTTAGCAAGTTGTAAACATACTGCCAACCATTTGCAAATGTGACAAACATTACTACTACTAATAGTCTCCTTTCCTGCAATTTTTCAGAAACCAAAAACTTATAGCCCCCAAATTTACTAAAATATACATAGTTACTAAATAATGAGTATCACATACAATAAAACCAAAAATTTAATAAAATGAACAGGAGAGTGGTGACTCAGGACACAATGGGTAGCTATTTGTACCTATATCAATTAAAGATTGGTGAACAGGTGAGTGGTGACTCAAGATCTGTCTTCAATTCATACCATTAATTATATTGTGTATGCTTCATATTCTGCAATTAAAGGTAATTTACTTCTTTGTATATGTATATATGTGATGTGATATCAAAATCAAATCATTTATTCGAATTTTTTCCAGAACCAACACATCACCACGCCACAGCCACCAGTCCCAGCGTAGTCCACCCCTCCGGCCAGCCACCATTCTTCCGGGAGCTTCAAGCCAACAACAATGTTAAAATACATATAATATTATTTTGTTTTTTTATATCTTTACCCAATCAGGGCTTCTAAGTATCTTTTTGTTTATTTTTTTTGGTTGTCAAAGCACATAAAGACAATTAAAGAATTCATCCTATTCTTTCTAAATGGTTAAAATTAAAGAGGTTAGTTGCATTTCTTATACTGTTTCTTTGGGTTTTTTGTTTTCATAAATTGTAATTTTTAGATTTGGTTGAGTAGTTTTTATGCCCAACCCATTCAAATAAGGTCCTATTATTTTATGCACACCAGGTGTTTGAGGAATTGTTTGATTGAAATATCATTGCTAAAACACATTTGTAATTATTCTATACCTCAAAATTTTGGGTTATATCATCTGGTTAGTTTCTTTAATCCGATATTGTAATTTCTATCAAGTTTTGTTGCTTTTCGGCTATAGACCTTCATGTGCATTAAATTGTTTTGATTTTTTTATATTTTCATGCACTGTTTGAATTTTGGTTATATAAAGTTAAATTAGATACTCATTTGGTTGCTAATTAAGATTCTTTTGTTTATATAATATGCGGTATTGCTACAAACATAATGCATGATATGCTTTGGGTTCATGGAAGAAGAGAGTTGCGAACTGGTTTCCATGTTGTTACAAGGTGAGGCCATATACCTATTATGTAGTTCTTTTGAGTATATGTTTTAATAGTTACTATTATTATGTTAGAAATCAAATTTAATTGTTCCAGTTATTAATTTTTGTTTTATAAAGTCTGGAATTAAAATTCAATATAATTATTATTATTTTAATATTGGAATAATATTATGAATAAGCGACTATAATTTTTGTTGTTTTAAATATTTGGTTGGAATTTTTTTAATAAAATGTGTTCTATGTTAATTTGGTTAATAAATATCATTTTTGTTAGGCAGTTTTGTGATGACTTAACACATAAATGGTTGTTTTCATTGCTGTAAAACTAAAACTTTATGTAGAAGAATTGGAAAAGCTAAAACACTGACGTAATTTTGTTTAATGTCATATATTATATTTTTGTAAGTTTCAATTTTATTGGAAAAACATAGATAAATACAATAGATAAAAAAATAAGGGGCCACAACAAAATAATATAAAGTTGGAAAAGTAAGAAAAAAAAACTTAATGTCAAGAATATTCTAAAATATATAAAAATAAATTTTAGTGATTTGTAGGTACATCTAATAACACTTAAATGTAAATAGATGGTACTTGTTTTAATTAATATAAAAATCTTTTGAAACAATAAAAAAATAAATAAGAAGTTAAGATTGTATTTAAAAATAAAATAAAAATGAAAGCTTAGAAGAAAGCACGTAAGCTTTACATTGAAATGTGGATCAAGATTTATAGAAATATAAATGAAAATATTTATTTTGAAAACTTTTAGATATTTATTTTATATCAAACAAATTAATAAAAGTACAAAATAAAAAATCAAGGGGTTATATTTGAGTATGTATTAACATAAAAGAGCTTTAATGAAAATAAATGAGAATAAAATTATGGCAGACAGTTTAATGAAAAGTTAAAATAATAGACAAATATAAAATTAATAAAAGTACAAAATACAAAATCAAAGGGTCATATTTGAGTATGTATTAACATAAAGGGCTTTAATGAAAAATGAGAATAAAATTATGGAGTCAGACATTTAATGAAAAGTTAGAATACAAAGACAAACATGCCCTCCGGTGCAAGTTTCGAGAAAAAACATTAACTATTTGACCATACGGGTATTATGCTACTATACGGGTCCCTTTTACTATTTAAACACCCACCATACGGGGAGTATAGGCCATACGGGAAGTATGGTATTTTTGTCCTTTTCTGCTTTACGGACATATACTACTATACGGGAGCAATACGAGTGTTTATGCCGAATTGGTGAGTGTCCCAATAGACGTTCCCTAAATAAATTATAACTTTAACTAATGACTAATGAGCGTCCTCTTGTAGTTAGAGAAACATTTAATTTAATTTTTCTTAACAGCTAGTTAGTAGTTAGCATTCGAGACACCATAATGACGTCCAATTTGACGGTATGTGGAACTCGACCCATTTAATTTACTTTTAAGATCCATGACTAACGTAATTGAAGGCCTTAATAAGTAAACAATGCAACTTAGACAAATAATGTATACAGGTTTTGTGTACTTACATTTGATCATACGAAAACGTAGAGCATGTGCCTTAACCTAAAAGTAATTTTTTTAGATACAAGTAAATTCTAGGGCTATGAAGACTCACCTTTGCCAAACTTAAAAATCTATATGTATAATATAATTAAAAGGGGAGTTGGGGGTACATTGTGTAACACCCCAACATGGCGGAATCATGAGGTATCACTTAGAAAAGCACAGCATGACATGGGAATTATGTAGAGTCAAACTATATGCATTCAATAGATTGAAACAATCCACAAGCTCATTACAATAATCAACATTTATCAAAAATACACACTCAATCCATACTTAAAAGAAACTGTTCAAACGATAGTAGTTGATCCTAAGCATAACCCATTAAAGGGAAATAAGGATCACGGATCCAGACAGTCTAATGCAAGTCCAATCCTAGCAATGCAGGCATATAATCATCCATTCTGTCTCTGATTAACTTGATTACCTGAAAAGTGTACTAAAGAGCGTCAACATAAAGTTGGTGAGTTCGTAGGGACATATAACAAGGAATAAACGTATCGGGAATACAACCGTTAACGATATACGGGGATTAGAATACCTAATCACATCAAGAAAACCCTAACAGGGTATACGTTAGCACAACATCAACACATATCACGATTCAACACGTTTCAGCACGACTTACATGTCTTCCAAAGGCGTGATCATTACAGCATGACTTACATATATTCCAAATGCATGTACAACAACATGACTTATGTGTCTTTCAACAGCATGTATAACGGCATGACTTACATATATTTCAAAGGCATGTTCATACGTTCCAACGTTTAACAACAACGAATCCATATAACAATTAACAACGTTCAACAAAACACGTATGTGTACACTTTTCAGCCCGAATCTCAATTGAGTAGGGAGGGTTTACGAAACTCACCTTATTGTTGATAGTTCAACAGCAAAATAGAAGAGATTGATGTAGTTAACGATGACGAGCGAGTCAACTGGCCACGTTACGTATTCCCTAATTTCAATGTGAATTGATTTATATTCGTGCTAAATTCCAAATATAGATATACAACTATAAGGATTTATTAATACGCTTGTCAACGTAATTTTTGTTATAAAAGTTTAAGGGACTAAATTGTCAAATGTCCAAAGTATAAGGACGAAAAATGATACCTTTGAAAGTGTAGGGTAAAAATGTAACTTTCCGTATGTAATACGTATCCGTAGAATATATAAAGTATTCCTCTGATATTTCTAAATCCTTTTGAAGTATTTTTTAAATAATAGGATTAATACGAAGAATGTATTAATCTTGTAACGAATAGATGTTTTCAATAGCAGAGATATGAAAAGATACCTTGAATGGTATGTATTATAATCAATACAAAATGTATTGATTACAATTGAAGAGATACCTTAAATGGCAGGAAAAAACCAGCATTTTATTTCCAAGTTGTGTTAGGGTTGGCCTTGGGTCGTGAAGAATACCGGGGCGAATTAAGTTGCTTAGTGATTGCTTATGCAAACTTTCGACGTATGAAGAACACGACTTCTGATTCAAATGAAATTTGCCCAAGACTTGGACTTGTTTACTTAATAATTGAAGATTATTCCCAACTCAAATTGAGTATTATAACTAGAGCTTTTGAAGATCTTAGAGAGATTTGTTGATAACAACTTCTCTTGACGATTTTCGGCGAACTTTGAGATCAAAGCGACTTTGCTTATACTAGAACAATCAAGTGTTCTTTGAAACTTATAACAAGAAGGGAAAGGATGATTTTAGACTTATAGAATGCTAAATTGAGAGAGAATGAAGTTTAAGGTGTGAGTTTTTATGATAACTTAAGCCTAGTATTTATAGTAAATAAAATGGAGTTAAATATAATAAAAATGATGTACATTCTTGACTTTGTAACCTCATGGAATTAAATATGATAAAATTAGTATCCATTCTTGACTTTGTAACCTCATGGAATTAAATATGATAAAATTAGTATCATTCTTGACTTTGTAACCTCATGGAATTAAATATGATAAAATTAGTATCATTCTTGACTTTGTAACCTCATGGAATTAAATATGATAAAATTAGTATCATTCTTGACTTTGTAACCTCATGGAATTAAATATGATAAAATTAGTCTCATTCTTGACTTTGTAACCTCATGGAATTAAAAATGATGTACATTCTTGACTTTGTAACCTCATGGAATTAAATATGATAAAATTAGTATCCATTCTTGACTTTAACAACTTATGATCAGATTTTTAAAGATATTTAGAGGTTTATAACTTTGCTACTAAGTAAAGGAAAGTGCTAGGAAGTTTCCTCATGGAGGTGTATGGTTTTACTAGCTTTGGAAGTAAGTTTTCTTAACAATTTACACAACAATTGTCTACTAGTAATATTATTCAACTAATAAATCAAATATAGCTTGTGACAATTTCACGAGTATTCCTACTTTCCATAAAGTATGTCGGCTTTGTTCCATTAATGGAATTATCATCTAGCCACCGACACTGTTTCACCGACACTGTTTCACCGACACTGTTCCACCGAAACTGTTGGAACCGTACATTATACTTAAGGTTTTCCGACACTGTTTCACCGACACTGTTTCACCGACACTGTTTCACCGACACTGTTTCACCGACACTGTTTCACCGACACTGTTTCACCGACACTGTTTACCGACACTGTTTCACCGACACTGTTTCACCGACACTGTTTCACCGACACTGTTTCACCGACACTGTTTCACCGACACTGTTTCACCGACACTGTTTCACCGACACTGTTTCACCGACACTGTTTCACCGACACTGTTTCACCGACACTGTTTACCGACACTGTTTCACCGACACTGTTTCACCGACACTGTTTCACCGACACTGTTTCACCGACACTGTTTCACCGACACTGTTTCACCGACACTGTTTACCGACACTGTTTCACCGACACTGTTTCACCGACACTGTTTCACCGACACTGTTTCACCGACACTGTTTCACCGACACTGTTTCACCGACACTGTTTCACCGACACTGTTTCACCGACACTGTTTCACCGACACTGTTTACCGACACTGTTTCACCGACACTGTTTCACCGACACTGTTTCACCGACACTGTTTCACCGACACTGTTTCACCGACACTGTTTCACCGACACTGTTTCACCGACACTGTTTCACCGACACTGTTTCACCGACACTGTTTACCGACACTGTTTCACCGACACTGTTTCACCGACACTGTTTCACCGACACTGTTTCACCGACACTGTTTCACCGACACTGTTTCACCGACACTGTTTCACCGACACTGTTTCACCGACACTGTTTACCGACACTGTTTCACCGACACTGTTTCACCGACACTGTTTACCGACACTGTTTCACCGACACTGTTTCACCGACACTGTTTACCGACACTGTTTCACCGACACTGTTTCACCGACACTGTTTCACCGACACTGTTTACCGACACTGTTTCACCGACACTGTTTCACCGACACTGTTTACCGACACTGTTTCACCGACACTGTTTCACCGACACTGTTTACCGACACTGTTTCACCGACACTGTTTCACCGACACTGTTTACCGACACTGTTTCACCGACACTGTTTCACCGACACTGTTTACCGACACTGTTTCACCGACACTGTTTCACCGACACTGTTTACCGACACTGTTTCACCGACACTGTTTCACCGACACTGTTTCACCGACACTGTTTCACCGACACTGTTTACCGACACTGTTTCACCGACACTGTTTCACCGACACTGTTTACCGACACTGTTTCACCGACACTGTTTCACCGACACTGTTTCACCGACACTGTTTCACCGACACTGTTTCACCGACACTGTTTCACCGACACTGTTTACCGACACTGTTTCACCGACACTGTTTCACCGACACTGTTTACCGACACTGTTTCACCGACACTGTTTCACCGACACTGTTTACCGACACTGTTTCACCGACACTGTTTCACCGACACTGTTTCACCGACACTGTTTCACCGACACTGTTTCACCGACACTGTTTCACCGACACTGTTTCACCGACACTGTTTCACCGACACTGTTTCACCGACACTGTTTCACCGACACTGTTTCACCGACACTGTTTCACCGACACTGTTTCACCGACACTGTTTCACCGACACTGTTTCACCGACACTGTTTCACCGACACTGTTTCACCGACACTGTTTCACCGACACTGTTTCACCGACACTGTTTCACCGACACTGTTTCACCGACACTGTTTCACCGACACTGATTACCGTCTATATTTCCATAACACATATGGGCCAATATCATAATCACATAATATGGGCTTAATTCTAGAAGCCCAATATAACATTATATTTAACCCAATTTACCGATAAATGTACGCAATTATGTCAAAGTTTCCATTTATTGAACTAGTTACTCAAATTACATACACGGTCAAACGGGTAAAAATCACAAATGTTACAACTTGGCACCCCTAATCCCCTCCTTGAGCCTAATCCCCCCTCCTTATTAATCCTCTATTTTTTTAATATTTTCTAAATAATGACTGACCTTTAGTTTTAATAAAAAAAACTTTATTATTATTATTATTATTTATCTATCTATATATATATAAACTCAAAAACCTAGGGCACAAATTTTTTTTTTACCTACGTTCGACTTACAAGGTTTTTTTGTTCGACTAGCAAGGTTTTTTTAATTTATATAATTTCTTCATATTAATCATTATTATTGTTATTATTTAACATTTAATTCTTATGTTATTGTTATTATTATCTCTTTTAATTTAGTTTGTTGTCCATTATAGATTCGTTATGGCTTCTTCTTCAACAACAAAAAATAAGACCACATTAGTTCATCTTGAAGATCTTAATCAACACATGTTAACCATCATCTACGACTCCGTGTTGTGCATGTATGGACTGTTTCGGAGTGGAATAACCCAAAGAAAATCAAAACGTTTGAGATGGTCTTTGTTGATGAATTGTTATGTATTTTTCAAATTATATACTGTACACTTTTAGAATATAACTAAAGTTGGAAAAATAGGGGTAAACTAGAATCAATATTTATATGGAGTTATTTTTCATATGTTTCTTCTTTAGCTTTCGTATTGATTAGCTTGTGATGTTAGTCATATTGATGGTTGCATCTATAATATAAGACACAGAAAGTATATTTGTTATTTGAATAGCTAGATTATGGTATATGCATATATTTAGATACCGCCTATGCTATGTGCTCTTAAAAAAAAAAGAGCTTGCCTTTATAAGAATGCAGATTGCCAACAAAAACAGAACTATTTTGTTTCGAAATTAGAGCAATCTCATTCTAAGGCTATATGTCTGCAGAACTTAATCTTAATAATGACATGATTGTGTTCATGTTTTATTGAAGTAGCAATATAAAACTGATTGTTTGTCATAGATAAATATAAGGGTTAATTACAAAAATGGTACCTGAACTATCCATCATATTGCACAAATCATACCCAGGGTTTATTAATTACGTCCGTCATACCCAAACTTACCATTTTTCTACTCGGACCATACCTGGACCAAACGTCCGTTAGTTGTGCTGTTAAGTGCCTCCATGTACAGGTATGAAATCCGTAATTTTCATTATACTCAGGTACCATTTTTGTAATTTACCCTTATTATTAATATTTTAGTTTATAAAACTATATTTTATCAATTAGTATTATTTAATAAAAATTAATATTCTTAATGACTATTATTTAGTAATAAATTATAATTTTATAAAATTATTAATATTTTATAATATTTATAAAATATTAATAATTTTTATAAAAATAAAATGTTATATTTTAAAACAATATAAATATTTATAAAATATTAATAAATATTTATAAAAATTATTTATATTCTATAAAAGTTATTAATTTTTAAAAAAAATGTATTTTATTGAAAACTATAAATATATTGAATTATAGATCCATGATTATTTTGATAAATGCTTATTTTCATATTTATTTATTTAAAAAAAAATATTGCATGGTGGTTGTGTAGGTACTAATGCGATACAAGAGATTAAGACATTCCTTCTAATTTACCTTTTTTTAAAAGAAGAAAATAAATCTTGAAATACATATCTATCAAGATCATTATAGATATATAATTCAATATGTAATAGTTTTTAATAAAATAAAAATATTAGAAAAATAATATCTTTTATAGACTAATAATAATTTTTTTTATAAAAATAAAATGTTATATTTTAAAACAATATAAATATTTATAAAATATTAATAAATTTTTATAAAAATAAAATGTTATATTTTAAAACGATATAAATATTTATAAAATATTAATAAATTTTTATAAAAATAAATTTATTTTAACTAATATAATATTTATAAAAATAAAATGTTATATTTTAAAACAATATAAATATTTATAAAATATTAATAAATATTTATAAAAATAAAATGTTATATTTTAAAACAATATAAATATTTATAAAATATTAATAAATATTTATAAAAATAATTTATTACTAATATAAATATTTGATAAAATATAATTTTATATAAAGTATTATTAATAAGGGCAGATTACATAGATGGTACCTGAAGTATAGTAAAAATTACAGATTTCATACCTGTACATCAAATAGAGCATGCAAAATGACGAAAATACCCCTCACGTGCACGGCACATGGGGGCACTTAACAGCACAACTAACGGACGTTTGGTCCATGTATGGTCCGAGTAGAAAAATGGTAAGTTTGGGTATGACGGACGTAATTAATAAACCCTGGGTATGATTTGTGCAATATGATGGATAGTTCAGGTACCATTTTTGTAATTAACCCTAAATATAAATATATCACATGTTTAGTTCATATCCTCGCTCAAGAATTAGTCAAAGGGCTGCGTGCGGTTTCTGATTCTTTGTTGAGATACAATACCACCAGGGTGCTTAGGGAGAATGAGTCTGTCCTTTTCCTGTCTCTGTGCCGGTCGTTTATTGAGGTAAATTACCAGAAAGTTAGATGTAGCAAAATCGCGGGTTGGTAGTTGGTACAGGAGTTTGGGGTGAGGGTCTGACCCAGAGTCACAGAACACTTCTTGATCAGATTTTTTTTTTCCTTCTACTTATGCTAATTTATCTAGTTAATCTATATGGCAATATGATTGACAGTGGGATTTGTTAGACTTTATTGAACAACAACAACCTCTCAAGAGGCTATGAAAGGCTTTGAAGATAATCATATCCGGAAAATGAATATGATTATGGTCTAACCTAATCACTAGTACTAGAGTTTAGTTTAAGGGATGTGTACTAAGATCGCTCTAATTGCACTAAATCTCAATTTGCAACTAATTTGGCACTTAACTACATATACCATTTTTAGAATCAGATTTAGACACATAATGAAATGAAATGCAAGGTTGACCAACGATCATAATCATCGACGAAATAAAAATTTAGGATGTTAGTTTTAGCTCTAATTTGTGTTTTATTGAAGACTGGTCAAAGTCAACATATGGTAACTAGTCTAAAGGCTTGGATTAAGCAAATTAGATAGATATAAAAGAAACCGACACACTTTTGCTCGCTTTTCCATTGGAAAGGAAATAATCTTCCTTATTTTACTGTTCAAGCTACTACAAAGCTTGCTTCAATTTTGTGTTCTATAAACCTGTTAGAAATCTCATGATAGCAAACAATTCATTCACTTGTAATTATAATCCATTAGATACAATATCATAAGTTTTGTATTTATTATTAGTACAACAATTATTATTTAACAAACTTAAAAATTTGGACACAAAAAAACTAGCAGAACCCACATATATAAATGTCTGACTATTTACCAAACATATGTAAACAAAATTTGTCCTTGTGTTGCGACTCTTGAAAGTTAAAATCTTTGTCTTGGACAAGTTAGCAACATAATATTGCCTGACTATTTGCCATTCATTTGCAACAGCTTTTTCATGAAGTCAAAATTACGGAATCTTGTGGAACGAGATCAATACAATCAACTTAATTCAAATGATAATACGGTATAATAGACATTTTTCACATACAAACTTCTAAAAAAATAGAGAAGTAAAAGTTTCAATGGGCCGAAGTGATATTGAAACAGTGATAAGTTCCACTAAAGTCAAATTCTCTTCTTTTTATAAAAACGTGGTGAATGCAATTGCAAATTAGCTTTAGGAATGAGTTGGTCCATCTTATACTTATCTTTTACGATCAAGAAGAAGACAAATTAGCTAAAAAAAGCCAAAACTGTTTTTTTAATTCATTAATGTTTGACTGTTATTAGTACAACAGTTTTGGCTTTTCCTTTAGCTAATTTTTAAAAGATAAGCATAAGGTGGACCAACCCATTCCTAAAGCTAATTTGCAATTGCATTCAACACGCTTTTATAAAAAGAGGAGAATTTACAATTACATCTTTTATACCCTGCTTATGTGGAGATCGTTTTCGTTGTTGTTAGGGCAATGATAACTAACGAGTCAAAGGCTACAGTATAAAAAACGTAAGGGACCATAAATGTCAATACTCCCAAAGTTGAAACAAAAACGCTGTTCCTTCATTCATACAGCTACACGCCCAGATCTTGGTTCAATTTGTTTCAAATCAGTAAACAATCCAAAATCAACAAAGTAAAATTAACACAAAATGGAAATCGGAAGTCCTTCCGGCGACGTTTCATCGTCACCGGCGGCAGTGACGGAGTTGCTGCCATTAGCATCCGCATCACAACAACCGTACGTATCGGAACTCCTTTCCTTCACTCTCGATCGACTGAACAAGGAACCAGAGCTTCTTAGAGTCGATGCGGAGCGAATTCGACGGCAGATGCAGGAAGTTGCGGTGAATAACTACCGCGCATTCATCTCTGCTGCCGATGCTTTGGTTTCGATCCGTCATGAAGTTTCGTCAATCGATAAACATCTGGAATCTATGGTAAAGTTGTTGTTTAAGTAGTTCATGTTATTTATTTTATTTTATAATTTGAAGTTAGAAGTGGAATTGATTTGATATAGTTAGGTGTATCTATAGGTTTTATGTGAATTCTAAGTGGAATGAAAATGTAAATGTGGAATTGATCAGATATAGTTAGTTGTATCTATAGGTTTTATGTGAATTTTAAGTGGAATGAAAATGTGGATGTGGAATTGATTAGATACAGGTAGTTGTATCTATAGGTTTGTGTATGCATTTGTAATAAGATCAAATTAGAAAGCAAAAAGGTGGGACTTTATGATCAGAATGAATGTGTGTTATCATGTGAAGTTGAAGAGATATATAGCTGTATTTATAGCCTTATAGGTTTTGTGTATGTATCTGTGATAGAAGTGAAATTAAAAACTGAAAACATGAATACGAGTTTCTGATTAGAAGGAATGTATGTTAATACGTGACGATAACCTGCAATGCAACCGATGAGGTGGAATTGGTGAGATATGGCTTAGTGTATCTATAGGTTTGTGTATGTGTTTGTAATAGCATAGCAGTAAAGTCAGAAATTTAAGAGCCTGAAGAATAGTTTATGGTTAGGAGGACGATATTTTATCACGTGAAGTTATAGTGCACTTCAATTTGATAGGTGTAAATTAAGAGATATATGGTCGGTATATTCATATATGTGTATATGTCTTTGTGCTACCGGTAAATATTGATAATTGAGAGCACTGAGGATTGTTGAAGTTGATGTGGGCTAACATCTGGTTCTGAACCTTACGTTGAGTTGTGAAGCACAGTTTTTGCTTGTCTGTTACAATGCAAGAGGCTTAATGGCTTATTAGTTGTTGATAGTTTTATTCTTGCTTTAGTGCTTTATATGTTGTTGAAGTTGAATAGGGCAATTATAAGTTTTGGCTTTTGCAGATTGCAGAGGTTCCGAAGCTGACATCTGGCTGCTCAGAGTTCATTGATTCTGCAGAAAAGATTTTGGAGGAGAGAGAGATGAACAAAACATTGCTGGAAAATCATAGTACTTTGCTTGACTTACTTGAAATTCCTCAGCTTATGGACACGTATGTTTTTGTCTTATCAATAAAGATAATGTGCTAAGATTTAAACCAGTGGAATTCTTCTCAACGCCTAAACTGCTAGTTGAATAATCCTATCATATAGATCCACAATTTTATAATATGTAGTATACTTATGAATTACATGAGCTCACCTGGAATAGTTGGAAGTTCATAGGTTTTACTTGTATTTAGCTAGTTGTCGTCTGTAAGGTACCTGCTCATCTTTTCCCCGCCTTTTCGATTCAAGAAATGATATGGAGTAAATCTTTCAAGATGGATTTTATCATGTTCCATGAAGTATCGGTTTACTTTGTTCTTTAATTTTTTTGCACATAATGTGTAATAGTCTACAACATTCTCTACCTTCTTTTTGCAATATGAACAGTCAAACCATCAATTTGCCTTTCTGAACTACTTTCTCTAGCTTATAAACTATCGTAATTGTTTCCTTTTTAGGTGTGTGAGGAATGGAAACTATGATGAAGCTCTAGACTTGGAAGCTTATGTTAGCAAACTCTCAACAATGCACCCGAAGTAAGTTTTTTTTTTTAAATCCTAATGACAAAGCTATCTGCCTAGCTTTTAACCTTATAGTATTGCTTAATGAGTTGTGAACTTATCACGTATATTCTCTTTTGTATTATCAATCCATCAAGACTACCAGTCATTCAAGCACTTGCCGCAGAAGTTCGACAGACTACACAGTCTCTGCTCTCACAACTTCTCCAAAAACTAAGATCAAGTATTCAGGCAAGTGTGTGGTAACATGACAAAAACATTTTTTATTTTCAATGTCATTGATATTAGGAAGTAATTAATAATGATGCTGGTGGGTGTGAACCACCTAAATGGTCCGTGGTTTCTACAGATTTTCATGTCTGGACTATTTAAGATAAATAATAACACTGATGGTCCTTTATAAGTGTAACAGGATCATTTGTGAACAAGTTTTGAAATAAAGAACCATACATGTAATGTTCGATCTTAAAGTCCGAAATTGAAATTTTGAGTGTAGGCCGTTTGACAAAAGATCGTTTGTGCACCAAGTTTTAGAATAAAGATGCGTAAGTGAAATAACGAGTAAACCAAAGGAACAGTTTATTTATAATATTCCATTGGTAATATTGTATAATTGTTAGTACTACTACTCACTAACTAAATTGTATTAGAACATGTTTTCTTCAAAACCACAGCTTTTATTGTGTATTGCAGATTTCTGACAAGCCTTTGTATTGCAGTTGCCAGAATGCCTTCGTATTATTGGATATCTACGAAGGATAGGAATATATAGTGAGTATGAGATGCGCCTACAGGTACCTGTATTCCATTTCTTACATACGTATATAAAATTATTCAATGATTTATTGGTGTATTTTGAAGTAATTTATCTCTAAAAGCCTAACTTACTGACCTGTTATGACAATATTCTTGGTGGGGGCAGTTCCTTAGATGCAGAGAGTCATGGTTGTCTGGGATCCTTGATGACTTAGACCCAAGAGATGCTTATGAATACTTAAAAAAGATGGCAACCTATCACAGGATGCATCTTTTTGATATTGTTAACCAATATCGTGCCATATTTGCTGATGATACATCAGGAAGTGAAGAGAACTATGATGGTGGACTTCTCTTCAGTTGGAGCATGCATCAGGTTGCCTATCATCTTAAAACTCTCAAGATCATGCTCCCTAAGATAACTGAAGGTGGGTCTTTGTCCAATATATTGGACCAGTGCATGGTGAGTGTTGGACATGGGCTTTTATCTTTTGTTTCTTCAGAAATTCCATCTAATTGCTCTTTTTCTATAGCAATTATTTTATCACTCGAGACAGTTGGTGTAATCATTAGGTGGTTGTAGATGTGGTAGTAAATCTTTGTTTTAAAAAAAGGATCTGATAGTCTGGGGTGTTCTTCCAAATTAAAATCTTTTTCTGTCTCTCTCACACACACTCACACTGTCTTCATTTGACTACAGTTGGCCATATATTCAGGTTATGACCAATATTTGTGAGAATCACATGTCTGTGGAAGTTGAATTTCTTTATTCCAACACAACTAGCACAACCTGTTTTTTTGACATTGGATTGTAATGCAAGTAAAGGCATGGCTACAGTTTTTTCTTTGTTCAGTTTTTGGCAAACAATAGTAAGAATCACATGTCTGGGGAACTGGGGAAGTTGATTTTCAATAGTTTTAGTATAAGTAACACAACTTGTTTTATGAAATTTGGATGGTAGTGTTGTAATGGTGGTTGCTGATGCATAATTTTTGTGGTACACTTTAGTCTACCAAGAAGCTACATGTATGTAATTTGCATGCCCCAGTTGATGGTTTTATTCTCCATCTAGTTATTTCATAAGATGCATGCTTGAATTGTGAAGTGAAAATAGATTTGGTTCTACCTTTTGTTAGTTATTTTTTCTTGCTTGGAGCTAATATTGATCGTCTTTGTGCTTCACAGTATTGTGCCACGGGACTTGGTTGGGTTGGATTAGATTTTCGGGGATTGCTTCCACCTCTCTTTGAAGAGTAAGTTACTTTTGGTGTTTTTCTCTTTACATCCGTTTCTGATCATGGATCTCAACATGCACAACTTTGCCTTTTGTCATTTCTGCAGGGCTGTTTTAAACTTATTTTCAAAGAATATGAGCACAGCTGTGGAGAATTTTCAGGTATAATGACATATTGATTCGTTGTTTGCCTTCGTAGACCCAATCAGTAGCTTCTTGCATATAGTGAGAATATCATACTGGTCACCTATGAGACCCATGTACACAATGTACAGATTTATGCCGGGTGTTTCCAATATATGCATTATTTATGATTTCCCCCCCCCCCCCCTTTCTTTCCATTAATTGCAGTTGGTTTTGGATTCACATCGATGGATCGCACCAGTTGGCCTTTCACCCAATAGCTTTGGTGAAGCAAGTCAGGAAGATGTCCCACCACCTCCAGAGTTAATGGAGCATCCACCTCTTGCTGTTTTTGTGAATGGTATGTTGTAAATAACTTGATCATATAAATTGAACTACCATGATACCTACACAACACGGCCACGTGGAATAGGTATGGCGCTGGTGTAAGAGAAGGGAGTGAGGGTGCTGTGTCTCATTATATATTGGTTGGGGAAAAGAGGGTGATGTGTTACATCTGCAATGGGTGGGGAAATAGGATGACGTGTCACTGTGATTGGTGGTGTTGAATCTTAAAATGAGGGTGGAGTATATGCTTTTATCTTAGCATGGGTGTGTAGATTACTACGGGTCATTGTGTGATTATCTTCTGACATGTTATTATATTTCTTGGTTGCTATGCCTGCGGAATAAAGGAATGTTAGTTTTGTTATAATCAGATTCCCCCTTGTTTCTATTTAGACACAGTCTGCTTCCCTTATTCTATAGTGTAATTTTATAGTTCTGCTTCTGGTGTTACCTACATCTTGTAAGTGTATGTGCCACTCTTCCAAAACTACTCGGCTTATATGTTTGATGAGATTATGGACACAAATGGTTCATCCACGATGATTGAGAAAGGTCCACTTGTGAGTTGTTAATCTGTGTCCGTGTGTTATCAGGTGTATCTGTTGCAATGAACGAGCTACGACCCTGTGCCCCAATAAGTTTGAAACATATCCTTGCTCAAGAATTAGTGAAAGGGCTGCGCGAGGTTTCTGATTCTTTGTTGAGATACAATACCACTAGGGTGCTTAGGGAGAGTGAGTCTGTCCTTTTCCTGTCTCTGTGCCGGTCGTTTATTGAGGTAAATTACCAGAAAGTTAGATGTAGCAAAATCGCGGGTTGGTAGTTGGTACAGGAGTTTGGGGTGAGGGTCTGACCCAGAGTCACAGAACACTTCTTGATCAGATTTTTTTTTTCACATATGTTTTTTACAAACTATAATTACAATCATGATCAAACTTTTTGGAATGAAGTGATTTAGGAACTTTTATGAATTAAAGAAACAGTTTTGGCTTTTTCTTCAGCTAATTTGATTTCTACTTAATCGTAATAGATAAGCATAAGGTGGACCAACCCATTCCTACAGCTAATCTGCAATCACATTCACCCTACTCTTATAAAAAGGAGAGAATTTGACTTTAGTGAAACTTATCACTGTTTAAATAGGGATTGAGATTCCCTAAAGTTGATCCAACTTTATAGGTAAAGTTGGATCAACTTTAACCATTGGATTAAATCCAATGGTCAAGATTTAAATATCATTTTGAACTTCGGTTTCACTTTTTAAAAAAAAATAATTTATGTGAAAATGGTCTATTATATCAGTATTATTATTTGAGTTAAGTTGATTGTATTGATCTCGTTTCACAATATTCGGTCATTTTTGGCTTCATGAAAAGCTGTTATAAATGTTTGGCAATTAGTTAGACAATTATGTTGTTAACTTGTCTAGTCAAATATTTCAACTTTCAAGGGGCACTATACCGGGACAAATTTTTATATTGTGTGTCCACATTTCTAATTACAAAACTTATGCTATTGTATAAATAGCCTTTGCAGTAACCTGAGTTAGGTGGTTTTTAAGCATTTGATTACACTTTTGGGGAACTTTTGAACTGTATCATGATCTTGCCATACTGCCATAATTTTTCACATGATCCATTTGAGACTCTTTGAAGAGAACATACTACTAAAATCTGCCCAGTTTTTTTCGGTTAATGGTGTGCAATTGCCTGCTCA